>CM042691.1:27906667-28511667 GCA_023614405.1 Avena insularis
TGGAATGGGACGGAGAAGTCAGTTGTATCCTTTTCCTCTTGTATGGAGGCAAGACGACCTTGACGTGACGTTGTGATTGCTTGTGCGGATCCAACATATGGGTGGGCACCCTTATGCCCCACACTTTTGGTGTCTAGATTATCTATGAATGGTGTTTAGGGAGATAGTCCATGCAAATGGTACTATTACGGGCATCACTAGGTCATAGAGTCTTCGGGAACTCATCAGGGTTTTAGCCTGCCCGAAAGGGGGCTTAACGAAGATGAGCCAGCCTGAAGGATCGTGCAGACATATGAGGTCGCAGAGAGGGCAGTGATTGGCTTGGACAAACTACTGGGCCCCACAACATGGAATTGTGGACGGGTAAGCTGCCTGGTTGTGCAACAAGGACTTGATCTCTCATGGGAAAAGTAACGCACCTCTGCAGAGTGTAAGAACTGTAACTTGTTACTCCCTGTTCCGGGAAGGAGCTGCAAACGCAGCGGGAAAGGAACTCCATGAAAGTTCTGGTAAACCCGTGAAGGCTGACGGACATAGTTCTTCAGAATAAAAGCAACCTTTGAAGAAATGTTTTATGAAAACTTGCATTGCCTACAACCTATGGTCTGTGGCTGTAGTTATAGTGCATCAAACACTCCTTTTCTAGTGAAACTTGCTGAGTACGCTCGTACTCAATGTATCTTCTTAACCCTTGCTAGATTCTGAAGCCGGTACAGACAACATCTACATGAAGTTATGCTCCAGGACTCATCATCCAAAGCTAAAGATCTTCAATGCAGACAAGAAAGTCAACATATACATCAACTCAAGTGAAGACGGAGTTACTGGTTAGGTAGGAATATACCCTCTAGCCAAGAACCTAATTACATCTTGTGTGCAATAGCAGCAATGCCAACCCCTTAGTTAAAATACTAGTCTTAATAGTATAGTAGTTCTTGCGTTGTTTATCTTTGATTCTCCTTCGTAAGAAGTTATTTCTCTCTCTTTAACCTAGAGTATTCTCTGGATCTTGTGTAAAGAGTGAGTTGTAACCTTTAGCCATGTATTGGACCCATTTGTGTTTACATTGTGCCATTAGGATGTAATACTAGTGAACGGTGTTTCATTGGTGTTATATCCACGACTATAGTATACTACATCATGCAGTGGTATGCTGGGTCACCGCATAGAGACCCCAAAATCCGCAAGCAACCATCGTAACCAGGTCACCTCAGCAGTCAACAAGGCCATAGCACGCAACTCAGCCTCAACACTCGAACGGGAAACGGCTATCTGTTTCTTCGTCTTCCAAGCAATAAGCGAACCACCAAGAAAAACACAGTAAGCAGAAAGTGAACGGCAATCCATAGGATCACTCGCCCACATAGCATCTGAATAGCACTGGAGCTGGAGGGAGCTGGAATGAGGAAAGAAAAGACGACGAGTGATCGTGCCACGAAGATAAAGAAGAACACAGAGAAGATGACTATAGTGAACACAGAGAAGATGACTATAGTGAACAGTGGTAGAACACAGATATGTCAGGACGAGTGACAGCAAGATAAACAAGACTCCCAACAAGATGGCGATAACGCGTCGGATCAGGAAGAGGATCACCATCAGTAGGACGAAGCTTCACATTAAGCTCCATAGGGGTCTCAACAGTGCGCTCATCCCCAAGAGCAGCACAGGCAAGAAGATCCTGAATATACTTTTCTTGGGAGATGAAAAACCATTAGAAGTGGAGGAAACCTCAATCCCAAGAAAATATTGAAGAGGGCCAAGATCAGTCATAAGAAACTGATCATGAAGACGAGCCTTAACAAAGGCGATATACTCAGGATCATCACCAGTAATGATCATATCATCAACATAGAGAAGGAGAAGAGTGCATCCACGAGGAGAAGTGTGAACAAACAGCGCTGGATCATGAGCACTAGGAGAGAAACCAGCAGCGGTCACCACAGAGGCAAAGCGCTCAAACCAGTCACGAGGGGCATGTTTTAGGCCATAAAGAGAACGCTGAAGACGACAAACCATCCCAACGGGAACAGAATACCCAGGAGGAGGCTGCATATAAACCTCTTCACTCAAATCACCATTGAGGAATGCGTTTTGAACATCAAGCTGGGACACAGACCAGTGACAAACAGAAGTGACAGCAAGAAGAGTGCGCATAGTGGTCATATGAGCCACAGGAGCAAAGGTCTCATCATAGTCACGACCGTGCTCCTGCTGAAAACCACGAGCCACAAGACGCGCTTTATAGCGCTCAAGAGATCCAACAGAGCAAGTCTTAATTTTATAGACCCACTTACACGTGGTAGGGCGAACACCGGGAGGGAGAGAAACAAGATCCCAGGTGCCAGTGCGCTCAAGCGCAGCAATCTCCGCAGCCATGGCCAGCTGCCATTCAGGATGATGCTCAGCATCCCGATAAGGAGTCGGCTCAAAGGCAACGGAAAGACCATACTGACTAGGAGAGTAACGGTTAGGGGCACGACGCTGACGACCAGGACGAGTAGAGGGAAGCTCATCAGAGGAAGACAACTCAGGAGACGATGAAGAAGAAGAGGGAATAGCAGAGGAAGGCTCCGGAGAACAAGGAGAACTAGGGGAACTAGACGGAGTAGAGGAGGATGGTGTCGAAGAAGAGACATCAGGGAGAGTGGGTCCTGAAGAAGACACAATGGGAGTAGTAGGTGTGTCAGGAAAAAGAAGAAAAGAGATATCTTCCACCGGGTAGGTACCAGCGGTGGGACGAGGATAGAAAGGGCGCGTCTCATCAAAAGTAACATCGCAAGAGATACGCATCCGACGACCAACGGGGTCCCAATAGCAATAGCCCTTATGCTCATCACTGTATCCAAGGAAGACACAATCAACAGATTGAGCAGTCAGTTTGGTATGTTCGCGAGGGGAAAGGAGAACATAGCAAACACAACCAAACAAGCGAAGCATAGAGTAGTCTGGAGAATGACCAGATAGGCGCTCAAGAGGTATACCACCCTACAGATCAGCAGAAGGCTGAATATTGATGAGGTAAGCCTACGTAGCGACAACCTCAGCCCAGAAATGCGGCAGAAGGGAAGAAGCAATCATCATGGCATGAGTGGTCTCAAGAAGATGGCGATGCTTACGCTCATCAAGACCATTCTGGGCATGTGCGCCGGGACAGGAGAACTGAGCAAGGTACCCTGCTCACCAAGAACACCTCGCAACATCTGGGAGATATACTCACCAGCAGAATCGGCACGAAACACACAAATGGGGGTAGAATATTGAGTACGGACCATGGCCGCAAAACGCTGATATGGAGAGAACTTCACTGCGAGAGCGCATAAAATACAACCAAGTGTACCGAGAAAAATCATCTATGAATAAAATATAGTAGCGATGGCCCCCTTTGGAAGCGAAAGGAGCCGGACCCCAAACATCGGAATGAACTAAATCAAAAGGTCGCTGAGATACAGACGCGCTAGTAGGATAGAGAAGCTGAATCTGTTTGCCCAACCTACAACCCTGACAATGTAAAGACCCATCTCCTGAGACAGACCCTAGAAGACCACGATGAACTAATGACGACAGGAGAGAGTCACAAAGGTGACCAAGACGATGATGCCACTGCTGAAAGGAGCTGGTAGCAGAGGCGACGACCGGAGAAGAACTGGCAGATGAAGTGGCAGCAGAAGGAACAAGAAGCCAGTCTAACTCCCAAAGTCCTGAAGAGTCACGGATGCGAGGGCTAGCTCCAACCAGGGCCTGTGTGCGACGATCCTGGACAACACAAGAATCAGCATCAAGAATGACGCGACAACCAGAGTCAGTAAGATGGCTAGCAGAGAAAAGATTCATCTTAAGATGGGGAACATGAGAAGTATCAGAAACATAAAAAGAAGAAGTAGAAAGGGTGCCCCGACTAGAAACAGGAAGAGAGGTACCATCGATCGTGAGAACACGGACAGGATAAGTGAGAGAACGAATAGCGGACATAAGAGAAGACTCAGAGGTCATATGAAAAGAAGCTCCAGAATCCAGATACCACGGGGACATACCTGACTGTGTAGAAGGTGGTGGTCGCGTAGTGCCTGAAGAATCAGTCACAGAACCAGCAGTGCCCGTCGAAGAAGAGCCTGTAGTAGCAAGCAGATCGCGAAGACTCCTGATAATGTCCTGATCAGAGAGAGCAACTACTGAAGATCTGGAAGGAGCCGACTGCCCACGAGCCTGGTGCTGCTGACGTAAACTGGGATCTGTAGGGTTTCGTAGCATGGAAAACAAAAAAATTCTACCGCATACAAACAAACAAGCCAAGATCTATCTACTAGATTGTAGCAACGAGTCGATGGAATAACTCACCCTCGAAGATTCCAAAGTGTTTAACGAGAGCGGATTCTCGTGGGTGATGTAGTCGTACTCTTCCCGATCTCAAGATCGCGTAGACGATCCTTCCCAGGCTGCGTTCGGCAGCGCCCCTCAATGGTATCACGTTCGGTACTCGACGAAGACCTTCCTCTCCCTTGTTCCAGCAGGCAGCGGAGGCTGTAGCACTCTCCTCGCGATTCCGGCAGCACAACGGCGTGGTACCGGAAGTAGAGGGGAGATCTCGCAGGGCTTCGCCTTAAGTCGGAGCGAGTATGGTGGACTATGAGAGAGCCCTCGGCGATCTAGGGTTTAGACACACCGAGGAGGGGGCTAGGCCGGCGGCTAGGGTTTGACCTAGGCGGCGGCGGCGAGATGCCCTAGGCCGGCGGCGGCTAGGGTTAGGGTTTAGAGGTAGGGAACTTGTGTGTTGGGAGGGGCAGCCCTGCCCCTCCTTATATAGGTGGAGGGGCCGCGCCAGGGGAGGGGAGTCCCTCCCCCACTCGGTTTCCCAAGGGGCCGGCGGTGGAGGGGAGGAACTCCTCCCCAACTCGGTTTCCACCTTCCCCTCCACTTCCCAAAATAGCCGTTTGACTTTTCAAATTGGCGTTTGACTTTTCAAACAAGGATTTGATTAAACCCTTTATTTTGTCCAGCGATGACACCTAGTACATGATGCAATCATTCCAACTTGGTATGACACATTCATGTACCCTTCCCCTTCGGAGTGTCGGACATTCTGAAACCTTCTAGAACATTCCCGATGAAAACACCGGAACCATTCCCCAACTCCGAAACAGGACTTTCCTTATATGAATCTTATTCTCCGGACCATTCCGGATCTCCTCGTGATATCCCGGATCCCATCCGAGACTCCGAACAACATATGGTCTCTTTCTCATCATTCCATAACTACTCAAACAACGTCGAATCCTTAAGTGTGTCTCCCTACGGTTCGTGAATTATGCGGACATGATCGAGACACTTCTCCGAACAATAACCAATAGAGGAATCTAGAAATTCATATGGCTCCCACATATTTCTACGATTACTTTGCGATCGAATGAACCACTTACATATGATACCAATTTCCCTTTGTCTCACGATAGTTTACTTATCCGAGGTTATGATCGTCGGTATCTCTGCATACCTAGTTCAACCTCGTTACTGATAAGTACTCTTTTATCGTTCCCGTGATATGTGATCCCTTGTGAGCCAGTCACATGCTTGCAAGCTAATTGGATGACATTTCACCGAGAGGGCCCAGTGTATATCTATCCGTCATATGGATGGACAAATCCCACTCTTGATCCATGTGTCTCAACCAATACTTTCCGAACACTCAATGCCACCTTTATAGCCACCAGTTACGGTGTGGTGTTTGATGTCATCAAAGCATCCATCCGACAAAGGTGATATGCATGATCTCATGGTCGAAGGAATTAGGTTACTATGTATCAGAAAGCATATAGCAATTGAACTATTAAAATGACTTGATCTTTATGCTATGCTTATCTATAGGAGTATGTCCACCATATCATTCTCCTAACGATATGATCTTGTTGTTAATAACATCTCAATGTTCATGATATGGAAACCACAATCATTTATTAACCAACAAGCTAGTAATATATAGAGGCTTTACTAGGGACTTCAATTTAAGTTTACAAATCACACAAGTATTAATGTTTCCTTGTTAATACTATTATAGCATGAATGTAAACATTTATCATAAACACAAAGATATAATAATAACTACATTTATTATTGCCTCTAGGGCATATCTCCAACAGTCTCCCACTTGCACTAGAGTCATCTAATCTAGATTACATGGTAATATACCGAACACCCATGGCAGTTTGGTGTTGGTCATGTTTTGCCCTCGGGAGAGGTTTAGTCAACGGGTCCGCCACATTCAGATCTGTGTGTACTTTGCAAATCTTTATGTCCCCATCTTGGACAGGTTCTCGAATAGCATGAAAACGTAGCTTGATGTGCTTCAGCTTCTTGTGTGACCTTGGTTCTTGCGCATTGGCTATGGCGCCCATGTTATCACAGTAGATAGACATTGGGTCCAGCGCACTAGGAACCACACCCAGCTCTGTAATGAACTCTTTCATCCATATCGCTTCTTGTGAAGCCTCCGAAGCAGCCATGTATTCCGATTCAGTTGAAGATCTCGCCACAACGCTTTGCTTTGCACTCCTCCAATAAGCTGCTGCACCATTCAAAGTAAATACGTATCCAGATTGTGATTTAGAATCATCCGGATCGGTGTTCCAACTAGCATCGGTGTAACCATTAACAACGAGTTGTTCATCACCTCCATAAGAAAGAACCATATCCTTAGTTCTTCTCAAGTACTTAAGGATGTTTTTTGACGTCCAATGATCCACTCTGGATCACTTTGATATCTGCTAGTTAAACTAACATCATATGCAATGTCGGGTCTAGTACATAGCATGGCATACATTAGAGATCCTATGGCTGAGGCATAGGGAGTCTTACTCACCTTTCTCTATCTTCTGCCGTTGTCGGACTTTGAGTTTTACTCAAGGTCGTATTGGGCAACATGGGCAAGAACCGTTTCTTGCTATCTTCCATTCCAAACCTCTTTAGAACTTTGTCCAAATATGTACTTTGTGACAATGATATTAGGCGTCTCGATCTATCTCTATAAATCTTTATGCCTAATATGTAAGCTGCTTCGCCAAGATCCTTCATTGAAAAACTATTATTCAAATATTCCTTGACACTATTAAGAAGGTCTACATCATTCCCAATCAACAATATGTCATCTACATATAGTATTAAGAATGCTACAGAGCTCCCACTCACTTTCTTGTAAATACAAGCTTCTCCATAAGTTTGTATAAAACCAAAACTTTTGATCATCTTATCAAAACGTTGATTCCAACTTCGGGATGCTTGCTTCAATCCATAGATGGACCGTTGAAGTTTGCATACCTTGTTAGCATATTTAGGATCGACAAAACCTTTGGGATGCATCATATACAACTCTTCATCAATGTCTCCATTGAGGAATGATGTTTTGACATCCATCTGCAATATCTCATAATCATAATATGCAGCGATTGCTAACATAATCCTCACAGACTTTAGCTTCGCTACTGGTGAGAAGGTCTCATCGTAGTCAACTCCTTGAATTTGTCGAAACCCTTTGGCGACAAGTCGAGCTTTATAGACAGTAACATTACCATCAGCATCTGTTTTCTTCTTGAAAATCCATTTGTTCTCGACAGCCTTCCGGCCATCCGGTAAGTCCACCAAAGTCCATACTTGGTTTTCGTACATGGATCCAATCTCGGATTTCATGGCTTCTTGCCATTTATTGGAATCTAGGCTCATCATCGCTTCCTCATATGTCGCAGGGTCATCGGTGTTGTCCACCAACATGACACTCATAACAGGATCATACCAATCTGGAGTGGTACGAGTTCTCGTTGACCTGCGAGGCTCTGTAGCAACTACAACCGAAGTTTCATGATCATCATCATTAGCTTCCTCTCTTATTGGTGCAGGCACCACAGGAACTTCTTCCGGTGTTGCGCTACTCGCAATTTCGAGAGAAGGTTCGACAACCTCGTCGAGTTCTACTTTCCTTCCAGTCACTTCTTTCGAGAGAAATTCTTTCTCTAGAAAGGATCCATTCTTGGCAACGAAGATTTTGCCCTCGGATCTATGATAGAAGGTATACCCAATAGTTTCCTTCGGGTATCCTATGAAGACGCATTTTTCCGCTTTGGGTTCAAGCTTGTCCGGCTGTAACTTCTTTACATAGGCTTCACAACCCCAAACTTTAAGGAACGACAATTTAGGTTTCTTCCCAAACCATAATTCATACGGTGTCGTTTCAATGGATTTAGATGGTGCCCTATTTAAAGTGAATGCGGCTGTTTCTAATGCATAACCCCAAAATGATAGCGGTAAATCTGTAAGTGACATCATAGAACGAACCATATCTAAGAGAGTTCGATTCTGACGTTCGGACACACCATTACTGTTGTGGTGTTCGGCGGTGTCAATTGTGAAAGTATTCGCATTTCTTCAAATGCTCGCCAAACTCGTAACAGATATTCACCTCCACGATCGAGCGTATAAATTTAATCTTCTTGTTACGTTGATTCTCAACCTCACTTTGAAATTCCTTAAACTTCTCGAAAGTTTGGACTTATGTTTCATGAAATAGATATACCCATATCTACTCAAGTCATCCGTGAAGGTAAGAACATAACGATAACCACCGCGCGATGCTACACTCATTGGACCACACACATCGGTATGTATGATTTCCAATAAATCCGTAGCTCGCTCCATCATACCAGAAAATGGAGTCTTAGTCATTTTACCCATCAGACATGCTTCGCATCTTTCAAGTGATTCGAAATCAAGTGATTCAAGAAGTCCATCGAATGGAGTTTCTTCATACGCTTCACTCAATGTGACCAAGGCAGCGATTGCCACATATAGGTCGAGTTATCGCCGATTTCAAGCGTTTAGCCTCAATGTTATTAATATGTGTATTTCCACTCGAGATTCAATAAGAATAGACCATCTATCAAAGGTGCATGTGCATAAAACATATTACTCATATAAATCTAACAACCATTATTCTCGGACTTAAACAAGTAACCGTCTCACAATAAACAAGATCCCGATATAATGTTCATGCTTAACGCAGGCACCAAATAACAATTATTTAAGTATAAAACTAATCCCGATGGTAGATGAAGGGGTAGCGTGCCGACGCGATCACATCAACCTTTGATCCGTTTCCCACGCATCATCACCTCGTTCTTCGCTAGCTTCCGTTTATTCTGCAAAGACTTGTTTGAGTTACAAATATGAGCAACCGAACCGATTATCAAATACCCAGCACTACTACAGTACTAGTGAGATACACATCAATAACATGTATATCGGATATACCTTTCTTCTTGATGTTGCCGTTCTTCAAATCCGCCAAGTACTTTGGGCAATTCCGCTTCGATGACCTTCTCCCTTGCAGTAAAGCACTCAAGATCGGGCTTAGGTCCAGCCTGGTCTTCTTCCTCGGCGCGGTAACTTTCTTACCACCCTTCTTGAAGTGTCCTTTGCTTAGACTTGCCTTTCTTGAATTTGGTGGTCTTATTGACCATCAACACTTGGTGCTCTTTCTTGATCTCCACTTACAGATTTCAACATAGCAAACAGTTTCGCAAGCGCTTGTTCATGTTTTGCATATTGTAGTTCATCACAAAGTTCTTGTAACTTGGTGGTAGTGATTGGAGGACACGGTAAATCCCCAAAGCATTAGGAATCACTATACCCAAGCTTTGAAGTTTGTTTGCGTGCCCAGACATCTTAAGCACATGCTCACTGACGGAGCTGCCCTCTTCCATCTTGCAGTTAAAGAACTTTTCAGAAGCCTCATAGCTCTCAATTGCCGCGTGAGTCTCAAAGATCAATTTGAGATCACGGACAATATCATGTGGGTCTGAATTCTCAAACCTTTTCTGAAGCTCCGATTCTAAACCATACAAGATAGCACACTGAATCGTAGATCTTGAGTCTTCGGCGAGGTAAACATTCTTTACTTAAATCGGCAGCATCACCGCAGGGTCACCTAGCGTGCATCCAAAGACATAGGTCAAATTACCAGCTGTGAGGACAATCCTCAAATTGCGGAACCAATCCGCGAAGTTGCTTCCATTGTTTTTCAACTTTTCTTTCTCTAGGAACGCATTAAAATTGATGGTAGGGGATGCCACTGATCTACAACATATTTGCAATAGTTTAGACTAAGTTTATGACAAATTGAGTTCTAATTAATAGTTAAATTAATCTAGGTGAACTCCCACTCAAAACAACATCCCTCACATTGTTTTAGTGATCACACGAACCAAATCCACCATATCAAAACCGATCATCACGAGAGTTGATATAGTTTCAATGGCGAACAATCGACATGTTCATCATATCTACTATATGATTCATGCTTTACCTTTCGGTGATCCGTGTTCCGAGACCAAGTCTGTACATGCTAGGCTCGTCAAGATCAAACCTTAGCTTCCGCATGAGCAAATATGGCTTGCTCACGTTGTATACACTTGCGGAATCTAACACACCCGATCATCACGTGGTGCTTCGAAACAACAAGCTTTAGCAACGGTGCTAACTAAGGGTGAACACTTTATGACTTGAAATTCATGTGCATGAGGGATCATCTTATAATGCTACCGTCGTTAACTAAGCAATACAAGATGCATAAAGGATTAACATTGATACTAATATTGTTAATCACCCGTTGTAAATTGAATCTTAACTATGCTAGGAGAAACAGGCACCCGCAAAGCCACTTATGCAATACAAGTTGCATGTCAAGTTTGGAGCAAGTCTCATGAACGATGTCATGTAAGGTTAGCCCGGGCCGCTTCATCCCAACATCCCGCAAGATGCAAAGTACACAAGAAGCAATCGACAATAAAAGCATCAACGCCCACAATGACCATTGTGTTCTACTCGTGCAATAGATCTACATATAGACACGGTTCTGATACCACTGTAGGGTTTCGTAGCATGGAAAACAAAAAAATTCTACCGCATACAAACAAACAAGCCAAGATCTATCTACTAGATTGTAGCAACGAGTCGATAAAATAACTCACCCTCGAAGATTCCAAAGTGTTTAACGAGAGCGGATTCTCGTGGGTGATGTAGTCGTACTCTTCCCGATCTCAAGATCGCGTAGACGATCCTTCCGGCTGCGTTCAAGCGCTCCATAATCGGTCACACGTTCGATTACTCGTAATACCTTCCTCTCCTTGTTCTAGCAGCAGCGGAGGTTGTAGCACTCTCCTCGTGATTCCGGCAACTGGGCGTTGTACCGGAAGTAGAGGGGAGATCTCGCAGGGCTTCGCCTTAAGCCGAAGCGAGTATGGTGGAGTATGAGAGAGTCCCTCGACGATCTAGGGTTTAGACACGCCGAGGAGGAAGCTTGGCCGGCGACTAGGGTTGCTAGGCGGCGGCGGCTTGACCTAGGTCGGCGGCGGCAGTGGAGTGGCGGCGCCGGCGGCTAGGGTTTGGAGGAGAGGATCTTGTGTGTCTAGGAGGGGAGCCCTGCCCCTCCTTTTATAGGTGGAGGGGCCGGCCAAGGGGAGGGGAGTCCCTCCCCTACTCGGCTTGGTGGTGCGCCGGCGGTGGGGAGGAGGGACTCCTCCCCAACTCGGTTTCCTCCTCCTTTTCCACTTCCCAAAAATAGCCGTTTGACTTTCAAACTAGCCGTTTGACTTTTCAAACTAGGATTTGAATAAACCCTCTATTTTGTTCAGCGATGACACCGAGTACATGATGCAATCATACCAACTTGATATAACACATTCATGTACCCTTCCCCTCCGGAGTGCCGGACATTCCGGAACCTTCTAGAACATTCCCGATGAAAACACCGGAATCATTCTCCAACTCCGAAACGGGACTTTCCTTATATGAATCTTATTCTCCGGACCATTTCGGATCTACTCGTGATATCCTGAATCCCTTTCGAGACTCCGAACAACATTCGGACTCTTTCTCATCATTCCATAACTACTCAAACAACGTCGAATCCTTAAGTGTGTCTCCCTACGGTTCGTGAATTATGCGGACATGATCGAGACACTTCTCCGATCAATAACCAATAGAGGAATCTGGAAATTCATATGGCTCCCACATATTTCTACGATTACTTTGCGATCGAATGAACCACTTACATACGATACCAATTTCCCTTTGTCTCACGATAGTTTACTTATCCGAGGTTATGATCGCTTGTATCTGCATACCTAGTTCAACCTTGTTACCGATAAGTACTCTTTTCTCATTCCCGTGATATGTGATCCCTTGTGAGCCAGTCACATGCTTGCAAGCTAATTGGATGACATTTCACCGAGAGGGCCCAGTGTATATCTATCCGTCATATGGATGGACAAATCCCACTCTTGATCCATGTGTCTCAACCAATACTTTCTGAACACTCAATGCCACCTTTATAGCCACCCAGTTACGGTGTGGTGTTTGATGTCATCAAAGCATCCATCCGGCAAAGGTGATATGCATGATCTCATGGTCGAAAGAATTAGGTTACTATGTATCAGAAAGCATATAGCAATTGAACTATTAAAATGACTTGATCTTTATGCTACGCTTATCTATAGGAGTATGTCCACCATATCATTCTCCTAACGATATGATCTTGTTGTTAATAACATCTCAATGTTCATGATATGGAAACCACAATCATTTATTAACCAACAAGCTAGTAATATATAGAGGCTTTACTAGGGACTTCAATTTAAGTTTACAAATCACACAAGTATTAATGTTTCCTTGTTAATACTACTATAGCATGAATGTAAACATTTATCATAAACACAAAGATATAATAATAACTACATTTATTATTGCCTCTAGGGCATATCTCCAACAGGATCCTGTGTATAACAGGTGGCCCAAGTGTGGCCATCCCTGCTACAGTAAGTGCAGTGACGAAGAGAACCATGGCGACCCTGACCACGAGCCTGCTGGTGCTGACTCTGACCCTGACCCTGACCTGGAGGAGTGGGTAGTATCGGCGGTGGCGCAGAGGACCGCGGCTGAGTCAAGGGAACAGCCGGCAGAGGAGGACCACGAGTAGCAAGCACAGACGAAACCGCAAGAAGACCAGCACCACGGAGATGAGTCTCCTCAGCCTGAAGATCAGACAACACCTCAGAGAGCGGAACACGATCATGAGCATTCAACTGAGCACGGCGGGGCTCGAACTCTTGGCGGAGCCGAGACAGAAACTCATAGATGCGGTGGAACTCTAAATCCAAGCGCACAATCTGGCAGCACGGGCATGTGCCACAAATAGCAGTACAGAGAGAATCAAGCTGTCGCCAGATAGCAGCACTCTGAGTATAGAACTCATCAATAGTGGAATCACCCTGCTGAAGAGCATTCTCCTGGCGGACCATAGAAAGGTAAAGAGCATCCCCAGCCGGCTGATAGCGCTAACGGGGATGTGCTCACTGAGCAGCAACAGTAGGAAGACTCATGAACTCAGCGGCAAACTGGGACAGAACACTGGAGGTGAGAACAGCAGCAGCACGAGCATCCTCATCTACCCACTAAGTGTAGGCCATTAGATCGAGGAGATAGGTCTCGAGATCAGCAAAGTACTGTTTGAGCTTCAGCTCATATGCAGCAACAACAATATTATCGGCACTCTGAGCAGCATCCCTGGCCTCCTGAGAAGCATCAGCGCCAAGAACGATCGGCGGCGGCGGAAGAGGAGCCAGAGGAGCAGTGGGGCACGGCGGACAGGAGACCTCGCCAGAGAGCACACCCCATAAACGGAGACCGTGCATGTGAACACGCATAAATACCGCGAAATCAGGATAATTCGCGCCATCGAAGATCAATGGACAATGAGGAATCACAACATAGCCCGATGTAGAAGACATCTCTCTCTCAATTTTTTTTGGAACAAATCTGGTCAACCCGCACCTGCAGGCAGAAACCGGCCAAATTCCGGCTAACCGGGACAAGGAGCGGTGCCTAAGGGCCGGGGGAGGCCAATTCCGGCCGCCGGTGATCGATTCCCGGCAGCGGTGATGGCCGGCGGCGACAGAAGTCCGGCGATCTGGCGTCTAGCCGAGTGGACCGAGGCAGGCGGGCGGGCGGGCGGGCGAGTGGACCGAGGCAGGCAGGCGACGGACCGAGGCGGACCGAGGCCGACGGGCGGTGGACCAAGGCAGGCGGGCGACGGACCGAGGCCGACGGAGAAGATCGATCTGATCTGATCAAGGATGGCAGAGAAGATCGATCTGATCGGGTGGAGTCTGGATCTGGTGGGATCTGAATCGGGTGGAGTCTGGATCGGTGGGTGGCGAGAATCGATACAAAAGTCGATCGGAGCAGAAAAACAGGCGGAAAAACGGGCGGCGACGATGGCAAGGCCGGCGGCGACAGGGACGGTGGCGGCTCCGGTGACAAAGTTGCAAGGAAGAGGACGAGGCTAACGTGGCTCTGATACCATGTTAGGAATAGCCAACATGTATTCCTCAGGGGCCAAAGACCACAATATATAGTACATATACAGATAAAAATATGCAGAAAAAACCTCTAACAAGTAGGGACATATAATATACAAATATACGTCTAACAAAGATGAGATGCCAGGTCATGATAGCCTCAAGATGAGACGACAGGTCGTCCTTGGCACCGAACGATCGGCGAGGGTGTTGAACCGTCCGACCTGTTTATAGTTTTCCCATTTTGAAGTGAAACCGGTACGTATGCGCCTGCGAGGTCAATAAGTCAATCTAACACACAAAGACGCTTGTGCACACTTGCACCGCCTGTTGCCATGGCGACACCCTTTTCTTGCACGTGTTAACCATCAGGATTAAACACAGTTCTCTAATTTTGAAGTTAAGACTTAAAACAGCTACTGGAAGTTCGAGACTGACACCCATTTTTCCGTCCTAATAAGAATTGACAAGAGCTCGAATCTGCCCCTTCAATCAAGTGAAATAAGGAGAAACGTTACAGTTTCATATGTTTCCAGGTAGTTGCATGCGATGTGCAAGACATTACCACCCCCACCTCCAAACTAAGAGCATATACTCTATAGTCCCCAACAGACACCCCGGATGCCTTTTTTTTTTTGTGTGCCGACGGTAAGATTTTCTCGCAGTCAGCCTCTCAAGAGCCAAAAAATTATCGGACTGGGCCAAATTTTCATTCGCCGTTCCAAGACAGAACCCAACGCGTTGGGAGCGCCGGTGAAAAGAAAAAAATGCGCCAAAATAACTCCCCACCTGGTGGTCCTGTCCTATCATTGAGCCAAGGCCGTCATCCTCATCGCCTTGTCTTCCGCGTTGCGCTAATGGCCTGCCGCCGGTTGGCCTTTTGGGTGAGGGGCCGAATAGCGGGCCACGCGGCGAAGTAATGGCATTGCCAACGCTTCGGTTTTCCGTCCAACTTTCCACACGGTCTACACCCCTCTCGCCTCCCCCTCGCCGCTATATAATCTCCCATTCTCACTGTCGTGAGTGTATATCCAAGCTCGCCGCCATCCCCAAATCCTGGCCAATTCCCGACCCTCACAAGGTGACCTCCAATGGCCCAAAGGTATCCCGACGACAACGCGACGGCCGTTGGCTTCATGAGTGGGAAGCGTGTCTCCTCTACGAGGCGGGCCAGCGCCGCCCGACTTCCACTGCTCGCTGAGTAGAAGATCAGCGTTGGTGGCATACCAGTGCTGCCGCTGCCCATCGGCCACGAGCGCCTCGCTAGGATCCAGAAGATTTACTAGGGCGAGCTCACTGATGAGCAGCGGGCCGACCCTGCCTAGGACACCAACAACAATGTCGCATGGACAACGTACTTTGTTGACCGACGCTCCCGCGAGCTCACCGCCTACGAAGGAGGAGGCCCACCGCCGCCAAGAGGGAACTCCACCGGTCACTGACTTTGGTTGGGTGCATCGGGGCGTACGCTCGAGGTCATCCTCACGCAAATTCGAAGCCAGCAACAACCCGTGCCCCACCTATCCGTCGCCGCCGGCTGTCTCCCGCTGCAGAGGGAGCTCCTGGATCCCGCTGAGGATGGCGCCAGTGTCTTCCTCCTCTTCGGCTTTCGTGTCACGCTCATCCGGATCTGTGACAGTGACACCGTTGCCTCGTTTCACGGCGCAACTCGCCCTCGTCAAGGAGGAGCCCGAGGAGACGCCTCGCCTGGCGCCGTGCACATGTTTGCGCTCCGGCAATATCGTCATCAACGACGAGCGTAGCGCATCGTCTCCCCTGCGCGACAGACTCCGCCTCGTCAAGCCAAAGAGGGAGCACGGCACGGACGGATCTTCAGCCAGGAAGACCAAGAAAGGGTCGGTGTGGTCGCCGCCACATGAGTGTCTCCAAAGCACACTCAAGTGGGAAGCGTTAGAGGACCCCGAGGACTGGCCCGACCGGAATATGGCCATGCAGACATCGTTGAATGACGTCCCGCCGATGTTGCTGGAGAGGTCGCTTGCCTAGTCTAGAGCCGAGGTTGAGCGGGAGGAGGCCGAGCGCCAGCAGCGGCTGCTGGATCATGCCACGTGCCGCCAAGCTCGGCTCAACAGCAATGTCATCATCATCGACGAGGCTGGGCCGAGCAATGCTCCTCTGTGAAGGCGCATCGGCAACACCGACGAGGGGAGTAGCCGCGGACCGCTGAATGACAAGCCTCCGAGCGGAGACGACGACTTTCTTTTTTCTTTTTTGAGTGAAACTCCTTAGAGCAGCTGTAATGGAGCCAGTATCTTTGTGAACTGTAAATGCAGAGTACAGTCGACTAAAAACCGAGTTCATAGTTCGTAAATCGTTTGCGCAGAATGGAGCCTGTAAACACGAACCGAAAATACAAAATATAAACAACGCGGGTAAATTGAAGGACGAACTCGTGTATGGGCCATACATATGTTAATTATATATAATTACGCAGCAATTTAAAAGTTGCATGATACCTACATCGACTACTGTTGGGAATATGCCCGAGAGGCAATCATGTATGATGATATTTTCCATTGTATTTATAAAGATATTAAGTTGTTCTTGTATAAACATCTGATGTGTATCATTCAATATGCGATTCGGTTGTGGAACTATACATTCATGTTGTTTGTACTAAATATCCTTGGTCATCGAGGTTGTGGTGGACACACAACTTAGACCAATATGAAAGTCGTCTGATTACTCGGTTCCTCTTGTCATGGGCATGGAGATGTCATTCTGACTTATACAGATTTGGCTAAAGAGTTTAGCGAGTCGGATTGACCCATATTGAGGTACAACGAACAAGTTGTCATTTGTATATCTCAATCAATGTAATCCTTAGACCTGAGGTTGTTGCACAGTTCGAGTTGAGGATCATCGACTTAGGATCTGTCAAACGTGATCTGTAAGTGGGCAGTTATAAAGGCAGAGTTCGGGTCGACTAAGAATCAAGCTGCGTAATGTTATTAACCAAGATGGGATTTTGCCCCTCCACTTGGAGAGATATTCTCTGGGCCCTCTCGGATGATATGATTCAGAAAGCATGGCCATGCACGACTCGGTTAAGTGTTAACCGAGGCGATCGACTAAGAGTTAGTCAGATGAATCACTTATCTCGGATCGAGAAGAGAGTCAAACTATTTAAGGGATGGCAAATATTCGCCTATAGTCTGACAAGGTATATCGTGAGGCAAAAGGGATTCGAACGAAAGTCACATTGTAAAGGCATGTCGTCATGACTCTTTGGTACTTGGGAGTCAGCACGTTCTGCTAGGAGCCGCTACCGATTGATCGATTGAGAGTCAGACTCCAATCATGTCCAATTTGCCATGAGCCTGCATGGTCACACACTTAAGAGCAGGAGCAAGTTCAGATTGGATCTAAACCGGAAATCTAGTTGGGTTGGACCCGAGCCGGATTTGGACTGAGTCAGTGAGTCGAACTCACGGTGTCTAATATTATATGAGCTTTAGTGAATGGGACACGAGTGAGTGGAGCCCACTTTCACTCCCTATATATAGTGGGGCACAGAAACCCATGAGAGTTGATCGGTTAGGTCATTCCATGCGCTGGAAACCCTAGCTCCACAGCAGTCTAGCCGTCGTATCGAACCTATCAGTTCGCCGCGGGTGCTCCTCCTTGTACGTGTGGATACCAGCAGAGGTGTTGTCTGATCAGCACTAGGACGATCGTGATCAGATTGGATCTTGAGGACTGCATTGCATTCAACTAACGCGCTTCATCAGTAATCCGCAACTGCGCGTCTAGTGGTAATCCTCGTGGCCTTATACCTCAGCTAGATCTTGGGATCACCACATTAGAGGAAAAAACGTTTTGTTTTATCTCTGCGTGGCCTAACAACTACTATGGGGCGCCGCCGCGTCCTAGACCAAAATTGAGCCCTCCTCTTCGTCGGCGGGGGCTGCAGGGTACGACGGCATTATGGCGACGAGGACCTCACTCGGTGAGGTCGATGAGGTCGCCGAGCTCGAGCTTGACCACGTCGCCGATGTTGGTCGAAGCGCGCGCCTCCTCCCTCTCCTTGGCCTTGCACGCTGCGCGAGCAAGATGGCTCGGCGCTGCTTGGCCCGCTCGATCTCAAGCTCCACCTTGACGGCGAGCTCAGACTCGCGCTTCATGAGCTCGAGCGCCATTTGCTCCTCATCGCTGTCGTTGGCGTAATCCACCTTGCCGACGACGCGCGTATGCGGAGGAGACGGGGAGCTTAAGCCGTCGGTGGAAGGAGGGAAGGGAGCAGCGAGGGCGCACGAGTATCCCTCCCGGCGGTGGCATACATGCGGATCTACGCGGCGCGGCGAGCCGCCCTCTCCTCCCGCCACTGCGCCGACACGTAGACGCGGAGGGACGGAGGCGACGACTCATCGTGGTTCACCCATTTGAGGGCGTCCCGCTTCTTCGCCCCCTCGGAGCGCACGAACTTCGCGTGCGCGTCGTCGGCGAGGCGGCGTGGAGGATGGTCGCCGCCGCCCTGCCTCCGCATCTCCCTCCCCCGACTCCAAACTTACCACTACGCGAAGACATGCTGCCGATTGCGAAGTGAGGCGGCTGGATTGCTCGCTGGAGTTCGAGCTTGGCGGCTGCGGCGCTAGGGTTGGGAGTGGCGAAAACACGGGTTTAGACCCGTACTCGCCGACGTGTTCTCAATTTATACAGGTCGATGCAAACAATTAACTGTCCACTATAAACTTTCTTTTGGACCGGACTGATCTACAAGCTCCATTAGAGCGGCTGATTTCGCTTGGGCTTGTAAATCCGCCGGAACTTAGGTTAGCTGGCGGTCACACCAGCGTTGCCATGTCGCTGTCCAAGTGGAAGTTCTGTCTTTTAGAACACTTAGTGGGAGTGGTAATTGGGCCATTCCACTCGTATCTATCTCTACCTGTTCAGCTGCTCAATGTAATTGGGCCGTTCTCATCCTCGCGAAGACAAATTGAGTAATTACCGTGTCAAAGGCCTAGATCCGACCCCGAGGCCAGGCCTCTCGTGAGTCTCCTCGCCCGTATAGTGCCCGGCCGGAAGATGCCAGACCTCGCCGGAGAGGCGGAAGGGAATCTCCCTCCGCCGGGGCTCTTCGGATTCAGCCCTGCTTTCTTCCTGGCGGCAAAACCTACAGCCCTGCTCTGCTCAGGGTAGGTGTGCTAGGAGCCGAGCTGTAGCGGCTTCAATGGGGAATATTGCCTTGCCTGGGTCTCCGCTGTCGGTTCGTCCTCGCCTTTGACTGTAGCGTTCAGGTTCAGTAGGTCTTGTGCCCGGATTAGATAAGATCGATCAGTCATTAGGTTGATTAATTCTTTGCATAAACAAACAAGGGCTCCATTAGACACCAAAATACGTCTAAGTACATCTTATTATCTAGACAAAGTCGAGTCAATTAATTTGGAACTGAGGGAATACTAGGGAGGGGGTTGGATGGAAAGAGTCATCGCTGCATTTGTCTACGATCAGTGAGTTCTATGTTTGTCATCATCCTTGTCTGAAGAACAAATAATACCATGACTATGTCAATGCTTGTTACCCATCATCTTACAAAACAACCTTTCTTTTGTCGCGCCTGCATATTTGCTGTCAATTGTATTTGTCTAAGACACCACAGAGGGGAGTTGCTGGCTTGTTGCTCTCATGATCAGATTATTTTACATTGATGTTTCATCCTCTTTCTTGTCTTAACCTTTCTTGATAATTCGTGCCTCCTGCAGGGGAGGCTTTCCTTGGATGACTGCCTGATAATCTTATGCTATCTTTTCTATACATCGGCCTATTCAACATCCACTTTTCATCTCTCTGGGGGCTTGGTCCATCAAGATCTTAAAATGTGATTGGTTGATCGAGATCTTAAAGTGACGATAGGTTGATCATTGGAGTAACCTGCCCCTGCCGGATGATTAATATTGACTCTTGTCATTGAATGTTTGTTTCGTGTTGATTGGTTTCTAAGGTAAGAGTCATACTACTATTCTTAAGGTGCTGCATCTTGATTTCCATGACATTACTATTACTACTAGTAGTTTTTTCCGGTAATGGTGAGCGCTCTGATGATTCATATAGATAGAGAAAAGATCAATGCAAAGCTTATGTACAGGACCAGAGGTCAAATAAATGAAAAAAAATACATTGCCGCCCTGAATGCTAGCCTCCTCTTTAAATTTTGCTCGGTCTCGACCTGTAAGCAACCTGAACCACCTCTAGCGACGGCGTCTAGAAGATATAGCGGTTTTTTCTAGACACACATTCGACACAACCGTGATTAGCACCTCCAGGATCTTCTCTTTCTGTGATTTATCCAACTGACTTATGTAGTAGTATTACTATTATGAATTATGATTACAACTCCTATGGTATCATGTTCAATTACATTAGTGATTTTGACATGGAACATACAAAACAGAAGTAATCGCTAGACATTCATCATTATAGTAACCAACTGAATACGTAGTACAGGTTCTATATATCGGATACTCATTAACTTTAGAATTATTTGACTTTCTGTTTGTGTAAGGAAACCCAAAGGAACCGCCTTAACTTGTGAAACTAGCGAAATCATATGGAATATGGACAGATGTTACTCAAGAATTGATACTTCAATACCAGACCTTACTGCTGAATTTTTACATGAAAGGCCTAAGATTCAGTTTTTATTCTAAAGCCAAAGTAGAAAAACTAGTATTAGAGCATTAGCTTCCTCATCCACAGGGGCATGCGTTATGCATCCTTTGCAAACCTTCATACCTATCAACTCTCCAGTACTTAATGGAAGTATTTTTTTAGATAAATGAAAATAATTTGCTGGTCCCACTATTCTGGACTTCTACTAACATACATGTGCTAAATGCCAGAACTCATAAAGCACTAAAGCCATTACTGCAGTTTCTAGCCCCAGTAGATTATTTAAGTCAGAATTTCTCCAACATGATATGAATTTAGTGATCGTTGTGTATCTTCTAACCATCTTTACACATTGTCTGCATTCATTGTCAGCCTGCAAGTTTGACACACTTCCAGAGGAATCACCTTTGTATTTCTCGTGGATCAACCTCATCAAGTTTGTCTAATGGCATCCATACTGGCTTGTCTTGTTGGATCATGTGCCAAAAATTGCAAGAAATAATTACAGAAGAGGCAGTCTTGATTCTAGGGGTAAAGGAAGACCCCAAAGAACTGCAGCGAACAATGACCTAGATACATTGCTTTCTTAATGATGCTGAGGAAAGGAGGACAAAAGAATCAGCAATTTACAATTGGCTTAGTGAGCTGAGAGATGCTATGTATTACGCTGATGATATTATCGACATGGCAAGATCCGAAGGGGGCATGCTACTAGCAGAACGTCCTTTATCATCAAGAGTCTCAACTAAATGTGGTGGCATTTCATTGTTCAGTTGCATTCCTAATGTTCCGAAGCGTCACAAGATTTCTATTCAAATCAGAGACTTAAATGCTGAACTTGAGAAGATTTCAAAGCTGGGTGAAAGATATTTAATGCTTCATGATACGCAGCGAAAAACGGAAGTTCCAGCAGTAAAGCAGAATATTCAGCGAGGCAGCATTGTGGAGCCTAATTTTGTGGGAAAGGAAGCTTTACGTGCTTGTAAAAACTTGGTGGATTTAGTCCTCGTGCATAAGGAAAGCAAGTTGTACATGCTCGCAATTACTGGAATAGGAGGAGTTGGTAAGACAACACTGGCTCAAAAGATATACAACGATCTTAAAATTAAAGAGAACTTCAACAAACAAGCATGATTTGTGTTTCTCAGGAGTACTCAGAAGTTGCTCTTCTGAAAGTACTTCGCAAACTTGGGGTACATTACAAGCCAGATGAAAATGTGGGAGAGCTCAGTGACAAGCTTCAAGCAGCCATGGAAAGGAAGAGTATGTTTCTTGTGTTGGATGATGTCTGGCAGCCCGAGGTATGGATTAATGTACTGAGAACTCCATTACACACTGCTGCTTCAGTAATGATTCTGGTGACAACACGACATGACAAAGTTGGTCTTGCAATTGGGGCAAAACATATGCATCGAGTTGATCTCATGTCTGAGGATGTAGGACTGGAGCTGCTTTGGAAGAGTATGGACATCCATGAACTGGAAGAAGTGCATGGCCTGTGGGATATAGGGATGGAGATTGTTCATAAATGTGGTGGTCTACCTCTTGCTATCAAGATTATCGCTCGTGTCCTAGTAACCAAAGAGAAAACTGAGAAGGAATGGAGAATGTTTATGAAAAAAAGTTCTTGGTCTATGGGTAACCTTCCTACCGAGCTTTCAGGTGCCTTGTATCTGAGTTATGATGAGCTACCACGACACTTAAAGAAGTGTTTCCTCTATTGCGGCTTATATCCAGAAGATAGACTTATGGGTCATAGAGATCTTACTAGGTTCTGGATTGCTGAAGGTTTTATAGAAGAGAAAGAAGAGCAACATCTAGAAGACACAGCTGAGGAATATTATTATGAGTTGATATATAGGAATCTCCTTCAACCAGATCCTTCCTATTTTGACCATGGGTGGTGCAAAATGCATGATCTGTTGAGACACCTTGCTCAATATATATCAGCAGAAGAAAGTTTTTGTGGAGACCCACAATTATTGGAGGCTAAAACTCTGTCCAAACTGCGGCGTGTTTCAATTGTCACTGACAAAGATTATGTACATCTTCCCACTGTGGACAAGTTACAGATTAGAGCAAGGACTTTTAATATCTGGTGTGCCACGCCAGCAAGAATTGAAAGTTCAATTTTCGAAATACTACCATGCGTTAGAGTTTTAAATCTGAATGGATCATATATACAGACCATTCCAAGTTGCATTGGGAGTTTGATCCATCTACGGTTACTTGATCTGGATGATACAGAGTTATCTTGTCTTCCAGAGTCCATTGGTTCTCTCATAAACCTCATGATATTGAACTTGCAAAGATGTAAAGCTCTGCATAGCCTTCCTTCAGCGATCACACAATTGCACAATTTAAGGCATCTTGGTCTTCAGGGTACACCAATAAATCAGGTGCCAAAAGGGATAGGCATACTAGAATTCCTAAATGATTTGGAAGGATTTCCCGCAGGTGATGGAAGTGATAATGGTAAAAGGCAAAATGGATGGAAGTTGGAAGAGCTGGAACATCTCTCAAAGCTAAGGGAGCTAGGCATGGTCAAATTGGAAAGGTCTGCTTGTTATCATACAGATTCATTGCTGTCAGATAAAAAGTATCTCAAAGTTTTGAGGCTATCCTGCACCGAACCTACACCTGAACCATATTCAGAAGAAGATGTTCACAATATTGAGAAGATCTTTGAGCAGCTAGTCCCTCCACACAACCTGGAAGATCTATTTATTAATGGCTTCTTTGGTCGTTGGTTTCCCACCTGGCTTGGTACCACCCATCTGTCTTCAGTTAAATACTTACAACTCATACACTGCAATTCATGTGTGCATCTTCCACCAACCGGGCAACTTCCTAACTTGAGATATATGAAAATTGATGGAGCAGCTGCAGTTACCAAGATTGGACATGATTTATTGGGATGCAAGGGGGCTAATCCCAGATCCACAAATGTTTTTGTTGCTTTCCCCAAGATCGAAACATTAATCATCAAGGATATGCCCAACTGGGAGGAGTGGTCCTTTGTTGAAGAAGAAGATGAAGTGGTAACAACTATGGAAGATGGAGAGAATGGATCTGCTGAGATGCAAAAAGGGGAAGCCCCACCTGCAAAGTTGCAGCTGCTGCCACACTTGAAGGCATTGCAACTTGTCGGCTGCCCTAAGCTGAGGGCTCTTCCACGGCAGCTTGGACAGGATGCCATCAGCTTGAAAGAACTCTATATAGAAGGAGCAACCTGCTTGAAGGTGGTGGAGGACCTCCCGTTCCTCTCCGAATGGCTTTCAATCAACGAATGTGATGGCTTGGAGAGGATCTTGAACCTTCCTCGAGTGAGAGAGATCTCTGTAAGTCGTTCTCCAGACTTGAGGTGTGTTGAGGGGTTGGGTGGTTTGGAGCAGCTGTGGCTGGACGTGAATATGCAGGATACCTTTTCACTCTGGGCACCGGGGCTTCAAGAGAAGCACCGGCAACTTTACAGCGAAGAAATGGATGTCACATGGCGTTAGATGGCTGAGAAAACACCTGATTAGATGGCAACAAAGACAAGGTACGGACATTGGTTAGGCACTAAATTTGTCTCATTTAGACTTTGTAATCTCTGAAACTTGCGTCTTGCTTTGTTCGATCGTGCATCTAGTGCCCTGCTCCGCTCTGTGCACTATTTCTTTTCTCAAGAGCATACCGGTTACAGTAGTAGGCAGTAGCATTTCATGACCCTGTATTATATATTTCGATCAGTGCAACTTGTATACCTTTTTTTGTGTGTTTGTTATATACTGGTATTTATTGACAACATTTGAATTCAGAGTCTCAACCACTAGCTTACCCTTTCACCCTTAACCTGGCAACGCATGGGTAACTGCAAAGCTCGACTAACGTATGTCTCATAATGGCCCTCATTAATATCCTATCCGATGTCTGTACTGCACTTCAAATTGTGCTGGTTAAGTCTGATTGTGCTTCAGTAATTGTAAACATCCAAAAAGAGCTTGATTAGACACCCATTTAGATGGGAGCGATTGAAGGGATAAACGCTGTATTATTTTTTAGGAAAAGGAGAATAAACTGGTGTATGTCACTGTGGATCCTTTACTAGCTTCAAATCGTTGATCAACTAGTTGCGTCTCAACTCCATCTTGAAATAACAAAACCTCACACTATCGCTTTGATTGTCCTAATTTGTCAGTTAATATCAAGTATTAGTCTGAATAAATTAGTGTCTAGTTCAGTTAGACAGTTTCAGTCGTTAGACAGATACAGTTAGGTTTCAGCTATTTCCTAGGATCACATAGGATAGTTGCTTTGGTCTTTAGCTTGACCCGATCATCGCGATGTAATCGTGAATGCCTGGACGTGGGATGGCACGCCCGTTGTGGGTTTCGTGTGTATCAGCACGATCGATCTACCTCTGAATAAAAGGGAGAGAAAACAGAAAATCTGCAGGGCTTGAATGCAGCACAAATCCACCGTGTCACTCTCTGTTCTTCGGCTTTGAGCCAGAGATCGAGAGAGAAATCGAGCGGTGAAAGGCAACAAGTGGTATCAGAGCCTAACCCCATGGTTGGGACTCCACCACCGGCTGTGGCAGCCACATCCAAGTCACCTGCGGGAGGAGGGACCTCGTGTCGCGCGCGCTCATCGAGCCGCGGACGGAGCAGGGTGAGGAAAGGCAGCAACGGCGAGGTCGTGGTGCGGGAGACGATTGTGAGGGAGACCGGCGGTGGCAGCGGCAACGTTGTGTCCTGGCCCACCCTCATGAAGACAAATTACAACGAGTGGGCTCTTGATGCGTGTCCATCTCCAGGGCGCTGGCCTCTGGGAAGCTGTCGACATGGAAGACACGCCGGAGAGGCAGGAGCGGCAGGCATCATTCTGCGTTTCGTGCCACCGGAGATGGTGCAGGTGCTCGCGGCGAAGGACAAAGCGTAGGTGGCATGGGACACAGTGAAAACCATGCGCATCAGTAAAGAAGAGGGATGATGAAGCCCAAGCACTGATGGATAACTCTCTGTACTGTTGGTCTTTGTGGGGCTGCTCTTTGTGGGGCTGTAACACACATGGTCCTTGTAGCAAGGACTGGCAGTTAGGAGCAGCAAGGACCAAGCATCCTTGATTGCTTTAGCAGCATCAGTTAGGAGCAGCAAGGACCAAGCATCCTTGACTGCTTTTAGGCAGCATCTTAGACTAGCAGTTCTGCGATGTCTGCGTGGTGACGAAGCAGAGGCGACTCCCCTTCCCCCCAGCAGGCGAGCTTTAGAGCTAAGGAGAAGCTCGAGCTCGTGCACGGGGACTTGTGTGGACCGGTGATTCCGGCCACACCGGGAGGACGACGCTACTTCCTGCTGCTCGTCGATGACTTCTCCCGCTACATGCGGGCGGTGCTTCTCGGCAGCAAGGGAGAAGCAGCGGACGCCATCGTAAGCGTTGCGAGTTGCTGCAGAGTGCGGTACAAGCTGCAGCGTCTTCCGCCCGACAACGGCGGCGAATTCACAACAACTGAATTGGCGTCTCTTGCGCCGATGAGGGCATTCAGCGCCTACTCCGCCTACAGCCCGCAGAGCGGCGTCGTCGGCGCAACGAGACGGTTGTGGGGATGGCGAGCCCTCCTCAAGCGAGGATGCGGCTGTCTTGGGGAGGCGGTCGCGACACCGTCTACATCCTCAACGCTCACCTACGAAGGCACTCGACGACAAAGCCGTCGAGAGGCTTGGCATGGGCGCAAGCCGGCGGTCTCCACTGCGGGTTTTGGCTGCCTCGCGTTCGCCAAGGAGCTCGGCCACATCGGCAAGCTCGGCACGGGAGCACTCCGGAGTGTTCGCCACTCGCGGAGGGCTCGAAGGCCTACCGCATCCTTGGCCCGAAGACACAGCGTGTGCGCACGGCGCGAGACGTTGTGTTCAACGAAGGGCGAGGGTGGGCATGGGACAAGGCGGTGGACGACGGCTCGACTCCGACGTATGACGACTTCATTGTCGAGTACGTCCACTTCGAGGGAGCCGGGGGAGCAGGTAGCTCCTCCTCGCCGAGCACGTCTACCTTACTTCCCAAGACTCCATCAGTCCCGGTGGCTGCCACACCGACGGCACCACAGCCGCCGACGCCACGTGCTTCAGCACCAGCAGTCACACCTCCGGGCACGTCTACACCAGCACCAGCTCGCGTCGAGCGCAGCCCGGTGGAGTTCGCTTCCCCGCTCGCTCATGACGAGGAGCGCATCGACGCGTATTACGACGACGAGCCGTTGCGGTACCATACGATGGAGGGTCTTCTCGGCGACCAGCCGGTGCCGGGACCGGTGCCACGAAACCTGGGGGTGCAACTGCAACTTGCATGTGACGACGGTGAGCCTCGGTCCTTTGCAGAAGTGGAGCAAGACGCGGGATGGCGCGCCGCGATGCAGTTGGAGATGGATGCGGTCGAGAAGAACCGCTGGAGCTCGGCCGACCTCCTCGAGGTCACCGGCGATCACCCTTAAGTGGGTGTTCAAGTCAAGAGGATGAAGCTGGTGCCATCGTCAAGCACAAGGCTCGCTTGGTGGCCCGAGGTTTCTTGCAGCAGGAGGGTCGACTTGACGGCGCCCGCTCTGTACGCGGATGGAGTCCATCGACTCCTCCTGCGCTAACCGCTTCGAGGCTGGCGCGTCCTTCACATGGATGTCAAGTCTGCCTTTCTCATCGGCGACTTGAAGGAGGAGGTCTACGTCTGGCAACCGCGGGATTTGCGATTCTGGCGGAGGGCAAGGTACTTGCCGTCACGCAAGGCTCTCTATGGTTTGCGGCAGCACCAAGGGCATGGAACGTCAGCTGGACTCCACGCTCAAGACGATGGGCTTTGGGGCAAAGCCCGCAACGAGCCAATCACCGACCGCAACCTCGGAGAAAATGGCCTGTTGGTATGTGTCTACGTCGATGACTTGGTCATCACCGGCACCAAGGATGCAGAGGTGGCGGCGTTCAAGGAAGAGATGAAGGCCGCCTTCCAGATGAGTGATCTGGGGCTCCTCTCCTTCTACCTAGGGATCGAGGTGCACCAGGACCACTCCGGGATCACGCTTCGACAGACTGCCTACGCCAAGCGCGTCGTTGAGTTAGTTGGGCTCACATTGCGGCAACCAGCTCTCACTCCGATGGAGGAGAGGCTGAAGAGCCATGACAAGACGGCGGAGGAGGTGGGCCTTCTACGATCTGCGGCGTCTTGTGGGGAGCCTTTGCTACCTCGCCACACACGGCGGACTTGGCATTCTCCGTCGGCTCGTTAGTCGATTCATCTGCAGACCGACGGCGAACATCGGCAGTGTGAAGAGGATCGTCCATTCGTTGCGGGGACTCTTGACCACGGCCTCTACTACCCTAGGTGCCACACCGTGGTACAGATTCACCACGCGGCGACATCGACACCGACAAGAGCACAAGCGGGATCCTCTTCTTCTCGGCAAGTGCCTCGTGAGTTGGCGGTCGGTCAAGCAGCGGTGGTGGCCATGTCATGCGAGGCGAATACATAGCGGCCTCCATTGCTGCACTCAGGCCCTCGGCTTGCTCGGCGCTTGGTGATCTCCTCGGTCGAGACACCAGCGGTAGCAGCTCATGGTGGACAGCAAGTCCGCTCGGCCTGAAAGAACCCGTGTTCCACGAACGGAGCAAGCACATCCGAGTGAGGTACCATTTCATCCGACGCTGTTTGGATGAAGGGAGCATCACGGCGAGCTACATCAACACCAAGGATCAGCTTGCAAACCTGCTCACCAAGCCTCTTGGGCGGATCACGTTCCTTGGACTCTGCTCTAGGATTGAGATGGTCCAGCCTTCCCACAAGACAACGCACAAGACTTAGGGGGAGAATGATGGATAACTCTACATCTTGATGGTCTTTGTGGCTGGAACACACATGGTCCTTGTAGCAAGGATTAGGAGCAGCAAGGACCAAGCATCCTCGATCTTTAGCAAAGATCGATTAGAGCAGCAGGGACCAAGCATCCTTGACTGCTTTTAGGCAGCATCTTAGACTAGCATTTAGCATATTCTTGGCTGGCTAGCAGCCTATAAGTATGTATCCCCAACCCCAGTGGTTGGCATGGCATTTGTGTGTGAATTTGTGAAAGAAATGAAACCAGAAAATTGCCCCAACTCTTAGTGTCATCCTCTTCTTCAATGAGAGTAAATCTAGAGATCCTATCAAGCACACCTTCCCCCTGCTACAGTTCTCAAGAGGAAACCAGATCTCGCCGGGCCGACCCGACGCCTCCTTCGCCGGCGTTGCCGGTGGAGGTGGGCTGAGGGAAGGTGCCGGCGGCGTTAGTGTGTATTCTAGGAGTAGGTTTGGGCTCTGTCCCGGTAGTTGGCGCTATGCCATTCGGAGTTTGCCGGATTTCTCGGGCCAGATCCGGCGGTGGCTGTTGGTTCTCCTCGCCGCCGTCCTCGTTGGGATGGAGGGGATGAAGGCCTTCGGCTGCTCCTTCAATAAGGCCGGTGGTCTAGAGCTTGAACGGCGGCTGGAGCTGCTGTTTCGATCTCTAGTCCTTGTGGACTCTGCTCTGTTGGTGCTCGCGAGCAGTACCAAGAGCTGGTCCAGCGATGCCGATGAGCTCCTCGGTGGGAGTTTGGTGTTGGTCTGTCTTGGGCGGAGTCCTCCTCATAAGCTCGCCCTCTCCGTTGGCTTGCTCGCTCCCTCTTCCGGCCGTGGAGGCGAGGAGGAGGGATTAAGGTCTGCGGACGATGGAGGCAAGGATTTTGTCTCTTGTCGCATCTGTTGCGGCGAGGCAGCGGTGGGTGCTCCGGTGAACTTCAGAGGTTGAAGACACGGTGGTACTACTCAGCGAATCCTTGTCATAAGCGTAAGTGTGGTGCTGGGCTAACCGATGGCGTTGCTTTCATCCATTCCTCTTGGCCGGCCGTGGCGGCGAGGAGTGGGCGTGGGTGGCGACGGGTATTGTCTGCCCAGGCGCCTGGGAGTTTCGGTCTTTCCCTTTCGACGGATTCTTCCTTGCTGCTCGACCACCTTCGCGCCTTCGCCCGTGGCGGGTGAGTGATGTCTTTGGAGTCGGTCGCCGACTTCGGGAGCTTGCGGAATATTGCGTCGGGATTTCGAGTTTGAAGCGACATCGGCGGGCATCATCTCGACACCGAGTCTGGTCGATCAAAGCCGGTGAGCTTGACATCTGTTAACCTCCATCGGAGGCCTCTTTTCAGTCGCCGCGTCCCCACGCTTGAAGCAAGTGGTGTCGTCCATGGCGGTGTTCGGCAGTGCGGTGACCTCTCCTCGGCGTGGAGATAGGGAGGGACCTGTTTGCATCTCAAATCTTTCAGCGAGGTCTTCTCCACTTTAAATGGGGACCTATGTATTATTTTCTGTTTCTTATGGGGTCTTCTGTAATATTGTACACCTCTGCTGTTTGCGATTAATAGAAAGCTTCCAAGCCCTTCGGGGCTCTCCCGTTCAAAAAAAAAAAGCACACCTTGTCCAGGGGGAAGACGATGCTGATCCGGCGATTTGGTCCCATGAGTGTCGCAAGAAGAAGAGGGATGGGGAATCCCAGGAACACCTTGTCCAGGGGGAAGACGATGCTGATCCGGCGATGCTGCTCGCGGGGGTCGAGCTCGACACGTCGCCTCCCATGCCAGTGTCCAACGCGCCGGCCCTGGCTACTCCAATCGCCGCTCTAGAGGGTGCCCTCGTGTTTTTGAACTAGGGGAAGGCCAAGGTGGTGACCTTGACACCGGTGCCTCAAACCATATGATTGGCAACCGCTCGGCCTTCGCCATGCTCGACGAGTCTGTCACCGACAACGTCCGCTTCGGCGATGGGTCGGTGGTGCAGATCAAAGGGCGTGGCGACATCGCGTTCTACATCGACAGAGGACGCCAGTACACGCCTTCACAAGCATGTACTTCATTCCAATACTGAAGAGCAGCGTTGTGTGCCTTGGACAGCTCGACGAACACGTGTGTGACATCCACATCATCCTTGGAGTTCTAACGATCCAGGATCGACGGATCAACTGCTGCTCAAGGTAAAGCGTGCCCCAAATCGCCTCTATAAGCTGACACTGCAGCCAGTTCAACCTGTGTACCTCGCACCACAGCACGACACGGTCCCGTGGCTGTGGCATGCTCGGTTCGGCTATCTCCACCTTGAAGCTCCACAGAAGATGGGGCGGCAGATGCCCCGGCGAAGCTGCGAGGCTGCTTGTGGCGAGCAAACAGCCGACGCCATTCCCGCAGCAGTAAAGTTCGAGCGGAGGAGCCTCGAGCTGGTGCACGCCGACCTCGAAAGCAATCTTGCCCCGACGCCGCTGGCCGATGCTACTTCTCGCTGATTTAATTCAACCGCTTCATGTGGTCTGTTGCTCACGACGGCGAAGGCGCGGCGGCGCTCACGCGCTTCCAAGCCGAGGCGCAGATAGAGGCCCGCCACTAGTTTCGCACACTACGCACAAACCGCGGCGGAGAGTTAACCTCCAAGGCTCTCGCCGCCCACTTCACCGACACATGAGCAAAGCACCACCGACAATACTTTACGCCCACAATGTAAGCAGTCGTCGATGCCGCAACCAGACAATAGTGGGCCAGGAGCATGATGAAAGCGAAGTTGTCGAGCTTCTTATGGCGGGAGGCAATCACCACGGCTGTGTACCAGCTGAATAGGTCCTTCACCTGCAGCGTCGAGGACCGTACCCCGTACGAGGCATGGCATGGGAGGAAGCCGGGGTTGAGCATCTGCGGGTCTTTGGCTGAGTCGCGCACGTCAAGAGTGCACGACCGTTCCTATGCAAGATCGACGACAGGAGCACTCCCATGATCTTCATCGGGTATGAGCCAAGCTCGAAGGCGTATAGAGTGTACAACCTAGCCACGTGCCGTGTCCACATCTCGCGCGACATCGTCTTCAATGAAGCGGCAAGCTGGGATTGGAGCGGACACGAAGCCGAACCTGTAGAAGACGGTGGGGAATTTGTGGTGGAATTCACTTCCACGCACATCTCATCGCCACATTTAGAGGAGCCCGGAGAAGGGACCAACATGGCAAGCCCAGACACGCCTCTGGACAACCCTGACGCTGCACCGTCCTTGCTAGCGCCACCACCCTCTGCAGATGCATCCTCGCCATCGACAGTGGAGTTCGCCACTCCTCCCGGACTGTTTGATGCATATGACGACGGCGAAGAGCACCGGTATCGCCGTGTCTCAGATCTACTAGGGACCGGTGCCACATCACCGGGCCTCGTCGAGCGATTTCTGCTCACCACTGCTAAAGAACCAAGAAGCGTGGCGGAGGCGCAGCAGAATGCGAACTAGAACCGGGCCATGGCAGAAGAAATGGTCTGCATCGAGCAAAATGACACTTGGGCCCTTGTTGATCTCCCATGAGGCCACAAACCCATTGGGCTCAAGTGGGTCTTCAAGGTCAAACGGGACGAGAAAGGGGCCATCGTGAGATACAAGTCCCGTCTTGTCTCTAAGGGTTATGTATATCGAGAGGGAGTTGACTTTGAGGAGGTCATCGCCCCCGTTGCGCGTCTCGACTCTATGGCTGCTTCTTGCTGTCGCCGCCCAGGAGGAGTTGGAGGTACACGACCTCGACAAGAATTCCTCCTTCCTCAACGCGAGCTCGAAGAGGAAGTCTACGTGATGCAGCCCCCTGGATTCGTCAAGATCGGATCGGAGGGGAAGGCCATGAGGCTGTGCAAAGCTCTGTACGGGCTCCGCCAAGCTCCGCGGGCATGGAATTCGAAGCTGGACAGCAGCCTCTTCGTGCTCGGCTTCACCAAGTACCCCTCGGAGCACGCCGTGTACACGCTGCTACGAGCAGACGACTTCTGCTTGGAGTCTATGTCGACGATCTCATCGTCACCGGCTTCTCCACTGCAGCGATTGGTGAGTTCAAGAGGTAAATGACATCTCTGTTTAGGATGAGCGACCTAGGTTTGCTGTCCTACTACCTCGGAATCGAGGTGGCCCAGCAGAGCGAGGTTGTATCAGACTAGGACAAGCCGCTTATGCAGAGAAGCTGCTTGAGAAAATGGGGATGAGCGGCTGCAACGCCGCTTCTGTGCCCTTGGAGCCACGGCTGAAGCTGAGCAAGAAGGGCAACGGCATGGCGGCGGACTCCTCGCTTTACCGCAGCGTCATCGGCGCGCTCTGCTACCTCGTAGACACGCGGCCAGACATCTGCTATATGGTCGGGTACCTGAGCAGGTTCATGGAGGAGCCCGCGAGCGAGCACTGGAGCACGGTCAAGCATCTTCTGTGCTACATCGCCGGGACCAGATCACTTGGGTGTGTCTACACACGTCAGGAGTCGAAGGCCAAGCTTGTGGGCTACAGCAACGCGGACATGGCCCGCGATGTCGATGATCGGAAGAGAACCAGTGGGGTGCTGCACTTCTACGGGCAGAGCCCCGTGTCCTAGCAATCGGTGAAACTGAAGATCGTCGCCCTCTCGTCGTGTGACGCAGAATATGTCACCGCCACGGCCGCGGCATGTCAGGGAGTCTTGCTCAAGTGACTCCATGGCGAGCTGCGCGGGCGCAATGACAGCGCGATCGATCTCCACGTCGACAACAAATCAGCGATCGCGCTGATGAAGAATCCGGTGTTCCACGACCGGAGCAAACACATTCAGACCCGATTCCACTTCATACGGCAGTGTCTCGAGAACGCGACATCGACGTCCAATTTGTGCGCACTGAGGACCAGCTCTCCAATATCATGAAGAAGGCACTCGGGCGCGTGCAATTCTAGGAGTCAGCGGCTGCATTGGCATCGTTAAGGTGAAGACACTTAGATTAGGGGGAGATTGTCGGTTAATCTCAAGTGTTAGTCTGAATAAATTAGTGTCTAGATCAGTTAGACAGTTTCATTCATTAGACAGATAGAGTTAGGTTTCAGCTATTTCCTAGGATCATATAGGATAGTTGCTTTGGTCTTTAGCTTGACGCGATCATTGCGATGTAATCGCAAATGCCTGGGATGGCACGTCCGTTGTGGGTTTCGTGTGTATCAGCACAATCGATCTACCTCTCAAAGGGAGAAGAAAACAGAAAAGCTGCAACGCTTGAACGCAGCACAAATCCACCGTGTCACCCTCTGTTCTTTGGTTTTGAGCGAAAGATTGAGAGAGAAATCGAGCGGTGAAAGGCAACATAATTACCCTCTTGAGAGGTCATAACGTTTGCACTTAATTCTGTTCTGCTTTTATATGTGTACACACTCAGGGAGTGCATGACTGAGCCCTTTTTGAGCTTTTTATGCTGGCAAGTGGTCAGCCATATTGTAGCTCTGAATTCACACAGTAGAAACCATCTCTCTTTTTGTCTTTTTTGCATTTTTCATGTGGTCTATAACCCGGTTCTTCTACCTGCATATGATTTGGTCATACCATCTTTAAAAATATTTCTATATACAGTGACTATGCTTATTTTGTGTGCTTGTTCTTTTGTAGGTTATCAATTCAAGAGCTTGGAACTGTAGAATAGTCATTGACCCATCGGTACATCTATTCTTGGGAAAAAAACATAAAAAGAAAAGAAAAAAAGGAAAAGAAAAATATTAAAAAAATGAAAATCCAAAATAGTGCGAATCATTTCTTTAGTCTACAATGCTTGGTTATTAAAACTATGAAAGGAATTTTATCCATGGTACAGTGTGAAATGCCTCTGTTGAAAAGTCCTCTATGGTGTGAACACAGCAGTGCTTTTGCTCATTTATTTTCTGGCGTGCTACAGCGACGGTGGCTGGTGAGAGCCATGATTGATGCATTCATGCTGCACTGTTTGCTGCAGGGAGCTTGACTCACGAGTCAACAGTCTTGTGGATGAGGATTGGTGAACTCCATTCTGGTAAAGAATTGGTAACATCCATTAGTGAACAGTGAGTGATGATATTGGCAGAAGCAATGGTATAATACCTTTACTTATTTTGATTTTGTTGTATCCAACGTCTTTGCTTTTTCCTTCATTTTCTCTAAACTTCATTAGTGAACGTCTTTGAATTTATTACTCTCTTGCACTGGCCCAAATCCTCAGTCGTGTGGACACCAATGCTTTTCTTCAGTTTTTCCTGGTGTGACTGGTGAGAGCCATTACGATGCATTTATGCTGAACTGTTGGTTACAGTGAGATTCCTGCAGCAGCTATGCTTCCCAGTTGGTGCATGTGCCGGAGACCGACTCACGAGTCAATCAGTATTGTGAATGAGGATTGGTAACTTCTATTCTGGTAAAAAAAGGATTAGTAACTTTCATTAGTAAACAGTGATGGTACTGAGAAAGGAGGCAAGTAGTACGCGTATCACATGCTTCCAAGCCAATGCAGCAATCTAACAAGCCAGGCAAGTTCTGATTTTCCTCGATGATGAAATACCTTCAATATTTTGATTTCCCTCCATTTTCTCTGAACTTTGCGTTTGTTCGTAGGGGCGTAAAGAGCGTAGGCCTGACCTCTGGACACAACACCTCACCTTATGAATTGCCCGTCAGTTTATTGTCAGGTGTGCCCTTCAATGCATTGTCGGGTATCAGGCCTGTGCTACTGCAAAGCCCTCCAAAACCTCACTGCTCTGCAATGCAATAATGCAAGCCCAACCACACCGACTTCACCACACCACATTGATTTGCAGGACGATACTGAAAGAGATACTACTACTATTTACTATGGCATTATCTGAAGAATAGGCAGCGACGAAGAGGCATTTTATTCCACACGCTGCTGCAGAAAAATCAAATGCTGTGCTAGCTGTGAGAACGACTTGCAGCGCAACGAGTGGATGACCTTCGCTGAGCGACCTATTCTCCAGACTGTCGGCGCAGTTGACAAGTACTGTAGTAGCAAAGACTGGTTACTAAGACAGAAAATTAAGAAGCGACAGTCTGGAGAAGGACTCCGTGGCGGCGACAGTCTGGAGGAGGACTCTCTGGCTGGTTGACTCACAAGTCCACATTCTTATCTCTTATCACTATACTATACTTGGTTTATATGCTTCCATATAAGAGGTTCCAAATTAACACTGTCCTCTGCACCTGCTTAGCTTTGCTACATATTTTTCGTGGACAAATAATTCTGCAGTGGTGCTTTGATCAGAGGCTTATCATTTCACCTGTGTCAGGAGGTACTCTCTCTAGTTCTCATGACTTCAATTGAGTCGCAATTCTTCCCTTTCTTCTGCGCTCAAGCTGAACCATTCTAGCTAAACCTACTTTCTTTTAACAGGCATGTACACTCTATAAAAGTTCAATCTTAAGATGTAGTTTGGTGATACAAAATGCATCTGTGAAGTCTCGTGACCATTTGTGCTCATTCTTTCTGTTTACCAGACTGCTTAGCAAAGAGATCCTATTGAGATATAACAGTCTGTGTGAATATACCTTTACGCTCTCCTGCATCACTCTAATCAACATACCTGCAGTATTCAGGTATTTTCTCCACTTCTTTCTTATAGCTATGTTTAGCTGAAGATCTTCTTTTATTCGCTGAACTAGCTTTTCCATAAGGGAACAAATAATGTACTTCACCTTCTCCTTTTCCACTCTCTGCTCCTGCAGCGAGGCTTTCTTTTGATGACTGTCTGATAATCTTCTGATATATCTTCTATGCAGCGGCCTATTCAACAAGTTATTTTTCACCCCCTGCTGATCTTTAACTGCCCATCGAGATCTTTAACTGCTGATGGGTGGAACAAGATTTTAAAGTGGCGATGGGTTGATCATTGGACCAACCTGGTTCTGCGAGATGATTGCCACTGACTCCTGCCATTGAATGTTTATTTTCGTTCTGAAAGATTGCTTTCTAAGGTAGTATTCTTAAGCCTCTTCCGGACTTCCCCACACCGCACCGTTGCAAGAAGAGGAGCCTTCCCATTTCTCCTGTGCGTGATATCCTGCTACTCGATGTGGTATGCTCTCACTGCCAGAACTCAGTTGATTTCTCCACCTCATTTTCATCTTCTTCTCTTTCTTCATGCAATTCCCAATTTGCTTCCGTTGATGCAGGTAGTGGAAGTTTGAGTTCGGTCATGTTTGCCCTCTGCTTGGTGAGGTCATGTCTCTCCACGAACTGAGAGCAAAAACTTCATCCAAAGCTGCACCTCTCTCCTTGAAGAACTTTGCAAGAAAAGTGATGATTCACTAGGATATTCAGGTACTTTCTCTAGATCTGAGAGCTCTTGTTCAATCCTGATCCTTGTTCTCTGCTGATCCGTTCTAGTTACAGTATTGAATTGAAACCATAAAAAAAATTAGGACAAGCATGAATCTCTCTTTGTATTTTCATTTTCCTCTTCCTATTTAGTGAACTCATAGCTCATGTCGCCATCCTTTAGGTTTTTATGAGCCAGCGTTGTTTAGGTTTCTACCTATTCCTCTGCTCCTGCATTGTTCCAGTGTCTGACTTTTTTTTAGCAGAATCCAGTGTCTGACTTGCCGCTGCTTGCTCTGGTGAGCTCCATGGCTCTCTGGAGATCAAGAAATATACTTGTAGATTATTTTTCTTTTCTTTTCGTATCTAAACTTTGCGTATCGATCATAAGGAGGCAAGCTCATTGTTCTTCACTCCACCTCATTTTCTTCTTCTCTTTCTTCGTGCAATTCCAATTTTCTTCCGTTGATGCAGGTAGTGCAAGTTTGAGTCCGGTCCTGTTTGCCCTCTGCTTGGTGAGTCCTGTCTCTCCAGGAACTGAGAGCAAAAACTTCATCCAAATCCGCACTACTTTCCTTGAAGAACTCTGCAAGAAAAAGATGATGATTCACTAGGATCTTCAGGTACTTTCTCTAGATCTGAGAGCTCTTGTTCAATCCTGATCCTTGTTCTCTCCTCATCCGCTCTAGATCTGGCAAGTTTCATGAGGTGCTACTCGATGTGGTATGCTCTCACTGCCAGAACTCAGTTGATTTCTCCACCTCATTTTCTTCTTCTCTTTCTTCATGCAATTCCCAATTTGCTTCCGTTGATGCAGGTAGTGGAAGTTTGAGTTCGGTCCTGTTTGCCATCTGCTTGGTGAGTTCCTGTCTCTCTAGGAACTGAGAGCAAAAACTTCATCCAAGCCGCACCTCTCTCTTTGAAGCGCTCTGCAAGAAAAATGATGATTCACTAGGTACTTTCTCTAGATCTGAGAGCTCTTGTTCAATCCTGACCCTCGTTCTCTGCTGATCCATTCTAGTTACAGCATTGATTGAAACCATAATTTTTTTTAAGGAAAAGCATGAATCTCTCTTTGTATTTTCATTATCGCCTTCCTATTTAGAGAACTCTTAGCTCATATCGCCATCCTATCAGTGCATTGTCAGGTATCCAGCCTGTTGTACTGCAAATCCCTCTCCCCTCTAGAACCTCACTGTTCTACACTGCAATAATGCTAGGGCCTCTTCCCGACTTCTCCACACCACACCACACTGTTGCAAGAAGACAAGGCTTTCCATTTCTCCTGTGCGTGATATCCTGCCACTCGATGAGGTGTGCTCTCAGTGCCAGATGATTATGATTGACTTTTCTAGGCTTTCTACTTCTTGCTGGAACAATTGCTTGTAAGGTAAGAACTGCCATTGTACTTTAGGTATTGCATCTTTGTTCCACGATATTAATGAAATATGTCATCATCAGGACAATAAATCTTAGCGGCTCTCCTGCTAACTTACACATTTGCTTTCCCAATATGAGTAGGAGTACATGCATTTCCTCTTTCTCCTTAGTACAAGATAGTGACTGATGGCATGAAATCTTGGAGCTGCTGCTCCTAGGCCTACATAAAGCACTCATTCATTTTTGTCTTTTTCTGCTCCCAATAATCATCCAACTAGTAGTTCGAGATTACATACTGTAGTAGCTTACCCTTTTTTGGCAAATAAATAAATTAACATCACAGTGCTTTTAATTCAGGTTCATGAGCACCGTGGATTGACAACATCCTATTTGGTGGATAGCTCTCTATGTTAAGTTTCTTAGTACTTCTGGTACACCTCCTGGAAGCTTGGCTAGCTTCATCCAATGGCAACCATATTGTTTTCTTTTATTGGTTCATGCATCCAAAAGATTCAAGATATTGGTACCGAGGAGGCAGTACTGATACTGGGAGTCAAAAAAGAGCTTACAGATCTGCAACGAAGAATGAAGCAAATACAGTGTTTTATTAGTGATGCGGAGCAGAGAAGCATAAAAGAGTCAGCAGTTAACAATTGGCTTGGTGAGTTGAGAGATGCCATGTATGATGCTGACAACATTATCGATTTGGCAAGGTTTAAAGGAAACAAGCTACTAGCAGATCATCCTTCATCACCCTCAATAAAATCAACTGTATGTTGTGGATGTTCACCCTTGTCTTGCATTGCTAATATCCAGACTCGCCGAGATATTGCTGTTCAGATTAAGAGCCTCAACAAAAAAATAGAGAGGATTTCCAAGGATGACATATTCTTAACACTTAAGAACACACCACCAAGTGGAGAAGTTTCTCTGCCAGATTGGAGAAAAACGTCACCCCTCATCGAGCCCAATCTCGTGGGGAGAGAGATAATATCCTCTAGCGGGAAATTGGTGGACTTGGTGCTTAAACATAAAGAAAATGAGTCTTACAAGCTCGCCATTACTGGAATAGGAGGGGTCGGTAAGACAACACTAGCTCAGAAAATATACAATGATAAAAAAATAAAAGGGAACTTCAACAAACATGCATGGATCTGTGTTTCGCAAACTTACAGTAAAGTTTCTCTATTGAAAGAGGTTCTCCGAAATATTGGAGTGCATCAAGAGCAGGGTGAAACAGTAGCAGAGCTCAAAAGCAAACTGGCAAAAGAAATTGAAGACAAGAGTTTCTTTCTTGTTCTAGATGATGTGTGGCAGTCCAGTGTATGGACTAATCTACTAAAAACCGCATTACACGCAGCGACTTCAGCGGTAATTTTGATTACAACAAGAGATGATACAATTGCAAAGGAAATCGGTACAGAACATACCCATCAAGTTGATCTCATGTCAGTAGAGGTGGCATGGGAGCTACTTTGGAGGAGCATGAACATTGGTGAAGAGAAAGAAGTGCAAAGTCTGAAAGGCATAGGGACTGAGATTGTTCGTAAATGTGGCCGCCTCCCTCTTGCAATCAAGGTGACAGCCACTAGTTTAGCCAGCAGAGATCAAACACAGAATGAGTGGAACAAGATTTTAAGCAAATTTAATTGCCCACAGAGGAAACTTCCTGATGATATAGAAGAAGCATTATATATAAGCTATGATGAGTTACCGCATTATCTGAAACAATGCTTCCACTATTGTGCAATGTATCCTGAAGACTCTACCATGTCTCGTGATGATCTTATCAGGTTGTGGGTTGCGGAAGGGTTTGTAGAGGAGCAACCAGGCCAACTACTAGAAGAAACAGCAAAAGAGTACTACTATGAGCTAATCCATCGGAATCTCCTCCAACCTTGTAGTACAACTTTTGACCATAGCAGTTGCAAAATGCATGACCTCTTAAGGAAGCTTGCTTGTTATCTATCAAAAGAAGAGTGTTTTATTGGAGACCCCGAAGCATTAGGAGATCAAAGCATGTCTAAGTTGCGACGCATTTCAGTTATCACCAATAAGGATATGCTTGTGTTTCCCACAACGGACAAGGAACATAATAAAGTGAGAACTTTATGGACCGGGCAGGTCTCCCAAGGAATTGATCCTTCACTTTTCAAGAAGTTTCCACATCTTCGTGTTTTGGATTTGGCTAATTCATCCATACAGACCATCCCAGGTTACATTGGAAATTTGATCCATCTACGATTGCTTGATCTTGATGCTACAGAAATATCTTGTCTCCCAGAGTCCATCGGCTCTCTCGTAAATCTTCAGATATTGAACTTGCAGATGTGCATAGATCTGCATATCCTTCCGTTGGCGATCACTCAGTTGAGCAATTTAAGGCGCCTTGGTCTGGATGGTACACCAATAAATCAGGTTCCAGAAGGGATAGGCAGATTGGAGCTCCTCAATGATTTGGAAGGATTTCCTATTGGTGGTGGAGATGGTAATGGTAAAATAAAAGATGGATGGAAGTTGGAAGAACTGGAACATCTCTCACAACTAAGGCGGCTTGATATGATTAAATTGGAAAGTGCAATTCCTTACAGTATAGGTTCAATGCTAACAGACAAAAAACATCTCAAAGTTTTGAATCTGTTCTGTACGGAACATACAGATGAACCATATTCAGAAGAAGCCGTTAGCAATATTGAGAATGTCTTTGAGCAGCTAATTCCTCCACAAAACCTGGAAGATCTAGTTATCAGTACATTCTTTGGCCGAAGGTTTCCCACCTGGCTTGGTACCACACATCTGGCTTCAGTTAAATACTTAATACTCGTAGACTGCAATTCATGTGTGCATCTTCCATCAATCGGGCAGCTTCCCAACCTGAGATATTTGAAAATTGATGGAGCAGCAGCAGTTACCAAGATTGGACCAGAATTCGTGGGCTGCAGGGGGGCTAATCCCAGATCCACGGATGTAGTTGTTGCTTTCCCCAAGCTCGAATTGTTGGTCATCAGGGATATGCCCAACTGGGAGGAGTGGTCCTTTGTTGAAGAAGAAGATGCAGCGATATCAACAGCTATGGAAGGGAAAGCCCCATCTCCAAGGATACAGCTGCTGCCACGCTTGAAGGAGTTGCAGATTGTTGGCTGCCCCAAGCTGAGAGCTCTCACACGACAGCTTGGACAGGGGGCCACCAGCTTGGAAGTGCTCCTATTAAAAGATGCTAGCTCCTTGAAGGTGGTGGAGGACCTCCCGTTCCTCTCTGAGAAGCTTGCAATCGTGCAGTGTGATAGCCTGGAGAGGGTCTCGAACCTTCCTCAGGTGAGGGAGCTCCGTGTAACATGTTGCCCAGACTTGAGATGCGTTGAGGGTTTGGGCAGTCTACAGCAGCTGTGGCTGGATGTGGATATGCAGGACATCTCCACGATGTGGGTTCCGGGCCTTCAAGAGCAGCACAGGAATCTTCACGGTGAAGACGTGGATGTCTACACGTGGCCTAGAAGCTGAAGGTACGGAAACTTCACGGTGACAGAAGGTACGGAAACAAAACTAGACATTTTATTTTCTTACTTGCTCTTAGTTATGTGCTCTGGAATTTGCATCCCGCCTTGTTATTTCGCTGCTGTGCTATGTGCACTATTTTCTTCCTCAAGTGCTAGGTTGCAATACCCGCATTTCATGGCCCTCCAAGGTTGAACAAATATTTCTGTACTTTCTATTCTATATTCCCATTAGTACAGTGAACCAAGTTCAATACACCTATGTATACCTTATATTTTTTGGGTGTTCTTTTCTATATTGTGGCAGTGATCGACAACATTTCTAGGCAGTCGCTCGATCACTTGCTTACCCTTTCACCATTAAACTGGATATTACTAGTGCCTCATAGTGGCTTCGGTTTTGGTCCTAACAAATATCCATACAGCCGCTGCAAAATGTTGTTTTGATTGTCCCAATTACCCTCTCGAGATGTCATAACATCTGCACGTGTATACACAGACTCCTCGAAATAGGATTTCGTCCCGCTATATTAATATAGCAACCACACTGATACAAGAGTTTGATCCAAAAGAAATACTGGGGCAACAACACAAACATGCCCAAAACGAAAATAAATGAAAATGATGGCGAATCGACGGTAATCGCTGCGTCCTCCGACTTTGGCCCATCACGCTCTAAGCACCCTGAAGCGCCCCGCACCAAGAAGCACCTTCAAGAAGGGAAACACCGTCGACACGGGATTCCCCCGGCATGCAGAGTATAGTGGGCATGGGATTCCCACGACGCCCTCCAAGAAGGTATGGTGCCACTCGACGTTGACACAGCGTCAGGGTTAGACTAGCCGACAAGGATTTCTCCCGACCCTCGTCCACAACAAAAACCCTGGCGCCACGGAGCGCCACCACCCAACTTCGCCAACCATGAGCTTGCGCCACCACGATCTTAAGTCACCATCACTTGTCTCTTCGTGAAACCTGGCGTACGGCCTGCAAGACGAAGGAGACGACATCGCCGGGTTGAGGGACATCAGCCTCGCAGCCACACGGGAGGAACCCACCTCCACCGTTGAGAGGCGGTCATCGACCGGACAAGGCAGCGAGGGCACACCAGGCCCTCTCGGGCCCAGCCGGGCCTGGACGGCCCATAAAGCCCCAGTCGCCCTGCTGCAATGGGTAGGCCGCAACGCCACGTTTCCAACCTAGTCTAGTCGCCGCCGCCACCCCGAGGAATCCCCACAGCCGCAGTGCCCACCCGAGCCTCTCTGGGGCCCGAGGTACCCAGACCATGGCCTCGACCCGTCGGTGACCTCCGCAGCTATGGCGCCCCGCCGTGAGACGCTGCCGCCACCAGCTCCACCCGGATGCGCGGACCATCGTCTCCCGAGAAACACCCCCTTCAAGGAAGGTTGGGGCCCGACCTCACTCCAGGGTGCGGGGAAAGGCTGCCCGCCGGTGCCGGTGCCGCCCAGGCTTCGCCCCGGCGACCCCTGCCGGCAGCGGCGACGGCAAGAGGTGGCGGTGGTGGTGGGTGGTGGTGGGGGGGGGGGGGGGGTGAGTCAGGGGTTGGGGGACAGGGGACGGGGTTGAGGTTGGGTGTTTTTTCTGTATATCGCATATCACAGATCGTATATACACACACTTAGTTGGCTGATACCAATAAACATAGAACTTTCGATGAAGTGCAAGACTAAACCTTGTTTGGGCCGGATTTTTTTGCTGCTAAATGGTCAACCATATTGTAACTCTGAACTCACACAGTCTAGAGGTGGGTTGATCGGGAAACACTAGCCACTATCTACTAGTAGATTGAAACGAAAAATACTTCTAACTTTCACAACTATTTTGTCAACATACACATAAAGCTTAGTCATGTTAAACATGCATTTATAATTTATCTGGGTTGTGTTCAAATATAACTATCTCTCTTTTTGTCTTCTTGCATGTTCTTCATGTGATCTATAACATGGTTCTTTTTTTTGCATATGGTTTGATCATTCCTTCTTAATTATTACTCCGTATTTTTATATACGTGACTACTTATTTTGTGTGCTTCTTATTTTGTAGGTTATCAAATCAAGAGCTTGTGGAACTGTAGTGTAGTCAATGATCCATCGATGCATCTATTTCGGAAAAACAAAAAAAATGAAAAAAGCAAAATTTCAAAAAAAAAATCGATGCATATATTCTCGGAAAAACAAAAAAAAATTCCAAAAAAAATAGAAAAAGAAAAGAAAAATCCAAAAAAGAGAATATTTTCTTCAGTTTGTAATGCTTGGTTATTGTAAAACTTGCATCCGTGTTTCTTCTTCTTTCTTTGCTCTTTTGTAGCTAGGGTAGTTAGGTAACTCCGCCTATGTTTCAATAAGTGTAATACTTATGTTGCATAGCCGGTCCCAAGCCCGGAAAAAGGAGGAGGGTCCTATCTTAGATTTGAAATGTCAAGGTGTGATGCAGCGGCACGGTGTGATGCAGCGGCAAGGTGCACACTTTTTAAAGATTGCACTGAGTGTGATGCAGCGGCACGGTGTGATGCAGTGTGCTGAAGAAACAGGGAGTGAAGCAATGGCTTGCTCTGCGCTCCATCTTAGATTTGAAATGTCCTTTGCTTACTTTCTTTCTCTTTTGAGCGTAAAATCTGCACATTTTTAAGGGTTTCATATCTGAGCAGTGGTTAATTCATGAGATGCAACAAACATTTGTTACATCCATGATATTTTTGGGTTTATCAGATGCCCTGTTCTTGGGCTGCAATACATATTGTATCCATCAACAAATACTACTGGATATCCAAGAAAGACAACTGGGAGCAGAGTTTTCTTCTCAATGCATATATATCTGCTCTTCAGCCCTTTCTACACTTCTGGGTGTGATTTCTGAACTGTGGGAGGCAGCTCGCGCCGAGGAGTTCACCAAGGTGTTCCAGGATATTGCGCCTGCTGTTGCGTTGGTGAAGCCGTTCTCTTCCAGCTGAGAACCAAATGCAGTTCTTCGGTTGAATATTCAAAGTTCAGACTATAAACAACTACTGGAAGTCTGAAACTGACAACTATTTTTCTTGCTTGAAAAAATTCACAGGAGCTCTGCCCCTTTCATTGAGTAAAAGAAGGGGAAAACAATGTTACAGTTTCTTTATTTTTCATGTACTCCCTCTGTCCATAAATAGATGTCTTAGGTTTTTCAAATTTTGAATGAATCTATATACTAAATAGTGTCTAGATTTATCTAAATTTTGACAAATCTAAGACATCTATTTTAGGACGGAGGGAGTAGTTTAGTTAGCCGATGCATGCAATGTGCAAGATACCGTTGTGAATCATGAGCTGATTAACTGGCGTCTTGAGAACTGAGATACCGTTGTGCCTTCTGCAATGTTTGCACACTTGCACCAACTGTTGCCATGGCGACACCATTTTCTTGCACGTGTTGACCATCAGGATTAAACACAGTTCTCCAGTTAATTTTGAAATTAAGACTTAAAGCAACTACTGGAATCCTGAGACTGACATTCATTTTTCCGTCCTTATAAGAATTGGAAAGAGCTCGGATCTGCCCCTTCCATCGAGTGAGATAAGGAGAAACGTTACGGTTTCATATGTTTTTAGGTAGTTCAGTTGTTGATAACATGCGATGTGCAAGAGATTACCACACTCCTCTTATAATAGATTGGCAATGGAGCATATATAGTACCATTCGAACCAGCTTTATGGTACTAGTTTAGACCACAACAATGTCATTCCGTATACCCTAGTTTATCTTTAACCTCCGCTTGAGACTTGGGATGAAGAGTAAGCAGGCCCAATCCCCTTTCTCCGTCCTTTCAGCTTTTTTTTTCGATCGAGTGGAACTCATTAGGCCAGTCACACCAGGATCGTCATGTCGCTGCTCAAGTGGAAGTTTTGTTTTGAGTTAAATCCATCTATACTCATTGAACTTAGCTTAGCGAAATCAATATAGTCATCGTACACTAGAAATACAAGTTTACGGTCACTGAATACGACATAGGGGTTCACGGAGGGTCACTGGAGCTGTTGGCGTGTTGTAGTTGCTGATGTGGCAAGTTACATGACCCACTATCAGATCACTTAACAGATAAGTAAGAAAACCCAAGTATAGGAGGGGCTTTTTACAAAACTATCATGCCCTCCACTGATTTTCTAGCTAAATCTCACCGTGCTCGGCTCAATGATTAACGATGCGTGCTGCTGTGCTCCCGGCGTTCGGCACGGCGAGATGTCTGCTGGCAATTTCACTTGGTCCAATAGCGTCTTGTTGTGCTCCTGGCGTTCGGCACGACGAGATGCGGAGGAAGATCTCCCGCCTCATCCTCCTCCTCATCCTCCTCGTGGTGGTGGCCAGTGTAAGAGTTTGTTTATGTTTTTCTATACGTGACAGGGACGGTGTAGTACACCAACCTGTCCGTATCTTGTACGCCACGGTGAGGGTTGTTCTCACCCTTTATATAACACGAAGTACGAGTCTCTAACGGGTCATTGTTTCCGCCACATTAGTTAATATGGTATCAGAGCCAAACCCCCTCTTCCCATGACCTAGCAACCGCCTACGATCTACATCTGGCCGTTGCCGCAGGATCATCTGCCGCCGCCTCAACAAAACCTAAAAACAACAATCACGACCTAGCCGCCGCCGTAGATCCCTTCTGCCGCTGCCGCTGCCAACACCACAACCTACAACCACAACCAAGCCGCCGCCACCGTAGGGTCTCCTGCCGCCGCCGCCAACATCAAGAAAAATCCACAACACAACCAGGTCGCCACCGCAGATCCTTTTTGCCCCTTCCTCCACCATGACTACATCCTCCTCGACGGCTGCCCTTGATCGGGAGCTCGGAAACCCGTCGTCCACCAAGTTGACTCGGGCCAATTTTCTTTTTTTGTAAAACCCTTGTCCTTCCTCCTCTGCGCGGTGCTCAAGCCTTTGGCTTGCTCGATGGCTCAGATGCCGCGCCGGCGAAGGTTTTGGAGGCTGAAGATGAAAACAAAAAGAAGATCCAAATCCCCAATCCCTAATATGCTTCGTGGGTTGTTAGGGATCAGTTGGTGCTCGGGTACCTCGTGAACTCGCTGTCCCCAGAAATATTGGCCCATGTCGTCGGCCTCGAAACCAGCGCCGCGGTGTGGGGTGTCATCTCCAACATGTTCTCCACTGCCTCGCGCACCATGATCAACCACCTTCGCGGAGCTCTCAACAACACCAAGAAGAACGAGTTGACTGCTGCCTAGTACTTCGCGAAGATGAAGGGGCTCTCCTCCGAGCTCGCAACCGCCGACAAGCCGGTGGAGGAAGATGAGATGGTCGGGTACCTCCTCAACAGGCTCGACGACACCTACAACGACCTTGTGTCCTCTGTCAACGCAAATCCCGGTACAAGTCTTGATGATCTCTATTCACATTTATGTGCTCATGATTTGCGTCGCGAGATGTCGTCCGAGACAGGTCAAGACAACGCGTTCACCTCGTCAGCCAACGTTGCTGCACGTGGACATGATGACGGGCGGCATGGCCGCTCACCTGATGGGTGTCGTGGACGCTTCCCTGACGTTCGCCGTGGCCGCTCTCCTGATGGCGGCCGTGGCTACCGCGGCTATGATCGACGCGACCAGGGTCGACGCCGCGACGGAGGGCGCCGTGATGGTCGCCCTCGTGATGATGGAGATGGCGGGCACCGTGATGCACGCCCCCGCGATAATGGACAGCGTCGCCGTCGTGATGATGGACAGCATCGTCGTGATGATGGTGGACGCCACGACGATGGTGGGCAGGGTCACCGTAGGGGCCATGGACGCGCCCCAACGCCCTTCGTCGACATCACCTGCCAAATTTGCAAGATACATGGTGCGGTGGCCCAGCATACCACTTCATGATGTAGTACACTATAGTCGTTGACATAATACCAATGAAACACCGTTCACTAGTATTACATCCCTCAGAGTGGTACAACAGAAACACAGCAGGTCCAATACATGGCTAAAGGTTACAACTCACTCTATACACAAGATCCAGAGAACACTCTAGGTTAAAGAGAGAGAAAGAAACTTCTTACAAAGAAGAATCAGAAATGAACAACTTAAAAACTATCATATTATTAAGACTAGTATCTTAACTATTGGTTTGGCATTGCTGCTATTGCAATACACTATAGAAATAGGTTCTATGGCTAGAAATTATATTCCTATCTACTCAGTAACTTTGTCTTTACTTGGGGTGATGTATATGTTGACTTCCTTGACTTCATTGAAGAGTTTTATCTTTTATTTATGATTCCTGGAGCATAACTTGATGTAGACGTCGTCTTAATGGCTTCATAATCTAGTAAGGGTTAAGAAGATACGTTGAATACGAGCGTACTCAGGAAGTTCACTAGAAAAGGAGTGTTTGATGCATTATATCTACAACCACAGACCATAGGTCGTGGGCAATGCAAGTTTTCGTAAAAATTTCTTCAAAGGTTGCTTTTATTATGAAAAGCTATGTCCGTCAGCCTTCACGGGTTTACCAGAACTTTCATGGAGTTCTTTTCCGCCGTTCAGCTCTCCTTCCGTAATAGGAGTAACAAGTTACAGTTCTTACACTCTACAGAGGTGCGTTACTTTACCCATGAGAGATCAACTCTTTGTTGCACAACCGGAAAGCTTATTGAATTACAGACCGTTCAGATGCCGGAACTATCGTGGGACGTTGAGAGTTCCCACCCATATGCTGCATATCCTCTACGAATTACCAATCAATGCATGCTACGAGGATAACAGCCACGGTCCGCACATCCGGATCCATGCGAGAGAGAAAAGATACAGCTGACTTCTCCATCCCATTCCAAATCTCATGGTCAACGCGTAATATACGATGCAAGAATCACTGGCGACATTGGTTGTTAAGTCCTAGGTGTTATAGTCATGTGCAGTGGTATTCCAACTGCCAGACTTAATAGATTAGCTGATCACCCTGGATTAGTAACCAATAATTCACATTATTATCAAAAATAGTGTTTTCTGACCTTTTTGAGATGCAGGTGATGACAACACTAGATTTGCAAAATACTTTACAGATAATAATCAAAGGACATGAGCAAGTGTGAACTTGCCTTTTGTGATTGCAAGATTATGCACTCACGATCTTCGAGACAATATAAGATCCAATATCTGAAATCAGCATCATTGGTCCGGTAAAGACTAATGTTTAAAGAAGCAAGATGCTCTTATGCATAAGTAATGTAATGCAAGTTGATAAACTCGAATCCCGTGGATAGCGTTGATTTAGGGTTTGGAAACTGGAAATAGTTTCTTTATAATGTGTTGTCCTTTAGGTAAGTTTCATACTTGTGCTTTTTATTAAGGCTTGTGAGTGTGTGTGAAACAACATCTAATTATAATGGTATATAACAACAAGATACACGAATGAGGAATGCTACTCAAATACTACTTATATAAGAATTGCCTTATCTTCAAATCTTACTTTACAAGTATTGACATTTATAAGTAACTTAAGTGTTAACAGTTCTAAGTATACAAGTAAAGTATAAAGTAATGTGATTACGATTAATTGTCATCTGTTGTCTGAAGTGGAAAAACGAATAACTTTTGAAGAAAAAATTTCTTGATTAAGGTTTAAGCAATCCTGATAGTTTTTAGAATATGGTTGATAGAATGTGATTGATGTTGTTTATCTTTGCTTGAATAGTTTGGACTTTAGATGTTTTATGACTTAACCATAACAGACCAAAGTTAACTATAAAACATATAACAAAGTCTTTAGCCTTATATTTAAAGTCTTGTAGACTAAATTTAACTTTAAAGACAGAGATAGACTTAGGTGTATTACTTATGATACTTGTATCTTGTTCAATTTATTTTGTTTCATTAAAGTTATTTAAGAATGGCATTACTCTTATTTGAGTAGTGGTTTCTTAACATTATAAATGCATAATAGGATTTATCTCCTTATAAGGGTATGGTTATGGCTTGTGAATAAGTAAACAATATTATTTACTACTTATGAATTATCTCTGGAGTTAGTCCATTATAAAGTTGTGCGTGAAACAATGGTAAAAGATTTTATTTTGTTAAAATATCATTCCTGAATATTTTATATTTGTTAAAGATCTTTTTAGAAAATAAACTACACATATGGTTGAAGGATAATTCAATAAAATTGTATTTAAAATGTGTTGGACCAATTTGACTTTATATTACTAATATTTAAGACTAGTATTATTTATTAGACCTAAATTGGCAATTTTAGAAATATTAACAAATTTTATTTACCCTTATATGAATTAACTAAGGGAATATGTTTAAATTTAGGTTATTAAAGTGTTTAATTTTTTTTGTTTACCTCAAAAGTGAAATATTATTTTTTTAACAGGTAGGTATTATTTTTGTGATCATTTTGGTATATTATATGTATTTTGTGATTTATAAATAGTAAGATATGATTTTTATAAGGTTTATTACTTTATAATTACTTAATAAATAATAAATGTTTAATTAATTGAAATAATATTGCATGATTATGGTTTTAAATTACAGTTCTTATTTTTCTAAGATTTTTGGTATTTTATTTATATTTTTAACATTTACCAACATTAAATATGAATTTTCAAAGTATTAAAATTTTAAAACCTCTATTAAATAATAATTATTTAAATGGTTAGCATAATAATGTTTGATAATGGTAATGTTATAGATTTTATTTTCTGAAAATGTTCATATATTAAACATATATTTTTTGAGTTATAAAACAAAAGTTATTAAATTTCTAAGATTTAATCATTTTATGAATTTTTAACTAAATAACTAAATGTGTTTATGAGGTAATGCTGATGTCAGCATGAAGTGAGGGGTTTTTCTCACCAGAGCTAATCCTACCCGATCCTTGTTGGTGGGACCTTTGCCATGTCATCTCTAATGTTTTTTATTTATTACAAAAAACATTATCACAATTTATAAAATGATAAAAATAGCAATATGACATCAGCGTGATGTCAGGCTGACATCATCCATGGATGATCCTCAGATCAAGGTTGAATCCATGGATTCAATGCGTGCGCTGGGCTGTGGCGAGGTGTGTTAGAAAGAGCATGTGCTGGCGAGTTGAACTATGGTCGCGCCGCCCGAAAATGGTCGTCGGAGCTTGGTCAACGGCGAGTATAGACGACGATTATGTCGGACTGATACGGGTAGGCCAGTACGGTGAGCAAGCGATGAATCGAAGAGTACAAGGGTACTCAGGGGCTCACCAGGAGCGTGACGAAGGGCTCGGTGAAGCGAATCGTGGCTAGAATCGACAGAAACGGCGTCGACTAGCGGCGGAACGTTGGTGATGGCGAACTCGATTTAGGGCAAGCGGCTCCGATTCCTTTGGGGAGACGATCGAGTCGAGCACGAACTCCGCAGCGACTTCGGATGGCAGAGAGGTGGTCTCTAGCGGCTAGGACAAGCATCTCCGGCGAGCTAGGGTTTTGGTGTTCTTGCAAAGAGGAAGAGGGAGGTTGAGAGAGAGGTTGTGGGGAGATAAGGATGAGAGAGGGCACTCCGGTGGTTCTTATCCTCTCTTCTGGAGCTCAGCGGCGGCGGGAATTGCAGCGGCCGATCGACGGTGACCGGCGCGACAGGCAGCTGCTTCCGCCGTCGCGGAAGATGACGACGAACACAAGGCCGAAGCGGTACGGGCTGGCATTGGGCTGCAGTTGGTCCGACGTAGGCTGCGGTTGGGTTGCTCACGGGCGATGAATAAGAGAGAGAGAGAAGCTGGGCCGTGGGCCAGATCTGATCTCCTTCTATTTTTTCCTGGTTCTTTCCCTTTTCTATATTCTGTTTTGTTTTCAGATTTGAATTTGCATCTTTGTTTTGAATTTTCTTTATAGGCTTTATTTGCTAAATAATTGTAACAATACTAAAAGGTATTTACTAGCATTTTGTGAGCCTTTATTAAATAATGTTATATTTCTTTATTTTCTTTATATATATCCTTTTAATATTTTGTAAGGGCTTTTGTTATTATTTTTCTGTCTATAATAAACCATGGATTTATATTATGATATTTCTTTATTTAATGATAGTATTTAATTCTAGTTAACTTATAGTTTGGAGGGAAATTTTTATATAATGATCATATATCACTATTTGATGTAGGATACACAAAGGAATTAATATGGTTAATATTACTCCCACAAATCTAGGATAACAAAATATATACATTTTTATTACTCCCTCCGACCCATATTAGTTGACTTGGATTTATCTAGATTTGGATGAATCTAGACACTATTTAGTATATAGGTTCATCCAAATTTTGGCAAATCCAAGTCAACTAATATGGGTCGGAGGGAGTATAACTAATATAGGAGTTAGGGTTTGAATTGTAGATGCTTACCCTAGGGTTTAGGGTTCTTAATGTACCTATTTTCTTTTGTTGATGTGAGTAAAGGTTTATGGCTAAACATATTGTCTTTATGTTTGTGATCTTTAATGCTATTCCCCTTTAAGATAGAAAGTTATTATCTGGAATGTCTAATGGAAAAGAATTGATAAAGATAACTCCTAAGCACATATGGTTATGATAATTGGAAGTGACAGAGATGTGCTTAAGTGATTTGCTATAGGAAATATTCCTATAAAGCATTGTGAAAATAAAATGATTTATCCAACAGATGAGATGGATGTTAAGCTTGATTATAGATTTAGGGTTTAGTGTTTACCAAGAATTCCTATCTTCCATAATTCACAATTCTTGACTTTTACTTAAAGAATTCCTTTCCTAGATATACTACTTCTTCATATCCATCATCATGTGCTAACATGATGAGCTTTGCTACACAATGATATTCTTATCCACCTTTAATTCTTCTAAATCCATTTATAAATCCAATGAGCTTGACACTAAAAACCTTTCCTAATCCTCTCACATCTATACTTGGTTATATCAACTACTCTACTGCTGATAACCTCCAATCCAACAAGTTTTTACTTCTAACTCCATTCATACCCTTCCTTAATCCTCCACCACCAACATTACTCTAATAGATTCCTTGATAATTAGATATATATCAAATCCTACTTCATCTCAAGTCTTTAATATTTTCCAAGAGGAAAATATTAACACTATAATTCAATGCTGCTCTAACATCCTCCTAATCATACTATCTTATCTCTAATTAACTCCAATATCTTATACTAGAGTTCAACCATGTTTTTCCCACCAATGTCACTTATACAGGATATAAGCATTCAATCTTGGTGACTAAAGCATGATCATTATAATCCTTTGATCCTTTATGGTTTAGGTTTCCAATTAGCTAATCAAGGCTTCATCAATACATCATTACAGTTGTATTGAAACTATCTTCTTAGTATCTCTATTGGATTAGGGGATGTTATTCATGGACTATACCTACTTAATCCAATAGGATTACTCCTTGCTCTCCATCTTCAATGTTCATCCTTACAATCCTATTTGTTACTATATAATTAGATCTTCCATATAACTCTTCTATCCATCCAGGAGTGAGCTAACTCCTTCAATTACTATATTGAGTTGATTCCCTTCAATCACTCCCATCCTATAGATGATATCCAAAACTAGCATTACTACTTACCTCTTCTTACTTCTTTCTTTATAGGCCTTAAGTGAATGCTTTGATATGGACAAGAGTTGATAGATTAATAATTAATGGGTTAAGAATTGGTGAATCAATAGTTGATTACTCAACATTGATGAACAACAAATATGAGAATAGGGTTCAATAGAGATGGTAAGGATTGATATGGAAAGAAAGATATGTGGTGAATGGTCTTGGCTTGGTTTCCTTCCTAACTAAAGAGTCAAGGTGAAGTGTTACCATGTTTCTCATGGTATAAATAGATAAGGATTGAATAGGTCAATAGTTAGTTATTACATTCTTGTTACTTGGTATTCATGAGTTATTGTAATGAATAATAAGATGTGATCACCTAGGGATCTAATTACAATCATTAATCAATGTGTAATGGTTTAGTTTCATTGCATTTGATCAACCCTTAGATCAAATCATGTTTACCCAAAATGAGATTTTAGCAAAGGTCATATTGAAACTTATCGCAATCAACTTGATGATCTACTTCAATTCCATCAAGTTGAGAGAAGCTTCAATTACTTTGACAAGTTTTGTTCAAAAGCGCGAAAATTATTCAGATTTTCTATGCATGAATGCAATGCACACATCTGGGTTCAGCTTATTTCTATGCTCTAATGCTAGGATGTTACAGACTCTCCCCCTTAAAATAAACTTTGTCCTCGAAGTTCGCAAACTCTCATGTTTCGGAGTTAGGAAGTGACTTGTAGTGGTTACTGCATTCCTCCACTCCATGGTAACCTCAAATGGGAATAATTGCAATATCCCATATCCAGATAGTTTTCTTATTCCGATTAGATATCCTAATCCAACTCTTTCACTTAATCATTGAATTTTTTACTATATTATATAAGGTCTAGGAAGTCTCACTAAAACAGGTTTTAAATTTCTATTTGCCAATAGTTGTGGTCAAAAGGCTATATTTTTGTTTTGTCATAGTATGGTTGATACTGGTATTCCTTTCAAAATTGGATCTGAACTCATTTATTTCATACCCATTGGAATTTCTTGTTCCTCTACACCTGTCCAATTGGATGTGCTTTATTCTCTCTTATGAATCACTTAAGAGTTGTTTCCTTTAGAATTAGTCTATTAAGATTAACCTATTTTATCACCTTCAAGTTTTTACCTTATCAAGCTTTAGATAATCTTTTATTATTACCTTAAGTACTTCTTCTCCAACCTTTACTTGGAAAAATCAGAAAACAATACTTCCTCTTTTGTTTACTCTCCCCCTTAGGGGTTTCTAATAGTCTCTAAACTGCCTATATAGTAATCATTGGCTTAATAACTAGAATGTAGGTCTTTGTCTATCTTATTTTCTACCTAGTTGGGTTCTCATGAAAGATTGTACGGTGTATCCACACAATTTTGGATCTCCGAAGTGGATCTTTCATCATATTAGTCTTACTTACTATTTGGACATTTTCACTTTGATAGATCTGACTTCGCGAAGCGTCTCAAAAGACGATAACTTTAATGTTTCTACTTCTTTATGTCTTCCTTAACTTAGGCCAAGTTTTATGCTCTTTATGCAACTTTTAAGATGATTTGATTAACTAAATCATGCAATTATCAGTTGCGGACAAATACCGGCTGCGGACCATCCCAGGGTATATGAATTACCCTGCGATTTTCGACATATTTCTGGCAGTCACTCTAACTTATTCGAATTTGGATACCACCCATTTTCTGGTGAACTTAATTTCACTACTTCTTTGTACTTATTCATGATACTTCCATGAACTTGGTACTACTACTCCATTACTTCTTAGAAATATTACCTATTCTAGGTGAAGTTAATTTCATCACTCCTTGTTGCTCCTTATATTCCCTACACTATTATTCCTTCTTATTGGTGGCTAGTAATGATCGGAGCTTGATCCATTCTTCAAATTGCGTTGATACCCCTTATACTTGCTTCATTCTTCATGTAAATCCTCATCTTGATCTTTAGTAACTTTATCTTTACTTGGGTTGATGTATATGTTGACTTCCTTGACTTCATTGAAGAGCTTTAGCTTTTATTTATAATTCCTGGAACATAACTTGATGTAGACGTCGTCTTAATGGCTTCATAATCTAGCAAGGTTAAGAAGATACGTTGAGTACGAGCGTACTCAGCAAGTTCACTAGAAAAGGAGTATTTGATGCATTATATCTACAACCACAGACCATAGGTCGTGGGCAATGCAAGTTTTCATAAACATTTCTTCAAAGGTTGCTTTTATTCTTAAAAGCTATGTCCGTCAGCCTTCACGGGTTTACCAGAACTTTCATGGAGTTCCTTTCCCGCCGCGTTCACAGCTCCTTTCCGGAACAGGGAGTAACAAGTTACAGTTCTTACACTCTGCAGAGGTGCGTTACTTTACCCATGAGAGATCAACTCTTTGTTGCACAACCGGGAAGCTTATTCCCGTCCACAATTCCATGATGTGGGGCCCAGAAGATGATCCAAGCCAATCACTACCTTCTCCGTGACCCCGCATGTCTCCTTAGTGTACGCCAGCCCACATATTGAATTATGGCAATTGGCAGTACATACCGTTCAGATGTCGGAACTATCATGGGACGTTGAGGGTTCCCACCCATATGCTGCATATCCTCTACGAATTACCAATCAATGCACGCTACAAGGATAACAGCCACGAACCGCACATCCGGCTCCATGCGAGAGGGAAAATATACAGCTGACTTCTCCGTCCCATTTCAAATCTCATGGTCAACGCGTAATATATGGCATAAGAATCACTGGCGACATTGGTTGTTAAGTCCTAGGTGTTATAGTCATGTGTAGTGGTATTCCAACTGCCAGGCTTAATAGATTAGCTGATCACCCTGGATCAGTAACCAATAATTCACATTATTATCAAAAATAGTGTTTTCTGACCTTTTTGAAATGCATGTGATGACAACACTAGATTTGCAAAATACTTTACTGAAAATAATTAAAGGACATGAGAAAGTGTGAACTTGCCTTTTGTGATTGCAAGATTATGCACTCACGGTCTTCGAGACAATATAAGATCCAATATCTGAAATCAGCATCATTGGTCTGGTAAGGACTAATGTTTAAAAAAGCAAGATGCTCTTATGCATAATTAATGTAATGCAAGTTGATAAACTTGAATCCCGGGGATAGCGTTGATATATGGTTTGGAAACTAGAAATGGTTTCTTTATAATGTGTTGTCCTTTAGGTAAGTTTCATACTTGTGATTTTTATTAAGGCTTGTGAGTGTGTGTGAAACAACATGTAATTATAATGGTATATGTGGTGACCCAGCATACCACTGCATGTTGTAGTATACTATAGTCGTGGACATAACACTCACGGAGTATCATTCTGTAAATATTACATCCTCAGAGTGGTACAACAAAAACAAAGCGGGTCTGCATCATACATTATCATTATTACAACCAGAAATTTACATGACGACTTTGAGATCCTCCTAGGTCCATAGAGGTATCCCGATGTCTTGGGGCTAAACTATAATAACTCGGAGAACAGTTTAAAGAAGCAACTAAGGTTTATACGAGATTTAATATAGATAGAGGATAGAGATCTATGCTACTGTACTAGATCACTATATATACTACATCTACACTTCAGATACGTCGGTCTCCATTCCATAGATGTTTTCGTAATTGTTCCCTTCGACGCTTCCTGATACTTCTAGTTCTTCATAGCAGAATTCTTCTTGGTCTTCAATTGGATATAGTATTTCCTCTTCCTGACTGTTAATGTCTTCAGAATCTAGCAAGGGTTAAGAAGATACGTTGAGTACGAGCGCACTCAGCAAGTTCACTAAAAAGGAGTGTTTGATGCACTATATCTACAGCCACAGACCATAGGTCGTAGGCAATGCAGGTTTTCGTAAACATTTCTTCAAAGGTTGCTTTTATTCTGAAAATCTATGTCCGCCAGCCTTCACAAGTTTACCAGAATTTTCATGGAGTTCCTTTCCTGCAGCGTTCGCAGCTCCTTCCTGGAACAGGGAGTAACAAGTTACAGTTCTTACACTCTGCAGAGGTGCGTCACTTTACCCATGAGAGATCAAATCCTTGATGCACAACTGGGCGAATCTTTCCAGTCCACACTTCCTATGGTGTGGGGCCTAGTAGATGATCCAAGCCAATCACTGTCCTTCTCCACGACCCCACATACACCGCAATTGTTGTATGCCCAAACTCAAGGTAGACCTTTCCCCGTATAAAACGGCTATACCTTAGTTGGATATACACAATAACCATTAACACTAGAAATCTGTCTTTTGTAAGCCCAGATCCACGGTAGACCTTTACCCGTATAAAATGGCTATACGCATGATCTGCAACTTACAAATGCTCATAATAGTGTCCAATGCATGCGAAAGGGAGCCGATCTAGCTGACTTCTTCGTCCCATTCCAAATCTCATGGTTAATGTGTAATATACGGCGCGAGAATCACTGGCGACATTGGTTGTTAAGTCCTAGATGCTACATTCTTGTGTAGTGGTATTCCAACTGCCAGATTTAATAGATTAGCTGATCACCCTGGATCAGTAACCAATAATTCACTTTAATCATGAAAATAGTGTTTTCGACCTTTTTGAAATGCAGGTGATGACAACACTGGATTTGCAAAATACTTTAAAGAAAATAATCAAAGGACATGAGCAAGTGTGAACTTGCCTTGATATAGCGAAGTATTGTAGTCGAATGTCTCGACTTGACCCTGGACCTCGGGTTCTACAAAAATATCATCATTGCCCGGTAAGGACAATGTTTAAAGAAGCAATATGCTGTTATGCATAAGTAATGAGATGCATAATGCAAAATCCCAAGTAATTCTTCAATTAATACCAGTGAGATATATTTAGATGATTTATTTAAGATTTGCTTTAGTTTAAGTTTACTTCATAAGAAGGATAAACACATAAAATATGAAGAGTAAAGTACAATCATAATATAATTCTAAGGTTCCACGATATTATGTAACTATTACAATGTTCATGTTTTAAGTTATCATGGCTTTAAAGAAAAGGTATAGTGTTTCTTTTGAAGTGTCAAAAAGAATAATATTTGAAGAAAATATTATTTATGTTAAGTTACTCAACTTTGAAGATTAATAGGATTGAAGCTATAGTTTTGCAATAAGGTTTAAATGATTTTGAGTCATTATATATCTAGCTTGGGGTATCTCAGACCAAATGTAACATCACAGTATTTAGGACTGAACGAAGGGTAGATATAGGAATTTGTATTGTTGCATGCATTCATTTGTGAAAATGTGGGTAAAATTTTTGCCAAATAAAAATCTTGAGTGATCAATGTTTCTTTCTTACTTTGAGAATAGGTTTAGTCTTAAAGGAGGATAGCTATAAACTTTGTTATGATCTTAAAGGAATATTGTCTGTTTTGAAATGATTTTGAATTTTTAAAAACTTAAGTGTTTTATAATTTAAATAATTTTGATTTAAGATTTGAATCTTAAATTAATTAAGAGAAAAGTATTATAACTTAAGTCTTATTTAAAAGCAATATGGTATATGAAGTTCATTTCTTATTCATAAACAAATTACAAAGAATAACTTACTGAAGTTATTACAAACTTCACAATTCACACAAGAGTAAAGAATAAAATCTTCTTTATTAATAAATATATAATCTTTATTACAAATGAACCAAATAAAGATTACAATAATTATAAAAGAAAAAATTACAAAAGATTAAGAAATGTACATTTGTATCTCTACTAACTATCCTATATATAAAACTACACTAAATCTTCATCTTTATCTTTGTACCTGTAAAACAAAGATTAAATAGAAAATAAAACAAGATTAGTGTTAGTATATATTTCTCTCAGATATGTCAGTGAGGTGCACTTTACAATCTCATCATTGAGAACTGTAGTAAAAGGGGCAAGTTTCACCGATCTGAAAGATTTCATCTTTCATAAATTCAAAGCCAGAATGCAAATGACAGCCAAAAGGGACTAAGTCACCAGCCAAGGTAAAAGTAGTTTGGTAATGGTAAGTTCAAAAATTCTGAACATATCCATATGTGCATATTAGGCACACATGCTGCACACACATAAGCATGCAGATGGTGTGCTTTCGACCACACAAGCACAACCAGCATCACAAAACCACAGCACAGCCGTGGAGGAGCACATCAGTGCATCACTCCACTACACAATACACCAGCATAGCCAGGGTGAACGGCAACCAAACCAACCACCCAGATCAACCCAAACATCACCAGGATGGTGACATAAGGAGGGGGATGGATCTGGTGGACAGCAAGGTCAAGACCAGGAGCTAGGAGGAGCAGGCAAGCTCAAGAGCAAGCTCAGGAACCCAGCAAAAGCAGAGCAAGATCAAGATCATCATCAATCCACTACACCAACATCAAATCTTGTGGTGAGTCTCATAAAGCCATCACATGCTTTCATCAGAATATCTAAACAAAAGCATGTGTTGTTTTATGCAATGATCTCTCAATAAGCACCCAAGAGGGGTGATTCTATCCTAGAGATTTCAAGTATAAGGATAAGAAATCAAGATCAACCACAAACACTAAACCCTCATACCAACATCACTGGGTTCAGTGTTATTTTTGCAACTTAGATCATTTTCATTTGATCTTATCAGATCAGGGGACATCTCTCAAAGAGAGAGTAGCACCTCTAAACCTATAAGTTTCAAACAAACTATTGCCCAACTAACTAGGAATTACATCCTAGAGCCTCAGACCAACATCATAGGCAGGAAAGATAATAAAATCTTCCATATCATCTTATCAGTTTTAATCACAAGCATAATCAAGTTAAGCCAGAAATAAAAAAACCAATCACTTGTGTGCCAGAATACAATGGTATCACAAGGACAAGTTCTTAATAAGTGAAAACCAATCTTTACTAAGCTTCCACAGATAAAAGGGGGACAAACCAATAAACATCATTTTCCTGAAGCCAAGTGCCAGGAATCAACCTTAAATTCATTTATACATCCACAGAAATCATTGCAAGCAATGATTTGATTCAGTGAGTATAAACTCAGAGAAGCCAACCCTATAATTGCAGTAAGCAACTACTGTCAGTATAAGCAATATGACAGTAGATTAAACTCTTAGATCAACAACATAATCCAATCAAGGATTTCATTGATACACTAGCATGGATCATGGTGGATTATCACTAGAATTAATCTGACAGGCAATTAGCAGCAACAAAGCTACTATTAATCATCAATCACAGTAAACCATCTTTTCCCATGATCAAATATGATCAACACTAAATCTAAAGCATCATAGATATGATCAACAGGGGGTTATGAATCCTAATCAGAGCAAGAACCCTAATCCAGAGATGAACTCAACCAGCACATAGTCACTCGGCATGAAAGCCACTAGATAGATACACACAGAAAGAATCATGGCAGTAGCAGGGACAAGAACCACCACGACAACTTATCTGAGGTCCTCGCTGACGAATCGAAGAGGAGCACCGGAGAAGTATTTGCAACCTGCACACCGGCGGTGGCATGCAGCCAGACGAGACCAAGACACCACCGAAGCGAGATCATGGCCATGGCGACAACATCTTTTCCGAACCCTAGGGTTTGAGAATGGGGTGGAACTGACCACGGGGAAGCCCAGAGTCAAATCCAAGTGGATAGAACGAACGAGCGTCGTCGACAACCCCAACTCGCACCACGGTGGCGGCCAGAACGGCCGACGACGGCGAGAATCGACGGTGGCGGCATCGCCGGCCACGGGGGCGAGTCAGAGGAGGAGGAGATAAGGTCGAGGGAGATAGAGGAGGCAGAGTGGACTGGGTGGTCCAAAACCCTTCAGGGTAGTCATTTGACCCTGCCCTATTGGGCCACCTTGTCCCAATAAGCCCATGGGACCAGCCCAGGTTATTTAATAAATCTTTTGATCAAATTGAAAAAGACCAAAATACCTCTGACCTCAATAAAATTATAGAAAATAAATTAATAGTTCAAAAATTATAAATAAAATATTTTTGGAATCACAATAATCAACTTTGTCCAAATAAAATAAGATATTAAATTTTGTACATTCAAATTTTTATAAGAATTTTGTAATTTAAATATTCCTTATGGAATTTTACAAAATTATTGAAAGGTGATAAAAATAAATAAAAATCACTTTCATTATTTATTAATATTATAGTATTTTTGAAAAATACTAAATAAATATTTAGTAATAAAATTAATGTATAATTAATAATTCCTAAAAGAATTATTAAATCAATAAAAGTCAAATAAAGGGAAATAAAATAAAATAACTCAATATATGTTATAGATATTAAAAATAAATATTTATAAATCCCTTATTACTCAAAAAGGAACTTTTTGGGGTAAATACATATAAATTTAAATAATGGATTACATTACTTGCATAATCATTTTGCTTCTTTAAATATTGTCCTTACGGAGCAATAATGATGTTTTTGTAGAACTAGAAGCTCAAGGTCCAGTGCAAGCATCAGACTTCACTACCTTGCCATCACAAGGCAAGTTCATCACTTGCTCGTGTCCTTTGAAGAGTCTTTATCAAAGTATTTGCAAATTGTGTGTTATCATATATGTTATTAAAAGAAAGAAAATATTATTTTCATAAATAAAGAAATTATAGATATCATCCTAAGTGGTGATATAATGAAGAAATAGAACTTAGAGTTCTAATTGCAACAATGATGATCAAATAGGGACTTAATAACCCCTGACATCAGTGATTCTAGCGCCGTATATTACGCGTTAACCATGAGATTTGGAATGGGACAGAGAAGTCAGCTGTATCTTCTTCCTCTCGCATGAAGCCGGATGTGCAGGTCGTGGCTGTTATTCTCGTAGCATGCATATTGATTGGTAATTCGTAGAGGATATGCAGCATATGGGTGGGAACCCTTATCGTCCCACTATAGTTCTGGCATCTAACGGTTTGTACAAACCATTGCCGTAATTCTTCATGTGGGCATGGTGTACACCAAGGAGGCATGCGGGGTCGCGAATGGGGCAGTGATTGGCTTGGACCAACTACTGGGCCCCACATCATGGAAATGTGGATGGGAAAGTACGCCCGGTTGTGCAACAAGGAGTTGATCTCTCATGGGTAAAGTAACGCACCTCTGTAGAGTGTAAGAACTGTAACTTGTTACTCCCTGTTCCGGGAAGGAGCTACGAACGCGGCAGGAAAGGAACTCCATGAAAGTTCTGGTCAACCTGTGAAGGCTGATTGTCATAGTTTTTCGGAATAAAATCAATCTTTGAAGAAAGATTTACAAAAACTGCATAGTGCCAAGGATTTATAATCCGAGGTGGTAGTTAGAGCATCAAACTTCCCACCTTGCATATAATGAACTTGTTGGGTAACGCTGTTACTCATTATTTCCTTTGATCCCTTGCTTAGACTCTGAGGATCCCGAAGATGTGCCAATGTATGCAGCCGAATGCCAAGAAGACGTGCTCTACGTGGAACCTGATTTATCTGGAGGAGTTGAAGGCGTGGACTACGAGATCCGCTACAATGTCAATGAGAACGAGTCCACTTAAGTGTCTAGTTAATAGTAACTAACGAATCCGAGCAGCATGAACTCTATAGAATAAGCTGATGAGCCCCACTCCTAGTCGGAGTTGCTACTTTTAAATTTCCGCTGAACACTTTATATTTTGGTTTGTAAGTTGGATCTTTTGGAAGTCTGGAACTTCCAGTATTGTAATAATAATAAAGTGTGTACTTTTGTTGTATGGACCCGCAATGTTTCTGTTGTACCACTCTGAGGGATGTGATATTTACGGAACGGTGTTCTGTGGATGTCATGTCAACGACTATAGTGTACTACACATGTAGTGGTATGCTGGGTCACCGCAGTTGGTATCAGAGCAAATTGCTTTGACCTTAGATTGGAAACCTAGTAAAGGGGTATTACCTGTAGGAGATTTAGCAACGGTAAAGAATTCTCTAAAAGTAATATAATGGGTATTCAAATGAGAATATTCTGTTATATATTTTAGCGCGATGATTCTTTGTTATGATGCAATATGCCATTGGATACTAATCAAAATTATTTTTCTGATATACAGAGATATGGCACCAAAGTTTCCAAAACAGACTTTGGTAAGGAAAGAGGAGACTCTTGATGATTATCAAGGATCATTTACAGACCAACTTCATCAACTTTTAAAGCTCTTTAATTGTCCAACTAGAATTCCAGTGAACACTATCACTTACCTAGATGGCCGGATGTTATCCAAGTATCGTGTGAGTATCCAACTTCCAGAGAAGCTTGGATTATATCACGATCTACCCATAGGAGAAGGTAGGAGTCATTTAGCAGCCTATCATGTTGTTGTTGTAGAGGCAATAGCAAATATCCGGGAGCAGAAAACCAAGGAGCTAGAAGGTAGCACATTCTCTGTGATACCTCATGATTCTATAGACTCGGAGCCTATACCGGATCATCTTACTTTGGTTAAGAAGCATCCTAAGTTAGCTTCCAAGTTTATGGATAGATACCGAACACTCGTTGCGTCTTTTTATAAGACTCATCAAGTGATTGTCGAAGACAAAAATGATATGTTAGAGGATCTAACTGATCCGGAAAGGAGGAAGCAGTTAGCATTCCAACTGGAGAAAGAAGTAGGTAGTAGTACAACACCTATCTTTAAGGATATACCGATAGATCCGGAATCTTTTATACCATATCCATATTCACCAAGACCTGAAACTACACATGATCCTACTATAGATATGCGGTATGTAGTACCACAGGGCTCAGAGGATGGTTCTGACTCAGAACTTCCTATTGAGAATTCAGATGGTTGGAGGATGGGATCATATGATGGATCTCATGAACACCAGATATCCACAGATGGTTCTGACAGAAATGTTGGACAATCCAGTTGGATGGGTGCAAGAATGAATCTTAATAACAGAAGTAGAAATACCATGTCAATAGATGATCAGGATGAAGAAGAGGATCCTGAGGAGAGAGTGTTTGAATCATCAACATCTTCTCAAAACCCAGGGAATATACATTATCCAGTATTCGATTATCTTGTCCACAAGAGCACCTGGGAAGCAGCAGGATCTGCGTATTCTGTTGACAACTCAAGGAATGAAGCTTAGGGGATGCAAGCTAGAGATAATGTTGAATACATTTCTAAAGACTTTTCAGCTGAGCTGGAGGGAGTCGATGCACTCAGGTTGAGTAATGACTCAAGTCCTGACACTTCAGATACAGAGTATGTTCCTTCTGGAAGGCCATATGTTCCACAAACTTTGCGACGAACAACACGTCCTCACGGTTGGACATCAGGCATGTACGATGAGCATAGTTACTATTAGAAAGAGACAAGTATTCAACAGTATCAAGCACTGTGTATTGTACTCCAAGGAATAAGGTAGTGAGATGAATACGGTAGTTTTGTGAATATACCTATATGGTATATGTTGGAAGAACTTTGTATCATTCTGATATTATGTATAATATGTGAAATGCATATTTGGATTTTCCTTGGATTTTCATTGTGTGACTAGTTCTGTGCATAAAGTCGAGTTCAGAACACATGTGCATGATGTAATTATGAGTATTCGCTTTATGTTGCAGGACTAGGGGGTCATGGATACAGGTGTAGAAATGGAAACTGAGCAGCAGCGGATGGAGCGTGAGGCCAAGGAAAAGGCCGATGCTGATACAGCAAATCAAGGAGCATTACCACCACCACCACCAATGAGGCCGTTAATGGAGCAGAACTTTATGCAATGCATGCAAATGATGCAAGAGAACCAGAACAAGTTCATGGAAGAGTTGCTGGGGTGATCAAATCAGAGGGCACCTGAAGGAGGAGGAGTGAGTTTATCTGATTTCCAGAATGCAAGACCGTTATCTTTTGCATCAGCTCCTGAACCAATGGATGCAGAAGACTGGCTAGCAGATACAGAGCGGAAGTTGAAAACTGTAGGTTGCAATGATGAGGAAAAATCGAGGTATGCAACTCATCTACTGACTGGACCTGCAACATCATGGTGGGAAAATCAGTTAGCCATGCAACAACCAGGTGGGGAGTTTACCTGGGAGGAGTTCAAGCAGAGATTCCGTGAATATCATGTTCTGGAGAGTGTGATGGAATTGAAGCAGAGAGAATTTGAGGAGCTTCAGCAGGGATATACTAGTGTCATGAAGTACATCCGGGAGTTTAGCCAACTGTCTCGTTATGCTGAGGAGGATGTTAACACTGAAGAGAAGCGGAAGAAGCGTTTCATGCGTGGATTAAATCCGTTTGTAAGGATGCAGCTAAGGTTAGCCAATAAGCAAACTTATCAGCAGTTGTTGGATGCAGCCATTACTTTTGAAGATGATTACAAGAATTTCCAAGAGGATCGGAGGAAGAGAGCCAAGAAAGAAACCAAGAGAATTCAGGCAAGCAAACCAAAACCTAACCTAGAGTTCAAACCTCGGAATAGGAATTATGGCAACAATAAAAATAACAAAAACAATAATAAGAGCAGTGGTGGAAATCAATCTAATCCGAGATGGAATGTTATCTGTAACAACTGTGGAATTCCAGGGCATTTCCAGAGGGAGTGCAAAGCCTGTAGTAATCTGTTACGGTTGTGGTCAGAAGGGGAATATCAAGCCAGATTGTCCGAGCAAACCACCGGGAGGATGGCCTACCAAGGGAGGAGGACAAGTTAGTGGAGGTAATGGACAACCCAATAAAGGGGGAAACAATGGCAAGAACAACAATGGCAAGAGAAACCGACCAACCGGAAAACTGAAATGTGTAACTCTCGAGGAGGTGGATAATTCGGAGCATGCAGTGATAGGTACGCTCAATATCCTTACCAATCCCGGCAAAGTTCTATTTGATACTGGTGCAACTACTTCATTCATTTCTGAAGAATTTTGTGATAAGTTCGGGATTAGAAGGGCAACGTTAGAAAGTCCTATGACCGTAGTTACAGCAGGAGGGAATGTGATTGTACGCCACATAAAACAAGATCAGGTTATCTCGATCTGTGGTTGTACATATTTCGCAGACCTTTATGTGATTCCTTTGAAGGGAATTGCAGTAGTGCTAGGGATGGATTGGATGATGGAACACGGAGCACAGATAAATTGTGAGGAGAAAACTGTCTCAATCAAAACTCCAAGTGGAGCAAGGATAGTTTACCAAGCAGATAAACACAGTCATATCATGGTGGATCTGCAGTTGAATTCAATGAAAGAAGTTAAATTAGAAGAGATTCCTGTAGTTAATGAATTCCAAGATGTTTTTCCAACGGAATTAACATGAATGCCACCAGACCGGGAGATAGAGTTCACAATTGACCTAATACCTGGTACAACACCAATAGCTCAAGCACCGTATAAAATGGGACCCAAAGAGTTGAAAGAACTCAAGGAGCAAATTGATGAGTTAGCAAGAAAAGGATTTATACAGGAAAGTGTATCTCCACGGGGAACACCAGTAATCTTTGTGGATAAGAGAGATGGTGGAAGACGGATGTGTGGTGATTATGTAAATCTGAACAACGTGACGATCAAGAATAAGTATCCTTTACCAAGAATTCAAGATTTGTTTGATCAAGTGAAAGGAGCTGGAGTATTTTCAAAGATCAATTTAAGATCTGGATACCATCAAATAAAAATCAAGCCGGAAGATGTTCCAAAAATAGCATTTGTCTCAAGATATGGACACCATGAGTACCTGGTAGTACCATTTGGTTTGACCAATGCACCGACAATATTCATGAATCTGATGAACAAGATCTTCATGCCATATTTGGATAAGTTTCTCATCATCTTTATTGATGATATTCTGATATATTATAAGGATAAGGAAGAGCATGCTGACCATTTGAGAATAGCATTGCAGACTTTAAGAGAACATAAGCTTTATGCTAAGTTCAGTAAGTGTGAGTTCTGGTTAGATGAGGTAGAATTCCTCGGTCATGTGATCAGTAAGGATGGGATTGCTGTGAATCCATCTAAAGTTCAGTCGGTACTAGAGTGGACTGCACCGACCAATGTGAAGCAAATTCGAGGTTTCTTAGGAATGGCTGGTTATTATCGGAGATTCATTGAAGGGTTCTCCAAAATAGCCGGACCAATGACCAAATTATTAAGGAAGAATACACCATTCAAGTGGGATGAGAAGTGTGAAGCAAGTTTCCAAGAGTTGAAGACTAGATTAACCACAACTCCAATCTTAGCAGTTCCTGAAACAGGGAAGGACTTCACTGTATATTGTGATGCATCTAAAGAAGGTTTGAGTTGTGTATTAATGCAAGATCGGAAAGTGACTGCTTATGGTTCAAGACAATTGAAACCACATGAAGTCAACTATCCAACTCATGATTTAGAGTTAGCAGCAGTAGTCCTTGCGCTGAAAGGATGGAGGCATTTTCTTTATGGAGCCAGATGTGAGTTATACACTGACCATAAAAGTCTCAAGTATTTCTTCACTCAAAAGGAATTAAACATGAGACAGAAGCGTTGGTTGGAATTAATCAAGGATTATGATTTAACAATCAATTACACCCCAGGGAAAGCAAATGTTGTAGCAGATGCTTCAAGCAGAAAGAGTGCAGATATTCAGCCAAGCAATAGAGAGTTACAAAAAGAGTTACAAATGGATTTGGAAATGTTAGAACTTCAATTCATCAGAACAAAGGTTCTTGGAGGATTAGCGACTATGCAGGTAGTTGCAGAGCAGGACAGTGATCTTAAGCAAGAAATTTTTAGAGATCAAGAAAAAGATCCTTTTATTGCTGAGGAAATTCGGAGAATATCTCAAGGGCAAAATTCAGTTTTTTCGCCTTGGATATTATGGATCTTTATGGTTCCAAGATCGTCTATGTGTTCCAGATGTAACTGAGATCAGAAATGTCATACTCAAAGAAGCACATGATACAACATATTCTATACATCCAGGGAGTACCAAGATGTATATGGATTTGAAAGAACTATTCTGGTGGAATAACATGAAAAGGGATATTTCTAAATATGTATCTGAATGCCATACTTGTCAAAGGGTGAAAGCTGAACATCAAAATCCAGCAGGACCATTACAACCCTTAGAAATTCCTGAATGGAAATGGGAGGAAATAGGCATGGACTTCATCACAGGATTACCTATAACACCAAAAAGGAAGGATATGATATGGGTAATTGTGGACCGACTCACTGAGAGTGCACATTTTATTCCAGTGAATCAAAAGGATAATGCCGATAAGTTAGTTGAAGTATATGTTAAAGAGATAGTAAATAAGCATGGAGTACCCAAGAAGATCGTAACTGATAGGGGATCAGTATTTACTTCAGCATTTTGGAAGCAATTGCATGAAGCACTTGGTTCAAAAATTATATTTCAGCATGGCATATCATCCTGAAATAGGAGGTCAAACTGAAAAAACAAATCAAATACTAGAAGACATGTTGAGAGCCTGTGCACTAGATTTTGGAGGAACATGGGAAGATCACCTACCTTTGGCAGAATTTTCTTATAACAATAGCTATCAGAGTAGTCTAAAGGCAGCTCCATATGAGGTTCTATATGGAAGAAAGTGTAGATCACCTATATGTTGGTATGAACCTGGTAGCAGCAAAGAATTTGCGCCAGATTATATCAAGGAGAGACAATACATCATTGATAAGATCAGGGATAGATTGAAAATAGCCCAGAGCAGGCAGAAAAGTTATACGGATCAAAGCCGAAGATCATGGCATCCAGAAGTGGGAGATATGGTATATTTGAAAGTAAGTCCAATGAAAGGAGTAAAAAGATTCGGAGTTAAAAGGAAATTGAGTCCAAGATATATTGGACCATTCAAGATACTGAGTCAAAACAGAACTATAGCTTATGCTTTAGAATTACCATCAAGATTGGCTCAAGTGCATAATATTTTCCATGTGTCACAACTTCGCAAATGTTTGAAAGTTCCTGATGATGCAATAACACATCAAGAGATAGAACTACAAGCAGACCTGACTTATATTGAAAAGCCCTGCAAGATTCTGGAAGAAAACTGGAAAAGATTGAGGAACAGGGCAATCCAATATTGCAAGGTACAATGGGAACATCACCCTGAGAGAGAAGCCACATGGGAGAAGGAAGAGGATTTAAGAAAAGCTTATCCAGAACTATTTAGGTACATCTCCACAAACTTCGGGACAAAGTTTAATTTAAGGGGGGGAAGTCTGTAACATCCCAGTATTTAGGACCGAACGAAGGGTAGATATAGGAATTTGTATTGTTGCATGCATTCATTTGTGAAAATGTGGGTAAAATTTTTGCCAAATAAAAATCTTGAGTGATCAATGTTTCTTTCTTACTCTGAGAATAGGTTTAGTCTTAAAGGAGGATTGCTATAAACTTTGATATGATCTTAAAGGAATATTGTGTGTTTTGAAATGAGTTTGAATTTTTAAAAACTTAAGTGTTTTATAATTTAAATAATTTTGATTTAAGATTTGAATCTTAAATTAATTAAGAGAAAAGTATTATAACTTAAATCTTATTTAAAAGCAATATGGTATATGAAGTTCATTTCTTATTCATAAACAAATTACAAAGAATAACTTACTGAAGTTATTCCAAACTTCACAATTCACACAAGAGTAAAGAATAAAATCTTCTTTATTAATAAATATATAATCTTTATTACAAATGAACCAAATAAAGATTACAAGAATTATAAAAGAAAAAATTACAAAAGATTAAGAAATGTACATTTGTATCTCTACTAACTATCCTATATATAAAACTACACTAAATCTTCATCTTTATCTTTGTACCTGTAAAACAAAGATTAAATAGAAAATAAAACAAGATTAGTGTTAGTATATATTTCTCTCAGATATGTCAGTGAGGTGCACTTTACAATCTCATCATTGAGAACTGTAGTAAAAGGGGCAAGTTTCACCGATCTGAAAGATTTCATCTTTCATCAATTCAAAGCCAGAATGCAAATGACAGCCAAAAGGGACTAAGTCACCAGCCAAGGTAAAAGTAGTTTGGTAATGGTAAGTTCAAAAATTCTGAACATATCCATATGTGCATATTAGGCACACATGCTGCACATAAGCATGCAGATGGTGTGCTTTCGACCACACAAGCACAACCAGCATCACAAAACCACAGCACAGCCGTGGAGGAGCACATCAGTGCATCACTCCACTACACAATACACCAGCATAGCCAGGGTGAACAGCAACCAAACCAACCACCCAGATCAACCCAAACATCACCAGGATGGTGACATAAGGAGGGGGATGGATCTGGTGGATAGCAAGGTCAAGACCAGGAGCTAGGAGGAGCAGGCAAGCTCAAGAGCAAGCTCAGGAACCCAGCAAAAGCAGAGCAAGATCAAGATCATCATCAATCCACTACACCAACATCAAATCTTGTGGTGAGTCTCATAAAGCCATCACATGCTTTCATCAGAATATCTAAACAAAAGCATGTGTTGTTTTATGCAATGATCTCTCAATAAGCACCCAAGAGGGGTGATTCTATCCTAGAGATTTCAAGTATAAGGATAAGAAATCAAGATCAACCACAAACACTAAACCCTCATACCAACATCACTGGGTTCAGTGTTATTTTTGCAACTTAGATCATTTTCATTTGATCTTATCAGATCAGGGGACATCTCTCAAAGAGAGAGTAGCACCTCTAAACCTATAAGTTTCAAACAAACTATTGCCCAACTAACTAGGAATTACATCCTAGAGCCTCAGACCAACATCATAGGCAGGAAAGATAATAAAATCTTCCATATCATCTTATCAGTTTTAATCACAAGCATAATCAAGTTAAGCCAGAAATAAAAAAACCAATCACTTGTGTGCCAGAATACAATGGTATCACAAGGATAAGTTCTTAATAAGCGAAAACAATCTTTACTAAGCTTCCACAGATAAAAGGGGGACAAACCAATAAACATCATTTTCCTGAAGCTAAGTGCCAGGAATCAACCTTAAATTCATTTATACATCCATAGAAATCATTGCAAGCAATGATTTGATTCAGTGAGTATAAACTCAGAAAAGCCAACAGTATAATTGCAGTAAGCAACTACTGTCAGTATAAGCAATCTGACAGTAGAGTAACCTCTTAGATCAACAACATAATCCAATCAAGGATTTCATTGATACACTAGCATGGATCATGGTGGATTACCACTAGAATTAATCTGAGAGGCAATTAGCAGCAACAAAGCTACTATTAATCATCAATCACAGTAAACCATCTTTTCCCATGATCAAATATGATCAACACTAAATCTAAAGCATCATAGATATGATCAACAGGGGGTTATGAATCCTAATCAGAGCAAGAACCCTAATACAGATATGAACTCAACCAGCACATAGTCACTCGGCATGAAAGCCACTAGATAGATACACACAGAAAGAATCATGGCAGTAGCGGGGACAAGCACCACCACGACAACTTATCTGAGGTCCTCGCTGACGAATCGAAGAGGAAGCTGTAGGGCTGAAACGGCATGACAGGAGCACCATAGGTGTGCAACCTACACCTACCACGGCCAGCGGCAATGACGAGACCAGACACCACCATGAGCGGGATCGCAGCGGCAGCGACAACATCTTTTCCGAACCCTAGGGTTCGGGAATGGGGTGGAACTGACCACGGGGAAGCCCATAGTCAAATCCAAGTGGATAGAACGAACGAACGAGCGTCGTCGACAACCCCAACTCGCACCATGGCGGCATCCAGAACGGCAGACGACGGCAAGAATCGACGGTGGCGGCATCGCCGGCCACGGGGGCGAGTCAGAGGAGGAGGAGATAAGGTCGAGGGAGAGAGAGGAGGCAGAGTGGGTTGGGTGGGCCAAAACCCTTCGGGGTAGTCATTTGACCCTGCCCTATTGGGACACCTTGGCCCAATAAGCCCAAGGGACCAGCCCATGTTATTTAATAAATCTTTTGATCAAATTGAAAAAGACCAAAATACCCCTGACCTCAATAAAATTATAGAAAATAAATTAGTAGTCCAAAAATTATAAATAAAATATTTTTCGAATCACAATAATCCACTTTGTCAAAATAAAATAAGATATTAAATTTTGGACATTCAAATTTTTATAAGAATTTTGTAATTTAAATATTCCTTATGGAATTTTACAAAATTATTGAAAGGTGATAAAAATAAATAAAAATTACTTCCATTATTTATTAATATTATAGTATTTTTGAAAAATACTAAATAAATATTTAGTAATAAAATTAATGTATAATTAATAATTCCTAAAAGAATTATTAAATCAATAAAAGTCAAATAAAGGGAAATAAAATAAAATAACTCAATATATGTTATAAATATTAAAAATAAATATTTATAAATCCCTTATTACTCAAAAAGGAACTTTTTGGGGTAAATACATATAAATTTAAATAATGCATTACATTACTTGCATAGTCATTTTGCTTCTTTAAATATTGTCCTTACCGGACAATAATGATGTTTTTGTAGAACTAGAAGCTCAAGGTCTAGTGCAAGCATCAGACTTCACTACCTTGCCATCACAAGGCAAGTTCATCACTTGCTCATGTCCTTTGAAGAGTCTTTATCAAAGTATTTGCAAATTGTGTGTTATCATATATGTTATTAAAAGAAAGAAAATATTATTTTCATAAATAAAGAAATTATAGATATCATCCTAAGTGGTGATATAATGAAGAAATAGAACTTAGAGTTCTAATTGCAACAATGATGATCAAATAGGGACTTAATAACCCTTGACATCAGTGATTCTAGCGTCGTATATTACGCGTTAACCATGAGATTTGGAATGGGACAGAGAAGTCAGCTGCATCTTCTTCCTCTCGCATGAAGACGGATGTGAAGGTCGTGGCTGTTATCCTCGTAGCGTGCATATTGATTGGTAATTCGTAGAGGATATGCAGCATATGGGTGGGAACCCTCATCGTCCCACGATAGTTCTGGCATCTAACGGTTTGTACAAACCATTGCTGTAATTCTTCATGTGGGCATGGTGTACACCAAGGAGGCATGCGGGGTTGCGAAGGGGGCAGTGATTGGCTTGGACCAACTACTGGGCCCCACATCATGGAAATGTGGACGAGAAAGTATGCCCGGTTGTGCAACAAGGAGTTAATCTCTCATGGGTAAAGTAACGCACCTCTGTAGAGTGTAAGAACTGTAACTTGTTACTCCCTGTTTCTGGAAGGAGCTACGAACGCGGCAGGAAAGGAACTCCATGAAAGTTCTGGTAAACCTGTGAAGGCTGATTGTCATAGTTTTTCGGAATAAAATCAATCTTTGAAGAAAGATTTACAAAACTGCATAGTTCCAAGGATTTATAATCCGCGGTGGTAGTTAGAGCATCAAACTTCCCACCTTGCATATAATGAACTTGTTGGGTAACGCTGTTACTCATTCTTTCCTTTGATCCCTTGCTTAGACTCTGAGGATCCCGAAGACGTGCCAATGTATGCAGCTGAATGCCAAGAATACGTGCTCTACGTGGAACCTGATTTATCCGGAGGAGTTGAAGGCGTGGACTACGAGATCCGCTATGGTGTCGATGATAACGATTCCACTTATGTGTCTAGTTAATAGTAACTAACGGAGCCGAGCAGCATGAACTCTATAGAATAAGCTGTTGAGCCCCACTCCTAGTTGGAGTTGCTACTTTTAAATTTCGCTGAACACTTTATATTTTGGTTTGTAAGTTGGATATTTTGGAAGTCTAGAACTTCCTGTATTGTAATAATAATAAAGTGTGTACTTTTGTAATATGGACCCGCAATGTTTCTGTTGTACCACTCTGAGGGATGTGATATTTACGGAACGGTGTTCTGTGGATGTCATGTCAACGACTATAGTGTACTACACATGCAGTGGTATGCTGGGTCATCGCACCAAAGTAAACTAACAAAAATATAATTGGACTTGAGATATAGCATTTGTAGCATTATCAATTATTAGGGTTATTCCTAAGCATAATAAAAATAAAATCTTATAATTATGGAACTTTGTTTTAAAGATGTAAATTTAGCATGTGTAATATTTATAGATCATACCTTGAGATTTTTATTTATACAAATAGATGGATTTTATTATAATTTATTTAGTGAATTTCAAGTTTGATAAATATGATTATTTATGAATTGTTAATGACTTGCAAAGAATAACTTTGTAAATCCTTGACTTATAGTTAGTTAAGGATTTTAAAAGAATATTATAAAGTTAATTGTTTACACCTAGATTTTATATTAAATTATAATTATGGTTTAGACTACTTAGAGTCAAAGGATTATGTTTTAAATAAGATAATTTCTTACTTAGGAAAGAGTTTTGAATAATTAACAAAGTAGCTATATTGTTTTAATACTTTAGATAATTGAAGTTATATGATTTAGGAACTTTAAAATGTTTTTATAATAATATACTTAGTATTTTTATAGTAAATATACTTGCTTGAAATCTTAAAAATGAATTTTATTTATTTTTAGGTATTATCTTTATTTTTATTTTATTTTTTATAAAATATCTTAATTATTTAATGTCTTTAAATATTTGTTTCATATTTTAATTGTAAAAAATTTAAGTTAGTATTTTTATGAGATAAGAGATTTCTTTTTATTCCTAAAAATGATTTTTATTTATTTTTAGGAATTTTTCTAAATTTATTAAATTTCATTTGGATGTCTAAGGGTGTTAATATTTATTTGCATTTTATTAAACTTAAATAAAGATTATTATGTTTTTCTTAGGTGGATATTATTTTAATAAACACTTGGATGTATTAAATATATTTTTAGGAATTTTCTACATTTTTCTAGAGCTTAAAATGTGTAGAGGGTATTTTAATAATTTCCACTTTTGTTTTTATTTATATTGGGCCTAGTTCTTGGGCCCATCTAACCCAATCCACCTAGTCCACCAGGTTGGACTAAGCCATAAATCCCAACCAACCGAGTAGGTCAACCGACCCATCTTCCCCTCGCATGCGAGCTCGATTCTTTTCTTCTCCCTCTCTGGCGACGCAGTGTCGCCGCCGTCGCCGCGCAACCATGGCCGGCCCCGGCCTCCTTGGCTGCCGCCATCGGTCGCCCTCAACGCTCTCCCATCTGCTACTCCTTCCTATCCAATTCGATCTGCGACACAAGCCCTATTTCGCTCGTCCCTGTTACACTCCGATGACTAGGGTTTCGACCTTCCTCTCCAGTGTGCTTCGGTGACTCCTGGTTGGTGACGATGGCGAAGTGGTGGTGCAGTTAAGGTGGTTTGCTGATGAATAGGTTGCTGGCGCCATCGCTTCTATGCTCATGTATCCACTGGTGCGGCTCGGGTGCGGGTTGAGTACTACGGTGCTCCTCGTGCCGTCGCGCCATGGTCACAATTGATGGCCTGAACTGCTTCCTCTTCTCGACTTAAGCGAGGACCCCGGGTAAGTTATCCCATCTACCCCCACATTTTTAGAGTGGCTCTGTTCCTCCTGGAGGTCAAATCCTAATCTATTCTAGCAGTGGCTTATTGTATCATGCGTAGCTTATAGTGGCCTTGCTACTGATCTTGCTAAGTGAATGGAACTAAAACTAGATTGATGATTTTGGTTTGTGCTTCCCTGAATCCTGTACTCAATGTGGCTTATTAGCTGATTCATTCGACTTGACAATGTACATGGTGGTTTGTAGATATTAATAAGATTAGATTATGTTGATGTTGAATTGGGATTCATAAGCTGTGATTCAGAAGCATATGTTGGTCATTTGTGATAGATTTTGGGTACCCAACCAATATATTATCTTGGCAGAGAAGTAACCATTTATATGATTCCTAAATATTTACTAGTAAAATGATTAGATTGTAGTTGTTGTTGATTAGCAGATGAGTTATGTGCTTTAACAACTAATGGCCCGCTACAGATGCTTTCTGAATGAATTATTCAGTTTAGTTTGCATTCATTTTCACTAAACCTTTATATCCAGGAAGGCTTTTGGTGGCTTTTGTGCTTGTGTCTTATTGATGTGGTACCTTGTGGAAAGATGCACAGAATAAGAACAAATGCTCATGATATGCTGCTGCCTCTTGGATCCAATGTTTGCCTTGTGAATGGTTGTTCAGAAGAAATGATGTGACTTCTAGATTTGGTTTCAACTATAACTTATCATTTGAAGCTGTCCATGAAAACTATGTATTCTGATTCCTAATAAAATCTTATTAGGAAAATGATTTATCTTGTTTAGCTTGATTAAAGATAATTCAAGTGCAATGCTTGCTTGGTAACTAGAGAGGAATTGAGTACCTGTGTATATAGACAGAGAACTGATATGCATCCTTGATTCCTGGATTATCCTCTAGGAAAATGATAGAAATGATTTTGTTTGACTAACTTGGGCTAGCTATTGAAGAACAACTTGTATGTTGGCTCTGTTGCCTTGGGATGCTACTGTGGTGCCTCCAATCTTGGAGTGTGCATAGTGGTAGCCCAGGTATTATGACTTGTTGTTGTAATCAACAGTAAAGTAGTTGGTGTTGATGCCCAAAAGATAGAAATGCAGCTCATGATACATAAAGCTGAAGCTAGTTTGATTGGCTAAAACTGCTTAATTTACCACTGTTGTAAGACCCCACCTTTATAAAGGTAAAGGTCCCTGTGTTTACAATGCTAGTCCCTGAATCAATAGCTAGCATCCACAGTTAAGATGTAATATCAAGAAACAAAGGTCATAGTACAACTTTATAACCAGGAATAAAATAATTCATTACATCTTACATAGCTCATTTGGCTATCTCATTACTATGCAGCAGAAATAACTATATAGCATGGAGTCTTTCATATTCAAAGTGCCACAGGCAATCATGTTGGTTGTAAACTTGTAATCCTATTCAACACACTTCACTAACGTCAAACAAACCTGCAACATAATAAGTTACAGCCACAAGGGTCAATACATTTGAATTGTATTGGCAAGTGATACTATGGTAGAATAGTGGTATCTATCATCTATGTGCATTTGGCTAAGTGGAGCTTAGGCTTGCTTTGCTCAAAATAGATTTTCCTTATCATTTGAAAACACTAAGTTTTTGTTTGTCAAAATCACCCAAGGAACAACCAATATAATTGGTTAACCTTTAACCCTTGTTCAACCACAAATTTTAACTTAGAAATTGGGATGAGGAGATTCTTGATAGCTTCCATGTCTTGATGCTCAAATTGTCCTTTTCCGGGGACACGGCTAAGTACTTAGATTTTACTCTCTCGAGAGGTGGTGCACTTTCCCCACAAGACTCGACATGCATCAAGACAAGATCTTTCAGAAGCCTTCCCTTAGACCAAAATGGACGCGTTCCAAACCTATCATCCCCTACCACCAACTTTCCATCTGGCTAAGTTATTGCAACCTATATGATCCAGGCAGAGCCCATAATGCCAAGTGGCTGCACTTGAAGCTTCTCAACATTTGACATCTCAAATCTCTTTGTTCCTGGGTGGCTTTTCACAAGTTTTATACACAAAGGTAGTCCATTGAAATGGGCCCTGAGTAACCACTCAACACAAACCATTCTCACAATTCCACCTAGGTGATTCATTCACATAGTTGTTTTATTAAGAAAAAACACAAGTCATGGACTTAGAAATATTTCATAGCATGAATATATTCCACCCTTGTTTTCTACTAGCTAAGCTAAGCATGATAGTAGTAGGAATCTTAACTTAGGGAAAATTCTACTAAGGCATCATCTACTAGGATTTCCCATGGCATAGCATACTTAGAAAATTCCATGCAAGTCCTACTCAAAATATCACTAATGCATAGTGAAAATAATGGGAGAAAAGTATGAAGCACCACTTGCCTTTTTGGTAGAGAAACTAGGTTCACTCCTTGATCTTGCAATTGTCACACTCTTCAAAGTTCACTACAATAAAATCAAGAAAAAACACACACTCAAAACTACAACACAAAAATTAACAAAACAAAAACAAGAAAACAAGGAAATGCGTGCAAGCATGCAAAGGTCATTTTATTGAAAAGTTTGTTTCTAACAATGTTCTAAACATTTCAAAACACCTACTGGTCTTTTATAAAAGCGGAATTCATTTGAAACCAAGTTAGTGAAAATAAGTCATTTATATCATTTTTGTTTTACTAGAAATGCTTTTATTCAAAGGAATATTTTCTAGTGCTAACAAAATATATATTTTTTATTTCAAATGTTAGTGTTTATGGTTAGAGAGTTCAAAACAAAACCAAACTAATTAACACAAAATTAAAAAAAGATGCTCGTAAGTCAATAATTAAATATAGCAATTACACTTATAGCAAATCATGGGACAAAACATTAGAGAGAGTTTAAGATCTAATTGTACTGAATAAATCTAAACTAGACATGCATAATCGAGTTATAAAAATTACCACAGAATTTAGCGTTTGCAAACTAGTCAGGTGGCATTCGGTTCATACTAATAAACCTAATTCAAATGAGACAAACACGAATACATAGAAATAACAGAACCGGTAGCAGTACATGAGGCAAAAGCAACTACACGGACAAGACCATGTGCATAGTGTACGTGATGATCTGAATTCTATAACTTTTCAAAATACATTGAAAACGTCGTAGATATTCACACTAATAATACCAGTGGGGTCTTAGAGTTATTAGGAACATTATCTAAATTGGGACCAAGATCCCTTGGGTGTGCATGGTGGTCTAATATGCTCATGCTACCGAACGACATTCGGTTCACCGGCACCGCTGTCAACAAGAAAACTGCGGCGAGAAACCATGTCTAGGAGGTAGGCATACGTGCGGCTAGAGTATGTGCGAAAGGATTTGTGCCGAAGCTCACCGAGTGCGATACGAACGTCCGACGAAGATGATGAACTGAGCCGAAACGGCGGCGAAGTGCGTCTCCGACGATCCGCGCCTCGTCCTTCTAGTCCACGAGTCAGCTCTCCGCGTCCCCGTGTTGCTGGCGCAGCAGCTGTCCTTCTAGCACCGCGTCGTCTCCTCGCCGGAGCTCCCTAAAAACGCAGGCGGTGTCTAATGGTGGTCTAGTACAGCTCTCCAAGATGACTCAAGAATGAAACTGAGATAGCTCCTACGATGGTGTAGAATGGGAAGAGGGGCAGTGGGCGCTGTATATGGGAATGAATACATGGAGGTGTGATGACAGCAGTTCCTAACGGAAGACGTTTCGTTGGCGTTTCTTATCTGGCTGCTGAACTCCTATCGTGTGTCGTGCAGGAAGAAAAAGATCAACGCAGCGCTTGGCGTGTTGGACCGTTTGGCTGGGATATCTCCGGTAGCTCGACTAATTTTGATTGGTTGGGTCCATGCTGGAGTGAAGAGGATGCGAGGTAATAATGGCGGCATCAATTTCTGTTTCAAGGCGTTTCAGCTGCACTGCTTGTCCGTGCATGTAGGAAGACGGAAAAAAAGAACAACGTTTCGGCTGGTTGGACTGCTAGACACATGCGCTTTGCGTGGGGTGCAGCGAATCTGTACTGTCATGCGTGTGTGTTGAGTAGAGCAATCAAGCTTCAAGGTTCCCATCGGAGAGCCTTCCTATGCTGGCTCAGCTTGGTCCATGGGTCTTGTGCATTGGTAGAAAATAAAAAAATTGATGAGAGGAGAGAAGACGGTCGGGTGCAACGCTTACATGAGAAGGAAATAGTAAGAAAGGGTGAGAGATCGATGGTGCATGAGGTCCTAGTGTAACCCAGCGTGTACGATGCATGGTCATAGGACAAGTCCAAAAGATTGTAGATTTGGAGAGAGACAAATTAAAAGAATACTGATAAATCAAAACAAGACCCAAACAAAGAGAGAGAGAGATTAATCTCCTTTTATATATCAAATTAATTTCAAAACATATGGAAATATTTTTTTTAACAACTCTAAACAAAATATTTATTTTTATTTGATCACGTTGCAACATCCCTTGGTTTAATAAAAATAGTCTTGTAAAAAAAACAGGATGTTACAATTTTAACCCCCTAAATTTCATCCTTTATTTCTTTTGTTTGTTTGTTTGTTTGTTTTACATTTCAAAATTTAAATTTTTTTGGGATGTGACAACTATGGTGCCTCCACTAGGTTTGTGCACAGTGGTAACATCTCAGATGCTGTTTGCTGAATTTCTTGGTTTGGTCTGTGATGCAAAGATTGTGACCAAATCTTCTAGGATAAGAATAGATTCTTTGTTGGCCTCAACAGCTCTAGGATGAACTAGTGTAGCACTTCTACACTATACTGAGAGCTCCCACTTACCCAAAATCCATCTTGGGGAAAGAAAATAGGAGAACAATTGATATTAAATATTTTGGCTGTCTTACAGATGAATAACAACCTAGTATGGAAGCTTGATGATGTTTTTCTTAAGATGTATGCTTGATCAGCTGGCTCTTCTTATTCCTATGCTTAAGCTAATCCTCCTTGATCTTCTGTTGGCTTGATTCTTGTGCTTTTGGCCTACTCCGTGTGCTCCTGACCTCCTCCTAGTGTCCTTGGATGGATTCTTCGAGCAACCAGGTTGCTAGTGATGTGGTTTGATCTGTGTGTTATTGGGAAATCTAATAAGAATAGGTGATGTTCTTTGTGGTGCTCTAGAGCTAGTGGAGGACTATGGTCTGGTGGTGTGTGTGAGATGGATATCATAGCAGCCCTGCTACGGCTGGTGCTGTCTCTCCATTTGCTGCTCTCTTGTGGTGTTCACAACACACACAGTTGCATGCGTTGTGTGACCTATGTGGTTGCTTGCTGTGATGTTATGGATCAGATCAAGTTAAAATATCTTGATATTTGCTGATGGTTCTACTATTTGACTTTTACCTTTTACTAATTCGATGAAACTTGCCCCATTTATGTTAATGATGTTGTGCTAAGACAAATTTGATAAGAACAGATTTACACTTGACTAGTTTTCTTCTCTAAAACTCAATGATGTGACAAGCAATGCATCATATTGCATTACTGAGAGTAATTCTAACCCCCCAAACTTCTTTATACTATATTTTGTTTACTTCATGCTTTTACAGGAACAAGATCAGGAAATGAGAAGATGTGAAGATGAAGATTAGTTCTAGGATTTTCCTTTTATCCCATTTTTTGTAATTTCCTTTTCTGTCAAGAATTAATGTAAAAACGTTGTAATACATTAATTTATCTTATTATTGTAACCATTCTTATTATTCCTTTATTATAAAAGAATAATGTAATATATATTCTTTTAATAAAGAGTTCTTATATTTGTTTAATTATTGTAATTCATTTTCCTTTTCCTTTATTCACTTATTTGTTTCATTGTAATATTCCTTTATTCTTTTATTGTAAAAGAACATTGTAATGTTGGATTTTAATAATCTTTATACTTTTATTTATCATAATTGTATTTGTATTATTGTGAATAATTATTCATAAGTCAAATTTCTCCCCTCATAACTGAACAAAACAATAGAGGTCATGTCAAAATTCAGCCCACTCCCCTTTTGATGAAACTAAACCTAAGTCATCGGCGTAAGAATTCTGATCACTCTAGTCTTCTAATTTGGCGAAAAATTTACCCGGATTTTCAGATGCATGCATGCAGATGCACAAAATCCTAAATCTACCCTTTGTTTAGTCCTAAATGCTGGGATGTAACAGTATACAACAACAAGATACACAAATGTGGAATGCTACTCAAGGTCATATCAAAATTCAGCCCACTCCCCTTTTGATGACACTAAACCTAATTCATCGGAGTAAGAATTCTGATCACTCTAGTCTTCTAATTTGGCGAAAAATTTACCCGGATTTTCAGATACATGCATGCAGATGCACAAAATCCTAAATCTACCCTTCGTTTAGTCCTAAATGCTGGGATATAACAGTATACAATAACAAGATACACGAATGTGGAATGCTACTCAAAGACTACTTATATAAGAATTGCCTTATCTCCAAATCTTACTTTATAAGTATTGACATTTATAAGTAACTTAAGTGTTAACATTTCTAAGTATACAAGTAAAGTATAAATTAATGTGATTACAATTAATTGTCATCTGTTGTCTGAAGTGGAAAAACGAATAACTTTTGAAGAAAATATTTCTTGATTAAGGTTTAAACAATCCTGATAGTTTTTAGAATATGGTTGATAGAATGTGATTGGTGTTGTTTATGTTTGCTTGAATACTTTGGACTTGAGATGTTTTATGACTTAACCATAACAGATCAAAGTTAACTATAAAACACATAACAAAGTCTTTAGCCTTATATTTAAAGTCTTGTAGACTAAATTTAACTTTAAAGACAGAGATAGACTTAGGTGTATTACTTATGATACTTGTATCTTGTTCAATTTATTTTCTTTCATTAAAGTTATTTAAGAATGGCATTACTCTTATTTGAGTAGTGGTTTCTTAACATTATAAATGTATAATAGGATTTATCTCCTTATAAGGGTATGATTATGGCTTGTGAAATAAGTAAACAATATTATTTACTACTTATGAATTATCTCTGGAGTTAGTCCATTATAAAGTTGTGAGTGAAACAATGGTAAAAGATTTTATTTGGTTAAAATATCATTCCTGAATATTTTATATTTGTTAAAGATCTTTTTAGAAAATAAACTACACATATGGTTGAAGGATAATTCAATAAAATTGTATTTAAAATGTGTTGGACCAATTTGACTTTATATTACAAATATTTAAGACTAGTATTATTTATTAGACCTAAATTGGCAATTTTAGAAATATTAACAAATTTTATTTACCCTTATATGAATTAACTAAGGGAATAGGTTTAAATTTAGGTTATTAAAGTGTTTAATTTTTTTTTGTTTACCTCAAAAGTGAAATATTATGTTTTTAACATGTAGGTATTATTTTTGTGATCATTTTGGTATATTATATGTATTTTGTGATTTATAAATAATAAAATATGATTTTTATAAGGTTTATTACTTTATAATTACTTAATAAATAATAAATGTTTAATTAATTGAAATAATAATGCATGATTATGGTTTTAAATTATAGTTCTTATTTTTCTAAGATTTTTGGTATTTTATTTATATTTTTAACATTTACCAACATTAAATATGAATTTTCAAAGTATTAAAACTTTTAAAACCTCTATTAAATAATAATTATTTAAATGGTTAGCATAATAATGTTTGATAATGGTTTAATATTATAGATTTTATTTTCTGAAAATGTTCATATATTAAACATATTTTTTCTAAATTATAAAACAAAGGTTATTAAATTTCTAAGATTTAATCATTTTATGAATTTTTAACTAAATAACTAAATGTGTTTATGAGGTAATGCTGATGTCAGCATGAAGTGAGGGGTTTTTCTCACCAGAGCTAATCCTACCCCAGTCACAGACTGGTGGGACCTTTGCCATGTCATCTCTAATGTTTTTTATTTATTACAGAAAACATTATCACAATTTATAAAATGATAAAAATAGCAATATGACATCAGCGTGATGTCACGCTGACATCATCCATGTATGATCCTCAGATAAATGTTGAATTCGTGGATTTAATGCGTGCGCTGGGCTATGGCGAGGTGTGTTAGAAAGAGTATGCGCTGGCGAGTTGAACTATGGTCACGCCGCCCGAAATTGGTCGTGGGAGCTTGGTCGACGGCGAGCCTAGGCGGCGGTTACGTCGAACTCATACGGGTAGGATAGTACGGCGAGCAAGCGACAAATCGAAGAGTACAAGGGTACTCAGGGGCTCACCAGGAGCATGACGAAGGGCTTGATGAAGAGAATCATGGCTAGAATCGACGTGAATGGCGTCGACTGGCGGCGAAACGTCGGTGATGGCGAACTCGATTTAGGGCAAGCGGCTCCGATTCCTTTGGGGAGACGATCGAGTCGAGCACGCCGAACTCACGGGCGAGCTCGGATGGCAGAGAGGTGGTCTCTAACGGCTACGACAAGCATCTCCGGCGAGCTAGGGTTTCGGTGTTCTTGCAAAGAGGAAGAGGGAGGTTGAGAGAGAGGTTGTGGGGAGATAAGGATGAGAGAGGGCACTCCGGTGGTTCTTATCCTCTCTTCTGGAGCTCAGCGGCGGTGGCCGGCGCGATAGGCAGTTGCATCCGCCGTCGCGGAAGACGACGACGAACACAAGGCCAAAGCGGTACGGGCTGGCATTGGGCTGCAGTTGGGCCGACGTAGGCTGCGGTTGGGCTGCTCACAGGCGACGAATAAGAGAGAGAAGCTCGGCCGTGGGCCAGATCTGATCTCCTTCTGTTTTTTCCTGGTTCTTTCCCTTTTCTATATTCTGTTTTGTTTTCAGATTTGAATTTGCATCTTTGATTTGAATTTTCTTTATAGGATTTCTTTGATAAATAATTGGAACAATACTAAAAGGTATTTACTAGCATTTTGTGAGCTTTTATTAAATAATGTTATATTTCTTTATTTTCTTTATATATATCCTTTTAATATTTTGTAAGGGCTTTTGTTATTATTTTTCTATCCAGAATAAACCATGGATTTATATTATAATATTTCTTTATTTCATGATAGTATTTAATTTTAGTTAACTTATAGTTTGGTGGGAAATTTTTATATAATGATCATATATCATTATTTGATGTAGGATACACAAAGAAATTAATATGGTTAATATTACTCCCATAAATCTATGGAATAACAAAATATATACATTTTTATAACTAATATAGGAGTTAGGGTTTGAATTGTAGATGCTTACCCTAGGGTTTAGGGTTCTTAATGTACCTATTTTCTTTTGTTGATGTGAGTAAAGGTTTATGGCTAAACATATTGTCTTTATGTTTGTGATCTTTAATGCTATTCTCCTTTAAGATAGAAAGTTATTATCTGGAATGTCTAATGGAAAAGAATTGATAAAGATAACTCCTAAGCACATATGGTTATGATAATTGGAAGTGAAGATGTGCTTAAGTGATTTTCTATAGGAAATATTCCTATAAAGCATTGTGAAAATAAAATGATTTATCCAACAGATGATATGGATGTTAAGCTTGATTATAGATTTAGGTTTAGTGTTTACCAAGAATTCCTATCTTCCATAATTCACAATTCTTGACTTTTACTTAAAGAATTCCTTTCCTAGATATACTACTCCTTCATATCCATCATCATGTGCTAACATGATGAGCTTTGCTACACAATGATATTCTTATCCACCTTTAATTCTTCTAAATCCATTTATAAATCCAATGAGCTTGACACTAAAAACCTTTCCTAATCCTCTCACATCTATACTTGGTTATATCAACTACTCTACTGCTGATAACCTCCAATCCAACAAGTTTTTACTTCTAACTCCATTCATACCCTTCCTTAATCCTCCACCACCAACATTGCTCTAATAGATTCCTTGATAATTAGATATATATCAAATCCTACTTCACCTCAAGTGTTTAATATTTTCCAAGAGGAAAATACTAACTCTATAATTCAATGCTGCTCTAACATCCTCCTAATCATACTATCTTATCTCTAATTAACTCCAATATCTTATACTAGAGTTCAACCATGTTTTACCCACCAATGTAACTTATATAGGATATAAGCATTCAATCTTGGTGACTAAAGCATGATCACTATAATCCTTTGATCCTTTATGGTTTAGGTTTCTAATTGGCTAATCAAGGCTTCATCAATACATCATTATAGTTGTATTGAAACTATCTTCTTAGTATCTCTATTGGATTAGGGGATGTTATTCATGGACTATACCTACTTAATCCAATAGGATTACTCCTTGGTCTCCATCTTCAATGTTCATCCTTATAATCCTATTTGTTACCATATAATTAGATCTTCCATATAAATCTTCTATCCATCCAGGAGTGAGCTAACTCCTTCAATTACTATATTGAGTTGATTCCCTTCAATCACTCCCATCCTATAGATGATATCCAAAACTAGCATTACTACTTACCTCTTCTTACTTCTTTCTTTATAGGCCTTAAGTGAATGCTTTGATATGGACAAGAGTTGATAGATTAATAATTAATGGGTTAAGAATTGGTGAATCAATAGTTGATTACTTAACATTGATGAACAATAATTATAAGAATAGGGTTCAATAGAGATGGTAAGGATTGATATGGAAAGAAATATATGTGGTGAATGGTCTTGGCTTGGTTTCCTTCCTAACTAAAGAGTCAGGGTGAAGTGTTACCATGTTTCTCATGGTAGAAATAGATAAGGATTGAATAGGTCAATAGTTAGTTATTACATTCTTGTTACTTGGTATTCATGAGTTATTGTAATGAATACTAAGATGTGATCACCTAGGGATCTAATTACAATCATTAATCAATGTGTAATGGTTTAGTTTCATTGCATTTGATCTACCCTTAGATCAAATCATGTTTACCCAAAATGAGATTTTAGCAAAGGTCATATTGAAACTTATCGCAATCAACTTGATGATCTACTTAAATTCCATCAAGTTGAGAGAAGCTTCAATTACTTTGACAAGTTTTGTTCAAAAGAGCGAAAATTATTCGGATTTTCTATGCATGAATGATATGCACACATCTGGGTTCAGCTTATTTCTAAGCTCTAATACTAGGATGTTACACATGGGCACCCTGCCAGCGACTGCTGGTGGCGCTACCAGGATGCCTCTGATGATGATGACCATGAGCATGATGACAAGGCTGCAAACTACTCCGGCTACAAGGTTGATACCAACTGGTACACTGATTCTGGTGCTACACACCACTCTGCTGGGGAGTTAAGCAAGCTCTCCATCTCCGAGAAGTACAAGGGTCGTGAGTGCGTCCACACTGCTGACGGCACTGGTATGCAAATTGCACACATTGGTCATTCAACATTGCACACCCCTACTAGTAAATTGCATCTCAATAATATTCTTCATATTCTAGATTCATCAAAAATCCTTTTATCTATTCATAAACTTGCCCTTGATAATGGTGTATTTCTAGAATTTCACCCATGGTTCTTTTTTATTAAGGATCATGTCACCAAAAGTATTCTGTTTAAGGGACCATGCTATGGTGGTTTCTACCCGCTAGTGCCTTTCTCTACCGGGGTCTCCAAGCAAGATTTTCTTACAATAAAGCCTTCATCCTCGACATGGCATCATCGTTTAGGTCATCCTTCATCCTTTGTGGTGCAGCAAATTCTTAGGAAAAATAAGTTGTCTTATTCCCCAGAAATAAATCCTTATGTTTGTTACTCTTGCCAACTTGGAAAGAGCCACCAGTTGCCATACCCTGCGTCTACTAGTGTTTCTACTGTTCCTTTGGAACAAGTATTCTCTGATGTATGGGGTTCAACACCTGAGTCTGTTGGCAAACATTCATACTATGTAAGCTTTATAGACGATTTCAGCAAGTTCACTTGGATATATTTACTTAAGAAGCGTTCTGATGTTTATCAAGTTTTTCTAAACTTTCAACAATATGTTGAGCGCCAGTTTGGGAGAAAAATTAAAACCATGCAAACCGTCTGGGGAGGTGAATATGAAAAACTCCATGGTTTCTTCCAAAAAGTAGGCATCTCTCATTATGTTTCATGCCCTCATGCACACCAACAAAATGGTTCTGCTGAACGTAAACATCACCATATTGTAGAAGTTGGGTTGTCTTTGCTTGCAAATGCATCTATGCCATTAAAATTCTGGGATGAAGCTTTTCTTATAGCCCCCCTAATCTAAACTTCGCTCAAGATTTAGATTACGCCTAAACTCCTGAAGACTCTTAATAGGAAGAGCTTTAGTGAAACCATCGGCTACATGATCCTTGCTAGAAATAAACTTAATGTCTAGCCTTTTATTTAACACCCGTTCTCTAACAAAGTGGAAATCAATTTCTATTCTGTAAGAGTTTGTTTATGTTTTCCTATACATGACACGTACGGTGTAGTACACCGACCTGTCCGTATCTTGTACGCCACGGTGAGGGTTGTTCTCACCCTCTATATAACACGAAGCACGAGGCCCCAACGGGTCATCGTTTCCGCCACATTAGTTAATAGCCAGGCTGCTTGTGTCCTCGCCACCGGCCGCCGCGGTGGACATTGAGGCAGTGCCCGTGCCGTTCCCGGACCTTGCTAGTTTCTCATGGCTGCTCACGTCCATCCCCGTGGCGCGGCCCGGCCGCCGGGAAGCTGGTCACCACGTTGTTCCAGACCACGGGCCGCGCCTCAATGTCACGGCGTTGGGGCCCATACTGGGCATCGTCAACGTCACGGCTGCAGGGCCCATACTGGGCGTCGTCCGCTTGACACACTGATACGTCGGAAACATATCTATAATTTTTTATGCTTCATGCTTGTTTTATATCATTTGTCTTATGTTTTGTCTACACTTTAAGGTGTTTTTATATACTTTCTGGAACTAACCTATTAACAAGTTGCCACAGTGCGGTTACTGTTTTCTTACTTTTTGGTTCGGAAAGCGGAAAATCAATATTCTCGGAATTGGACGGGACAAAAGCCAAAGTTATTATTTTTCCTGAAGCAATACGTAACCACGAAGCAAAGCCGGAGGGGAGGCACAGGGTGACCGCACCTCTCCTAGGCGCGGGCAAGCCCTGGAGGCGCCTGGAGGGGGTGTGGGCCCCCTGGAGTTGGATGTCTCTATGAAATTGTGGTGTTTGTTGGAACCATCTAGCGCTGAAGGTGACAGTGTGGGGTTATCTAGATTGGGCCTCCAAGTCCAAATATAACTGTCACTTTGAGCGCTAGATGGTTCCAACAAACACCACAATTTTATAGAGATATCCAACTCCAAATATAACTCATAAAATATATATGTAATCTAGCCTAAGTGCCACACACGGTGTGCACGCTGTCACTTTCACAAACGTGGGAAAAAACATAAATCTATTAAAGCATGATGAGTATTTATGTAGACTCTAGTCTAAGTGCCACCATGGCGTGCACGCTGTCACTTTTACACACATGGGGAGAGCAAAGATCTATTGAAGCACTTGAGTAACAGGGTATATCTACTTGATTACAAAGCTCAAGACCACAACAAGATCATGCATAGAGAGAGATGAACACATAGCTACCGGTAGAGCCCTTAGCCTCAAGGAAGAACTACTCCCTCCTCATCATGGAAATCAGCAACGATGATGAAGATGGTCGTGGAGATCGATGCAGATGGCTTCGGGGGCACTTCCCCGTCCCGGCAGGGTGTGGGAACAGAGACTTTCTATCTCCCGAATCTCCCCTTCAGTGGCGGCGCTGCGGAACTTTTTCTGGAAGTATGATGGATGCTTTTGGGTTTTCTCCTCGGGGGCTTCTTATAGGCGCAGGAGGCAAGGTCGGTGGAGGGCCAGGGGGCCCACACCCTACCTAGGCGCGGGGTGGGCCCACCCACGCCTAGGGGGTCTGGCCTCCCTGGTTTGCTTCCCCATCTCGTCTCCTGGCTTCGTGTCCCCCACGGTAAAATATTGACTTTGGCTTTTGTCCCGTCCAATTCTGAGAATATTGATTTTCTGTCTTTCTGAAATCAAAAACAGAAGAAAACAGGCAACTGGCACTATGGCAACTTGTTAATAGGTTAGTTCTAGAAAACATATAAAAACACATCAAAGTGTAGACAAAGCAAAGCAAAGTAGATACTAAACAAGCATAGAGCATAAAAATTATAGATACGTTTACGACGTATTAGTGTGATGTTGTATCTAGTACTACTGCCACCTCTGGTATGAGATGAGATCCGACGGTCTGTAGCTAGCTAGTCCATTACTGTCTCTACTTGTTGAGCTCAAAATTCTTGCACCGACGTGGGGAGGCGAGGAAGCTTGTGCCGACATGTGGAGGCGGGGGAGCGCGACACTCGTGTGGTGTGTTCCATCGGCAACGATGGCGCTGTATTTTGGTGGGGGGGGGAGACCCCAGTAGTCCTAGCCGTAAACGATGGATACTAGGTGCTGTGTGACTCGACCCGTGCAGTGTTGTAGCTAACGCGTTAAGTAGGGGGGGCAGGACATGTCGGGGGTGGAGCAGAGACGGGACCCAGAAGGGACGACCGTTTTGCAAAAAAAACCTCCAATAAGTGGTTATTCTTTATGTATGTATTAAGTTACCTGACAGTGGGTCCTTAGCTCGCCACGTCGTCAAATACTTCTCTACGACGAGAGCGGTGACCGCTAGTGACGCTTCGACGCGTCTTCAGTGATCGTAAACTCGTATTCCTGGTGTACAATGACCTTATTAACTTTGCTAAGAAAGTTCACTGACTAACGATGAATTTAACTCTTTTGTTTTTAGAACCGTTCAAGTGGGAGTAGTAGTATTTGCTGACCTGACTGATCTCAAAACGATTTACCATCGTCAAGTGGCACCGCTCTTCCCCGTTCCCCTGCATCCTCGAGAAATTTCCTTGAGAGTCACCAAGTCCCTCACGGCTCCTCCCTCTCTCCTCTCCAAGGCCCTGCGCCGGAGGAATCTGAGAGGGAGGAGGCCAGTGCCCTGTACAGCGTAGTCTAGGTCTTCTCTTCGTTGGTTTGTCTCTATGCCGTGTTGGCGTCATGCCTTGTCTTGTGTGGATTTAGGGGCCGATGTGGTCGAGCATCTCTGGCCATCCAGCCATGGTGGTCTCCTCTTTGATGCTCTGGTGTCCAGAGCTGGTGGAGGGGATGGACTCCTTGGCACCTCCCTTCAATAATCTCGGGGAAGCTCTATTTCGATCCGCTCCTCCCAATTTGAGCCGCCATGGTGGAGGCTGGAGGTGGGAGGCAGTTCGATCTACTACTCCTGGTGTCGTCCTCAACGATTCTTGTCATCTGCGTGGGCACGGTGATGCCCTGCCCCTCCTGGCCGGCCATGGTGGCATGAGGGAGAGGTTTGGCGGTGGGATGCCGAGGCGCTGTGAAGCAAGGTCTCTCCTGGCCGACGGTGGTGGCGAGGGGGAGGGATAGAGCTTCGTGGTGCGATGTGTGGTGGTTTTTCCCCTGGCCGGCCATGGAGGCGAGGAGGGGAAGCATCCTCGTGCGATGTCCTTGGCTGCGCTCCGATGGTGGTTCTGCCCGCTGGTGCCAATGGAGATGAAAAGCAACTCTTTTCCCCCTTCTTGTGGCCGTGGTGATTTTCGGAAGGGTGAGAAAGGCCTCAGGTTTCATCGGCTTGGTGCTCGGCGGGGCAACTGGTTGAGGATCGGCGGTGCGGGCACGTCGCTGGAGTGGTCGAACTCGTCGGTCCTTGAAGCTCCATGAGGGAGTTCCTCGACGGCGAACTTTGACTGCTGTTGGTCTAATAAGCATGCTTATGGGGCTCTTTGGGGCCGATCCTCTCTGCCCTCTCCCACCTATTGCGGGGAGTGGCGAGTCGGACGGGCCGGGTTATCACTTCCAGGCGTTGGTAAAGAGCCATTTGCGAGGTGTCACTTTTGCTCCTCATTTCTTCTTCTTTCTCCGATGGGCGCGATGGTTGCGGAAGTTGGAGGCATCGATTGGGTGAGCAACGATGTCGAGCAGCGGTGGAGTTGGGAGCAATTTTTTCGAGCACCACCTCGATTGGCGGGTGACCCGTCCGACATCCAAGGCTAGAACATGGTCTATCCAGAAGCCGACGAAGGGTCCCAGCAATTGTTTAACCTCTTTGGTGAGGCCCCTTTTAAGGGTAGCGGCCGTATTCCTCGTCTGCACGGAAGCAAGTGGTTTCATCCCCGCTTCCAAGTTTGACGGCGATAAGTCTGACTTCTGGCTCGACGGTGGTGAAAGAGAAGAATTGGGTTGCAGTTTTCCATCTTTCAGTGAGATCTTTTCTACATTTACTAGAGATCTATGTACTCCCTCTAGTCCATATTAATTGGCTTTGATTTGTTAAAATTTGGATGAATCTATATACTAAATAGTGTCTAGATTTATTCAAATCTAGATAAATTTAAGTCAATTAATATGGACCAGATGGAATATTATTTCTTATTTATGAGGTCCTTTTGTAATATTTTATATGCTTGGAATTAACACGATGCTTCCAGTCCCTTCGGGGACGCTCATGGTTCAAAAACAAAGTGGAATTAACACGATGCTTCCAGTCCCATATCTACGTGTTCAGCCGCTCAAGGTAATTATCCTCGCAGTGACAAATTGCGCCGTTTTTGGTTGGTACAGTAACTTTATTACCGTGTCAACCGCCCAGATCCGACACCGAGGCCAGGCGGCTCCATGTTTCCCGTGCCCTCTCGCCCGCCATGGTGCCCGGCCGGGAGATGCCAGCAGACGCCCAGACCTCGCCGGAGAGGCGGAAGGGAATCTCCCTCCGCTGGGGCTCTTCGGATGCAGCAGGATGGCCCTGCTTTCTTCTTGGCACCAAACCCTGCAGCCCTGCTCTGCTCAGGGTAGGCATGCCAGGAGCCGAGCTGTAGCTGGTTCAGATGGGGAAAATTGCATGGGTCTCCTCTGTAGGTTCGTCCTCTCTTCTTACTGTAGCATTCAAGTGCCCGGGTTAGATAAGATCGATCAGTCATTAGGTTTGATTAATTCTTTGCATAAACAAACAAAATTTGTCTAAATACATTTTATTATCTAAATGTGTCTAAATATATTTTATTATCTAGAAAAAATTGAGTCAATACTAGGGAGGGGGTTGGATGGAACTGAGGGAATACTAGGGAGGGGGTTGGATGGAAAGAGTCATCGCTGCATTTGTCTACGATCAGTGAGTTCTATGTCTCTTCTCACTCGTTTTCTTTTGTCTTGGCAGTTGTCATCATCCTTGTCTGAAGAACAAATTATACCATGACTATGTCAAAATGCTTGTTGTCCATCATCTTACAAAACTACCTTTCTCTTTTCATGCCTGCATATTTGCTGTCGATTGTATTTGTCTAAGACACTATAGAGGGGAGTTGCTGGCTTGTTGCTCTCATGAGCAGATTTTAAATTTAATGTTTCATCCTCTTTATTGTCTTAACCTTTGTTGATAATTCGTGCCTCCTGCAGGGGAGGCTTTCCTTGGATGACTGGCTGATAATCTTATGCTATCTTTTCTATACATCGGCCTATTCGACATCCACTTTTCATCTCTCCAGGGGCTTGGTCCATCAAGATCTTAACGTTTGATTGGTTGATCGAGATCTTAAAGTGACGATGGGTTGATCATTGGAGTAACCTGCTCCTGCGGAAGATTAATATTGATTCTTGTCATTGAATGTTTATTTCGTGCTGATTGGTTTCTAAGGTAAGAATCATACTACTATTCTTAAGGTGCTGCATCTTGATTTCCATGGAATTACTATTACTAGTAGTAGTTTTTTCCGGTAATGGTGGGCGCTCTGATGATTCATATAGATAGAGAAAAGATCAATGCAAAGCTTATGTACAGGACCAGAGGTCAAATAAATGAAAAATAAATACACTGCCGCCCTGAATACTAGCCTCCTCTTTAAATTTTGCTCGGTCCCGACCTGTAAGCAACCTGAACCACCTCTAGTGCCTGGGAATATTGCCTGGGTCTCCGCTGTAGGTTCGTCCTCGCCTTTGACTGTAGCATTCAGGTTCAGTAGGTCTTGTGCCCGGATTAGATAAGATCGATCAGTCATTAGGTTGATTAATTCTTTGCATAAACAAACAAGGGCTCCATTAGACACCAAAATCTGTCAAAGTACATTTTATTATCTAAACAAAGTGAGTCAATTAATTTGGAACGGAGGGAATACTAGGGAGGGGGTTGGATGGAAAGATTCATCGCTGCATTTGTTGTCTGATCAGTGAGTTCTATGCCTCTTCTCACTCGTTTTCTTTTGTCTTGGCAGTTGTCATCATCCTTGTCTGAAGAACAAATAATACCATGACTATGTCAATGCTTGTTATCCATCATCTTACAAAACAACCTTTCTTTTGTCGCGCCTGCATATTTGCTGTCGATTGTATTTGTCTAAGACATCACAGAGGGGAGTTGCTGGCTTGTTGCTCTCATGAGCAGATTTAAAATAAATGTTTCATCCTCTTTCTTGTCTTAACCTTTCTAGATAATTCGTGCCTCCTGCAGGGGAGGCTTTCCTTGGATGACTGGCTGATAATCTTATGCTATCTTTTCTATACATCGGCCTATTCAACATCCACTTTTCATCTCTTCGGGGGCTTGGTCCATCAAGATCTTAAAGTGTGATTGGTTGATTGAGATCTTAAAGTGACGATGGGTTGATCATTGGAGTAACCTGCTCCTGCCAGATGATTAATATTGACTCTTGTCATTGAATGTTTATTTCGTGCTGATTGGTTTCTAAGGTAAGAATCATACTACTATTCTTAAGGTGCTGCATCTTGATTTCCATGACATTACTATTACTACTAGTAGTTTTTTCCGGTAATGGTGGGTGCTCTGATGATTCATATAGATAGAGAAAAGATCAATGCAAAGCTTATGTACAGGACCAGAGGTCAAATAAATGAAAAAAAATACATTGCCGCCCTGAATGCTAGCCTCCTCTTTAAATTTTGCTCGGTCTCGACCTGTAAGCAACCTGAACCATCTCTAGCGACGGCGTCTAGAAGATATAGCGGTTTTTTCTAGACACACATTCGACACAACCGTGATTAGCACCTCCAGGATCTTCTCTTTCTGTGATTTATCCAACTGACTTAAGTAGTACTCATGAATTATGATTACAACTCCTATGGTATCATGTTCAATTACATTAGTGATTTTGACATGGAACATACAAAACAGAAGTAATCGCTAGACATTCATCATTATAGTAACCAACTGAATACGTAGTACAGGTTCTATATATCGGATACTCATTAACTTTAGAATTATTTGACTTTCTGTTTGTGTAAAGAAACCCAAAGGAACCGCCTTAACTTGTGAAACTAGCGAAATCATATGGAATATGGACAGATGTTACTCAAGAATTGATACTTCAATACCAGACCTTACTGCTGAATTTTTACATGAAAGGCCTAAGATTCAGTTTTTATTCTAAAGCCAAAGTAGAAAAACTAGTATTAGAGCATTAGCTTCCTCATCCACAGGGGCATGCGTTATGCATCCTTTGCAAACCTTCATACCTATCAACTCTCCAGTACTTAATGGTAGTATTTTTTTTGATAAACGAAAATAATTTGCTGGTCCCACTATTCTGGACTTCTACTAACATACATGTGCTAAATGCCAGAACTCATAAAGCACTAAAGCCATTACTGCAGTTTCTAGCCCCAGTAGATTATTTAAGTCAGAATTTCTCCAACATGATATGAATTTAGTGATCGTTGTGTATCTTCTAACCATCTTTACACATTGTCTGCATTCATTGTCAGCCTGCAAGTTTGACACACTTCCAGAGGAATCACCTTTGTATTTCTCGTGGATCAACCTCATCAAGTTTGTCTAATGGCATCCATACTGGCTTGTCTTGTTGGATCATGTGCCAAAAATTGCAAGAAATAATTACAGAAGAGGCAGTCTTGATTCTAGGGGTAAAGGAAGACCCCAAAGAACTGCAGCGAACAATGACCTAGATACATTGCTTTCTTAATGATGCTGAGGAAAGGAGGACAAAAGAATCAGCAATTTACAATTGGCTTAGTGAGCTGAGAGATGCTATGTATTACGCTGATGATATTATCGACATGGCAAGATCCGAAGGGGGCATGCTACTAGCAGAACGTCCTTTATCATCAAGAGTCTCAACTAAATGTGGTGGCATTTCATTGTTCAGTTGCATTCCTAATGTTCCGAAGCGTCACAAGATTTCTATTCAAATCAGAGACTTAAATGCTGAACTTGAGAAGATTTCAAAGCTGGGTGAAAGATATTTAATGCTTCATGATACGCAGCGAAAAACGGAAGTTCCAGCAGTAAAGCAGAATATTCAGCGAGGCAGCATTGTGGAGCCTAATTTTGTGGGAAAGGAAGCTTTACGTGCTTGTAAAAACTTGGTGGATTTAGTCCTCGTGCATAAGGAAAGCAAGTTGTACATGCTCGCAATTACTGGAATAGGAGGAGTTGGTAAGACAACACTGGCTCAAAAGATATACAACGATCTTAAACTTAAAGGGAACTTCAACAAACAAGCATGGATTTGTGTTTCTCAGGAGTACTCTGAAGTTGATCTTCTGAAAGTACTTCGCAAAGTTGGGGTACATTACGAGCCAGATGAAAATGTGTGAGAGCTCAGTGGCAAGCTTCAAGCAGCCATGGAAAGGAAGAGTATGTTTCTTGTGTTGGATGATGTCTGGCAGCCCGGGGTATGGATTAATGTACTGAGAACTCCATTACACACTGCTGCTTCAGTAATGATTCTGGTGACAACACGACATGACAAAGTTGGTCTTGCAATTGGGGCAAAACATATGCATCGAGTTGATCTCATGTCTGAGGATGTAGGACTGGAGCTGCTTTGGAAGAGTATGGACATCCATGAACTGGAAGAAGTGCATGGCCTGTGGGATATAGGGATGGAGATTGTTCATAAATGTGGTGGTCTACCTCTTGCTATCAAGATTATCGCTCGTGTCCTAGTAACCAAAGAGAAAACTGAGAAGGAATGGAGAATGTTCATGAAAAAAAGTTCTTGGTCTATGGGTAACCTTCCTACCGAGCTTTCAGGTGCCTTGTATCTGAGTTATGATGAGCTACCACGACACTTAAAGCAATGTTTCCTCTATTGCGGCTTATATCCAGAAGATAGACTTATGGGTCATAGAGATCTTACTAGGTTCTGGATTGCTGAAGGTTTTATAGAAGAGAAAGAAGAGCAACATCTAGAAGACACAGCTGAGGAATATTATTATGAGTTGATATATAGGAATCTCCTTCAACCAGATCCTTCCTATTTGGACCATGGGTGGTGCAAAATGCATGATCTGTTGAGACACCTTGCTCAATATATATCATCAGAAGAAAGTTTTTGTGGAGACCCACAATTATTGGAGGCTAAAACTCTGTCCAAACTGCGGCGTGTTTCAATTGTCACTGACAAAGATTATGTACATCTTCCCACTGTGGACAAGTTACAGATTAGAGCAAGGACTTTTAATATCTGGTGTGCCACGCCAGCAAGAATTGAAAGTTCAATTTTCGAAATACTACCTTGCGTTAGAGTTTTAAATCTGAATGGATCATATATACAGACCATTCCAAGTTGCATTGGGAGTTTGATCCATCTACGGTTACTTGATCTGGATGATACAGAGTTATCTTGTCTTCCAGAGTCCATTGGTTCTCTCATAAACCTCATGATATTGAACTTGCAAAGATGTAAAGCTCTGCATAGCCTTCCTTCAGCGATCACACAATTGCGCAATTTAAGGCATCTTGGTCTTCAGGGTACACCAATAAATCAGGTGCCAAAAGGGATAGGCATACTAGAATTCCTAAATGATTTGGAAGGATTTCCCACAGGTGATGGAAGTGATAATGGTAAAAGGCAAAATGGATGGAAGTTGGAAGAGATGGAACATCTCTCAAAGCTAAGGGAGCTAGGCATGGTCAAATTGGAAAGGTCTGCTTGTTATCATACAGATTCATTGCTGTCAGATAAAAAGCATCTCAAAGTTTTGAGGCTATCCTGCACCGAACCTACACCTGAACCATATTCAGAAGAATATATTCACAATATTGAGAAGATCTTTGAGCAGCTAGTCCCTCCACACAACCTGGAAGATCTATTTATTAATGGCTTCTTTGGTCGTTGGTTTCCCACCTGGCTTGGTACCACCCATCTGTCTTCAGTTAAATACTTACAACTCATACACTGCAATTCATGTGTGCATTTTCCACCAACCGGGCAACTTCCTAACTTGAGATATCTGAAAATTGATGGAGCAGCTGCAGTTACCAAGATTGGACATGAATTATTGGGCTGCAGGGGGCTAATCCCAGACCCACGAATGTTTTTGTTGCTTTCCCCAAGCTCGAAACATTAATCATCAAGGATATGCCCAACTGGGAGGAGTGGTCCTTTGTTGAAGAAGAAGATGCAGTGGCAGCAACTATGGAAGATGGAGAGAATGGATCTGCTGAGATGCAAAAAGGGGAAGCCCCATCTGCAAAGTTGCAGCTGCTGCCACCTTTGAAGGCATTGCAACTTGGCAGCTGCCCTAAGCTGAGGGCTCTTCCATGGCAGCTTGGACAGGATGCCATCAGCTTGAAAGAACTCTATATAGAAGGAGCAACGTGCTTGAAGGTGGTGGAGGACCTCCCGTTCCTCTCCGAATGGCTTTCAATCAATGAATGTGATGGCTTGGAGGGGATCTTGAACCTTCCTCGAGTGAGAGAGATCTCTGTAAGTCGTTCTCCAGACTTGAGGTGTGTTGAGGGTTTGGGTGGTTTGGAGCAGCTGTGGCTGGACGTGAATATGCAGGATTCCTTTTCACTCTGGGCACCGGGGATTCAAGAGAAGCACCGGCAACTTTACAGCGAAGACATGGATGTCACATGGCGTTAGATGGCTGATTAGATGGCAACATAGACAAGGTACGGACATTGCTTAGGCACTAAATTTGTCTCATTTAGACTTAGTAATCTCTGAAATTTCCGTCTTGGTTTGTTCGATCGTGCATCTAGTGCTCTGCTCCCTCTGTGCATTATTTCTTTTCTCAAGAGCATACCGGTTACAGTAGTAGGCAGTAGCATTTCATGACCCTGTATTGTATATTTTGATCAGTGCAACTTGTATACCTTTTTTTGTGTGTTTGTTATATACTGGTATTTATTGACAACATTTGAATTCAGAGTCTCAACCACTAGCTTACCCTTTCACCCTTAACCTGGCAACGCATGGGTATGATAGGATCTCTAGATTTACTCTCATTGAAGAGAGGGGATGACACTAGGAGTTGGGGCAATTTTCTGGTTTTATTTCTCGCACAAACTCACACACAATGCCATGCCAACCACAGGGGTTGGGGATACATATTTATAGGCTGCTAGCCAGCCAGGAATATGCTAAATGCTAGTCCAAGATGCTAGTCTAAGGTGCTGCCTAAAAGCAGTCAAGGATGTTTGGTCCTTGCTGCTCCTAACTGATGCTGCTAAAGCAGTCAAGGATGCTTGGTCCTTGCTGCTCCTAACTGCCCGCCCTGCTACAAGGACCATGTAGTTACAGCCCACAAAGACCAACAGTACAAAGACTTATTCATCATTCTCCTCTAAGTCTTGTGCGTTGTCTTGTGGGAAGGCCGGACCATCCCAATCGAGCAGAGTCCAAGGAACGTGATCCGTCCAAGAGGCTTGGTGAGCAGGTCTGCAAGCTGATCCTTGGTGTTGATGTAGTCAGGATGCTCCTTTCATCCAAACAGCGCCGGATGAAATGGTACCTCACTCGGTGCTTGCTCCGCTCGTGGAATACGGGGTTCCTCGCCAGGCTGTAGCGGACTTGTTGTCCACCATGAGTGATCTACCGGTGTCTCGACCGAGGAGATCACCAAGCGCCGAGCAAGCCGTAGGACCTGAGTGCAGTGATGGAGGCCGCTATGTACTCGGCCTCGCACCGGACATGGCCACCACCGCCGCTGATCGATCGCCACCACGAGGCACTTGTCGAGGAAGAAGAGGATCCCGCTTGTGCTCTTGCTGGTGTCGATGTCGCCGGCGTGGTCGCCGTCATTCCCGAAAGTGTGCCGCCTAGGGCACCTAGGGTAGTAGAGGCCATGGTCGAGTCCCGCAACGAAGCGGACGATCCTCTTCACAGCTTCTGGTGTTCCGCTTGCCGCCGCTGCATGAACCGACTAACGAGCCGACGGAGAATGCCAAGTCCGACTGTGTGGGTGAGGTAGCGAAGGCTCCCACAAGACGCCGGTATCGTGGCGCCCACCTCTCCGCCGCGGCCGTCGCGCTCAGCTTCAACCTCTCCTCCATCGAAGTGAGAGCTGGGTTGCAATCGGTGAGCCCGGCTAGCTCAACGACGCGCTTGGCGTAGGCGGTCTGTCGAAGCGTGATCCCGGAGTGGTCCTGGTGCACCTCGATCCCCAGGTAGAAGGAGAGGAGCCCCAGATCACTCATCTGGAAGGCGGCCTTCATTTCTTCCTTGAACGCCGCCACCTCTGCATCCTTGGTGCCGGTGATGACCAAGTGGTCGACATAGACACCTACCAACAGGGCATTTCCTCCATTGCCCCGTCGGTAGACGGCCACTGCGTGGCTTTGCCCAAGCCCATCGCCTTGAGCGTGGAGTCCAGCCATGCCCATGCCCTTGGTGCCTGCCGCAAACCATAGAGAGCCTTGCGTAGACGAAGTACCTTGCCCTCCTGGCCAGGAATCGCAAATCCCGGCGGCTGTTGCACGTAGACCTCCTCCTTCAAGTCGCCGTTGAGGAAGGTAGACTTGACATCCATGTGATGGACGCGCCAGCCCTCCTGAGCGGCTAGCGCAAGGAGGAGTCGCACGGACTCCATCCGTGACACAAGAGCGAAAGCGTCGTCGAAGTCGACCCCCTCCTGCTGCAAGAAACCTCGGGCCACCAAGCGAGCCTTGTGCTTGACGATGGCGCCGGCTTCATCCCTCTTCAGCTTGAACACCCACTTAAGGGTGATCGCCCGGTGACCTCGAGGGAGGTCAGCGAGCTCCAGTCGGTTCTTCTCGACCGCATCCATCTCCAATCGCATCGCGGCTCGCCATGCCGCCTTGCCCGCTTCGCAAAAGACCGAGGCTCACCGTCGTCACATGCAAGTTGCAGTTGCGCCTCCAGGTTGTGTGGCACCGGTCTCGGCGCCGGCTGGTCGCCGAGAAGACCCTCCATCGTACGGTACCGCAACGGCTCGCCATCGTAATACGCGTCGATGCGCTCCTCATCGTGAGCGAGCGGGGAAGCGAACTCCACCGGGCTGCGCTCGACGCGAGCTGGGGCTGGTGTAGACGTGCCCGGAGGTGTGACTGCTGGTGCCGGAGTGGACGTGCCCGGAGGTGTGGATCGCTGATGCCGGAGCACGTGGCGCCGGTGGCGTCGGCAATGTGGTGCCGTCGGTGACAGACCACCGGGACAGATGGAGATTTGGGAACGAGGTAGACGCGCTGGCGGCGAGGAGCTGCCGCTTCCCCAGCCTCGGCGGACGATTTCGACAATGAAGTCGCTATACTTGAGTCGAGCCGCCGTCCACCGCTTGTCCCACGCCCACCTCGCCTTCGTTGAACACAACATTCGCGCTGCGCACACGCCGTGTCTTCGGTCGAGGATGCGTAGCCTTCGAGCCTCCGCGTGGCGATGAACACTCCCGAGTGCTCTGCCGCCGAGCTTGCCGATGTGGCCGAGCTCCTGGCGAATGCGAGGCAGCCAAGACCCGTAAGTGGAGACCGCCGCTTGCGCCCATGCCAAGCCTCGTCGACGGCGCCTTGCCGCTGCCTTCGTAGGTGAGCGGTTGAGGATGTAGACGGCTGTCAAGACCGCCCCCCCGAAGACAGCCGACATCGCTTCGCTTGAGGAGGGCCGCCATCCCCACAACCGTCTGATTGCGCCACTCGACGACGCCTGCTCACTGCGGGGCTGTAAGGAGCGAGAGTAGGCGCTGAATGCCCTCATCAACAAGAAGACGCGAATTCAGTTGCTGTGAATTCGCCGTTATCGACGAAGACACGCAGCTTGCAGCCGACTCCGCCGCAAAGAATCTCAAGACGCTGATGGCGTCCCGCCGCTTCTCCCTTGCCGCTGAGAAGCACCACCCGCATGTAGCGGGAGAAGTCATCGACGAGCAGCAGGAAGTAGCATCGTTCTCCGGTGTGGCCGAGTCACCGGTCCACACAAGTCCTCGCACGAGCTCGAGCTTCTCCTTAGCTCAAGCTCGCCGGGGAAGGAGTCGCCGCTTCACCACGCAGACATCGCAGAACTGTTCCACGTGTTCGAGGCACGGCAGCCCGCACCATCTCCTTGCTGCCGAGCCGCCTGAGCCTCGAAGTGAAGGTGCTCAAGCGCCAGGTTATCGCCACGCCGCCGTCCGACGAGCGGCGAGGGTAGTGCCACTGCACATCAAGGACATAGAGCCGATTTGCCTCTAGTTACCTTGGCAAGAAGGCGGCGATGGCGATCCCAGATGCGCAGGATCCCGTGCTCGATCAGACGCCGCGAGCCGCCTCATCCAGCTGTCCCAAGCGATGATGGAGTTCCTCGGCAGAGGATGTAGTAGACACCGGTGAGCATCCGTGCTCTCCGGTCTTGGCGGCGAAGATGACGGAGCCGACACCTGAATCTCCACGGAGGCATCTCCAAACTTGACGGAGCTCGCACGCGGAGTCGAGCTCGCGAAGAACTCCGTCGACCAGTCATGTGGTGGGCGGCGCTGTGTCAAGGCACCACCAGCCTTGTCGTTGCCGAGCCGCCGAGAAGGGCGTGTGCCTTTGGCTCGTTGAGGTGGAGGGAGCCGCCGCCGGTGTCGCAGGCGTAGCTCGATGCTCGCATGAGCCATGAACAAAGCCGGCTCCTCCCCGCCAGGCGACATGGGCCTGCGCCGTGTTGCCGACACTCCTTGGCCCAATGGCTGCCGCCACGCTTGTGGCAGCGCCATCTTGGGCCAACTTATTGCCGGCGGCGCCCGCGGCGCCACCTTGCACCTCGACCGGCCGTCTTTGCTTCTTGCGCGGTTTGTCGCGCCTGCGGCCACCTGATGCGGAAGAGGACTCCCCCTTCTTCCTGTCACCGTGGCCGGCGTCCCACCGCTCCCGAGTGAGGAGCAACTTCCCAGCAGTGGTGATGGACCCCGAGGGAAGCTCTGGCTCGTCGAAGTCGACGACCTTGAGGCGACCGATTGCCTCCTCGATCGACATCGTGCTGAGGTCCAGCAGGGATTCGATCGAGTGAGCTATCTGCCTGTACTTCGTGGGGACGCAGCGAAAGAGCTTCTCGACACCTCTTTCCTCGTTGTAGATGGCGTCGCCGAACCGCTCCATCTTCTGCAACAAAGTGTTGAGACGGAGAGCAAAGTCATCGACGTCCTCACCTGGCTTGAAGGCCAGGTCATCCCACTCCTTGCGGAGTGCCTGTAAAGCGGCCTTGCGAGCACGGTCGCTGCCGATGCGCGACGCAGCGATGGCCTCCCAGGCCTCCTTGGCAGTCCGCTTGTTGGAATGCGAGAACTGCATCTCGGGCGGGACTGCGGCAAGGAGGGCGTCCAACGCCCGTCGATCGTCATGGTGGTCGACGTTGGCATCTGGATCGCCTCCCACATGTGCCGCACCTGGAGCCGGACCTTCATGACCGCGGCCCACTCGACGTAGTTGGGTTTGGTGAGGGTAGGCCACCCAGCACCGGGACCAACGTCCCTGACCACAGCCCGGACCTCGTAGAGGCCACGGTCTTGCTCGTTTCGGCCGCCGCCGTGCGCGCCTCCTTCTGGAGCGCCATCGCCGTGCGCGCCTCCTCCTGGAGCGCCACCGCAGTGCGCGCCTCCTCCTGGAGCGCCACCGCAGTGCTCACCTCCACCGGGAGCGACACCGCCGTGTGCTTGGGCATGCTCGGCTTCCCACCGCGCTGTCGCCGTGGGTATGTCGACTTCCGCCTGAAATGGAGCTGATGCTGCCAGAGCACAGGCCTTCGCCGCTGCCGTCGTGATGCCTCCACTGCCGCTGATTCTCGCTGCCGCCTGCCGCCGCCACTGAGCCTGGTCGCCATGAACGGCTGCTGCCGCCACACGCCTTCACATCGAAGCTCGGCCTCGCCGACGCCAGACGCCGAGGTAGCGAGTGCCGAGCGACTTGGGACATGGCTGGCCATTGGCTGTTGCGTGGAGGGAGAAGCCTGCTAACGAGCCGCCGCCGATCACGGAAGGGAGAGGCCACCAGGGACAGCTTGAGCTGCACTTGCTCATTGGGCTGCTGCACACCCGGTGAAGGGGATAAGCAGGAAACACTCAGCCTACAAGACAACCTCGCTCTGATACCACTTGATAGGATCTCTAGATTTACTCTCATTGAAGAGAGGGGATGACACTAGGAGTTGGGGCAATTTTCTGGTTTTATTTCTCGCACAAACTCACACACAAATGCCATGCCAACCACAGGGGTTGGGGATACATATTTATAGGGTGCTAGCCAGCCAAGAATATGCTAAATGCTAGTCCAAGATGCTAGTCTAAGGTGCTTCCTAAAAGCAGTCAAGGATGCTTGGTCCTTGCTGCTCCTAACTGATGCTGCTAAAGCAGTCAAGGATGCTTGGTCCTTGCTGCTCCTAACTGATGCTGCTAAAGCAGTCAAGGATGCTTGGTCCTTGCTGCTCCTAACTGCCCGTCCTTGCTACAAGGACCATGTGTGTTACAGCCCCACAAAGACCAACAGTACAAAGACTTATTCATCAGGGTAACTGCAAAGCTCGACTAACGTATGTCTCATAATGGCCCTCATTAATATCCTATCCGATGTCCGTACTGCACTTCAAATTGTGCTGGTTAAGTCTGATTGTGTTTCAGTAATTGTAAACATCCAAAAAGAGCTTGATTAGACACCCATTTAGATGGGAGCGATTGAAGGGATAAACGCTGTATTATTTTTTAGGAAAAGGAGAATAAACTGGTGTATGTCACTGTGGATCCTTTACTAGCTTCAAATCGTTGATCAACTAGTTGCGTCTCAACTCCATCTTGAAATAACAAAACCTCACACTATCGCTTTGATTGTCCTAATTTGTCAGTTAATATCAAGTATTAGTCTGAATAAATTAGTGTCTAGTTCAGTTAGATGATTTCATGTTAGATGATCTGATTAGGTTTCAGCTATTTCCTAGGATCACATAGGATAGTTGCTTTGGTCTTTAGCTTGACCCGATCATCGCGATGTAATCGTGAATGCCTGGACGTGGGATGGCACGCCCGTTGTGGGTTTCGTGTGTATCAGCACGATCGATCTACCTCTGAATAAAAGGGAGAGAAAACAGAAAATCTGCAGGGCTTGAATGCAGCACAAATCCACCGTGTCACTCTCTGTTCTTCGGCTTTGAGCCAGAGATCGAGAGAGAAATCGAGCGGTGAAAGGCAACAAGTGGTATCAGAGCCTAACCCCATGGTTGGGACTCCACCACCGGCTGTGGCAGCCACATCCAAGTCACCTGCGGGAGGAGGGACCTCGTGTCGCGCGCGCTCATCGAGCCGCGGACGGAGCAGGGTGAGGAAAGGCAGCAACGGCGAGGTCGTGGTGCGGGAGACGATTGTGAGGGAGACCGGCGGTGGCAGCGGCAACGTTGTGTCCTGGCCCACCCTCATGAAGACAAATTACAACGAGTGGGCTCTTGATGCGTGTCCATCTCTGTGGCGCCTCCTGGGAAGCTGTCGACATGGAAGACACGCCGGAGAGGCAGGAGCGGCAGGCATCATTCTGCGTTTCGTGCCACCGGAGATGGTGCAGGTGCTCGCGGCGAAGGACAAAGCGTAGGTGGCATGGGACACAGTGAAAACGATGCGCATCAGTAAAGAAGAGGTATGATGAAGCCCAAGCACTGATGGATAACTCTCTGTACTGTTGGTCTTTGTGGGGCTGCTCTTTGTGGGGCTGTAACACACATGGTCCTTGTAGCAAGGACTGGCAGTTAGGAGCAGCAAGGACCAAGCATCCTTGATTGCTTTAGCAACATCAGTTAGGAGCAGCAAGGACCAAGCATCCTTGACTGCTTTTAGGCAGCATCTTAGACTAGCATTTAGCATATTCTTGGCTGGCTAGCAGCCTATAAGTATGTATCCCCAACCCTAGTGGTTGGCATGGCATTTGTGTGTGAGTTTGTGCAAGAAATAAAACCAGAAAATTGCCCCAACTCTTAGTGTCATCCTCTTCTTCAATGAGAGTAAATCTAGAGATCCTATCAAGTGGTATCAGAGCGAGGTTGTCTTGTAGGCTAAGTGTTTCCTGCTCATCCCCTTCACCGGGTGTGCAGCAGCCCCAGCGGGCAAGTGCAGCAGCTCAAGCTGTCCCTGGTGGCCTCTCCTTTCTCAGCAATGAAAGCAATGCTCGTTAGCAGCAGCTCTCCCTCCACGCACAGCCCCAGCGACCAGCCATGTCCCAAGGTCGCCTCAGCACTCGGCTACCTCGAGCATGCGGCGTCGGCGAGGCCGAGCTTCGCCAGAAGGCGTGGCGGCGGCGGCGGCAAATTCTTGGCGACAACCGAGCATCAAGGCTGGCGCGGCGGCGGCCAGCGGCGGCGGCAGCAGTGGAGGCATCACGTCGGCAGCGAAGGTCGAGCTCGGCTCCAGCGGCAGCATCGGCGCTCCATTTCAGGCGAGCAGCGTCACGACGCAGCCCACGGGCAGCGCGATGGCGGCCGAGCATGAGGCGAAGCATCGCGGTGGCGCTCCGGAGAGGCGAAAGCAGCGGTGGCGCTCCCGGAGCGCGCCTGGCGGTGGCGCTCCCGATGGCGCGCCGGCGGCTGGCGCTTCCACGAGGTCCGAGGTCTGGTCGAGTCGTGGCGTTGGTCCCGGTGCTGGGTGGCCTACCCTCACCAAAACCAACTACGTCGAGTGGGCCGCGGTCATGAAGGTCCGGCTCTAGGTGCGGCACATGTGGGAGGCAGTCCAGGATGCCAACGTCGACCACCATGACGATCGACGGGCGTTGGACGTCCTCCTTGCCGCAGTCCCGCCCGAGATGCAGTTCTCGCTTTCCAACAAGCGGACTGCCAAGGAGGCCTGGGAGGCCATCGCTGCGTCGCGCATCGGCAGCGTCCGTGCTCGCAAGTCCACTCTGCAGGCACTCCGCAAGGAGTGGGATGACCTGGCCTTCAAGCCAGGTGAGGACGTCGATGACTCTGCTCTCCGTCTCAACACTTTGCTGCAGAAGATGGTGCGGTTCGGCGACGCCACCTACAACGAGGAAAGAGCTGTCGAGAAGCTCTTTCGCTGCGTCCCCACGAAGTACAAGCACATGGCTCGCTCGATCGAATCCCTGCTGGACCTCAGCACAATGTCGATCGAGGAGGCAATAGGTCGCCTCAAGGTCGTCGACATCGACGAGCCACAGCTTCTCTCGGGGCCTATCACCACTGATGGGAAGCTGCTCCTCACTCGGGAGCAGTGGGACGCCGGCCACGGCGATAGGAAGAAGGGGGAGTCCTCTTCCGCGACAGGCGGCCGCAGGCGCGGCAAGCCGCGCAAGGGGCGCAGAGACGGCCATGGCAGGGCGCATGGTGATGCCCGCGGAGGCGCCGCCGGCAGGCCCAAGTTGGCCCAAGATGACGCCTACCACAACTGTGGCCGGCTTGGCCATTGGGCCAAGGAGTGTCGACAGCCACGACGCGGCCAGGCCCACGTCGCACAGGCAGGGGAGGAGGAGCCGGCTTTGTTCATGGCTCATGCGAGCATCGAGCTACGCCCTGCGGCACCGACTGCAGCGGCTCCCCTCCACCTTGACGAGCCAAAGGCACACGCCCTTCTCGGCGACGGCTCCAGCACCGACAAGACTGGCGGGTGGTGCCTTGACACCGACGCCACTCACCACATGACCGGTCGACGGGAGTTCTTCGCCGAGCTCGACTCCGACGTGCGAGGCTCCGTCAAGTTTGGAGATGCCTCCGCGTGGAGATTCAGGGTGTCGGCTCCGTCATCTTCACCGCCAAGACTGGAGAGCACCGGATGCTCACCGGTGTCTACTACATCCCCGCGCTGAGGAACTCCATCAGCTTGGGACAGCTGGATGAGAGTGGCTCGCGCGTGCTGATCGAGCACGGGATCCTGCGCATCTAGGATCGCCATCGTCGCCTTCTTGCCAAGGTAAATAGAGGCGCAAATCGGCTCTATGTCCTTGATGTGCAGGTGGCACAGCCCCTCTGCCTCGCCGCTCGTCGGGACGACGAGGCGTGGCAGTGGCACAAGCGCTTCGGGCACCTTCACTTCGAGGCCCTGAAGCGGCTCAGCAGCAAGGAGATGGTGCGAGGCCTGCCGTGCCTCGAACACGTGGAGCAGTTCTGCGATATCTGCGTGGTGACGAAGCAAAGGCGACTCCCCTTCCCCCAGCAGGCGAGCTTCAGAGCTAAGGAGAAGCTCGAGCTCGTGCACGGGGACTTGTGTGGACCGGCGACTCCGGCCACACCGAGAGGACGACGCTACTTCCTGCTGCTCGTCGATGACTTCTCCCGCTTCATGCGGGCGGTGCTTCTCGGCAGCAAGGGAGAAGCAGCGGACGCCATCAGGGCGTGCGCAGGTTGCTGCAGAGGCGGAGTGCGGCTGCAAGCTGCGCGTGCTGCGCACCGACAACGGCGGCGAATTCACAGCAACTGAATTCGCGTCGTACTGCGCTGATGAGGGCATTCAACGCCACTACTCCGCCCCTTACAGCCCGCAGCAGAACGGCGTCGTCGAGCGGCGCAACCAGACGGTTGTGGGGATGGCCCGGGCCCTCCTCAAGCAGAGAGGGATGCCGGCTGTCTTCTGGGGTGAGGCGGTGCTGACAGCCGTCTACATCCTCAACCGCTCACCTACGAAGGCACTCGACGACAAGAAGCCGTACGAGGCTTCGCATGGGCGCAAGCCGGCGGTCTCCCACTTGCGGGTCTTCGGCTGCCTCGCGTTCGCCAAGGAGCTCGGCCACATCGGCAAGCTCGACGACAGGAGCACTCCGGGAGTGTTCATCGGCTACGCGGAGGGCTCGAAGGCCTACCGCATCCTTGGCCCGAAGACACAGCGTGTGCGCACGGCGCGAGACGTTGTGTTCAACGAAGGGCGAGGGTGGGCATGGGACAAGGCGGTGGACGACGGCTCGACTCCGACGTATGACGACTTCATTGTCGAGTACGTCCACTTCGAGGGAGCCGGGGGAGCAGGTAGCTCCTCCTCGCCGAGCACGTCTACCTTACTTCCCAAGACTCCATCAGTCCCGGTGGCTGCCACACCGACGGCACCACAGCCGCCGACGCCACGCGTGCTTCAAAGACCGCATACACCTCCGGGCACGTCTACACCAGCACCAGCTCGCGTCGAGCGCAGCCCGGTGGAGTTCGCTTCCCCGCTCGCTCATGACGAGGAGCGCATCGACGCGTATTACGACGACGAGCCGTTGCGGTACCATACGATGGAGGGTCTTCTCGGCGACCAGCCGGACCACGGACCGTGCCACAGGGAAACCGCAACTTGCATGTGACGACGGTGAGCCTCGGTCCTTTGCAGAAGTGGAGCAAGTCGCGGGATGGCGCGCCGCGATTCAGTTGGAGATGGATGCGGTCGAGAAGAATCAAGACTGGAGCTCGCTGACCTCCCTCGAGGTCACCGGGCGATCACCCTTAAGTGGGTGTTCAAGCTGAAGAGGGATGAAGCTGGTGCCATCGTCAAGCACAAGGCTCGCTTGGTGGCCCGAGGTTTCTTGCAGCAGGAGGGGGTCGACTTCGACGACGCCTTCGCTCCTGTGGCACGGATGGAGTCCATGCGACTCCTTGCGCTAGCCGCTCAGAGGGTTGGCGCGTCCATCACATGGATGTCAAGTCTGCCTTTCTCAACGACGACTTGAAGGAGGAGGTCTACGTGCAACAGCCGCCGGGATTTGCGATTCCTGGCCAGGAGGGCATGGTACTTCGTCTACGCAAGGCTCTCTATGGTTTGCGGCAGGCACCAAGGGCATGGAACGTCAAGCTGGACTCCACACTCAAGACGGTGGGCTTCGGGCAAAGCCCGCACGAGGCGGCCGTCTACCGACCGGGCACTGGAGAAAATGCCCTGTTGGTAGGTGTCTACGTCGATGACTTGGTCATCACCGGCACCAAGGATGCAGAGGTGGTGGCGTTCAAGGAAGAGATGAAGGCCGCCTTCCAGATGAGTGATCTGGGGCTCCTCTCCTTCTACCTAGGGATCGAGGTGCACCAGGACTACTCCGGGATCACGCTTCGACAGACTGCCTACGCCAAGCGCGTCGTTGAGTTAGTCGGGCTCACCGACTGCAACCCAGCTCTCACTCCGATGGAGGAGAGGCTGAAGCTGAGCCGCGACAGCACGGCGGAGGTGGACGCCTTCTGATCTGCGTCTTGTGGGGAGCCTTTGCTACCTCGCCCACACACGGCCGGACTTGGCATTCTCCGTCGGCTACGTTAGTCGATTCATGCAGCGACCGACGACGAAGCATCAGCAGACTGTGAAGAGGATCGTCCGCTACGTTGCGGGGACTCTTGACCAAGGCCTCTACTACCCTAGGTGCCCTGGGGCGGCACACTTCGTCGGGTACAGCGACCACGCCGGCGACATCGACACCAGCAAGAGCACAAGCGGGATCCTCTTCTTCCTCGGCAAGTGCCTCGTGAGCTGGCAGTCGGTCAAGCAGCAGGTGGTGGCCATGTCAGTGCGAGGCGAATACATAGCGGCCTCCACTGCACTCAGGCCCTCGACTTCTTTCGACCTTGGTGATCTCCTCGGTCGAGACACCGGTATGATCAGGCGACTCATGGTGGACAGCAAGTCCGCTCTGGCCCTGGCAAAGAACCCCGTGTTCCACGAACGGAGCAAGCACATCCGAGTGAGGTACCATTTCATCCGACACTGTTTGGATGAAGGGAGCATCACGGCGAGCTACATCAACACCAAGGATCAGCTTGCAAACCTGCTCACCAAGCCTCTTGGGCGGATCACGTTCCTTGGACTCTGCTCTAGGATTGAGATGGTCCAGCCTTCCCACAAGACAACGCACAAGACTTAGGGGGAGAATGATGGATAACTCTCTGTACTGTTGGTCTTTGTGGGGCTGGAACACACATGGTCCTTGTAGCAAGGACTGGCAGTTAGGAGCAGCAAGGACCAAGCATCCTTGACTGCTTTAGCAACATCAGTTAGGAGCAGCAGGGACCAAGCATCCTTGACTGCTTTTAGGCAGCATCTTAGTCTAGCATCTTAGACTAGCATTTAGCATATTTTTGGCTGGCTAGCAGCCTATAAGTATGTATCCCCAACCCAGTGGTTGGCATGGCATTTGTGTGCGAATTTGTGAAAGAAATAAAACCAGAAAATTGCCCCAACTCTTAGTGTCATCCTCTTCTTCAATGAGAGTAAATCTAGAGATCCTATCAAGCACACCTTGTCCAGGGGGAAGACGATGCTGATCCGGCGATTTGGTCCCATGAGTGTCGCAAGAAGAAGAGGGATGGGGAATCCCAGGAACACCTTGTCCAGGGGGAAGACGATGCTGATCCGGCGATGCGATCTTTGCCGCGAAGTCGAGCTCGACACGCCGCCTCCCATGCCACGGTGTCCAATCGCCGCCCACAGCTAGAGGGTGCCCTCGTGTTTTTGAACTAGGGGAAGGCCAAGGTGGTGACCTTGACACCGGTGCCTCAAACCATATGATTGGCAACCGCTCGGCCTTCGCCATGCTCGACGAGTCATCACCGACAACGTCCGCCCTGACGGTCGGTGGTGCAGATCAAAGGGCGTGGCAACATCGCGTTCTACATCGACAGAGGACGCCAGCACGCGCCTTCACAAGCATGTACTTCATTCCAAGACTGAAGAGCAGCGTTGTGTGCCTTGGACAGCTCGACGAACACGTGTGTGACATCCACATCATGCTTGGAGTTCTAACGATCCAGGATCGACGGATCAACTGCTGCTCAAGGTAAAGCATGCCCCAAATCACCTCTAAGCTGACAGCATGCGCCGCTCAGTTCAGCCTCGCGACCACAAAGACGACGATCCTGGCTGTGGCATGCTCGGTTCGGCTATCTCCACCTTGAAGCGCCACAGAAGATGGGGCGTAGCAGCATGCCCCCCGGCGAGCTCTGCGAGCCTGCTTGGCGGGCAAACAGCGGCGCACGCCATTCCCGCAGCAGGCAAAGTTCTGAGCGGAGGAGCCGCTCGAGCTGGTGCACGCCGACCTCAGCAGAGCAATCTTGCCCCCGACGCCGGCTGGCCGATGCTACTTCCTCGTTGACGAATTCAACCGCTTCATGTGGCTGTTGCTGCTCACGACGAAGGACGAGGCCGCGGCGGCGCTCACGCGCTTCCAAGCCGAGGCGCAGATAGAGGCCCGCCACTAGTTTCGCACACTACGCACAAACCGCGGCGGAGAGTTAACCTCCAAGGCTCTCGCCGCCCACTTCACCGACACATGAGCAAAGCACCACCTGACAGCGCCTTACGCTCCACAACAGAACGGAGTCGTCGATGCCGCAACCAGACAATAGTGGGCCAGGAGCATGATGAAAGCGAAGTTGTCGAGCTTCTTATGGCGGGAGGCAATCACCACGGCTGTGTACCAGCTGAATAGGTCCTTCACCTGCAGCGTCGAGGACCGTACCCCGTACGAGGCATGGCATGGGAGGAAGCCGGGGTTGAGCATCTGCGGGTCTTTGGCTGAGTCGCGCACGTCAAGAGTGCACGACCGTTCCTGTGCAAGATCGACGACAGGAGCACTCCCATGATCTTCATCGGGTATGAGCCAAGCTCGAAGGCGTATAGAGTGTACAACCTAGCCACGTGCCGTGTCCACATCTCGCGCGACATCGTCTTCAATGAAGCGGCAAGCTGGGATTGGAGCGGACACGGCAACTCAGAGAAGACGGTGGGGAATTTGTGGTGGAATTCACTTCCACGCACATCTCATCGCCACATTTAGAGGAGCCCGGAGAAGGGACCAACATGGCAAGCCCAGACACGCCTCTGGACAACCCTGACGCTGCACCGTCCTTGCTAGCGCCACCACCCTCTGCAGATGCATCCTCGCCATCGACAGTGGAGTTCGCCACTCCTCCCGGACTGTTTGATGCATATGACGACGGCGAAGAGCACCGGTATCACCGTGTCTCAGATCTACTAGGGACCGGTGCCACATCACCGGGCCTCGTCGAGCGATTTCTGCTCACCACGGCTAAAGAACCAAGAAGCGTGGCGGAGGCGCAGCAGAATGCGAACTAGAACCGGGCCATGGCAGAAGAAATGGTCTGCATCGAGCAAAATGACACTTGGGCCCTTGTTGATCTCCCATGAGGCCACAAACCCATTGGGCTCAAGTGGGTCTTCAAGGTCAAACGGGACGAGAAAGGGGCCATCGTGAGATACAAGTCCCGTCTTGTCTCTAAGGGTTATGTATATCGAGAGGGAGTTGACTTTGAGGAGGTCATCGCCCCCGTTGCGCGTCTCGACTCTATGGCTGCTTCTTGCTGTCGCCGCCCAGGAGGAGTTGGAGGTACATGACCTCGACAAGAAGTCCGCCTTCCTCAACGCGAGCTCGAAGAGGAAGTCTACGTGATGCAGCCCCCTGGATTCGTCAAGATCGGATCGGAGGGGAAGGCCATGAGGCTGTGCAAAGCTCTGTACGGGCTCCGCCAAGCTCCGCGGGCATGGAATTCGAAGCTGGACAGCAGCCTCTTCGTGCTCGGCTTCACCAAGTACCCCTCGGAGCACGCCGTGTACACGCGCTGCACGAACGGCGCACGACTTCTGCTTGGAGTCTATGTCGACGATCTCATCGTCACCGGCTTCACCACTGCAGCGATTGGTGAGTTCAAGAGGTAAATGGCATCTCTGTTTAGGATGAGCGACCTAGGTTTGCTGTCCTACTACCTCGGAATCGAGGTGGCCCAGCAGAGCGAGGTTGTATCAGACTAGGACAAGCCGCTTATGCAGAGAAGCTGCTTGAGAAAATGGGGATGAGCGGCTGCAACGCCGTTTCTGTGCCCTTGGAGCCACGGCTGAAGCTGAGCAAGAAGGGCAACGGCATGGCGGTGGACTCCTCGCTTTACCGCAGCGTCATCGGCGCGCTCTGCTACCTCGTAGACACGCGGCCAGACATCTGCTATATGGTCGGGTACCTGAGCAGGTTCATGGAGGAGCCCGCGAGCGAGCACTGGAGCACGGTCAAGCATCTTCTGTGCTACATCGCCGGGACCAGATCACTTGGGTGTGTCTACACACGTCAGGAGTCGAAGGCCAAGCTTGTGGGCTACAGCAACGCGGACATGGCCCGCGATGTCGATGATCGGAAGAGAACCAGTGGGGTGCTGCACTTCTACGGGCAGAGCCCCGTGTCCTAGCAATCGGTGAAACTGAAGATCGTCGCCCTCTCGTCGTGTGACGCAGAATATGTCACCGCCACGGCCGCGGCATATCAGGGAGTCTTGCTCAAGTGACTCCATGGCGAGCTGCGCGGGCGCAATGACAGCGCGATCGATCTCCACGTCGACAACAAATCAGCGATCGCGCTGATGAAGAATCCGGTGTTCCATGACCGGAGCAAACACATTCAGACCCGATTCCACTTCATACGGCAGTGTCTCGAGAACGGCGACATCGACGTCCAATTTGTGCGCACTGAGGACCAGCTCTCCAATATCATGAAGAAGGCACTCGGGCGCGTGCAATTCTAGGAGTTGTGCGGCTGCATTGGCATCGTTAAGGTGAAGACACTTAGATTAGGGGGAGATTGTCGGTTAATCTCAAGTGTTAGTCTGAATAAATTAGTGTCTAGATCAGTTAGACAGTTTCATTCATTAGACAGATAGAGTTAGGTTTCAGCTATTTCCTAGGATCATATAGGATAGTTGCTTTGGTCTTTAGCTTGACGCGATCATTGCGATGTAATCGCAAATGCCTGGGATGGCACGTCCGTTGTGGGTTTCGTGTGTATCAGCACAATCGATCTACCTCTCAAAGGGAGAAGGAAACAGAAAAGCTGCAACGCTTGAACGCAGCACAAATCCACCGTGTCACCCTCTGTTCTTTGGTTTTGAGCGAAAGATTGAGAGAGAAATCGAGCGGTGAAAGGCAACATAATTACCCTCTTGAGAGGTCATAACGTTTGCACTTAATTCTGTTCTGCTTTTATATGTGTACACACTCAGGGAGTGCATGACTGAGCCCTTTTTGAGCTTTTTATGCTGGCAAGTGGTCAGCCATATTGTAGCTCTGAATTCACACAGTAGAAACCATCTCTCTTTTTGTCTTTTTTGCATTTTTCATGTGGTCTATAACCCGGTTCTTCTACCTGCATATGATTTGGTCATACCATCTTTAAAAATATTTCTATATACAGTGACTATGCTTATTTTGTGTGCTTGTTCTTTTGTAGGTTATCAATTCAAGAGCTTGGAACTGTAGAATAGTCATTGACCCATCGGTACATCTATTCTATGGAAAAAAACATAAAAAGAAAAGAAAAAAAGGAAAAGAAAAATATTAAAAAAATGAAAATCCAAAATAGTGCGAATCATTTCTTTAGTCTACAATGCTTGGTTATTAAAACTATGAAAGGAATTTTATCCGCATTTCTTCTTTCTTTGCTCTTTGGTAGCTTGGGTAGTTAGGTAACTCCGCCTATGTTATAGTAAAATTGCATAGCCGGTCCCAAGCCCGGAAAAACGAGGAGGGTCTTATCTGTCAAAGTGTGATGCTTCGGCATGGGGGTGCTCTATTTCAAAAGATTGCACGCCTCGCTTGCTGCGCTCAATCTTACATTTGAATGTTGCTTGCCTCTGTGAGTTATGAAAATCTGCAAACTCTTTAGCTTTCATCTGTGAGTAGTGGAGTTATTGCATGAGATGCAATGCAGCATTTTGTTACATTTGGTAGATCTAGAGTTCATCTGGTGCAACACATGCTGTATCCAAGGGAAGACAAGTGGGAGTAGAAGTTTCTTCTCGATGCAGATATTTGGACTTCTGCCCTTTCCACACTTCTCGATGCAATTTGCAAGTGACTGAACTACAGGGGGTAGCTGATGACAGTTGCATCTACCGGAACACGCCGCCAAGGAGTTCACCAAGGTGCTCCAGGATGTTGCCCCGTAGAGGCGACATTGCCTCGCACCAAGTCAGTCCGTTGCACCCCTGTTGACTGTTGTGTTGGTGAAGCCGTTTTCTTCCAGGTGAGAACTATCAGGATTGAACGCAGTTCGTCAGTCAGAGTTCATACTTAGTAAGAACAGCTACTGGAAGTCTGAAACTGGGGGCCATTTTTCTCTCTGGAAAATATTTGATAGGAGTGCTGCCCCTTCCAATTTTTAGTAAGAAAATGAACACGTTACATTCAATTTTTAGTAAGAAAATGAACACGTTAACAAACACCAATGCCAATAATAAGCATCCAATTGGCCGGGGATCTTTGTAGTGCTCTCTAGTCTGCTGCATGTTTTAAGCAGGCAGAGGAGGAGCGTGTAGTAGCTACTTGTGTTGTTCAGATTCCCAGCCATATAGACCATTTAAAAAAAGATTCCCAGCCATATCTCTGCTCTGATGACCTCTCCATGGTACAGTGTGAACACAGCAGTGCTTTTGCTCATTTATTTTCTGGCGTGCTACAGCGACGGTGGATGGTGAGAGCCATGATTGATGCATTCATGCTGCACTGTTTTCTGCAGGGAGCTTGACTCACGAGTCAACAGTCTTGTGGATGAGGATTGGTGAACTCCATTCTGGTGAAGAATTGGTAACATCCATTAGTGATATTGAGAAAGAAGGAAAGTAAATAAGCAATGGTACAATACCTTCATTTATTTTGATTTTGTTGTATCCAACGTCTTTGCTTTTTCCTTCATTTTCTCTAAACTTCATTAGTGAACGTCTTTGAATTTATTACTCTCTTGCATTGACCCAAATCCTCAGTCGTGTGGACACCAATGCTTTTCTTCAGTTTTTCCTGGTGTGACTGGTGAGAGCCATTACGATGCATTTATGCTGAACTGTTGGTTACAGTGAGATTCCTGCAGCAGCTATGCTTCCCAGTTGGTGCATGTGCCGGAGACTGACTCACGAGTCAATCAGTATTGTGAATGAGGATTGGTAACTTCTATTCTGGTAAAAAAAAGGATTAGTAACTTTCATTAGTAAACAGTGATGGTACTGAGAAAGGAGGCAAGTAGTAAGCGTATCACATGCTTCCAAGCCAATGCAGCAATCTAACAAGCCAGGCAAGTTCTGATTTTCCTCGATGATGAAATACCTTCAATATTTTGATTTCCCTCCATTTCCTCTGAACTTTGCGTTTTGTGTTCACAGGGGCGTAAAGCGCTTAGGCCTGCCCTTCAATGCACCTCACCTCATGAATTGCCCGTCAGTTTATTGTCAGGTGTACCCTTCAATGCATTGTCGGGTATCAGGCCTGTGCTACTGCAAAGCCTTCCAAAACCTCACTGTTCTGCACTCCAATAATGCAAGGGCCTCTTCCCGACTTCCCCACACCACACCGTTGCAAGAAGAGGAGCCTTCCCATTTCTCCTGTGCGTGATATCCTGCTACTCGATGTGGTATGCTCTCACTGCCAGTACTCAGTTCATTTCTCCACCTCATTTTCTTCTTCTCTTTCTTCATGAAATTCCATTGATGCAGGTAGTGGAAGTTTGAGTTCGGTCCTGTTTGCCCTTCTGCTTGGTGAGGTCCTGTCTCTCCAGGAACTGAGAGCAAAACTTCATCCAAATCCGCACTACTCTCCTTGAAGAACTCTGCAAGAAAAGTGATGATTCACTAGGATATTCAGGTTCTTTCTCTAGATCTGAGAGCTCTTGTTCAATCCTGATCCTTGTTCTCTGCTGATCTGCTCTAGATCTGGGAAGTTTCATGAGGTGCTACTCGATGTGGTATGCTCTCACTGCCAGAACTCAGTTGATTTCTCCACCTCATTTTCCTCTTCTCTTTCTTCATGCAATTCCCAATTTGCTTCCGTTGATGTAGGTAGTGGAAGTTTGAGTTCGATCATGTTTGCCCTCTGCTTGGTGAGGTCATGTCTCTCCACGAACTGAGAGCAAACACTTCATCCAAAGCCGCACCTCTCTCCTTGAAGAACTCTGCAAGAAAAGTGATGATTCACTAGGATATTCAGGTACTTTCTCTAGATCTGAGAGCGCTTGTTCAATCCTGATCCTTGTTCTCTGCTGATCCGTTCTAGTTACAGCATTGATTGAAACCATAAAAAATAAATTAGGACAAGCATGAATCTCTCTTTGTATTTTCATTTTCCCCTTCCTATTTAGAGAACTCTTAGCTCATATCACCATCCTGTCAGTGCATTGTTAGCTATCCAGCCCGTTGTACTGCAAATTCCTCTCCCCTCTAGAACCTCACTATTCTACACTGCAACAATGCTAGGGCCTCTTCCCGACTTCCCCACACCACACCGTTGCAAGAAGACAAGGCTTTCTATTTCTCCTGTGCGTGATATCCTGCTACTCGATGAGGTGTGCTCTCACCGCCAGATGATTACGATTGACTTTTCTAGGCCTTATACTTCTTGCTGGAACAATTGCTTGTAAGGTAAGAACTGCCATTGTACTTTAGGTATTGCATCTTTGTTCCACGATGTTAATGAAATATGTCATCATCAGGACAATAAATCTTAGCAGCTCTCTTGCTAACTTCCACATTTGCTTTCCTAATATGGGTAGGAGTACAAGCATTTCCTCTTCTCCTTAGTACAAGATGTGTGACTGATGGCATGGAATCTTGGAGCTGCTGCTCCTAGGCCTACATAAACCACTCATTCATTTTTGTCTTTTTCTGCTCCCAATAATGATGCAACTAGTAGCTCGAGATTACATATTGTAGTAGCTTACCCTTTTTTTCGAAAATAAATAAATTAACATCACAGTGCTTTTAATTCAGGTTCATGAGCACCGTGGATTGACAACATCCTATTTGGTGGATAGCTCTCTATGTTAAGTTCCTTAGTACTTCTGGTACACCTCCTGGAAGCTTGGCTAGCTTCATCCAATGGCAACCATATTGTTTTCTTTTATTGGTTCATGCATCCAAAAGATTCAAGATATTGGTACCGAGGAGGCAGTACTGATACTGGGAGTCAAAAAAGACCTTACAGATCTACAACGAAGAATGAAGCAAATACAATGTTTTATTAGTGATGCGGAGCAGAGAAGCATAAAAGAGTCAGCAGTTAACAATTGGCTTGGTGCGTTGAGAGATGCCATGTATGATGCTGACAACATTATCGATTTGGCAAGGTTTAAAGGAAACAAGCTACTAGCAGATCATCCTTCATCACCCTCAATAAAATCAACTGTATGTTGTGGCTGTTCACCCTTGTCTTGCATTGCTAATATCCAGACTCGCCGAGATATTGCTGTTCAGATTAAGAGCCTCAACAAAAAAATAGAGAGGATTTCCAAGGATGACATATTCTTAACACTTAAGAACACACCACCAAGTGGAGAAGTTTATCTGCCAGATTGGAGAAAAACGTCACCCCTCATCGAGCCCAATCTCGTGGGGAAGGAGATAATATACTCTAGCGGGAAATTGGTGGACTTGGTGCTTACACATAAGGAAAATAAGTCTTACAAGCTCGCCATTGCTGGAATAGGAGGGGTCGGTAAGACAACATTAGCTCAGAAAATATACAATGATAAAAAAATAAAAGGGAACTTCAACAAACATGCATGGATTTGTGTTTCGCAAACTTACAGTGAAGTTTCTCTATTGAAAGAGGTTCTTAGAAATATTGGAGTGCATCAAGAGCAGGGTGAAACAGTAGCAGAGCTCAAAAGCAAACTGGCAAAAGAAATTGAAGACAAGAGTTTCTTTCTTGTTCTAGATGATGTGTGGCAGTCCAGTGTATGGACTAATCTACTAAAAACCGCATTACACGCAGCGACTTCAGCGGTAATTTTGATTACAACACGAGATGATACAATTGCAATGGAAATTGGTACAGAACATACCCATCAAGTTGATCTCATGTCAGTAGAGATGGCATGGGAGCTACTTTGGAGGAGCATGAACATTGGTGAAGAGAAAGAAGTGCAAAATCTGAAAGGCATTGGGACTGAGATTGTTCGTAAATGTGGCTGCCTCCCTCTTGCAATCAAGGTGGCAGCCACTGTTTTAGCCAGCAGAGATCAAACAGAGAATGAGTGGAACAAGATTTTTAGCAAATTTAATTGCCCACAGAGGAAACTTCCTGATGATATAGAAGAAGCGTTATATATAAGCTATGATGAGTTGCCGCATCATCTGAAACAATGTTTCCTCTATTGTGCAATGTATCCGGAAGACTCTACCATGTTTCGTGATGATCTTATCAGGTTATGGGTTGCGGAAGGGTTTGTAGAGGAGCAACCAGGCCAACTACTAGAAGAAACAGCAGAAGAGTACTACTATGAGCTAATCCATCGGAATCTCCTCCAACCAGATGGTTTATATTTTGACCTTAGCCGTTGCAAAATGCATGACCTCTTAAGGCAGCTTGCTTGTTATCTATCAAAAGAAGAGTGTTTTATTGGAGACCCCGAATCATTAGGAGGTCAAAGTATGTCTAAACTGCGACGCATTTTAGTTATCACCGATAAGGATATGCTTGTGTTTCCTACCACGGACAAGGATCATAATAAAGTGAGAACTTTGAGAAGGATAGGGCAGGTCTCCCAAGGAATTGATCCTTCACTTTTCAAGAAGTTTATGTATCTTCGTGTTTTGGATCTAACCAATTCATCCATAAAAAGCATCCCAGGTTACATTGGAAATTTGATCCATCTACGATTGCTTGATCTCAATGGTACAAAAATATCTTGTCTCCCAGAGTCCATCGGCTCTCTCATAAATCTTCAGATATTGAACTTGCAAAGGTGCAAAGCTCTGTATATCCTTCCGTTGGCGATCACTCAGTTGAGAAATTTAAGGCGCCTTGGTCTGGCTGATACACCAATAAATCAGGTTCCAGAAGGGATATGCAGATTGGAGCTCCTCAATGATTTGCAAGGATTTCCTATTGGTGGTGGAGATGGTAATGGTAAAATAAAAGATGGATGGAAGTTGGAAGAACTGGAACATCTCTCACAGCTAAGGCGGCTTGCTATGATTAAATTGGAAAGAGCAACTTCTTACAGTACAGATTCATTGCTAACAGACAAAAAGCATCTCAAAGTTTTGAGTCTGATCTGTACGAAACGTACAGATGAACCATATTCAGAAGAAGAAGTTAGCAATATTGAGAAGGTCTTTGAGCAGCTAATTCCCCCACAAAACCTGGAAGATCTAGGTATCAGTAGATTCTTTGGCCGAAGGTTTCCCACCTGGCTTGGTACCACACATCTGGCTTCAGTTAAATACTTGAAGCTCATAGACTGCCATTCATGTGTGCATCTTCCACCAATCGGGCAGCTGCCCAACTTGAGATATCTGAAAATTGATGGAGCAGCAGCAGTTACCAAGATTGGACCTGAATTCGTGGGCTGCAGGGGGGCTAATCCCAGATCCACGGATGTAGTTGTTGCTTTCCCCAAGCTCGAATCGTTGATCATCGAGAATATGTCCAACTGGGAGGAGTGGTCCTTTGTTGAAGAAGAAGATGCAGCGGCAGCAACAGCTATGGAAGGAGTAGAGGATGGATCCTCTGAGATACGAAAAGGGAAAGCTCTGTCTCCAAGGGTACAGCTCCTGCCACATTTGAAGAAGTTGGATCTTGATGGCTGCCCCAAGCTAAGAGCTCTCCCACGACAGCTTGCACAGGAGGCCACCAGCTTGGAAGTGCTCCACTTGATAGGAGCAAGCTGCTTGAAGGTGGTGGAGGACCTCCCGTTCCTCTCCAAGTCTCTTTTAATCCAGGGGTGTGATGGCCTGGAGAGGGTCTCAAACCTTCCTCTAGTGGGGGATCTGCGCATAAATGATTGCCCAGACTTGAGGTGTGTTGAGGGGTTGGGTAGTTTGCAACAGTTGTGGTTGGACGAGGATATGCAAGAGCTATCCTCGCTGTGGATACCAGGGCTTCAACAGCAGCACAAACAACTTCATGGTGAAGAAATTGATGTCTACGACTGGTAGTAATGCCCAACTGTACATGGATTGAGAAGACACTGAGGTACGTACATGAACTAGGAATTTTCTGTTTTACAGATTGTCTTCTTAGGTTCATACCGTGCTCTACTTTGTCTGAAGATTTTTATTGTACAATTTTATTCTGTTCGGCGGAGTAGTATTGGATCAGATATGACCATTCATTAGCAGGGTATTTTAGACATTATCCGTTTGCATACTTTTCCTTGGTAATGGTAACATGGACTTAGTAAGTTGTCTCTGCATACGCCGTTGTATCCTCGTGTGTCCCCAATGTCCCGTGCCAGCTGTTCTCCAAGGCATGCTCGGTGACTATTCTCGCATGCACAAAGGGAGTATTGTCCCTGGTCCGTATCCGTCATGCTATAGTTTTCCCCCGGAAAATGGGACTCTGCATTGACATTTCATCTTATCCGCCTGTTTGGTACAAACATTTCTAACCAAAATCATACGCCGATACCCTTGGCCTGTAAGCCGCAGCAAGTGGGGCGAGAAGGTATGATGCTGCTCCTCGTTTGCTGCAGCAGAGTCATGATCACAAATAGATAGAGTCGAACGTTGAATTAACCCAAAACCACAAAGTATTTAAACATTGAGGCATCCCCTCACCGGCGGACGGTGGTGGCGAGGCCCAACCTCGGGTGACCAGCGAGCTGGTTCCTGGTGCGGTGGCACGGCGTTCGCGTGGTGGCGCTGCGGGGAGGTCGAGATGTGGCGAGGCGCGGTGGGCCTGGCGCTATGGAGGGGGCGGCCTACAACCGGAGGCGCGCGGCTACGGCCCTGAAGCGGTGGCGCGGTGGCATTGGAGATGCGGCAGCGCGAGGATGCGACGACGATGAAGCCTTGGCAAAGGCGACAGCGCTGGTGGCGGTGGTGCTGGTGCTGGCTCAAGGTGGGTTGTGCTGGCCGCATGAGTTGGCACGGGTGAGGGCCAGCCATGGCGGCACAGGCCTACATGCCCAGATCTAGGCCCTTTTGGGCCTGATATAGGTCGGGTGGGCCCTGCACCAGATGCTTCAGCCACCTCCTCCTACTCCTACTCCTTCCTCTCGCACCCTCTCCAACCTGGCCCTATGAGGCGGCCTTGGCTAAGATGACAACGGAAGAAGCTTTTGGAGCGCCCGGATGGTGAACCAAGCTACCCGCCCGAATATTCCCAAGGCTGCTCCCGCCAAAGTCGTGGATTTTCGGTCACGAGCAGGCCGGTGTGCCAGCGGGGCGCTGTCTTGGTCAGCTATCGTGCAACTGCAGGCCTACCTCCGACGGGTTGGCGACCGATCCTCCGGTGCATTCCGCAGTCGTCAAGTGGCATTAGGGTTGTCCATGTTGTGGGAAGGGTAGGGGTCAACGGCTGCGTGGGTGTCGCGGCAGCCGGAAATACCGGAGGTCGTAGGTCCTTCAGGAGGTGTGGTTGATGTGCGATGGCCAGCTTGGTTGGTCATGCATGGGTGGTCGACGTCCAGCGGGAGGCGGAGGATGGCATCCTGTGTGGTCCTCGATGTGCAATGCGTGGTGGCCTCTGTTGGTAGGATGCTGGCTAACCGAGTCGCCGATCTATCACGATTTCTAGGGCGCTAGGTCTTTGCAGTGGTGTCCGTGCGAGGTTGTGTGGTATGCATGTAGTTGTGGCACTCCGGGCTAACGCCCTGCCCGACCTTGTCGGTGTCGGCCACGGCGGTGCCCTCGGGCGTCATTTCCCTCCTTGGTGGCATCGTCGAGGAGCCCCGGTATAGTCCATCACCTATAGTCTAATCCTCTGGGGTGAAAAACCTAGATCTGCCTCTTTGGAGCCAGATTGGACAACGACGACATGGTTGATGTCACTACCTTCTTGGAGGCATTGTTCTTGGAGGCTGGACTCAGAGTTGGAACGTGAGCCGACGACACGCGCCATGCTCCTCTATCAGAGCCGGTGTGCACTGATGTCGTGCGGGCATGGTTTCTTTCGGTGACATGGGTAGCGGGCGGCGGAGAATCCCGTGCTGCGGCATCTTGGACGCATGGAAGCACTTGACGGATTTCGGCTGGCGGTAGTAAACACTTGTGGCGATGGACAGGACTTGCGGCATTTTAGGATGGTTCGACATTCGGGACGCCATTGGCGGTTCGCGGATTGAGGCGAGACCTGCAGTCCGCAGCACGTCTTCGACTCTCCGAAGAAGGGGTGGCCTGGTTCTGCCCTTCTTTGCAGAATTGGTGTCCCCTTCCCCTCGGGGGCTTTGGTGGGTTATAGCGACCCTGTGCTTGGGTGGTTGGCTTCTAGGCCGTGTTTGGTTTGGAGGTGTCCCTTGTAACTTGTGCTATCTACATGTAGTCATAGTCTTGTTTTGGGTGGTGGTTGTATCGGCCTTTTCTTAGGCTTGTAAAAGATAACTTATTTTTCTATCAATGAATCGAAAATCAGAGCTTTTGCGTTTTCGCAAAAAAATGTTGTTGTGGTTAGAATTATCCCAGTATATATTGAACAACTTCAATCCTTTCATTCAATATAAGAATGGAGTAAAAGTTAAACGCTGTTCTCAGCTGTGCGAAGTTGCACTTACAAGTTATAACAAGCTAAAAACGGCATGAAACACTAACAAACTAAGGAAACAATATCAATATTGGCGTTGTCGTAGCTACTCCCTGTCCTGTTGGTGATTTACTTTCTGTAGCATTTGGGAAGGCTTGATCGAACATGCTGTCATCCTTCATGTACAAATTTGCCACGTTATCAAATAGTGAAGGTGTTAATACTTTTTTATAATTTTCCACAGTGACCAAAACTGCTGAAATAGTTCATCTGATTACTCCTGGGCACAGAATTTTGTCATGGTCACAACTGCATAACTAAAAACAATGCATTTGGTGATGACAATGAGACCACTACCATAGCAATCTAGCCTTGGCAGGTCGAGAGCTGGGTTTGGTGCGTACTATGGATTGGTGTATGGATCCCTTGATCGCCTGCGGGACATAGAAACTTTTTTGTTAAATCAAACATAGGAAAGCAATAATAAATACTCAATAAACACTTGATGGACAGCGTTATTTCTGAAGATCTACATGAAAGTGATGCAATGGAAGTGAACGAAGCTGGTGTGTAAATTGGGATATGTTTGGAGTACGAATAAAATTTCTTCTGCAAAGCAACTGAAGACAAGAATATCACGACCAACCATGGAGGAACACACATGTCAAAATAAGAAAACATAATCAATATATTCAGATGCCAAATTTAGAAGGTGAAGGTTGATAAGGGGTCATGAAAGAGGCAATGGCCACCGGCACGTTGGATCCATGGGCAGAGAACCTATCGCCGCGTGCTTGATGCGTGGGGTTTAGGGCTATGCACGAGTGATATCTTGAAATTACAACTTCCAAGAATATATGGTGCTGCCTCCGTGTTCTATTATAATTACGCCTATAAGCAATATTAAGTATTTTTTTTCTGTCTAGTTACCTGATCTTAAGTTTCAGTACTTGGAGTTCAGAGTTGTTGCCATGTTGGATTGTGCCTGTCATGCTCTGTTCCGCCGTGTGCAGCCATGCATATTCTATTTTCTCCGAGTGCATACTTATTGTATTGCTAGGACTCGAGGATCCTCTTAGATTGAATTGATCTGAGATTTGTATGCTTTCCATTGGGTATCATACTATTGTATTTCCTCTAGTTTTAGTTAGTTGATTTCAAGGCAGAGGGCTTATTTCACCATGTATAACTTATAGAACTATTATGTGTTTTACATAAGAGAATTTGGACAGACGAGGTTTTCTCGCAGCTGCCCTGTTTTACTAGCTTGTACCCCTATTATCAATACAACTACATAAGCCCTGTTGTTGCTCATTATCGCGCAGTAACCCCTTTAAGGTCTTGGTAGCATCCTTTTCTAGATAGTGTTAACCTTATGCACCTAAAATGTTTAAATCTACTGGAAATGTACATTTTCTGAAAGATCTCTAGTAGATACCTTTTTCTTCCATTTCTTTTGAAATTTGTGTATGCTCATTTGGATATATAGGTATGGATCGTGTTCTTCTATAAAAAGATGTTGGTCTAAGATCTTGGTTAGGCATCTTTCCTAAGAAATACGTTAAAGGGTTTGGTTTTGTAATTCAGAAAAATTATAACCTACAACTCTGCCTTTTCTTATGGTAAAAGGGGTTTAATTAGGAAAACCTTCAGCTATATAAGTTGCGGCGCAAGATCTAGTCGATGACAACCTACGTGTATGTAATCTTCATGGCGATATGTCGCTTGACAGATGCACAGGCCCTAGTTTTGTTATCAATATGTCAAATATATAACTGGTTCTTGGCAATTTCTGTAGTATTGAATCTGGTTCTTCTATTTGCATTTTGATCTGATTCTAGCTTTTCAAATTTCTCTATAAAAGTGATCATGCTTATTCTGTGTGCTGGTTTATTTTGTAGGTAGTTAACTGCAAGCGCTTGTGGAAATGCAAGTTGGTGATTGATCCAGGGGCACAAAAATACTATCAAAAGGAGGAAGGGAAATCCCCCCAAAAAAACCTAAAAATGAAAAAAAAAACAAAAATCCAAAAAAAGAGAGGAAAAGTGAAAATGAAAAAAAAACAATTCTCTATTTTGTTTGTAATGTTTTTTAATTCCAAATTTGTATGGACATGTACTTTTTTATTTAGTAGGGTAGGTAACTCCGCCTATATCAGAACAAGTGTAATACTTGTGGATATAGCCGGTCCCAAGCCCGGAGAAAGGAGGAGGGAGGAGCAACCATGTCCTTGCTTAGAAGCGTATCGATATGCCAGAACACGCAAGCAATTTTCATCTTAGCGGCATCTTGGGCTACCTAGTCAATCGATCTGATTAAATTGCCTTAGGATTTTGTTATTATTTGCTTGTTGAGATATATTTATCATCTATTTGGTTATGATATTTGTAAGAAAATATTTTCTATGTATACCAGTATGCATGGAGAGATGTAGTGTCATTTGGAGGACACATGCAGTTTGCACATCAGCAAACTTGGTGTATTCATATACATTATAGTTTCTATAAAGATAGACCGGGAGTCCATTGCAAATCAGTTGGTTCGGACTTTAGAGCAAAGTAATTTGGTTATTCAGGAGCCTTATTAGTTTCTTAAGTAATCTGGTGCTGAACTTTATCCAAGTTAATTAGTTTACGGAGGTGCCCCGGGACGTCGCCGGTTGACACGACCTTGCCATGGCCAATTGTGCCTTCTGCGGCCACCTCATGTCGGAACAAAGTGAAGTTTAGTTTAATTAGTCCTTTGCTTAATTTAATTTCTAGGACAGGCAACCAATGGTTGCTCGTTATTTTCAACGCTACTCTCAGTCTGTTCTCAGTCTTCCCGTTCTTCTGCTTTTGCGCGCAAACCTTCCACTGCTGCGCCATACTCATACTCATACTTTGTCTGTCGAAAGTTCTAAAGTTGCGCAACAGACCCCTCCCAGCTATTTGGTCGCTCTTCTCATGTAAGAGATACAACTATGGCATTATCTGAATATAAGTAAGTATTCTTAAGATTATGCATCTTGGGAATATTCTGCAGGGGCCCCCGGTGCTGTGCAGTTTGCAGGAGCTTCCTTTTAAACTCCCTCTGTCTCCAAATAGATGTCTCAAATTTGTTAAAATTTGGATGAATCTAGACACTATTTAGTATATAGATTCATCCAAAATTTGAAAAATCTAAGACATCTATTTTGGGACGGAGGGATACTTATTATACAGGGGAATGCACTGCAAGATGTCTTTCGGATTTGGCCCTCTTAAAGCAGCTTGCTTGTTATTTATCAAAAGAACTGATACTTCATTAGGCTTCCACGCTATTCAGCTGTCACAAACAAGGATCATGGCAGTGCCTCCTAGGGTGGGCAAGGGACATCTTAAAGTGACAACCATTGAGAAAGTCGTATGAGGTCTCCCAAAGAATTGATACTTCACTCTTCAGGAGGTTTTTGTATCTTCGTGTTTTGGACCTGATTAATTCATCCTGACAAGCCATTCCGGGTCACATTGCAAATTTTATCCATCTACGATTGCTTGATGCAAAGATCTGCATAGTATTTTCTTCCAGGCGTATTCAGGTGGGCTTTCTCAATGTTCAGCATCTAAAATGCAGCGGTAATTCATTCTTTCGATTTTCTCACAGATGTTGATCTAACCACCTTTTATTTCCCTCTTTTCCGCAGCTGTATGAGCATGAAATATCTGTGGTTTTCCTTGCTAATTGACACATAATCATTTGTTGGCTATTCATATATATTGGCGCGGTTACTTTTCATCTTCCTTGGGGACCAATACGACGTAGCAATGGGGTGATCATCCGATCAAGCTCCTGCGAGATGATTATGATTGACTTTTCTAGGCCTTCTACTTCTTGCTGGAACAATTGCTTGTAAGGTAAGAACTGCAATCGTTCTTTAGGTCTTGCATCTTTCTTCCACGATGTTAATGAAATATGTCATCATCAGGACAATAAATCTTAGCAGCTCTCTTGCTAACTTCCACATTTGATTTCCTAATATGAGTACGAGTGCATGCATTTTCTCTTCTCCTTACAAGATAGTAATACATGGCATGAAATCTTGGAGCTGCTGCTCCTAGGCTCATTCATTTATTATCATTTTCTGGTCCTAATAATCATGCAACTATTCGTTCGAGATTACATACTGTAGTAGCTTTGCTTCGGTAGAACATTTAGTCTCCCATGTATAATATTGCAGAACGACACAGAGTATAATCAACCGTTGTAAATTAACATCACTGTGTTTTTAATTCAGGTTCATGACCGCACAACATCCTATTTGGTGGATAACTCGCTCTGTTAAGTTTCCTAGTACTGCTGGTACACCTCCTGGAAGCTCCGCTAGCTTCATCTAATGGCAACCATATTGTTTTCTTTTATTGGGTCATGCATCCAAAAGATTCAAGATATTGCTATGGAAGAGGCAGCACTTATACTAGGAGTCAAAAAAGAGCTTACAGATCTACAACGAAGAATGAAGCAAATACAGTGTTTTATTAGTGATGCGGAGCAGAGAAGCATAAAAGAGTCAGCAGTTAACAATTGGCTTGGTGAGTTGAGAGATGCCATGTATGATGCTGACAATATTATCGATTTGGCGAGATTTAAAGGAAGCAAGCTACTAGCAGATCATCCTTCATCACCCTCGAGAAAATCAACTATATGTCGTGGCTGTTCACCCTTGTCTTGCATTGCTAATATTCAGACTCGTCGTGAGATTGCTGCTCAGATTAAGAGCCTCAACAAAAGAATAGAGATGATTTCCAAGGATGACATATTTTTAACACTTAAGAACACAACTCCAACTGGAGAAGTTTCTGTGCCATATTGCAGAAAAACGTCACCCATCATCGAGACCAATCTTGTGGGGAAGGAGATAATATATTCTAGCAGGAAATTGGTGGACTTGGTGCTTACACATAAGGAAAATAAGTCCTATAAGCTCTCCGTTGCTGGAATAGGAGGGGTCGGTAAGACAACACTAGCTCAGAAAATATACAATGATAATAAAATAAAAGGGAACTTCAACAAACATGCATGGATCTGTGTTTCGCAAACTTACAGTGAAGTTGCTCTATTAAAAGAGGTTCTCCGAAATATTGGAGTGCATCAAGAGCAGGGTGAAACAGTAGCAGAGCTCAAAAAGAAACTAGCAGAAGAAATTGAAGGCAAGAGTTTCTTTCTTGTTCTAGATGATGTGTGGCAGTCTGGTGTATGGACTAATCTACTAAAAACTGCATTACACGCAGCGATTTCAACGGTAATTTTGATTACAACACGAGATGATACAGTTGCAATGGAAATAGGTACGGAACATACCCATCAAGTTGATCTCATGTCAGTAGAGGTGGCGTGGGAGCTACTTTGGAGGAGCATGAACATTGGTGAAGAGAAAGAAGTACAAAATCTGAAAGGCATAGGGACTGAGATTGTTCGTAAATGTGGCTGCCTCCCTCTTGCAATCAAGGTGATAGCCACTGTTTTAGCCAGCAGAGATCAAACAGAGAATGAGTGGAACAAGATTTTTAGAAAAATTAATTGCCCACAAAAGAAACTTCCTGGTGATATAGAAGAAGCTTTATATATAAGCTATGATGAGTTGCCGCATCATCTAAAACAATGTTTCATCTATTGTGCAATGTATCCTGAAGACTCTACCATGTTTCGTGATGATCTTATCAGGTTATGGGTTGCGGAAGGGTTTGTAGAGGAGCAACCAGGCCAACTACTAGAAGAAACAGCAGAAGAGTACTACTATGAGCTAATCCATCGGAATCTCCTCCAACCAGATGGTGTATATTTTGACCTTAGCCGTTGCAAAATGCATGACCTCTTAAGGCAGCTTGCTTGTTATCTATCAAAAGAAGAGTGTTTTATTGGAGACCCAGAATCATTAGGAGGTCAAAATATGGCTTGGCTGCGACGTATTTTAGTTGTCACCAAGAAGGATATGATAGTGTTCCCTCCGATGGACAAGAAACATCTTAAAGTGAGAACCTTGAGAAAGCCATATGGGGTCTCCCAAGGAATTGATCCTTCACTTTTCAAGAAGTTTTCACATCTTCGTGTTTTGGATCTGACTAATTCATCCATACAAAGCATCCCAAGTTACATTGGAAATTTGATCCATCTACGATTGCTTGATCTTGATGGTACAGAAATATCTTGCCTCCCAGAGTGCATTGGCTCTCTCATAAATCTTCAGATACTGAATTTGTCGAGGTGCAAAGCTTTGCACAGCCTTCCTTTGGCAATCACTCAGTTGAGGAATTTAAGGCGCCTTGGTCTGTCTGATACACCCATAAATCAGGTTCCAGAAGGGATAGGGAGATTGGAGCTCCTCAATGATTTGGTAGGATTTCCTATTGGTGGTGGAGGTGACAATGGTAAAACAAAAGATGGATGGAAGTTGGAAGAACTGGAACATCTCTCACAGCTAAGGCGGCTTTGTATGATTAAATTGGAAAGAACAATTTCTTACAATACAGATTCATTGCTAACAGACAAAAAGCATCTCAAAGTTTTGAATCTGATCTGTACGGAACGTACAGATGAACCATATTCAGAAGAAGAAGTTAACAATATTGAGAAGGTCTTTGAGCAGCTAATTCCTCCACAAAACCTGGAAGATCTAGGTATCAGTAGATTCTTTGGCCGGAGGTTTCCCACATGGTTTGGTACCACACATCTGGCTTCAGTTAAATACTTAATACTCATAGACTGCAATTCATGTGTGCATCTTCCATCAATCGGGCAGCTTCCCAACCTGAGATATTTGAAAATTGATGGAGCAGCAGAAGTTACCAAGATTGGACCAGAATTCGTGGGCTGCAGGGGGGCTAATCCCAGATCCACGGATGTAGTTGTTGCTTTCCCCAAGCTCGAATCGTTGATCATCAAGGATATGCCCAACTGGGAGGAGTGGTCCTTTGTTGTTGAAGAAGATGCAGCGGCGGCAGCAGCTACGGAAGGAGGAGAGGATGGATCTGCTGAGATACAAAAAGGAAAAGCCCTGTCTCCAAGGATACAGCTACTGCCAGGCTTGAAGAGGTTGGAACTTGTTGACTGCCCCAAACTGAGAGCTCTCCCACGACAACTTGGACAGGAGGCCACCAGCTTGGAAGTGCTCGGATTAAAAGATGTTAGCTCCTTGAAGGTGGTGGAGGACCTCCCGTTCCTCTCTGTGAGTCTTTTAATCAAGGGGTGTGGAGGCCTGGAGAGGGTGTCGAACCTTCCTCAGGTGAGGGAGCTCCGTGTAACCCGTTGTCCAGACTTGATATGCATGAAATCTCCACGATGTGGGTTCCGGGCCTTCAAGAGCAGCACAGGAAACTTCACGGTGAAGACGTGGATGTCTACACGTGGCCTAGAGGCTGAGAAAACACCAAACTAGATGGTAATGAAGACAGAAGGTACGGAAACAAAACTAGACATTTTATTTTCTTACTTGCTCTGGAATTTGCATCCCGCCTTGTTGGTTCGTGCATGTAGTGCTCTGCTCTATTGTGCTATGTGCACTATTTTCTTCCTCTCAAGTGCATACGGGTTGCAATACCCGCATTTCATGCCGGGTTGAGGGACAGCAGCCTCGCAGCCACGCGGGAGGAACCCACCTCCACCGCTGAGAGGCGGTCATCGACCGGACAAGGCAGCGAGGGCACACCAGGCCCTCTCGGGCCCAGCCGGGCATGGACGGCCCATAAAGCCCCAGTCGCCCTGCTGCAATGGGTAGGCCGCAACGCCGCGTTTCCAACCTAGTCTAGTCGCCGCCGCCACCCCGAGGAATCCCCACAGCCGCAGTGCCCACCCGAGCCTCTCTGGGGCCCGAGGTACCCACACCATGGCCTCGACCCGTCGGTGACCTCCGCAGCTATGGCGCCCCGCCGTGAGACGCTGCCGCCACCAGCTCCACCCGGATGCGCGGACCATCGTCTCCCGAGAAACACCCCCTTCAAGGAAGGTTGGGGCCCGACCTCACTCCAAGGTGCGGGGAAAGGCTGCCCGCCGGTGCCGGTGGTGGGTGGTGGTGGGGGGGTTGAGTCGAGGGCACGGGGTTGAGGTTGGGTGTTTTTTCTGTATATCGCATATCACAGATCGTATATACACACACTTAGTTGGCTGATACCAATAAACATAGAACTTTCGATGAAGTGCAAGACTAAACCTTGTTTGGGCCGGATTTTTTTGCTGCTAAATGGTCAACCATATTGTAACTCTGAACTCACACAGTCTAGAGGTGGGTTGATCGGGAAACACTAGCCACTATCAGACTATCTACTAGTAGATTGAAACAAAAAATACTTAACTTTCACAACTATTTTGTCAACATACACATAAAGCTTAGTCATGTTAAACATGCATTTATAATTTATCTGGGTTGTGTTCAAATATAACTATCTCTCTTTTTGTCTTCTTGCATGTTCTTCATGTGATCTATAACATGGTTCTTTTTTTTGCATATGGTTTGATCATTCCTTCTTAATTATTACTCCGTATTTTTATATACGTGACTACTTATTTTGTGTGCTTCTTATTTTGTAGGTTATCAAATCAAGAGCTTGTGGAACTGTAGTGTAGTCAATGATCCATCGATGCATCTATTTCGGAAAAACAAAAAAATGAAAAAAGCAAAATTTCAAAAAAAAAAATGGATGCATATATTCTCGGAAAAACAAAAAAAAAATTCCAAAAAAAATAGAAAAAGAAAAGAAAAATCCAAAAAAGAGAATATTTTCTTCAGTTTGTAATGCTTGGTTATTGTAAAACTTGCATCCGTGTTTCTTCTTCTTTCTTTGCTCTTTTGTAGCTAGGGTAGTTAGGTAACTCCGCCTATGTTTCAATAAGTGTAATACTTATGTTGCATAGCCGGTCCGAAGCCCGGAAAAAGGAGGAGGGTCCTATCTTAGATTTGAAATGTCAAGGCGTGATGCAGCGGCACGGTGTGATGCAGCGGCAAGGTGCACACTTTTTAAAGATTACACTGAGTGTGATGCAGCGGCACGGTGTGATGCAGTGTGCTGAAGAAACAGGGAGTGAAGCAATGGCTTGCTCTGCGCTCCATCTTAGATTTGAAATGTCCTTTGCTTACTTTCTTTCTCTTCTGAGCGTAAAATCTGCACATTTTTAAGGGTTTCATATCTGAGCAGTGGTTAATTCATGAGATGCAACAAACATTTGTTACATCCATGATATGTTTTGGTTTATCAGATGCCCTGTTCTTGGGCTGCAATACATATTGTATCCATCAACAAATACTACTGGATATCCAAGAAAGACAACTGGGAGCAGAAGTTTCTTCTCGATGCATGTATATCTTGTCTTCAGCCCTTTCTACACTTCTGGGTGCGATTTGCAGGTTTCTGAACTGTGGGAGGCAGCTTGCGCCGATGAGTTCACCAAGGTGTTCCAGGATATTGCGCCTGCTGTTGCGTTGGTGAAGCCGTTCTCTTCCAGCTGAGAACCATTAGGGCCAAACGCAGTTCTTCGGTTGAATATTCAGAGTTCAGACTATAAAAAACTACTACTAGAAGTCTAAAACCGACAACTATTTTTATTTCTTGAAAAAAATCACAGGAGCTCTGCCCCTCTCATCGAGTAAAGCAAAGGGAAAGCAATGTTACAGTTTCTTTATTTTTCAGGTAGTTTAGTTAGTCGATTCATGCGATGTGCAAGATACCGTTGTGACTCATGAGCTAATTAACTGGTTTCTTGAGAACTGAGATACGGTCATCGTACACCAGAAATACAAGTTTACGGTCACACATAGGGGTTCGAGGGTCACTGGAGCTGTTGGCGTGTTGTGTGTTGTAGTTGCTGATGTGGCAAGTTATATGACCCACTATCAGGTCACTTAACAAATAAGTAAGAAAACCTAAATATAGGAGGGACTTTTTGCAAAACTATCATCCCCTCCACTGGTTTTCTAGCTAAATCTCACCGTGCCCGGCTCAATGAATAACGATGCGTGCTATTGTGCTCCCAGCGTTCGGCACGGCGAGATGTCTGCTGGCAATTTCACTTGGTCCAATAGCGTGCTGCTGTGCTCCCGGTGTTCGGCACGGCGAGATGCGGAGGCAGATCTCCCTCCTCTTCATCCTCGCGGTGGTGGCCGGGCTGCTTGTGTCCTCGCCGCCAGCCTCCGAGGTGGACATGGAGGCGGTGCTTGCGCCGTTCCCGTCCCCGTGGCGCGGGAGCTCGCGGGACGGTCCTCGTTGACGTTACTATGTCCTCCTCGAGTACGTCTCCCCAGCCGACCTCCGCCACCTCCCGGCCGTCGGGAAGCTGGTCACCACGTTGTTCCGGACCACGGGCCGTGCCTCAACGTCACAGCGTCGGGGCCCATACTGGGCGTCGTCAATGTCATGGCCGTGGGGCCCATACTGGGCGTCGTCCGCTTGCCACACCAACGGCTCGGTGGCCATCGACACAGGCGTCGTCCTAGCCACTATCACACGCATCGTGTTCGGCCAGAACCCCGTCGCCGTATCCAAGTGCAGGTGCTCCTCCCCAAAGAAATGTTCCCTAGGATGAGTGGCAGTGACTCCGCTTCCGCTGCCATCGTCGCCGCGGCGACCCCGTCGCGCATGTTGTCGGCCTCGATGCAGCCGGAGCCGAACGAGAGCGAAAAGATTTCCCCGACGAAGTTGTCGGTGCCGCCTAGGAACTACACCATGGTGTTGTTGTCGTTGTTGTCGGCGGCAACCACGGTTAGGTGTGATATTGTATCTAGTGCTGCTGCCACCTCTGGTATGAGATGAGATCCGACGGTCGGTAGCTAGCTAGTCCATTATTGTCTCTACTTGTTGAGCTCAAAATTCTTACGTCGGCATGGGGAGGCAGGGGAGGCAAGGAAGCTTCCACCGACATGTGGAGGCGGGGGAGCGCGACACTCGCCGGTGTGTTCCATTGGCGACAATGGCGCTGTATTTTGGGGGGGGGTAGGGACCCCAGTAGTCCTAGCCGTAAACGATGGATACTAGGTGATGTTTGAATTGACCCGTACAGTTCTGTAGCTAACACGTTAAGTAGGGAGGGGGCAGGACATGTCGGGGGTGGAGCACAGACATGACGCAGGGAAGGGATGGCCGTTTTGCAAAAAAAAACCTCCAATAAGTGGTTATTTTTTATGTATGTATTAAGTTATCTAACAGTGGGTCCTTAGCTCGCCACGTCGTCAAATACTTCTCTACGACACGAGCGGTGACCGCTAGTGACGATACGACGCATCTTCAGTGATCGTAAACACGTATTCCTAGTATACAATGACCGTATTAACTTCACTAAGCAAGTTCGGTGACTAACGATGAATTTAACTCTTTTGGTTTTAGAAACGTTCAAGTGGGAGTAGTAGTATTTGCTGACCCGAATGATCTCAAAACGATTTACCATCGTCAAGTGGAACCGCTCTTCCCCGTTCCCCTGCCTCCTCGAGAACTTTCCTTGGGAGTCGCCAAGTCCCTGACGGCTCCTTCCTCTCTCCTCTCCGACGGCCTCGCCGGCGGGAGGAGACGAGAGGGAGGAGGCCGGTACCCTGTATAGCTTAGTCTAGGTCTTCTCTTCGTTGGTTTGGCTCTATGCCATGTTGGCGTCTTGCCTTGTCTTGGGTGGATTTGGGGGCCGATGTAGTCGAGCAGCTCTGGCCATCCAGCCATGGTGGTCTCCTCTTTGATGCTCCGATGTCCGGAGCTGGTGGAGGGGATGGACTCCTTGGCACCTCCCTACAATAAGCTCGGGGGAGCTCTATTTTGATCCGCTCCTCCCAATTTTAGCCGCCATGGTTGTTGGGAATATGCCCTAGAGGCAATCATGTATGATGATATTTCCCATTGTATTCATAAAGTTATTAAGCTGTCCTTGTATAAACATCTGATGTGTATCATTAAATATGTGATTTGGTTGTGGAACTATACATTCATGTTGTTTGTACTAAATATCCTTGGTCATTGAGGTTGTGCTGGACACACAACTTAGACCAATGTGAAAGTCGGCTTGATGACTCGGTTCCACTTGTCATGGGCATGGAGATGCTATTCCGACTTACACAGATTGGGCTAAAGAGTTTAGCGAGTCGGATTGACCCATATTGAGGTACAATGAATAAGTTGTCATTTGTATATCTCAATAAATGTAATCATTAGACCCGAGGTTGTTGCATAGTCCGAGTTGAGGATCACCGACTTAGGTTCTGTCAAACGCTGATCTGTAACTAGGCAGTCATAAAGGCAGAGTTCGGGTCGACTAAGAATCAAGCTGCGTGATGTGAATAACCAAGACGGGATTTTTCCCCTCCACTTGGAGAGATATTCTCTGGGCCCTCTCAGATGATATGATTCGGAAAGCATGGCCATGCACGACGTGTTAACCGAGGCGATCGGCTAAGAGTTAGTCGGGTGAATCACTTATCTCGGATCGAGAAGAGAGTCGGACTATTTAAGGGATGACAAATATTCGCCTATAGTCTGACAAGGTATATCGTAAGGCAAAATTGACTCGGACACAAGTCGCATTGGAAAGGCAAGTCATCATGACTCTTTGGTACTTGGGAGTCGGCACGTTCTGCTAGGAGTCGCTACCGACTGATCGATTGAGAGTCGGACTCTAATCGTGTCCAAGTTGCCAAGAGCCTGCGGGGTCACACACTTAAGAGCAGGGGCAAGTTCGGATAAGATCTAAAGCGGATATCTGGTTGGTTTGGACCCGAGCCAGATTTGGACTGAGTCAGTGAGTCGGACTCACGGTGACTAGTGTTATATGGTATTTAGTGAATGAGCCACGAAATGGAGCCCACGTTCACTCCCTATATATAGTGGAGAACAGTAACCCAGAAGGGTTAATCGTTGATCGGTTAGGTCATTCCATGTGTTGGAAACCCTAGCTCCACATCAGTCCTGCCGACGTATCGAACCTAGCAGTTCGCCGCCGGTGCTCCTCCTTGTACGTGTGGATACCAGCAGAGGTGTTGTACGATCGGCACCAGGACGATCAGATCGTGAGGACTGCACTGCATCAACTGACGCGCTTCATCAATACTCCACAACTGCGCGTCTAGTGGTAAACTGTGTGGCCTTCTACCACAGCTAGATCTTGGGATCACCACGTTAGAGGAATTTTTTTTTGTTTTATCTCTACGTGGCCCAACAGTGGTATTAGAGCGATAGCTTCTGGTTTTAGGCTCGAGATCTCGCATATGTGATATGCGGTAGGCTGTAGATGAGATCTATATGCTGTTTTGGTGATCAATCTATAAGATAGATCGATTTTGTACGAGGTTGATTGTATCAACTGTACTCGGGGAATGGTAGATCTGATTTCCGTGATCATACTGCTAAGGTCGTGGAACGACATACCCCTACTGGTCGGCTTCCGCCATCGGGGTAGACTGTGACACGCAAATCCAGAAGCAGTGACCGAAGATCAAAGAGTTTGATCGAATCGGAATAATGTTCGGAATCCATGTCCGGATCGTAGATGAGATCTAAGTTTTCGGAAAAATCGTTAGGCGCTGCCCTTCGCCAGGGCGCCGCCTGCTCGATCCCCGCCCGCTTATCGGCTAAGCGGGACCGCCTTCGCCTCGTCAGAAGCGCCTTAGATGTCGCTAGAAGTTTCACAACGCCGGTAGATATTGTATCTATGCATAACTTGTTTTTGCAGGAAGTTGTGAATGGTATGGTTCATGTGCATGTGATGTATGTGTGTAATCCATACGTGATCTGCGAATCACGGTTTTTGTCAGCCGGCTGGAGCCTAGGTGCTGTCATTTTATTGTATAATGACCTGCGTGTCGGATTCTCTATGTAATTTACTTTACTAAGCTAGTGTAGCTGTTTGGAGATTCTGGATAACGTGCAAGGCGTTGTACATGTCAGCGACATGGAGTAAGACGACAAGTGACAAGAGTTGGCACGAGTCGGATTACAGGCTTTGTGGAGATGGAGATCGCCATGAAGGGAGCCATACCATTTCACATTATAATTGCTTTATTTTGTGTTATTGTCATGTCTCTGTTTTACCTCTATTAGATAGTCGGTAAAATCTAATCCCTCAAAGAAGGTCAAACGGTTTTCCCGCCAGTGTTTGCACCATCACAAGTCGGACATTTTTGGTAGTGGGCTCATAAAATTGAGGTGCTGCCAATTCTTTCCGACTAGGTGGGTTCGAGTCAGACTCTTACTACAGAAACACTCGGTAAGCTAGACGGGTCTATCACAACAGTTGTGGGTCTCGGGGAAAAGTCGGATGGGAGTCGGGGCATGTGATGCCACCCGTCCAACAGGAGTCGTATGAGATGCGATTGACAAGGAGTTGTCTACCTAGATCACTTGGCGGCTAGCGGTGATGCTAAAGCTCACTAGCCGACTTGCTTATTTAGGATCAATCACTAAGTAACCATCGGAGGGGTGTTGGTTCTAGTGGGAGCATAAAATATTAAAGTGTTTAATATGCTTGCTCTTTTATGAATACATGTCTTAAGTGTTTTGCATATTTTCTGTTGTAGATCATGGCACCAAGTAGCAGTCGCTCTCAGATATCCGGTTTTGCGTTGAGAACCATTCTTGAGAAAGATAAACTGAACGACACTAATTTTACCAACTGGTATCGAAATCTGAGAATTGTTCTGAAACAAGAAAAGTAGGACCATGTCCTAGACAACCCACTTACAGATGAGCCGAATGAGAATGCGACTGTCGCTGGCACCAATACCTACCGTCGGGCTAAGGATGAGTCCACGAATATTAGCTGTCTTATGGTTGCTCACATGGAACCAGACTTGCAAAAGCAGTTCGAGAATGTTGAGGCCTACGATATGATCGAAAGCCTCAAAAGTATGTTCCAGGCTTAGGCGAAGACTGAGAGGTATCAAGTCTCTCAGGCTTTGCTGAGTTGCAAGCTTAAGGATGGTGATCCACTGAGTCTGCATGTGATCAAAATGGTTGGTTACGTGCAGTCTCTGGAGAGGCTTGACTACCCCATTAGCGAAGAGTTCGCTACAGATATAATTCTGAACTCTCTTCCTAATGCATATGGGCAGTTCATTTCAAACTACCACATGCATGGTATGGATAAGAAGCTCACTGAATTGCATGGGATGCTCAAGCAGGCAGAGGCGGATCTCTAGAAGGCCGCTAGTCAAGTGTTGATGGTGCAGAATAAGGCTAAGTTCAAGAAGAGTTCTTGGACTAAGAAGAAGGCTAAGTCCGGAGGAAAGCAGGCTCAGGACCCGGTCCCAAGCGCTTCCTCAGAGGGACTAAGCCATCTACTTCAGCCGGATCCACTTGCTTCTACTGCAAGGCGGATGGCCACTGGAAGAGGAAATGCAGCAAGTATTTGGCTGATAAAGCCAAGAGTGGAGGTATGACTTCCGACTCAGGTACACTTGTTTGCCACGTTATAGACATTTATCTTGCTGATGCACCTAATAGTTCTTGGGTATATGATACCGTATCAGTTATTCACATCTGCAACTCGTTACACGGACTGGTAAGATATATGAGCGTAGCAAGAGGTGAGGTTGATATTCGAGTCGGCAACAAAGCAAGAGTTGCTGCGTTGGAAGTCGGCACGATGCAACTTCATTTACCTTCCGGATTCATTATGGAACTGAATAATTGTTATTATGTTCTAGTGCTCAGTCGAAACATTATTTCTGCTTCATGTTTGATGAGGCAAGGCTATGAGTCGAATATCAAGAATAATGGTTGTTCTTTGTATTTGAATGATATGTTTCACGGCGTTGCATCCGTCCAGGACGGGTTATTTATTTTGAATCTTGATGGTGAGTCGGTTTATAACATAAATGTTAAAAGGTTGAAACCAAATGATCTGAATATGACTTACTTTTGGCATTGTCGGCTTGGTCATATAAGTTGGAAACGCATGAAGAAGCTCCATGATGATGGAATCCTAACTTCGTTCGACTTGGAGTCGTTCGAGACATGCGAATCTTTCCTACTCGGCAAAATGACCAAGACGCCTTTTGCAAAGAGTTGCAAAAGGGCGTCCGACTTGTTGGGACTAGTACATAGTGATGTATGTGGACCAATGAGCACGACAGCCAGGGGTGGTTATGAGTACTTCATTACCTTCACTGATGATTTGAGTCGGTATGGATATATCTACTTGATGAAACATAAGTCAGAAGCCTTTGAAAAATTCAAAGAATTCCAGAATGAAGCACAGAATCAACTCGGCAAGAAAATAAAGTTTATTCGGTCGGACTGAGGAGGCGAGTACATGAGCCATGAGTTTGATGACCATCTGAAAAGTTTTGGAATAGTTCCTTGACTTACTCCGCCAGGAACACCGCAAAGGAACGGTGTTTCGGAAAGGCGGAATCAGACCTTGTTGGACATGGTACGATCAATGATGAGTCGGACATATCTGCCTTTATCATTTTGGGGTTATTGTCTAGAAATAGCGGCGCTCACACTAAACAAAGTACCATCAAAATCGGTAGACAAGACACCACATGAGATGTGGGCAGGCAAAAAGCCGAGTTTGTCTTTTCTTAAGATTTGGGGTTGTGAAGCTTTTGTCAAGCGACTTTAGTCGGGCAAGCTTACAACCAAGTCGGATAAATGTATTTTCATGGGGTATCCGAGGGAAACCTTGGGTTACTACTTCTACAACCGAGAAGAGGGCAAAGTGTTTGTCTCTTAGAATGGTGTCTTCCTTGAGAAAGAGTTTCTCAGTCGGGGAGTAAGTGGGAGCACGGTGCAGCTCGAAGAAATACGAGAGGAACCGGCTAGTAGCGAGTCGGCAAAAACCTTGGAGGTTGAGCCGGTCGTAGCCGGTGAGCAAAGACTCGTACTACGAAGATCGGCGAGATTAGGAAGTGTTCGTGCTGTGTTACTGTTAGACAGTAATGAGATGGCAAATTATTCGGAAGCGATGGTGGGATCTGATTCCGAGTCATGGCTTCGAGCCATGAGATCCGAGTTAAAGTCCATGTATGAGAATCAAGTTTGGAACTTGGTTGATCTGCCAGACGGTACAAGACCCGTCGAATGCAAATTGGTCTTTAAGAAGAAAACTGATATGGATGGAAATATTTCCGTCTATAAAGCACATCTTGTCGCGAAGGGGTTCCGACAAGTTCAAGGAGTTGACTACGACGAGACTTTCTCGCCTGTAGCGATGCTTATATCAGTTCGGATCATGTTAGCTATAGTAGCCTATTTCGACTATGAGATATGGCAGATGGATGTCAAAACGGTTTTCCTTAACAGAAATTTAACCGAAGACGTGTATAGGATACAGCCCGAGGGTTTTGTTGATCCGGATAATGCTGACAAAGTGTCCAAACTTCATAAATCAATTTATGGGTTGAAGCAAGCATCTCAGAGTTGGAATATTTTTTTGATGAGGTAGTCAAATCATTTGGCTTCATCAAGAGCGATCATGATTCTTGTTTATACAAGAAGTTTAGTGGGAGCAAAGTAAACTTTATAATCTTATATGTGGATGACATATTATTGATTGGAAATGATGTCCAGATGTTGCAAGAAACCAAGGAATCATTGGAAAGGAGTTTCTCAATGAAATACTTGGGTGAGGCAACATATATTCTCGGTATCCGGATCTATAGAGATAAATCAAGACAGCTCATTGGATTGAGTCAGCGTACTTATTTGGACAAAATGTTGAAGAAGTTCAACATGGAATCGTCTAATATGGGGTTCTTACCGATGTCCCATGGTGTACATCTTAGCAAGACTCAGTGTCCTTCGACAACTGATGAGCGAAGTCGGGTGAGTGTGATTCCGTATGCTTCTGCAGTCGGATCCATCATGTATGCCATAATTTGTACTAGGACGGATGTTTCATATGCTCTAAGTGTTGTGATCAGATACCAGGCTGATCCTGGAGAAATCCACTAGACAGCGGCTAAAAATATCCTAAAGTACTTGAGAAGGACTAAGGATATGTTTTTGGTTTATGGTGGTGAAGATGAACTCAGTTTAAAGGGTTACACAGATGCGAGTTATCTTACCGACTCTGATGATTCTCGTTCGCAATCCGGATACGTGTTTATTATAAACGGAGGTGCTGTGAGCTGGAAGAGTTCCAAGCAAGAGACTGTGTCTGCATCTACAATAGAGGCTGAGTATATTTCCGCGTCAGAGGCAGCAAAGGAAGCTTTTTGGATGAGGAATTTCCTCATGGATCTTGGTGTGGTTCAGGGCTCGTCCAATCCGTTGGACGTGTATTGTGACAATAATGGTGCTATTGCACAAGCCAAGGAACCTAGACAACACCAGAAGAACAAGCACATACTCATGCGGTACCACCTGATTCGCCAGTTCGTGGATCAGAGTGATATAAAGTTATGCAAGGTACACACGGATGCAAATATTACGGATCCGTTGACAAAGTCGTTACCACAGCCGAAGCATGAGGCACACCTGAGAGCCATGGGCATTGGATGCTTAGACATGTGATGTCGGAAGATTGACTCTGGTGCAAGTGGGAGACTGTTGGGAATATGCCCTAGAGGCAATCATGTATGATGATATTTCCCATTGTATTCATAAAGTTATTAAGTTGTCCTTGTATAAACATATGATGTGTATCATTGAATATGTGATTCGGTTGTGGAACTATACATTCATGTTGTTTGTACTAAATATCCTTGGTCATTGCGATTGTGCTGGACACACAACTTAGACCAATGTGAAAGTCGGCTTGATGGCTCGGTTCCACTTGTCATGGGAATGGAGATTCTATTCTGACTTACACAGATTCAGCTAAAGAGTTTAGCGAGTCGGATTGACCCATATTGAGGTATAACGAATAAGTTGTCATTTGTATATCTCAATCAATGTAATCCTTAGACCTGAGGTTGTTGCATAGTCCGAGTTGAGGATCACCGACTTAGGTTCTGTCAAACGCTAATCCATAACTGGGCAGTCATAAAGGCAGAGTTCGGGTCGACTGAGAATCAAGTTGCGTGATGTGAATAACCAAGACAGGATTTTGCCCCTCCACTTGGAGAGTTATTCTCTGGGCCCTCTCGGATGATATGATTCGGAAAGCATGGCCATGCATGACTCGGTTAAGTGTTAACCGAGGCGATCGACTAAGAGTTAGTCGGGTGAATTACTTATCTCGGATCGAGAAGATATTCGGACTATTTAAGGTATGACAAATATTCGCCTATAGTCTGACAAGGTATATCGTGAGGCAAAAGGGACTCGGACGCAAGTCGCATTGAAAAGGCAAGTCGTCATGACCCTTTGGTACTTGGGAGTCGGCACGTTCTGCTAGGAGCCGCTACCGACTGATCGATTGAGAGTCAGACTCTAATCGTGTCCAAGTTGCCAAGAGCCTGCGGGGTCACACACTTAAGAGCGGGGGTAAGTTCAGATAGGATCTAAACCGGATATCTGGTTGGGTTGGACCCGAGCCGGATTTGGACTGAGTCATTGAGTCGGACTCACGGTGACTAGTGTTATATTGGCTTTAGTGAATGGGCCACGAATTGGAGCCCACGTTCACTCCCTATATATAGTGGAGAATAGTAACCCAGAAGGATTAATCGTTGATCGGTTAGGTCATTCCATGTGTTGGAAACCCTAGCTCCACAGCAGTCCTGCCGACGTATCGAACCTAGAAGTTCGCCGCCGATGCTCCTCCTTATACGTGTGGATACCAGTAGAGGTGTTGTACGATCAGCACCAGGACGATCAGATCATGAGGACTGCACTGCATCAACTGACGCGCTTCATTAGTAATCCGCAACTGCGCGTCTAGTGGTAAACCTCGTGGCCTTCTACCTCAGCTAGATCTTGGGATCACCACATTAGAGGAAAAAGTTTTTGTTTTATCTCTACGTGGTCCAACAATGGTGGAGGCTAGAGGTGGGAGGCCGTTCGATCTACTACTCTTGGTGTCGTCCTCAACGATTCTCATCACCTGCATGGGCGCGGTGATGCCCTGCCCCTCCTGGCCGGCCGTGGTGGCGTGGGGGAGAGGTTTGGCGGTGGGATGCCGAGGCGCTGTGAAGCAAGGTCTCTCTTGGCCGGCGGTGGTGGCGAGGGAGAGGTACGTAGCTTCTTGGTGCGATGCATGGTGGTTTTTCCCCTGGCCGGCCGTGGAGTCGAGGAGGGGAAGCATCCTCGTGCGACGTCCTTGGCTGCGCTCCGATGGTGGTTCTGCCCGCTGGTGCCAATGGAGATGAAAAGCATCTCTTTTTCCCCTTCTTGTGGTCGTGGTGATTTTTGGAAGGGTGAGAAAGGCCTCAGGTTTCATTGGCCTGGTGCTCGACCGGGAAACTGGTTGAGGATTTGCGGAAGCTATTCTAGCGGCGGTGCGGGCACGCCGCTAGAGTGGTCGAACTCGTCGGTCCTTGAAGCTCCGTGGGGGAGTTCTTTGACGGCGACCTTTGACTGCTACTGGTCTAATAAGCCTGCTTATGGGGCTCTTAATGGGGCCGATCCTCTCTGCCAACCCTCTCCCACCTGTGGCAGGAGTGGCGAGTCTGACGGTGGGCCGGTTATCATTTCCGGCGTTGGTAAAAAGCCCACTGTTGCAGGTCACTTTTGCTCCTCATTTCTTCTTCTTCCTCCAGTAGGCGCAGTGGTTGCGGAAGTTGGAGGCATCGATTGGGTGAGCAACAGTGTCAGGCAACAGTGGAGTTGGGAAGCAACTTTTTCGAGCACCACCTCGACGGCGGGTGATAGCCGTCCGACATCCAAGACCAAAACATGGTCTATCCAAAAGTCGGCGAAGGGGCCCATCAATTGTTTAACCTCCTCGGTGAGGCACCTTTCGAGGTTAGCAGCCACATTCCTCGTCTACGCGGAAGCAAGTGGTTTCATCCCCGCTGCCAAGTTTGACAGTGGCAAGTCTGAATTCTGGCTCGGCGGTGGTGAAAAGAGAAGGATCGGGTTGCAGTCTTCCATCTTTCAGTGAGATCTTTTCTACATTTATCAAGGATCTATGTATTATTTCTTATTTTATGGGGTCCTTTGTAATACTTTGTACCTACACCGCTTGGAATTAGGAGCATCTCCACTCGCCTACCCAGGACGCCGATCCGGACGCCGAAATTCAGTCCGGACGCCGAAAATCGGCCCAGTCGCGTACCTAGGGACCTGTTTTCATCCGGATTTGGGCGTGTTTTGGTCCGGCCTACCCAGGCCGAACCCAGGTTCCCTGGTACGCCCTGGGGATGCTGGACGCCGCAAAAAAGGGTGTGGGCCAGCTCTGTCGGTGAGACAGTCCCATTCCCACCCACTCCACTCGCCCAGACTGCCGCGAAGAGCTCTATCGCCATGACTTCGCCGGCGGAGCTCCCCCGCGCCGAGACATGCACACGCCTCTAGCTACGCTCGCTGTTGTTGCCTCCCAGCTCCACGCCTTCTCCGTCGCCGCTTTCGCCGACCAAGCCTCACCGTAGCTGTGCTTTGGCTCCGTGCTCCCACCACCACGTCTGCCAGGTGTTCGACTTTGGCCGGTTTCGGCCATGGACTCCGACGGCGACGAGGTACTGTCCACTGACTCTAACGAGGGTGAGATACTCGCCGTGGATTACAACAACGAGGAGTTGCTCGCCGTACTCCTGGAGGAGGACAGCGCCGAGGTCGCCGAAAGTGAAGAGCACTTGCAGATCCTCGCATCGCTCGCCCAGCTGTACATGCAGATGGCGAAGCCGAAGCGCGGTGGTTCGGCGCCAGGTCGCATGAAGTGCAAGGCGAGACAGAGGATAGAGGGCTATTGCATGTTGTACGCCGACTACTTCACCGACCAGCCACTCTATGGTGAGGACGTGTTTCGTCGCCATTTCAGGATGAGTCAGAAGCTCTTCCTCAAGATCGTGCATGCCATCCGGGAGTTCGACCCATATTTCCTTTGCAAGAAGGACTGCACCGGCTTGGTTGGGTTTTCGTCGCTTCAGAAGTGCACCGTGGCGATGAGGTTGCTTGCATATGGAGCGCCGACTGATGCTGCCGATGACTATCTCCGCATCGCCGAGTCCATCGCCCTTGATTTCTTGTACAGGTTCTGCAGGGCAGTGATTGCAGTGTTCGGGGAACAGTACTTGAGATCACCCACTGTTGAAGACACTGCTTGGATCCTAGCAGTCAATGAAAGTAGAGGATTTCCTGGTATGCTTGGAAGCATAGATTGCATGCATTGGGAGTGGAAGAACTGTCCATTTGAATGGCAAGGAATGTACAAAGGCCACAAAGGAGGATGCACTATGATACTTGAGGCAGTTGCTACACATGATCTTTGGATCTGGCACTCCTTCTTTGGCATGGCAGGATCGAACAACGACATCAACGTCCTCAACTCCTCAACTTTCTTTTCCAACCTTGTTGAGGGTCATGTTCCCCCTGTGGAATTTGAGATCAACGGGCATCACTACAACAAGGGATACTATCTAGCTCAAAATTCTTACGTCGGCATGGGGAGGCAAGGACGCTTGCACCAACATGTGGAGGCGGGGGAGCGCGACACTCGCTGCTGTGTTCCATCGGCGACAATGGTGCTGTATTTGTGGGGGGGGGGGATAGAGACCCCAGTAGTCCTAGCCGTAAACGATGTATACTAGGTGATGTTTGAATCAACCCGTATAGTGCTGTAGCTAACACGTTAAGTAGGGAGGGGGCAGGACATGTCGGGGGTGGAGCACAGACAGAACCCAGGGAAGGGATGGCCGTTTTGCAACAAAAAAAACCTCCAATAAGTGGTTATTTTTTATGTATGTATTAAGTTACCTAATAGTGGGTCCTTAGCTCGCCACGTCGTCAAATACTTCTCTACGACGCGAGCGGTGACCGCTAGTGACGCTACGACGCGTCTTCAGTGATCGTAAACACGTATTCCTAGTATACAATGACCGTATTAACTTCACTAAGCAAGTTCGGTGACTAACGATGAATTTAACTCTTGTGTTTTTAGAAACGTTCAAGTGGGAGTAGTAGTATTTGCTGACCCGAAGGATCTCAAAACGATTTACCATCGTCAAGTCAAACCGCTCTTCCCCGTTCCCCTGCCTCCTCGAGAACTTTCCTTGGGAGTCGCCAAGTCCCTGACGGCTCCTCCCTCTCTCCTCTCCGGCGGCCTTGCCGGCGCGAGGAGATGAGAGAGAGGAGGCCGGTGCCCTGTATAGCTTAGTCTAGGTCTTCTCTTCGTTGGTTTGGCTCTATGCCATGTTGGCATCTTGCCTTGTCTTGGGTGGATTTGGGGGCCGATGTAGTCGAGCAGCTCTGGACATCCAGCCATGGTGGTCTCCTCTTTGATGCTCTGATGTCCGGAGCTGGTGGAGGGGATGGACTCCTTGGCACCTCCCTACAATAAGCTCGGGGGAGCTCTATTTCGATCCGCTCCTCCCAATTTTAGCCGCTATGGTTGTTGGGAATATGCCCTAGGGGCAATCATGTATGATGATATTTCCCATTGTATTCATAAAGTTATTAAGTTGTCCTTGTATAAACATCTGATGTGTATCATTAAATATGTGATTTGGTTGTGGAACTATACATTCATGTTGTTTGTACTAAATATCCTTGGTCATTGAGGTTGTGCTGGACACACAACTTAGACCAATGTGAAAGTCGGCTTGATGACTCGGTTCCACTTGTCATGGGAATGGAGATGCTATTCCGACTTACACAGATTTGGCTAAAGAGTTTAGGGAGTCAGATTGACCCATATTGAGGTACAATGAATAAGTTTTCATTTGTATATCTCAATGAATGTAATCCTTAGACCTGAGGTTGTTACATAGTCCAGTTGAGGATCACCGACTTAGGTTCTGTCAAACGCTGATCCGTAACTGGGCAGTCATAAAGGCAGAGTTCGGGTCGACTGAGAATCAAGCTGCGTGATGTGAATAACCAAGACGGGATTTTGCCCCTCCACTTGGAGAGATATTCTCTGGGCCCTCTCGGATGATATGATTCGGAAAGCATGGCCATGCACGACATGTTAACCGAGGCGATTGGCTAAGAGTTAGTCGGGTGAATCACTTATCTCGGATCGAGAAGAGAGTCGGACTATTTAAGGGATGACAAATATTCGCCTATAGTCTGACAAGGTATATCGTGAGGCAAAAGAGACTCAGACGCAAGTCGCATTGGAAAGGCAAGTCGTCATGACTCTTTGGTACTTGGGAGTCAGCACGTTCTGCTAGGAGCCGCTACCGACTGATCGATTGAGAGTCGGACTCTAATCGTGTCCAAGTTGCCAAGAGCCTGCGGGGTCACACACTTAAGAGTGGGGGCAAGTTCGGATAGGATCTAAAGCGGATATCTGGTTGGGTTGGACCCGAGCCGGATTTGGACTGAGTCAGTGAGTCGGACTCACAGTGACTAGTGTTATATGGTCTTTAGTGAATGAGCCACGAAATGGAGCCCACGTTCACTCTCTATATATAGTGGAGAACAGTAACCCAGAAGGGTTAATCGTTGATCGGTTAGGTCATTCCATGTGTTGGAAACCCTAGCTCCACAGCAGTCCTGTCGACGTATCGAACCTAGCAGTTCGCCGCCGGTGCTCCTCCTTGTACGTGTGGATATCAGCAAAGGTGTTGTATGATAAGCACCAGGACAATCAGATCGTGAGGACTGCACTTCATCAACTGACGCGCTTCATCAGTACTCCGCAACTGCACGTCTAGTGGTAAACCGTGTGGCCTTCTACCTCAGCTAGATCTTGGGATCACCACGTTAGAGTAAAAAGGTTTTGTTTTATCTCTACGTGGCCCAACAGTGGTATCAGAGCGATAGCTTCTGGTTTTAGGCTTGAGATCTCGCATATGTGATATGCGGTAGGCTGTAGATGAGATCTATATGCTGTTTTGGCGGTCGATCTATAAGATAGATCGATTTTATACGAGGTTGATTGGATCAACTGTACTCGGGGAATGGTAGATCTGATTTTCGTGATCATACTGCTAAGGTCGTGGAATGACATACCCCTACTGGTCGGCTTCCGCCATCGGGGTAGACTGTGACACGCAAATCCAGAAGCAGTGATCGAAGATCAAAGAGTTTGATCGAATCGGAATAATGGTCGGAATCCATGTCCGGATCGTAGATGAGATCTAAGTTTTCGGAAAAATCGTCAGGCGCTGCCCCTTCGATCCCCGCTCGCTATCTGGCTAGCAGGACCGCCGGCTTCGCCCTGTCGTAGCGCCTTAGATGTCGTTGCGAGTTTCACAACGCCGGTAGATATTGTATCTATGCATAACTTGTTTTTGCAGGAAGTTGTGAATGGTACGGTTCATGTGCATGTGATGTATGTGTGTAATCCATACGTGATCTGCGAATCACGGTTTTTGTCAGCCGGCTGGAGCCTAGGTTCTGTCATTTTATTGTATAACGACCTGCGTGTCGGATTCTCTATGTAATTTACTTTACTAAGCTAGTGTAGCTGTTTGGAGAATCCGGATAACGTGCAAGGCGTTGTACATGTCAGCGACATGGAGTAAGACGACAAGTGACAAGAGTTGGCACGATTCGGATTACATGCTTTGTGGAGATGGAGATCGCCATGAAGGGAGCCATACCATTTCACATTATAATTGCTTTATTTTGTGTTGTTGTCATGTCTCTGTTTTACCTCTATTAGATAGTCGGTAAAATCTAATCCCTCAAAGAAGGTCAAACGGTTTTCTCGCCAGTGTTTACACCATCACAAGTCGGACATTTTTGGTAGTGGGCTCATAAAATTGAGGTACTGCCAATTCTTTCCGACTAGGTGGGTTAGAGTCAGACTCTTACTGCAGAAGCACTCGGTAAGCTAGACGGGTCTATCACAATGGTTGCGGGGCTCGGGGAAAAGTTGGATGGGAGTCGGGGCATGTGATGCCACCCGTCCAACAGGAGTCGTATGAGATGCGATTGACAAGGAGTTGTCTACCTAGATCACTTGGCGGCTAGCGGTGATGCTAAAGCTCACTAGCCGACTTGCTTATTTAGGATCCTGAATCACTAAGTAACCATCGGAGGGGTGTTGGTTCTAGTGGGAGCATAAAATATTAAAGTGTTTAATATGCTTGCTCTTTTATGAATACATGTCTTAAGTGTTTTGCATATTTTATGTTGTAGATCATGGCACCAAGTAGCAGTCGCTCTCAGATATCCGGTTTTGCGTTGAGAACCATTCTTGAGAAAGATAAACTGAACGACACTAATTTTACCAACTGGTATCGAAATCTGAGAATTGTTCTCAAACAAGAAAAGTAGGACCATGTCCTAGACAACCCACTTCCATATGAGCCGAATGAGAATGCGACTGTCGCTGCCACCAATACCTACCGTCGGGCTAAGGATGAGTCCACGAATATTAGCTGTCTTATGGTTGCTCACATGGAACCAGACTTGCAAAAGCAGTTCGAGAATGTTGAGGCCTACAATATGATCGAAAGCCTCAAAAGTATGTTCCAGGCTCAGGCGAAGACTGAGAGGTATCAAGTCTCTCAGGCTTTGCTGAGTTGCAAGCTTAAGGATGGTGATCCACTGAGTCCGCATGTGATCAAAATGGTTGGTTACGTGCAGTCTCTGGAGAGGCTTGACTACCCCATTAGCGAAGAGTTCGCTACAGATATAATTCTGAACTCTCTTCCTAATGCATATGGGCAGTTCATTTCAAACTACCACATGCATGGTATGGATAAGAAGCTCACTGAATTGCATGGGATGCTCAAGCAGGCAGAGGCGGATCTCTAGAAGGGCGCTAGTCAAGTGTTGATGGTGCAGAATAAGGCTAAGTTCAAGAAGAGTTCTTGGACTAAGAAGAAGGCTAAGTCCGGAGGAAAGCAGGCTCAGAACCCGGTCCCAAGCGCTTCCTCAGGGACTAAGCCATCTCCTTCAGCCATATCCACTTGCTTCTACTGCAAGGTGGATGTCCACTGGAAGAGGAAATGCAGCATTTATTTGGCTGATAAAGCCAAGAGTGGAGGTATGACTTCCGACTCAGGTACACTTGTTTGCCATGTTATAGACATTTATCTTGCTGATGCACCTAATAGTTCTTGGGTATATGATACCGGATCAATTATTCACATCTGCAACTCGTTGTAGGGACTGGTAAGAAATAGGAGCGTAGCAAGAGGCGAGGTTGATATTCGAGTCGGCAACAAAACAAGAGTTGCTGCGTTGGAAGTCGGCACGATGCAACTTCATTTACCTTCCGGATTCATTATGGAACTGAATAATTGTTATTATGTTCCAAAGGTTTCATCGAAACATTATTTCTGCTTCATGTTTGATGAGGCAAGGCTATGAGTCGAATATCAAGAATAATGGTTGTTCTTTATATTTGAATGATATGTTTCACGGCTTTGCATCCGTCCAGGACGGGTTATTTATTTTGAATCTTGATGGTGAGTCGGTTTATAACATAAATGTTAAAAGGTTGAAACCAAATGATCTGAATATGACTTAATTTTGGCATTGTCGGCTTGGTCATATAAGTTGGAAACGCATGAAGAAGCTCCATGATGATGGACTCCTAACTTCGTTTGACTTGGAGTCGTTCGAGACATGCGAATCTTGCCTACTCAGCAAAATGACCAAGACACCTTTTGCAAAGAGTTGCGAAAGGGCGTCTGACTTGTTGGGACTAGTACATAGTGATGTATGTGGACCAATGAGCACGACAGCCAGGGGTGGTTATGAGTACTTCATTACCTTCACTGATGATTTGAGTCGGTATGGATATATCTACTTCATGAAACATAAGTCAGAAGCCTTTGAAAAGTTCAAAGAATTCCAGAATGAAGCACAGAATCAACTCGGCAAGAAAATAAAGTTTATTCGGTCGGACTGAGGAGGCGAGTACATGAGCTATGAGTTTGATGACCATCTGAAAAGTTTTGGAATAGTTCCTTGACTTACTCCGCCAGGAACACCGCAAAGGAACGGTGTTTCGAAAAGGCGGAATCGGACCTTGTTGGACATGGTACGATCAATGATGAGTCGGACAGATTTGCCTTTATCATTTTAGGGTTATTGTCTAGAAACATCGGCACTCACACTAAACAAAGTACCATCAAAATCGGTAGAGAAGACACCACATGAGATGTGGACATGCAAAAAGCCGAGTTTGTCTTTTCTTAAGATTTGGGGTTGTGAAGCTTTTGTCAAGCGACTTCAGTCGGACAAGCTTACAGCCAAGTCGGATAAATGTATTTTCGTGGGGTATCCGAGGGAAACCTTGGGTTACTACTTCTACAACCGAGAAGAGGGCAAAGTGTTTGTCTCTCAGAACGGTGTCTTCCTTGAGAAAGAGTTTCTCAGTCGGGGAGTAAGTGGGAGCACGGTGCAGCTCGAAGAAATTCGAGAGGAACCGGCTAGTAGCAAGTTGGCAAAAACCTTGGAGGTTGAGCCGGTCGTGGTAGCTGAGCCGGCAGCAGCACCTGTACTACGAAGATCGGCGAGATTACGAAGTGTTCGTGATGTGTTACTGTTAGACAGTGATGCGGCGGCAAATTGTTCGGAAGCGATGGTGGGATCTGATTCCGAGTCATGGCTTCGAGCCATGAGATCTGAGTTAAAGTCCATGTATGAGAATCAAGTTTGGAACTTGGTTGATCTGCCAGACGGTACAAGACCCGTCGAATGCAAATGGGTCTTTAAGAAGAAACCTGATATGGATGGAAATATTTCCGTCTATAAAGCACGTCTTGTCGCGAAGGGGTTCCTAAAAGTTCAAGGAGTTGATTACGACGAGACTTTCTCGCCCGTAGCGATGCTTAAATCAGTTCGGATCATGTTAGCTATTGCATCCTATTTCGACTATGAGATATGGCAGATGGATGTCAAAACGGTTTTCCTTAACAGATATTTAACCGAGGACGTGTATATGATACATCCCGAGGGTTTTGTTGATCCATCTAATGCTGACAAAGTGTGCAAACTTCATAAATCCATTTATGGGTTGAAGCAAGCATCTCAGAGTTGGAATATTTGCTTTGATGAGGTAGTCAAATCGTTTGGCTTCATCAAGAGCAATCATGATTCTTGTTTATACAAGAAGTTTAGTGGGAGCAAAGTAAACTTTATAATCTTATATGTGGATGACATATTATTGATTGGAAATGATGTCCAGATGTTGCAAGAAACCAAGGAATCATTGGAAAGGAGTTTCTCAATGAAAGACTTGGGTGAGGCAACATATATTCTCGGAATCCAGATCTATAGAGATAAATCAAGACGGCTCATTGGATTGAGTCAGAGTACTTATTTGGACAAAATGTTGAAGAAGTTCAACATGGAATCGTCTAAGATGGGGTTCTTACCGATGTCCCATGGTGCAAAACTTAGCAAGACTCAGTGTCCTTCGACAACTGATGAGCGAAGTCGGGTGAGTGTGATTCCGTATGCTTCTGCAGTCGGATCCATCATGTATGCCATAATTTGTACTAGATCACTTTTTCTTCCTCTGTCGCAACAAGCTTACCATGAATATCATAGCCTTGAGCAAATTCTCAGTGAAGGAATATAGGGAGAAGTAGACAACTGGAGCTATATTTGGGGCAGTACTATTTTTTCAGTACAAAAGTCTTATTCTTCATTATCTGGATACCAGCTCGTGCAACCACATTTCTCCTGGTTGTGGAAGTCCTCTTGTCAGCAAAAACATAAGTTCTTCTTCTGGCTTCTTCTCCTTGATAGGCTAAACACCAGGAATCTTATGAAAAGGAAAAGATTCGTTCTGACTTCATATGATTGTGTGTTTCATGGTTGCACAAGTGAGGAAACTCTTCTGCACTTATTTTGGGGCTGTCCTTTTGCAAAAGCATGTTGGGCTGAAATTTATACTGTCCAAGACAATGATCTCAATCTCTTCGAAGCATTGGCTAGTATTAAAAGAGGCCTCAAGGTCCCCTTTGCAATGGAAATCATTATTCTTGGAGCTTGGGGCATATGGATGCGCAGAAACAATGAGATATTCAATAACAAGGATGCCTCCCTTGATGAATGGAGGGCTATTGTTTCTCAGGAATTAAGATGGGTCCTGTGTAGAATTAAGAAAAAGAATTACTAGGACCTCAAAGATTGGATTAGCAATAATTTAGATAGGAGATAGTTGCTCATAGTGTTATCCCTCTTTGAGGTGGCTTGAAACTTGTAAATATTTGCTTGTAACTCTCTATGATTTATAAAAATTGCAGTGGGGTTCTTTACCCTACTGTTTTACCCTCAAAAAAATAATTTGTACTAGGCCGGATGTTTCATATGCTCTAAGTGTTGTGAGCAGATACCAGGCTGATCCTGGAGAAATCCACTAGACAGTGGCTAACAATATCCTAAAGTACTTGAGAAGGACTAAGGACATGTTTTTGGTTTATGGTGGTGAAGATGAACTCAATGTAAAGGGTTACACAGATGCGAGTTATCTTACCGACTCTGATGATTCTCGTTCGCAATCCAGATATGTGTTTATTATAAATGGAGGTGCTGTGAGCTGGAAGAGTTCCAAGCAAGAAACTGTGTCTGCATCTACAATAGAGGCTGAGTATATTGCTGCCTCAGAGGCAGCAAAGGAAGCTGTTTGGATGAGGAATTTCCTCATGGATCTTGGGGTGGTTCAGGGCTCGTCCAATCCGTTGGACGTGTATTGTGACAACAATGGTGCTATTGCACAAGCCAAGGAACCTAGACAACACCAGAAGAACAAGCACATACTCATGCAGTACCACCTGATTCGCCAGTTCGTGGATCAAAGTGATATAAAGTTATGCACGGTACACACAGATGCAAATATTACGGATCCGTTGACAAAGTCGTTACCACAACCGAATCATGAGGCACACCTGAGAGCCATGGGCATTAGATGCTTAGACATGTGATGTCGAAAGATTGACTCTAGTGCAAGTGGGAGACTGTTGGGAATATGCCCTAGAGGCAATCATGTATGATGATATTTCCCATTGTATTCATAAAGTTATTAAGTTGTCCTTGTATAAACATATGATGCGTATCATTGAATATGTGATTCGGTTGTGGAACTATACATTCATGTTGTTTATACTAAATATCCTTGGTCATTGTGATTGTGCTGGACACACAACTTAGACCAATGTGAAAGTCGGCTTGATGGCTCGGTTCCACTTGTCATGGGCATGGAGATGCTATTCCGACTTACACAGATTCGGCTAAAGAGTTTAGCGAGTCGGATTGACCCATATTGAGGTATAACGAATAAGTTGTCATTTGTATATCTCAATCAATGTAATACTTAGACCTGAGGTTGTTGCATAGTCCGAGTTGAGGATCACCGGCTTAGGTTCTGTCAAACGCTAATCCATAACTGGGCAATCATAAAGGCAGAGTTCGGGTCGACTGAGAATCAAGCTGCGTGATGTGAATAACCAAGACAGGATTTTGCCCCTCCACTTGGAGAGATATTCTCTGGGCCCTCTCAGATGATATGATTCGGAAAGCATGGCTATGCATGACTCGTTTAAGTGTTAACCGAGGTGATCGACTAAGAGTTAGTCGGGTGAATTACTTATCTTGGATCGAGAAGATATTCAGACTATTTAAGGGATGCCAAATATTCGCCTATAGTCTGACAAGGTATATCGTGAGGCAAAAGGGACTCGGACGCAAGTCGCATTGAAAAGGCAAGTCGTCATGACCCTTTGGTACTTGGGAGTCGGCACGTTCTGCTAGAAGCCGCTACCGACTGATCGATTGAGAGTCGGACTCTAATCGTGTCCAAGTTGCCAAGAGCCTGCAGGGTCACACACACTTAAGAGAGGGGGTAAGTTCGGATAGGATTTAAACCGGATATCTGGTTGGGTTGGATCCGAGCCGGATTTGGACTGAGTGATTGAGTCGGACTCACGGTGACTAGTGTTATATGGACTTTAGTGAATGGGCCACTGTAGGGGTTCGTAGCATGGAAAACAAAAATTTTCTATCGCATACAAACAAACAAGCCAAGATCTATCTACTAGATTGCAGCAACGAGTCGATGGAATAACTCACCCTCGAAGATTCCAAAGTGTTTAACGAGAGCAGATTCTCGTGGGTGATGTAGTCGCATTCTTCCGATCTCAAGATCGTGAGACGATCCTTCCGCGCAGCGTTCAAGCAGCGCCCCAGCAATCGGTCACACGCTCGGTACTGACGAAGACCTTCCTCTCCCTTGTTCCAAAGAAAATGGAGGTTGTAGCACTCTCCTCGCGATTCCGCAAAGACAACGGCGTGGTACCTAAGTAGAGGGAGATCCCGCAGGGCTTCGCCTTAAGCCGGTGCGAGTATGGTGGAGCTTATGAGAGAGGCTATTAGTGGTCTAGTAATTAGACACACCAATTAGAGGGCTCTAAACCAATTAGAAGGCTCTAAACCGAATAGCTCTAAACCGGGGTCTAGATCTAGGGTTTAGTTTAGAGGATAGGAAACTTGTGTGTGTAGGAGGGGAGCCCTGCCCCTCCTTATATAGGTGGGAGGGCTGGCCGGCCAAGGGGAGGAGTTCCTCCCCAACTCGGCCTAGGGAGGTGCGCCGGCCAAGGGGAGGAATTCCCCTCCAACTCGGCCTCCACTTTTCCCACTTCCCAAAACTGCCGTTTGACTTTCAAACTAGCCGTTTGACTTTTCAATTTAGGATTTAAATAAATCCTTTATTTGGGACAGCAAGAATACTTAGTACATGATGCAATCATTCCAATATGTAATGACACACTCATGTACCCTTCCCCCTCCGGAGTGCCGGACATTCCGGGACCTTCTAGAATGTTCCCGATGAAAACACCGGAACCATTCCCCAACTCCGAAACGGAACTTTCCTTATATGAATCTTATTCTCCGGACCATTCCGGATCTCCTCGTGATATCCCGGATCCCATCCGAGACTCCGAACAACATTCGGTCTCTTTCTCATAATACCATAACTACTCAAACAACGTCGAATCCTTAAGTGTGTCTCCCTACGGTTCGTGAATTATGCGACATGATCGAGACACTTCTCCTAACAATAACCAATAGAGGAATCTGGAAATTCATATGGCTCCCACATATTTCTACGATTACTTTGCGATCGAATGAACCACTTACATACGATACCAATTTCCCTTTGTCTCACGATATGTTACTTATCCGAGGTTATGATCGTCGGTATCTCTGCATACCTAGTTCATCCTCGGTACTGAGAAGTACTCTTGTCTCGGTCCCGTGATATGTGATCCCTTGTGACCAAGTCACATGCTTGCAAGCTAATTGGATGACATTTCACCGAGAGGGCCCAGAGAATATCTATCCGTCATGTGGATGGACAAATCCCACTCTTGATCCATGTGTTTCAACCAATACTTTCCTAACACTCAATGCCACCTTTATAGCCACCTGTTACGGTGTGGTGTTTGATGACATCAAAGCATCCACCCAAAGAAAGGTGATATGCATGATCTCATGGTCGAAGGAATTAGGTTACTATGTATCGTAAAGCATATAGCAATTGAACTATTAAAATGACTTGATCTTTATGCTACGCTTGTCTATAGGAGTATGTCCACCATATCATTCTCCTAACGATATGATCTTGTTGTTGATAACATCTCAATGTTCATGATAGGGAAACCACAATCATCAATCAACCAACAAGCTAGTGAAGTATAGAGGCTATACTAGGGACTTCAAATTAAGTTTACAAATCACACAAGTATTAATGGTTTCCTTGTTAATACTATTATAGCATGAATGTAAACATTTATCATAAACACAAAGATATATAATAATAACTATATTTATTATTGCCTCTAGGGCATATCTCCAACAGTCTCCCACTTGCACTAGAGTCATCCAATCTAGATTACATGGTAATATACCGAACACCCATGGCAGTTTGGTGCTGGTCATGTTTTGCCCTCGGAGAGGTTTAGTCAACGGATCCGCCACATTCAGATCTCGTGTACTTTGCAAATCTTTATATCCCCATCCTGGATATGTTCTCGAATAGCGTGAAAACGCAGCTTGATATGCTTCAGCTTCTTGTGTGACCTTGGTTCTTGCGCATTGGCTATGGCGCCCATGTTATCACAAGAGATAGACATTGGGTCCAGCACTTGGAACCACACCCAGCTCAGTAATGAACTCTTTCATCCATATCGCTTCTTGAAGCCTCCAAGCAGCCATGTATTCCGATTCATTGAAGATCTCGCCACAACGCTTTGCTTTGCACTCCTCCAGCTAATCGCTGCACCATTCAAAATAAATACGTATCCAGATTGTGATTTAGAATCATCCGGATCGGTGTTCCAACTAGCATCGGTGTAACCATTAACAACGAGCTGTTCATCACCTCCATAAGAAAGAACCATATCTTTAGTTCTTCTCAAGTACTTAAGGATGTTTTTGACCGCTGTCCAATGATCCACTCCTGGATCACTTTGATATCTGCTAGTTAGACTAAAAGCATATGCGATGTCGGGTCTAGTACATAGCATGGCATACATTAGAGATCCTATGGCTGAGGCATAGTGAGTCTTACTCATCCTTTCTCTATCTTCTGCCGATGTCGGACTTTGAGTTTTACTCAAGGTCGTATTGGGCAACATGGGCAAGAACCCTTTCTTGCTATCTTCCATTCCAAACCTCTTTAGAACTTTGTCCATATATGTACTTTGTGACAATGATATTTGGCGTGTCGATCTATCTCTATAAATCTTTATGCCTAATATGTAAGCTTCGCCTAGATCCTTCATTGATAAACTATTATTCAAATACTCTTTGACACTATTAAGATGGTCTACATCATTCCCAATCAACAATATGTCATCCACATACAGTATTAAGAATGCTACAGAGCTCCCACTCACTTTCTTGTAAATACAAGCTTCTCCATAAGTTTGTATAAAACCAAAACTTTTGATTACCTTATCAAAACGTTGATTCCAACTTCGGGATGCTTGCTTCAATCCATAGATGGACCGTTGAAGCTTGCATACCTTGTTAGCATCTTTAGGATCGACAAAACCTTTGGGTTGTATCATATACAACTCTTCATCAATGTCTCCATTGAGGAATGCTTTTGACATCCATCCGCCATATCTCATAATCATAATATGCAGCGATTGCTAACATAATCCTCACAGACTTTAGCTTCGCTACCGTGAGAAAGTCTCATCGTAGTCAACTCCTTGAATTTGTCGAAACCCTTTTGCGACAAGTCGAGCTTTATAGACAGAACATTACCATCAAGATCTGCTTTCTTCTTGAAAATCCATTTGTTCTCGACAGCCTTCCGCCATCCCAGAAGTCCACCAAAGTCCAAACTTGGTTTTAGTACATGGATCCAAACTCGGATTTCATGGCTTATTGCCATTTATCGTAAGCTCAGCTCATCATCGCTTCCTCATATGTCTCGGGGACAGCGGTGTTGTCCACCAACAAGACATTCATAACGTAATCATACCAACTGGAATGGTACGAGTTCTTGTTGACCTCCGAGGTTCAGAGCAACTTCAACCAAAGTTTCATGATCACCATCATTAGCTTCCTCTCTTATTGGTGCAGGCACCACAGGAACTTCTTCCGGTGCTGCGCTACTCGCAATTTCGAGAGAAGGTTCGACAACCTCGTCGAGTTCTACTTTCCTTCCAGTCACTTCTTTCGAGAGAAATTCCTTCTCTAGAAAGGATCCATTCTTGGCAACGAAGATTTTGCCTTCGGATCTATGATAGAAGGTATACCCAATAGTTTCCTTCGGGTATCCTATGAAGACGCATTTTTCCGCTTTGGGTTCAAGCTTGTCCGGCTGTAACTTCTTTACATAGGCTTCGCATCCCCAAATTTTAAGGAACGACAATTTAGGTTTCTTCCCAAACCATAATTCATACGGTGTCGTTTCAACGGATTTAGACGGTGCCCTATTTAAAGTGAATGCGGCTGTTTCTAATGCATAACCCCAAAATGATAGTGGTAAATCTGTAAGAGACATCATAGAACGAACCATATCTAAGAGAGTTCGACACGACGTTCGTACACACCATTACTGTTGTGGTGTTCCCCGGTGTCAATCATGAAAGTATTCCACATTTCTTCAAATGTTCGCCAAACTCGTAACTTAGATATTCACCTCCACGATCAGAACGTAGAAATTTAATCTTCTTGTTACGTTGATTCTCTACCTCACTTTGAAACTCCTTAAACTTCTCGAAAGTTTCGGACTTATGTTTCATGAAATAGATATACCCATATCTACTCAAGTCATCCGTGAAGGTAAGAACATAACGATAACCACCGCGCGATGCTACACTCATTGGACCACATACATCGGTATGTATGATTTCCAATAAGTCCGTAGCTCGCTCCATTATACCAGAAAATGGAGTCTTAGTCATTTTACCCATCAGACATGCTTCGCATCTTTCAAGTGATTCAAAATCAAGTGATTCAAGAAGTCCATCGGAATGGAGTTTCTTCATACGCTTCACTCCAATGTGACCAAGACGATTGCCACATATAGGTCGAGTTATCGCTTGATTTCAAACGTTTAGCTTCAATGTTATTAATATGTGTATTTCCACTATCGAGATTCAATATGAATAGACCATCTATCAAAGGTGCATGTGCATGAAACATGTTACTCATATAAATCGAACAACCATTATTCTCGGATTTAAACAAGTAACCGTCTCGCAATAAACAAGATCCTGATATAATGTTCATGCTTAACGCAGGCACCAAATAACAATTATTTAAGTATAAAACTAATCCCGATGGTAGATGAAGAGGTAGCGTGCAATCGCGATCACATCAACCTTTGATCCGCTTCACGCCGCATCGTCACCTCGTTCTTCGCTAGCTTCCGCTTATTCTGCAGCTCTGCTTCGAGTTACAAATATGAGCAACCGAACCAGATTCAAATACCCAGTGCACTACTACGAATACTAGTGAGATACACATCAATAACATGTATATCGATATACCTTTCTTCTTGATGTTGCCGTTCTTCAAATCTGCCAAGTACCTTGGGCAATTCCGCTCAAAGGACCTTCTCCCTTGCAAGAAAGCACTCAAGACGTGCTTAGGTCCAGCCTTGGTCTTCTTCGTCGTGGTAACTTTCTTACCACCCTTCTTGAAGTGTCCTTTGCTTAGACTTGCCTTTCTTGAATTTGGTGGTCTTATTGACCATCAACACTTGGTGCTCTTTCTTGATCTCCACTTCGCAGATTTTAACATAGCAAACAGCTTCGCAACTCTTTGTTCATGTTCAATGTTGTAGTTCATCACAAAGTTCTTGTAACTTGGTGGTAGTGATTGAGGATGCGGTAAACTCCCAAAGTATTAGGAATAACTATACCCAAACTTTGAAGTTTATTTGCGTCTGCACATCTTAAGCACATGCTCACCGACGGAGCTACCCTCTTCCATCTTGCGCTTAAAGAACTTTTCGAAGCTTCATAACTTTCAATTGCCGCATGAGTCTCAAAGATTAATTTGAGATCCTCGACAATATCATATGGATCGACTCTTCAAATCTTTCTCAAGCTCGATTCTAAATCATACAAGATAGCACACTGAACTATGGAGTACCGATTCTTCCGAGCGAGGTAAACATTCTTTACTTCATCGGTAGCATCACCGCAGTGGGTCACCTAGCGGTGCATCCAGACATAGGTCAAATTACCAGTGTGAGGACAATCCTCAACGTGCGGAACCAATCCGCTCAGTTGCTTCCATTGTTTTTCAACTTTTCTTTCTCTAGGAACGCATTAAAATTGATGGTAGGGGCTGCCATTGATCTACAACATATTTGCAATAGTTTAGACTAAGTTTATGACAAATTGAGTTCAAATTAATTAATGAAATTAAACTAGGTGAACTCCCACTCAAAACAACATCCCTCACATTGTTTTAGTGATCACATGAACCAAATCCACTACATCAACACCGATCATCACGAGAGTTGATATAGTTTCAATGGCGAACAATCATCATGTTCATCATATCTACTATATGATTCATGCTTTACCTTTCGGCGATCCGTGTTCCTGAGGCCATGTCTGTACATGCTAGGCTCGTCAAGATCAAACCTTAGCTTCCGCATAAGCAAATCTGGCTTGCTTACGTTGTATTCACCCGGAATCAAAGACACCCGATCATCACGTGGTGCTTCGAAGCAGCAAGCTTTGGCAACGGTGCATACTAAGGGTGAACACTTTAGAACTTGAAATTTATGTGTATGAGGGATCATCTTATAATGCTACCGTCGTCTACTAAGCAATACAAGATGCATAAAGGATTAACATCACATGCAATTCATAATATGTGATATGATATGGCCTTTCTTCTTTGTGCTTCCGATCTCCATCTTCAAGCATGAACATGATCTCCATCATCACCGGCATAGCATCAAGGTCAATGACGCTTCTTCATGGTTGTCGTCCACCAGCTTCAACTATTACAACTATTTTGAATAGACACGCAGGTCTTAACAGAAATTAAAGACAACCATATGGCTCGTGCCGTTTGCAAACTTAAAATAAGTAAAATTGCATACATCAAATATAATCACAATCATGGCCATATCACATCACTGCACACCCCTGCAAAACAAAGTTAGACGCCTCTACTTTCTTTGCATATTTTACGTGGTTTGGGGCTTTCAATAAGTGTTGTTCTAACTTACGAACAAGAACCACAACATTGATACTAGCATTGTTGATCACCCGTTGTAAATTGGATCTTTACTATGCTAGGAGAAACAGGCACCCGCAAAGCCACTTATGCAAAACGAGTTGCATGTCAAGTGGAGCAAGTCTCATGAACGATGTCATGTAAGGTTAGCCCGCCGCTTCATCCCAACATACCGCAAGATGCAAAGTACACGAAAAGCAATCTACAATAAAAGCATCAACGCCCACAATGACCATTGTGTTCTACTCGTGCAACAGATCTACATATAGACACGGCTCTGATACCACTGTAGGGGTTCGTAGCATGGAAAACAAAAAATTTCTATCGCATACAAACAAACAAGCCAAGATCTATCTACTAGATTGCAGCAACGAGTCGATGGAATAACTCACCCTCGAAGATTCCAAAGTGTTTAACGAGAGCAGATTCTCGTGGGTGATGTAGTCGATTTCTTCCGATCTCAAGATCGCGTAGACGATCCTTCCGCGCGCCGTTCAATGGCGCTCACATCGCTCGCAGTACTCGACGAAGACCTTCCTCTCCCTTGTTCCAGCAAGCGGAGGTTGTAGCACTCTCCTCGCGATTCCGCAAAGACAACGGCGTGGTACCTAAGTAGAGAGGGAGATCCTGCAGGCTTCGCCTTAAGCCGGTGCGAGTATGGTGGAGCTTATGAGAGAGGCTATTAGTGGTCTAGTAATTAGACACACCAATTAGAGGGCTCTAAACCAATTAGAAGGCTCTAAACCGAATAGCTCTAAACCGGGGTCTAGATCTAGGGTTTAGTTTAGAGGATAGGAAACTTGTAGTGTGTAGGAGGGGAGCCCGCCTCCTTATATAGGTGGAGGGCTGGCGCCAAGGGGAGGAGTTCCTCCAACTCGCCTAGGAGGTGCGCCGCCAAGGGAGGAATTCCTCCAACTCGGCCTCCACTTTTCCCACTTCCCAAAATCGCTGCTTGACTTTCAAACTAGCCGTTTGACTTTTCAATTTAGGATTTAAATAAATCCTTTATTTGGGACAGCAAGAATACTTAGTACATGATGCAATCATTCCAATATGTAATGACACACTCATGTACCCTTTCCCCTCCGGAGTGCCGGACATTCCGGGACCTTCTAGAATGTTCCCATGAAAACACCTAACCATTCCCCAACTCAAACGGAACTTTCCTTATATGAATCTTATTCTCCGGACCATTCCGGATCTCCTCGTGATATCCCGGATCCCATCCGAGACTCAACAACATTCGGTCTCTTTCTCATAATACCATAACTACTCAAACAACGTCAATCCTTAAGTGTGTCTCCTCACGGTTCGTGAATTATGCGGACATGATCGAGACACTTCTCCGAACAATAACCAATAGAGGAATCTGGAAATTCATATGGCTCCCACATATTTCTACGATTACTTTGCGATCGAATGAACCACTTACATACGATACCAATTTCCCTTTGTCTCACGATATGTTACTTATCCGAGGTTATGATCGTCGGTATCTCCGCATACCTAGTTCATCCTCACATCGATAAGTACTCTTTTCTCGTTCCTGATATGTGATCCCTTGTGACCAAGTCACATGCTTGCAAGCTAATTGGATGACATTTCACCGAGAGGGCCCAGAGAATATCTATCCGTCATGTGGATGGACAAATCCCACTCTTGATCCATGTGTTTCAACCAATACTTTCCGAACACTCAATGCCACCTTTATAGCCACCCTGTTACGGTGTGGTGTTTGATGACATCAAAGCATCCACCCAGTAAAGGTGATATGCATGATCTCATGGTCGAAGGAATTAGGTTACTATGTATCAGAAAGCATATAGCAATTGAACTATTAAAATGACTTGATCTTTATGCTACGCTTGTCTATAGGAGTATGTCCACCATATCATTCTCCTAACGATATGATCTTGTTGTTGATAACATCTCAATGTTCATGATAGGGAAACCACAATCATCAATCAACCAACAAGCTAGTGAAGTATAGAGGCTATACTAGGGACTTCAAATTAAGTTTACAAATCACACAAGTATTAATGGTTTCCTTGTTAATACTATTATAGCATGAATGTAAACATTTATCATAAACACAAAGATATATAATAATAACTATATTTATTATTGCCTCTAGGGCATATCTCCAACAGCCACAAATTGGAGCCCACGTTCACTCCCTATATATAGTGGAGAACAGTAACCCAGAAGGGTTAATCGTTGATCGGTTAGGTCATTCCATGTGTTGGAAACCCTAGCTCCACAGCAGTCCTGCCGACGTATCGAACCTAGCAGTTCGCCGCCGGTGCTCCTCCTTATACGTGTGGATACCAGCAGAGGTGTTGTACGATCAGCACCAGGACGATCAGATCATGAGGACTGCACTGCATCAACTGACGTGCTTCATCAGTAATCCGCAACTGCGCATCTAGTGGTAAACCTCGTGGCCTTCTACCTCAGCTAGATCTTGGGATCACCACGTTAGAGGAAAAAGTTTTTGTTTTATCTCTACGTAGCCCAACAATGGTGGAGGCTGGAGGTGGGAGGCCGTTCGATCTACTACTCTTGGTGTCGTCCTCAACGATTCTCGTCACCTACGTGGGCGCGGTGATGCCCTGCCCCTCCTGGCCGGCCGTGGTGGCGTGGCGGAGAGGCTTGGCGGTGGGATGCCGAGGCGCTGTGAAGCAAGGTCTCTCTTGGCCGGCGGTGGTGGCGAGGGAGAGGTACAGAGCTTCTTGGTGCGATGCGTGGTGGTTTTTCCCCTGGCCGGCCGTGGAGGCGGGGAGGGGAAGCATCCTCGTGCGACGTCCTTGGCTGCGCTCGGATGGTGGTTCTGCCCGCTGGTGCCAATGGAGATGAAAAGCATCTCTTTTTCCCCTTCTTGTGGTCGTGGTGATTTTTGGAAGGGTGAGAAAGGCCTCGGGTTTCATTGGACTGGTGCTCGACCGGGCAACTGGTTGAGGATTTGCGGAAGCTATTCGAGCGGCGGTGCGGGCACGCCGCTGGAGTGGTCGAACTCGTCGGTCCTTGAAGCTCCGTGGGGGAGTTCCTTGATGGCGACCTTTGACTGCTGCTGGTCTAATAATCCTGCTTATGGGGCTCTTAATGGGGCCGATCCTCTCTGCCACCCCTCTCCCACTTGTGGCAGGAGTGGCGAGTCTGACGGTGGGCCGGTTATCATTTCCGGTGTTGGTAAAAAGCCCACTGTTGCAGGTCACTTTTGCTCCTCATTTCTTCTTCTTCCTCCAGTAGGCGCAGTGGTTGCGGAAGTTGGAGGCATCGATTGGGTGAGCAACAGTGTCAGGCAACAGTGGAGTTGGGAAGCAACTTTTTTGAGCACCACCTCGGCGGCGGGTGACAGCCGTCCGACATCCAAGACCAGGACATGGTCTATCCAAAAGTCGGCGAAGGGGCCCATCAATTGTTTAACCTCCTCGGTGAGGCACCTTTCGAGGTTAGTGGCCGCATTCCTCGTCTACGCGGAAGCAAGTGGTTTCATCCCCGCTTCCAAGTTTGACGGCGGCAAGTCTGACTTTCGGCTCGGCGGTGGTGAAAAGAGAAGGATCGGGTTGCAGTCTTCCATCTTTCAGTGAGATATTTTCTACATTTATCAAGGATCTATGTATTATTTCTTATTTTATGGGGTCCTTTGTAATACTTTGTACCTACACCGCTTGGAATTAAGAGCATCTCCACTCGCCTACCCAGGATGCCGATCCGGACGCCGAAATTCAGTACGGACGCCGAAAATCGGCCCAGTCGCATACCTAGGGACCTGTTTTCGTCCGGATTTGGGCGTGTTTTGGTCCGGCCTACCTAGGACGAACCCAGGTTCCTGGGTACGCCCTGGGGACACCGGACGCCGCAAAAAAGGGCGTGGGCCAGCTCTGTCGGCGAGACAGTCCCATTCCCACCCACTCCACTCGCCCAGACTGCCGCGAAGAGCTTTGTCGCCATGACTTCTCCGGCGGAGCTCCCCCACGCCGAGACATACCCACGCCTCGAGCTACGCTCGCTGTTGTTGCCGCCCAGCTCCACGCCTTCTCCGCCGCCGCTTTCGCCGACCAAGCCTCGCCGTAGCTGTGCTTTGGCTCTGTGCGCCCACCACCACGCCCGCCAGGTGTTCGACATTTGGCCGGTTTCGGCCATGGACTCCGACGGCGTCGAGGTACTTTCCACTGACTCTAACGAGGGCGAGATACTCGCCATGGATTCCGACAACGAGGAGTTGCTCGCCGTACTCCTAGAGGAGGAGAGCACCGAGGTCGCCGAAAGTGAAGAGCACTTGCAGATCCTCACATCGCTCGCCCAGCTGTACATGCAGATGGCGAAGCCGAAGCGCGGTGGTTCGGCGCCAGGTCGCATGAAGTGCAAGGCGAGACAGAGGATAGAGGGCTATTGCATGTTGTACGCCGACTACTTCGCCGACCAGCCACTCCATGGTGAGGACGTGTTTCGCCGCCGTTTCAGGATGAGCCGGAAGCTCTTCCTCAAGATCGTACATGCCATCCGGGAGTTTGACCCATATTTCCTTTGCAAGAAGGACTGCACCGGCTTGGTTGGGTTTTCGTCGCTTCAGAAGTGCACTATGGCGATGAGGTTGCTTGCATATGGAGCGCCGGCTGATGCTGCCGATGACTATCTCCGCATCGCCGAGTCCACCGACCTTGATTGCATGTACAGGTTCTGCAGGGCAGTGATTGCAGTGTTCGGGAAACAGTACTGAAATCACCCACTGTTGAAGACACTGCTTGGATCCTAGCAGTCAATGAAAGTAGAGGATTTCCTGGTATGCTTGGAAGCATAGATTGCATGCATTGGGAGTGGAAGAACTGTCCATTTGAATGGCAAGGAATGTACAAAGGCCACAAAGGAGGATGCACTGTGATACTTGAGGCAGTTGCTACACATGATCTTTGGATCTGGCACTCCTTCTTTGGCATGGCAGGATCGAACAACGACATCAATGTCCTCAACTCCTCAACTGTCTTTTCAAACCTTGTTGAGGGTCATGCTCCCCTTGTGGAATTTGAGATCAATGGGCATCACTACAACAAAGGATACTATTTAGCAGATGGCATCTATCCAAGATGGCCAACATTTGTGAAGACTATCTCAAGCCCAATGCTCCCCAGGCATTCTCACTTTGCCATGGAACAGGAAGCTTGCAGGAAGGACGTGGAGCGGACATTTGATGTGCTATAGCAGAGGTTTGCAGTTGTCCGGTTCTCTGCTATGACCTGGTCGAAAGATCAGATGTGAAAAGTGATGAACTGTTGTGTGACCTTGCACAACATGATCATTGAGGATGAGAGGAAGGATTTAATGAGTTTGCTCGAGGAGGACGAGCCATACTATCTACAGGGTCCTCTTGCCGAGCCTGATCATCAGGTGCCTCCAATATGGGCTGCATTCATCGCAATGCGTCAGGAGATCCGAGATCCGGCGATGCATCAACAGCTGCAAGATGATCTTGTTGAGCACCTATGGATACGCAGGAGCAACACGACGTAGATGCTGAGCATGAACTGGCCGAAATATGTTGTAATTTTATTGCAGGCCGAACTATGTTTACATTACGCCGAACTCTGTTTAAAATTTCGCCAAACTTTGGTCTTAAAGTGTTCTGTATTCATCGTATGACAAACTATGCTGAAATTTAGACGAATTTTAGCCGAATTTGAGTCGAATTCTAGCAAAAACGGGCGAGCCGGGAACTCGGCCTGGATACGCGAGTGGAAAACTGAGCGTACCCAGGCCGAGGCCAAAGTTTGGTCTGGATTTCGGCCCGGGTTCTACCAACGAACGGAGATGCTCTAACACGATGCTTTCGGTCCCTTCGGGGACGCTCCTGGTTCAAAAAAAAAAAAAGTGGAAGTAGTAGTTGAGCCGTTCAAACCATGGTGCCCGGCCGGGAGATGCCAGACGCCCAGACCTCGCCGGAGAGGCGGAAGGAAATCTCCCTCCGCTGGGGCTCTTCGGATGCAGCAGGATGGCCCTGCTTTCTTCTTGGCACCAAACGCTGCAGTCCTGCTCTGCTCTGCTCTGCTCATGGTAGGTGCTCTGGTTCAGATGGGGAAAATTGCTGGGGTCTCCGCTGTCGGTTCGTCCTCTCTTCTTACTGTAGCATTCAAGTTCAGTAGGTCTTGTGCCCGGATTATATAAGATCGATCAGTCATTAGGTTGATTAATTATTTGCATCAACAAACAAGGGCTCCATTAGATACCAAAATGTGTCTAAGTACATATTATTATCTAGACAAAGTGAGTCAATTAATTTGGAATGGAGGGAATACTAGGGAGGGGGTTGGATGGAAAGAGTCATCGCTGCATTTGTCTACGATCAGTGAGTGCTATGTCTCATCTCACTCGTTTTCTTTTGTCTTGGCAGTTGTCATCATCCTTGTCTGAAGAACAAATTATACCATGACTATGTCAAAATGCTTGTTGTCCATCATCTTACAAAACAACCTTTCTCTTTTCATGCCTGCATATTTGCTGTCGATTGTATTTGTCTAAGACACTATAGAGGGGAGTTGCTGGCTTGTTGCTCTCATGAGCAGATTTTAAATTTAATGTTTCATCCTCTTTATTGTCTTAACCTTTGTTGATAATTCGTGCCTCCTGCAGGGGAGGCTTTCCTTGGATGACTGGCTGATAATCTTATGCTATCTTTTCTATACATCGGCCTATTCGACATCCACTTTTCATCTCTCCAGGGGCTTGGTCCATCAAGATCTTAACGTTTGATTGGTTGATCGAGATCTTAAAGTGACGATGGGTTGATCATTGGAGTAACCTGCTCCTGCCGGAAGATTAATATTGATTCTTGTCATTGAATGTTTATTTCGTGCTGATTGGTTTCTAAGGTAAGAATCATACTACTATTCTTAAGGTGCTGCATCTTGATTTCCATGGAATTACTATTACTAGTAGTAGTTTTTTCCGGTAATGGTGGGCGCCTGATGATTCATATAGATAGAGAAAAGATCAATGCAAAGCTTATGTACAGGACCGGAGGTCAAATAAATGAAAAATAAATACACCGCATACGAATACTAGCCTCCTCTTTAAATTTTGCTCGGTCCGACCTGTAAGCAACCTGAACCACCTCTAGTGCCCAGGAATATTGCCGGTCTCCGCTGTAGGTTCGTCCTCGCTTTGACTGTAGCATTCAGGTTCAAGTATGGGTCTTGTGCCCGGATTAGATAAGATCGATCAGTCATTAGGTTGATTAATTCTTTGCATAAACAAACAAGGGCTCCATTAGACACCAAAATCTGTCAAAGTACATTTTATTATCTAAACAAAGTGAGTCAATTAATTTGGAACGGAGGGAATACTAGGGAGGGGGTTGGATGGAAAGATTCATCGCTGCATTTGTTGTCTACGATCAGTGAGTTCTATGCCTCTTCTCACTCGTTTTCTTTTGTCTTGGCAGTTGTCATCATCCTTGTCTGAAGAACAAATAATACCATGACTATGTCAATGCTTGTTATCCATCATCTTACAAAACAACCTTTCTTTTGTCGCTACTGCATATTTGCATCGATTGTATTTGTCTAAGACATCACAGTAGGGAGTTGCTGGCTTGTTGCTCTCATGAGCAGATTTAAAATAAATGTTTCATCCTCTTTCTTGTCTTAACCTTTCTAGATAATTCGTGCCTCCTGCAGGGGAGGCTTTCCTTGGATGACTGGCTGATAATCTTATGCTATCTTTTCTATACATCGGCCTATTCAACATCCACTTTTCATCTCTTCGGGGGCTTGGTCCATCAAGATCTTAAAGTGTGATTGGTTGATTGAGATCTTAAAGTGACGATGGGTTGATCATTGGAGTAACCTGCTCCTGCCAGATGATTAATATTGACTCTTGTCATTGAATGTTTATTTCGTGCTGATTGGTTTCTAAGGTAAGAATCATACTACTATTCTTAAGGTGCTGCATCTTGATTTCCATGACATTACTATTACTACTAGTAGTTTTTTCCGGTAATGGTGGGTGCTCTGATGATTCATATAGATAGAGAAAAGATCAATGCAAAGCTTATGTACAGGACCAGAGGTCAAATAAATGAAAAAAAATACATTGCCGCCCTGAATGCTAGCCTCCTCTTTAAATTTTGCTCGGTCTCGACCTGTAAGCAACCTGAACCATCTCTAGCGACGGCGTCTAGAAGATATAGCGGTTTTTTCTAGACACACATTCGACACAACCGTGATTAGCACCTCCAGGATCTTCTCTTTCTGTGATTTATCCAACTGACTTAAGTAGTACTCATGAATTATGATTACAACTCCTATGGTATCATGTTCAATTACATTAGTGATTTTGACATGGAACATACAAAACAGAAGTAATCGCTAGACATTCATCATTATAGTAACCAACTGAATACGTAGTACAGGTTCTATATATCGGATACTCATTAACTTTAGAATTATTTGACTTTCTGTTTGTGTAAAGAAACCCAAAGGAACCGCCTTAACTTGTGAAACTAGCGAAATCATATGGAATATGGACAGATGTTACTCAAGAATTGATACTTCAATACCAGACCTTACTGCTGAATTTTTACATGAAAGGCCTAAGATTCAGTTTTTATTCTAAAGCCAAAGTAGAAAAACTAGTATTAGAGCATTAGCTTCCTCATCCACAGGGGCATGCGTTATGCATCCTTTGCAAACCTTCATACCTATCAACTCTCCAGTACTTAATGGTAGTATTTTTTTTGATAAACGAAAATAATTTGCTGGTCCCACTATTCTGGACTTCTACTAACATACATGTGCTAAATGCCAGAACTCATAAAGCACTAAAGTCATCATCCTTGTCTGAAGAACAAATAATACCATGACTATGTCAAAATGCTTGTTACCCATCATCTTACAAAACAAACTTTCTTTTGTCGCGCCTGCATATTTGCTGTCGATTGTATTTGTCTAAGACACCACAGAGGGGAGTTGCTCTTATGATCAGATTTTAAATTAATGTTTCATCCTCTTTCTTGTCTTAACCTTTCTTGATAATTCGTGCCTCCTGCAGGGGAGGCTTTCCTTGGATGACTGGCTGATAATCTTATGCTATCTTTTTTCTATACATCGGCCTATTCGACATCCACTTTTCATCTCTCCGGGGGCTTGGTCCATCAAGATCTTAAAGTATGATTGGTTGATCGAGATGTTAAAGTGACAATGGGTTGATCATTGGAGTAACCTGCTCCTGCCACATGATTAATATTGACTCCTGTCATTGAATGTTTATTTCGTGCTGATTGGTTTCTAAGGCAAGAATCATACTCCCTCCGTCTCGGTGTATTAGTCCCGCACGCATATCTAGATCGTCAATTTTACTTATATAATACAAATTATATGACAGAAAACTTATACTATTATAAAGTATATGATCTGAAGTCTCCAATGATATATTTGTTTTTGCCATATATACCTCATATTAATTTGGTCAAATTCACGACCTAGGGCTACGAGCAAATTGTGTTGTTTAAGTCTGATGTGCTTCGGTAATTGTAAACATCCAAAAAGAGCTTGACTAGACACCCATTTAGATGGGAGCGAATGAAGGGATAAACGCTGTATTATTTTTTAGGAAAAGGAGAATAAACTGCTGTATGTCACTGTGGATCCTTTACTAGCTTCAAATCGTTGATCAACTGGTTGCTTCTCAACTCCATCTTGAACTAACAAAACCTCACACTATTGCTTTGATTGTCCTAATTATCCTCTTGAGAGGTCATAACGTTTGCACTTAAATCTGTTCTGCTTGTATATGTGTACACAAACTCAGGGAGTGCATGACTAAGCCCTTTTTGTGAAGGTTCTTCTACCTGCATATGATTTGATCATACCATCTTTAAAAATATTTATCTATGTACAGTGACTATGCTTATTTTGTGTGCTTGTTCTTTTATAGGTTATCAATTCAAGAGCTTGGAACTGTAGAATAGTCATTGACCCTGGTAGGAGCTGGGGTTCTAACGTGTCTAGGGCGTAGGTTGTAGGGGAAGGAGGGGAGCTGGCGCGGTCGAGGAGGAGTGCGCCGGCGACAGGGCGCCGTGGCGACGGCGCAAGGAGGAGGTGGCGGCTAGGGTTAGGAAAGGCCGACTCCTTTGGAAGTCGGCAATAATGATATTATTATTGCTTGATTGATCACGTCTCATTACAACCAGTATTTATGAGCTGAAAATAAATGGGCTAAGCCCCTAATTGGGCCCACGGTTGGGCCCCCTCCTAGTATATGACAGGCCAGTCATAACATCTCTCCCCGCCTGCGCAAACAACTCGTCCTCGAGCTGGTAGTCTGGGTAGTGGAGGCAGAAGTCATCGCGCTGCTCCCAAGTGGCCTTCTCCGCTGGAAGACCCTCCCACTGAACCAACAAGTACCAGATGTCACGACGTAGCTGAGCCCGCAACACCTTTGCAGGACTCGGAAGAAGACGCCCATCAGCACTAGGAGGCAGCTCCGGTGTCGCAGCAGGCGGCTCGCCGTGGTAAGGCTTCAACAGCCCCACATGGAAGACATCGTGGATGCGGGAACCGGATGGAAGCTGAAGGCGGTCGAGCGTCCCCACGTGCTCCAAGATGATGGTCTAGCGTAGCGGGGGCCCAGCTTGCACTTCGCACGCGGGTCCAGTGACTGAGTGGAACGATGCAGGAGACGCAGCCACACCCAATCGCCGACCGCGTATTCCACCTCGCGCTGATGTCCGTCGTAGTAATGCTTGGCCAACTGCTGGGCCTGCACGAGGCGTTGCCGAACCTCGGCCAACACCTCATCGCGGGTGCATAGAAGCTCCCCCGCCACCTCCGTTCGAGCCATCGCCGAGTCCACCGGCAGTATGGGCGGTGCCAGATGTCCATAGACCACCTCGAATTGTGTGGTGCGCAGGGCGGGGTGATAGGAGGTGTTGTAGCAGTATTCCGCCCATGCAAGCCAATCCACCCACGCGCGCGGACGGTCCCCGGTGACACAGCGCAAGTACATGGCGATCACCTTGTTGACCACCTCCGACTGGCCGTCTGTCTGAGGGTGAAAAGCGGTGCTAAACCAGAGTTTCATCCTCGCCATCCGGAAGAGGCCGCGCCACACATGCCCCGTGAACACGGGGTCGCAATTACTGACGATCGAAGCCGGAAACCCGTGGAGGCGGACGATGCCGTCGAAGAAGGCACGAGCCACGGACGAAGCAGTGTATGGGTAGCCGAGCGCGATGAAGTGTGCATACTTGGAGAAGCGGTCGACCACCGTGAGGATAACCGACTTGCCGCCCACCTCGGGGAGGCCCTCGATGAAGTCCATGGAGATATCGGCCTAGACCTGGGAAGGCACCTCCAGCGGCTGCAATATCCCTGCCGGCCGCAAGGTCTCAGTCTTGTTGCGCTGGCACGTCGCACAAGAGCGCACCTAGTCCCGGACCAAGGCCCGATCACCGGGTATATAGAAGTCGGCGCAGAGACGGTGGAGGGTCTTCTGAATGCCCTCGTGACCTGCAGAATAGGCCATCAACAACACCTGATGGCGTAGGTCGTCGTGGTCGGGCACGAAAATGCGGCGCCCATGCAAGAGCAAGCCGTCCACCAAGCGCCATGGCTCGGCCAGCTCGCCCGTCTCCAGTTGTTGCTACAGGAGCTGGGCGTCGTGTGCCACCTCAGTCGCCCGACGAATGGCGTCGAAGAAGGCAAAGGAGGGCCCAGAGCGGAGGCACATCACCGCCCTCTTGGAGGCACCGTCCGCCTCATCATGGTCCGTGTCGCGGCGGGACAGGGCGTCCACCACGGTGTTGAGGCGCCCGGGACGATACTCGACAGTGAAATCGAAGCCAAAGAGCTTGCTGATCCACTAATGCTGTGGCACCATGGATAGCCGCTGGTCCAATAAAAACTTGAGGCTGTAATGATTCGTGCGAATCCGGAACGACCGCCCACAAAGATATGGGCGCCAGTGGCATACGGCCTGCACCAAGCCAATGAGCTCCTGCTCGTAAGCGGCGAGCTTGAGATGGCGCGCGGCGAAGGGGCGACTAAAGTAGGCGAGAGGCCCGTCGCCCTGGTGCAGCACGACGCCGAACCCCACCCCGGAGGCGTCGCAGTCCAAGATGAAGGGCCGGGTGAAGTCCGGCATCTAGAGAACGGGGCCCGTCATGAGGGCTCCCTTCAAGGCCTCGAATGCTGTGGTAGCCTCGTCGTCCCAGGCGAAGGCGCCGCGATGCAGCAGGCGCGTGAGTGGTGCCGTGATGAGGCCGTAGTCCCGGATAAATTTCCGGTAGTATCCGGCGAGGCCCAGAAATCCGCGAAGGGAGCGCGGCGAGTGCGGTGCCGGCCATGCCGCGACGACGGTCACCTTGTCCGCATCCATGGCCACCCCCTCGGCGGAGATGATGTGGTCGAGGTAGGCGACCGATGACGTCCCGAACGAGCACTTCGAGCGCTTAAGGTGAAGATGATGCGCTCGAAGCTCGTTGAAGACGATGGCGATGTGTTGCAGGTGCTCCGCCCACGAGGTGTTGTAGATGAGAATGTCATAAAAAACAAGGACAAACCGGCACAAGTAGGGGCGAAGGACGTCTCTCATGAGGGCCTGGAACGTCGCTGGAGCGTTGGTGAGGCCAAAGGGCATCACCAAGAACTCGAAGTGTCTGTGATGCGTCCGGAACGCCGTCTTGGCGATATCCTCCGGGTGCATGCGCGCCTGGTGGTAGCCTGACCGCAAGTCGAGCTTGGTGAAGAAGCACGCCCCATGGAGCTCGTCGAAGAGCTCGTCAACCACCGGAATAGGGAACTTGTCCTTGAGCATCAGCGCGTTGAGGGCGCGGTAGTCGATGCAGAAACGCCACGTGCCGTCCGACTTGCGGACGAGGAGGATCGGCGCCGAGAACGGCGACGTGGAGATCCGGATGATACCCGCGGCGAGCATGAGCGCGCACTACCGCTCCAGTTCATCCTTCTGCAGCTGTGGATAGCGGTAGGGCCGCACGGCCACCGGTGCCATGTCCAGTAAGAGGTGGATACGGTGATCGTCCACCCGGAAAGGCGGTAGACCCTGCGGCTCGTCGAATAGGTCGCCGTGCTGCTGCAGGAGGTGTGTCAGGAGGGGGCGCTCGGCCTTGGCGTCGGTCGTGGCAAGCTGGAGCTACGGTGCCGGGGCGGTACCCCCAATGCCCTCCCACCGGACGCGGCGGCCCTGGCGCCAGAAGGTCATCGTGAGGGTGTCGATGTCCCACAGGATGGGGCTGAGGGTCCGCAAGAAGTCGACGCCGAGGATGAAGTCGAAACAGCCTAAGTTGATGCCGGCGCACGTGATGGTGAAGTGCTCGTCGCCGATGGTGAGAGGCATGTGCTGCGCCAGGCCATGGCACCGAAGGCGGTCCCAGTTAGCCACCGTGACGCGGAGATGATCACCGCCCGATGGCTGGAGGGCTAAGCTGCGCATGGTGGTTGCTGGCAGGAAGTTATGCGTAGAGCCCGTGTCCAAGAGGGCCACCAGGTGCTCGCCTCGGATCGTCGCCGGCAGGAGCATAGTGCGCTCGTGGCGGATAACGGCCAACGCATGGAGCGAGACCACAAAAGCAGTGGCCGGCGCGATCGTGGTGACGGGCTCGGTCGGCGCTGGCGTCTCGGTGAGTGTGTCCGCCTCGAAGTCGCCGACCGTCTCCAGGTAGAAGAGGCGCGGGAAGATGTGACTGGGTGCATAGGGCTCGTCGCAGTTGAAGCACAGGCCGAGGCGGCGGCGCTCGAGCTACTCGGCCGGGGTAAGCCGCCGGAACGTACGTGTCGCGGACGGGGCGTTGGCCGCTGGCGTGGCCGGGTTCGGCCAGTCCGGCCGTGCTACAGGCGGTGGTGGCCGGGCGGGCGGACTCCGCGGCCCGGTGGTCTGTGCTGCATCGCCTGTGCGCGACGCTCGTATGCGCGGGCATAGTACATCGCCGTCTAGAGGTCTTGGGGGGCCTGAAGCTCCACGTCCACCCGGATGTGGTCCGGAAGTCCCCCAACGAAGAGCTCGGCGCACTGCTGGCCTGTCACGCCTGGGGCATGGCAAGCGAGGGCCTGGAAGCGCTCGGCGAAGTCCTGCACCGTGGTAGTGAAGGGCAGGCGCCCAAGCTTAGCCAGTCGGCTCCCGCAAATCGGCGGCCCGGAGCGGAGGAGACAGAGCTCCCGAAAGCGATCCCGCGGAGGCATGCCGCCCTTGTTCTGCTCGAGGGAGTAGTACCATGTCTGTGCGGCGCCCGGAGGTGATAGGAGGCCAGCCAGGTGCGGTCGGACGCAAGGGTGTGCTATCCGCGGAAGAACTGCTCGCACTGGTTGAGCCAGTTGAGGGGGTCCTCCGAGCCATCGAAGGTGGCGAAGTCGATCTTGGCGAAGCGTGGCGGTGTCGGGGCAGCGCTGCCATGGCCGTATGGCGCGGCGCGATCGGCGTAGGGCCCCGCGAAACCAGCGGCGGTGGCGTCCGGGAGGGTGGGCATCGGTGGCTCCCCGGATGTCGAGTAGACCGGTGGCGGCGACAACGATGAATCGGTGATCCAAGCCGGTAGCGGTGATGGCGACGGGGCGAAGCGGATCTGCTGAATAGGGACGCCGCTCGTGGCGGTGGAGGCCGGCCCTGTGGTGTGGGGCGGCGGCCAGGGCAAGCCCGGTGGCGGGGGCGGCAGCAGCTGCACGCCGGGGAGCGCCGGTATCCAAGGCACGGTCGTCGGGACGGTGGCGGCGGGCGGCTGCGGTGGCGCCGACGGCCCCTGGGAGCTGATCGGGAATAGCCGGATCCCCTGGACGGCCGTGACGAGGTCGTTGATGGCCCCGGTCATCTGCTCGGGGGTGTAGACGACGGGAGTCGGCGGCGGGGCCGAAGGCGACGCGATGGCAGTGGTGGCGGTGGCCGTCGTGGCGGGTAGCGGGCCTGCCGGCGTGGTGGACGCGGGCGGTGGTGACAACATGATCGAACAAGAGCTATCTGATACCAAGTTGGTAGGAGCTGGGGTTCTACCGTGTCTAGGGCGTAGGTTGTAGGGGAAGGAGGGGAGCTGGTGCGGTCGAGGAGGAGTGCGCCGACGACGGGGCGTTGTGGCGACGGCGCAAGGAGGCGGTGGCGGCTAGGATTAGGAAAGGCCGACTCCTTTGGGAGTCGGCAATAATGATATTATTATTGCTTGATTGATCACGTCTCATTACAACCAGTATTTATGAGCTGAAAATAAATGGGCCAAGCCCCTAATTGGGCCTACGGTTGGGCCCCCTCTTGGTTATTACATCTATTCTTGGGGAAAAAATAGATTCTTGGGGAAATAACAAAAACATACAAAGAAAAGAAAAAAAGGAAAAGAAAAAAATTAAAATCTAAAAAAGAGCGAATCGTTTCTTTAGTCTAAAATGCTTGGTTATTAAAAATATGAAAGGAGTTTTATCCGCGTTTCTTCTTTCCTTGCTCTTTGGTAGCTAGGGTAGTTAGGTAACTCCGCATATGTTATAGTAAAATTGCATAGCTGATCCCAATCCCGGAAAAGGGAGGAGGGTCTTATCTGTCAAAGTGTGATGCTTTGGCATGGGGGTGCACTATTTCGAAAGATTGCCTCGCTTGCTGCGCTCAATCTTACATTTGAATGTTGCTTGGCTATTTGATGTCTCTCTAGAGATGAAAATCTGCAAACTCTTTAGCTTTCATCTGTGAGTAGTATCCAAGGGAAGACAAGTGGGAGTAGAAGTTTCTTCTCGATGCAGATATTTGGACTTCTGCCCTTTCCACACTTCTCGATGCAATTTGCAAGTGACTGAACTACAGGGGGTAGCTGACGACAGCTGCATCTACCGGAACACGCCGCCGAGGAGTTCACCAAGGTGCTCCAGGATGTTTCCCCGTAGAGGCGACATTGCCTCGCACCAAGTCAGTCCGTTGCACACCTGTTGTGTTGGTGAAGCCGTTTTCTTCCAGGTGAGAACTATCAGGATTGAACGCAGTTCGTCAGTCAGAGTTCAGACTTAGTAAGAACAGCTACTGGAAGTCTGAAACTGGGGGCCATTTTTCTCTCTGGAAAATATTTGATAGGAGTCCTGCCCCTTCCAATTTTTAGCAAGAAAAGAGAACACGTTGCATTCCTTTTTCAGGTAGACTAGTAGTACATACTAGATGAATGCAAGGTGCAAGAGATTATCCCCCAAATAATGCGTCTTCATTCATGAGATTGTTAACTGAAGGCATGCCATGCGAAGACCTGAGAAGATGTCAGTATGATCGTGTCTTGCTATTCACCATGCATTTCCTCTCGTCCTTTGTTTCATCTCATACTAGAGTTTTCAGTTTTCACCATAGTTATTTGGAGAGCTATTTGAGTGACTCTGCCTTGATAATTTTGTCTCTGCTACATTTGTCACCGTTAGTCTGTTTATGTCCATGTGATTTATCTCCTTGTCCGTTGCAGCAAAACTCAGCTCGTGCATGTGCCCCGCTCTTTATTCTGTAAAAAATATTGATTTATTTTCCTTAGAACAATATCAGTTTATTGTCAGGTGTACCCTTCAATGCATTGTCGGGTATCAGGCCTGTGCTACTGTAAAGCCCTCCAAAACCTCACTGCTCTGCACTCCAATAATGCAAGGGCAATAATGCTATGCACTGCAATAACGCAAGCCCTCTTCCCGACTTCCCCACACCACACCTTGCAAGAAGAGGAGCCTTCCAAATTTCTCCTGTGCGTGATATCCTGCTACTCGATGTGGTATGCTCTCACTGCCAGAACTCAGTTGATTTCTCCACCTCATTTTCCTCTTCTTCTCTTTCTTCATGCAATTCCCAATTTGCTTCCGTTGATGCAGGTAGTGGAAGTTTGAGTTCGGTCATGTTTGCCCTCTGCTTGGTGAGGTCATGTCTCTCCACGAATTGAGAGCAAAACTTCATCCAAAGCCGCACCTCTCTCCTTGAAGAACTCTGCAAGAAAAGTGATGATTCACTAGGATATTCAGGTACTTTCTCTAGATCTGAGAGCGCTTGTTCAATCCTGATCCTTGTTCTCTGCTGATCCGTTCTAGTTACAGCATTGATTGAAACCATAAAAAATAAATTAGGACAAGCATGAATCTCTCTTTGTATTTTCATTTTCCCCTTCCTATTTAGAGAACTCTTAGCTTATATCGCCATCCTGTCAGTGCATTGTCAGCTATGCAGCCTGTTGTACTACAAATCCCTCTCCCCTCTAGAACCTCACTGTTCTACACTGCAATAATGCTAGGGCCTCTTCCCGACTTCCCCACACCGCACCGTTGCAAGGAGACAAGGCTTTCCATTTCTCATGTGCGTGATATCCTGCTACTCGATGAGGTGTGCTCTCACTGCCAGATGATTATGATTGACTTTTCTAGGCCTTCTACTTCTTGCTGCAACAATTACTTGTAAGGTAAGAAGTGCCATTGTACTTTAGGTATTGCATCTTTGTTACACGATGTTAATGAAATATGTCATCACCAGGACAATAAATCTTAGCAACTCTCTTGCTAACTTACACATTTGCTTTCCCAATATGAGTAGGAATACAAGCATTTCCTCTTTCTCCTTAGTACAAGATAGTGTGACCGATGGCATGAAATCTTGGAGCTGCTGCTCCTAGGCCTACATAAACCACTCATTCATTTTTGTCTTTTTCTGCTCGCAATATTCATGCAACTAGTACTTTGAGATTACATACTGTAGTAGCTTACCATTTTCTGGCAAATAAATAAATTAACATCACAGTGCTTTTAATATAGGTTCATGAGCACCGTGGATTGACAACATCCTATTTGGTGGATAGTTCTCTATGTTAAGTTTCTTAGTACTTCTGGTACACCTCCTGGAAAGCTTGGCTAGCTTCATCCAATGGCAACCATATTGTTTTCTTTTATTGGTTCATGCATCCAAAAGATTCAAGATATTGGTACCGAGGAAGCAGTACTGATACTAGGAGTCAAGCAAGAGCTTACAGATCTGCAAAGAAGAATGAAGCAAATACAATGTTTTATTAGTGACGCTGAGCACAAAAGCATAAAAGAGTCAGCAGTTAACAATTGGCTTGGTGAGTTGAGAGATGCCATGTATGATGCTGACAACATTATCGATTTGGCAAGGTTTAAAGGAAACAAGCTACTAGCAGATCATCCTTCATCACCCTCAATAAAATCAACTGTATGTTGTGGCTGTTCACCCTTGTCTTGCATTGCTAATATCCAGACTCGCCGAGATATTGCTGTTCAGATTAAGAGCCTCAACAAAAAAATAGAGGATTTCCAAGGATGACATATTCTTAACACTTAAGAACACACCACCAAGTGGAGAAGTTTCTCGGCCAGATTGGAGAAAAACGTCACCCCTCATCGAGCCCAATCTCGTGGGGAGAGAGATAATATGCTCTAGCGAGAAATTGGTGGACTTGGTGCTTACACATAAAGAAAATAAGTCTTACAAGCTCTCCATTGCTGGAATAGGAGGGGTCGGTAAGACAACACTAGCTCAGAAAATATACAATGATAAAAAAATAAAAGGGAACTTCAACAAACATGCATGGATTTGTGTTTCGCAAACTTACAGTGAAGTTTCTCTATTGAAAGAGGTTCTCCGAAATATTGGAGTGCATCAAGAGCAGGGTGAAACAGTAGCAGAGCTCAAAAGCAAACTGGCAAAAGAAATTGAAGACAAGAGTTTCTTTCTTGTTCTAGATGATGTGTGGCAGTCCAGTGTATGGACTAATCTACTAAAAACCGCATTAGACGCAGCGACTTCAGCGGTAATTTTGATTACAACACGAGATGATACAGTTGCAATGGAAATTGGTACAGAACATACCCATCAAGTTGATCTCATGTCAGTAGAGGTGGCATGGGAGCTACTTTGGAAGAGCATGAACATTGGTGAAGAGAAAGAAGTGCAAAATCTTAAAGGCATTGGGACTGAGATTGTTCGTAAATGTGGCTGCCTCCCTCTTGCAATCAAGGTGACAGCCACTGTTTTAGCCAGCAGAGATCAAACAGAGAATGAGTGGAACAAGATTTTTAGCAAATTTAATTGCCCACAGAGGAAACTTCCCGATGATATAGAAGAAGCGTTATATATAAGCTATGATGAGTTGCCGCATCATCTGAAACAATGTTTTCTCTATTGTGCAATGTATCCGGAAGACTCTACCATTTTTCATGATGATCTTATCAGGTTATGGGTTGTGGAAGGGTTTGTAGAGGAGCAATCAGGCCAACTACTAGAAGAAACAGCAGAAGAGTACTACAATGAGCTAATCCATCGGCATCTACTCCAACCAATTGGTTTATATTTTGACCATAGCAGGTGCAAAATGCATGACCTCTTAAGGCAGCTTGCTTGTTATCTATCAAAAGAAGAGTGTTTTATTGGAGACCCCGAAGCATTAGGAGGTCAAAGCATGTCTAAGTTGCGACGCATTTCAGTTATCACCAATAAGGATATGCTTGTGTTTCCCACAACGGACAAGGAACATAATAAACTGAGAACTTTGGTAAGGCTGGAGCAGGTCTCCCAAGGAATTGATCCTTCACTTTTCAAGAAGTTTATGTATCTTCGTGTTTTGGATCTAACCAATTCATCCATAAAAAGCATCCCAGGTTACATTGGAAATTTGATCCATCTACGATTGCTTGATCTCGATGGTACAGAAATATCTTGTCTCCCAGAGTCCATCGGCTCTCTCATAAATCTCCAGATATTGAACTTGCAAATGTGCAAAGCTCTGCATATCCTTCCGCTGGCGATCACTCAGTTGAGCAATTTAAGGCGCCTTGGTCTGGCTGATACACCCATAAATCAGGTTCCAGAAGGGATAGGCAGATTGGAGCTCCTCAATGATTTGGAAGGATTTCCTATTGGTGGTGGAGATGGTAATGGTAAAATAAAAGATGGATGGAAATTGGAAGAACTGAAACATCTCTCACAGCTAAGGCAGCTTGATATGATTAAATTGGAAAGAGCAACTTCTTATAGTACAGATTCATTGCTAACAGACAAAAAGCATCTCAAAGTTTTGAATCTGATCTGTACGAAACATACAGATGGACCATATTCAGAAGAAGTTAGCAATATTGAGAAGGTCTTTGAGCAGCTAATCCCTCCACAAAACCTGGAAGATCTAGCTATCGATACATTCTTTGGCCGAAGGTTTCCCACCTGGCTTGGTACCACACATCTGGCTTCAGTTAAATACTTGAAGCTCATAGGCTGCATTTCATGTGTGCATCTTCCATCAATCGGGCAGCTGCCCAACCTGAGATATCTGAGAATTGATGGAGCAGCAGCAGTTACCAAGATTGGACCCAAATTTGTGGGCTGCAAGGGGGCTAATCCCAGATCCACGGATGTATTTGTTGCTTTCCCCAAGCTTGAATCGTTGATCATCGAGGATATGCCCAACTGGGAGGAGTGGTCCTTTGTTGAAGAAGAAGATGCAGCGGCAGCAGCAGCTACAGAAGGAGGAGAGGATGGATCTGCTGAGATACAAAAAGAAAAAGCCCTGTCTCCAAGGATACAGCTGCTTCCACGCTTGAAGAGGTTGGAGCTTATTGGCTGCCCCAAGCTGAGAGCTCTCCCACGACAGCTTGGACAGGAGGTCACCAGCTTGGAAATACTCCACTTAAGAGGAGCAATCTGCTTGAAGGTGGTGGAGGACCTCTTGTTCCTCTCCGAAGTGCTTTTAATCGAGGAGTGTGATGGCCTAGAGAGGGTCTCGAACCTTCCTCAGGCGAGGGAGCTCTATGTAAGTCGTTGTCCAGACTTGAGATGCGTTGAGGGTTTGGACAATCTGCAACAGCTGTGGCTGGATGTGGATATGCAGGACATCTCAACGATGTGGGTACCGAGACTTCAAGAGCAGCACAAGAATCTTCACGGTGAAGACGTGGATGTCTACACGCGGCCTAGAGACTGAGAAGACCAAACTACTAGTAGATGGCCAACGAAGGTACAAGGTACAGACACAAAACTAGACGTTTTATTTTCTTATTTGGTCTTAGTTATATGCTCTCAAATTTGCATCTTGTCTTGTTGTTTTTTTTTTGTTGAGATCCTGCCTTGTTGGCTCGTTCATGTAGTGCTCTGCTCTGTTGTACTATGTGCACTATTTTCTTCCTCAATTGCATACGGGTTGTAATCCCGCAATTCATGGCCCTTTAAGGTTAAACATATATCTATGTACTTTCTATTCTATATTCCCATTAGTACAGTGAACCAAGTTCAATACACCTATACAGCCGCTGCAAACTGTTGTTTTGATTGTCCAATTATCCTCTCGAGACGTCATAACATCTACACTTAAACATGTCCTGCTTGCACGTGTATACAAACACTTAGTTGGGTGATTCCAATAAACAGAAAATTTCGATGAAGTGCAAGAATAACCTCGTTTGGGCAGGCTTTTTTTTCCTGCTAAGTGGTCTACCATATTGTAACTCTGAACTCACACGGTCTAGAGGTGGGTTGATCGGCGAAACACTAGCCACTATCTACTACTACCTCCGTCCAAAAATAAGTGATTTGGATTTTTCTATATTTGGCATAAATCTACACAGAGAACACGTCTAGATACATACGAATCTAGACAAATACAAGCACTTATCTCCGGACAGAGGGAGTAAATTGAAACAAAAAATACTTCTAACTTTCACAACTAGTTTTTCAACATACACATAAAGCTTAGTCATGTTTTTTTTCAAATAGAACTATCTCTCCTTTTGTCTTCTTGCATTTTCATGTGATCTATAACCCGGTTCTTCTATTTGCATATGATTTGACCATCCCTTCTTAAATATTTTTTTTATATACGTGACTGCTTATTTTGTGTGCTTCTTCTTTTGTAGGTTATCAAATCAAGAGCTTGTGGAACTGTAGTGTAGTCAATGATCCATCGATGCATCTATTTCGGAAAAACAAAAAAAATGAAAAAAGCAAAATTTCCAAAAAAAAATAGAAAAAAGAAAAGAAAAATCGATGCATATATTCTCGGAAAAACAAAAAAAAAGAAAAAAACCAAAATTTCCAAAAAAAAGTAGAAAAAGAAAAGAAAAATCCAAAAAAGAGAATATTTTGTTCAGTTTGTAATGCTTGGTTATTGTAAAATTTGTATCCGTGTTTCTTCTTGTTCTTTGCTCTTTCATAGCTAGGGTAGTTAGGTAACTCCGCCTATGTTTTAATAAGTGTAATACTTATGTTGCATAGCCGGTCCCAAGCCCGGAAAAAGGAGGAGGGTCCTACCTGTCAAGGTGTGATGCAGAGGCACGGTGCACACTTTTGAAAGATTGCACCGAGTGCGTGCTGAAGAAACAGAGAGTGAAGCAATGGCCTGCTCTCTGCGCTTCATCTTAGATTTGACATGTTCCTTGCTGACTTTCTTTCTATCATGAGCATACAATCTGCACATTTCATTTCTCAGCAGTGGTTATTGCATGAGATGCAATAAACATTTGTTACATCCATCAACAAATACTCTGTTTTGGTTCATCATATGCCCTGTTCTTGGGCTGCAACTAATACTCTGTTTTGGTTCATCAACAAATACGATGAAAGACAACTGGGAGCAGAAGTTTCTTCTCAATGCATATATATCTGCGCTCTTCAGCCCTTTCTACACTGGGTGCGATTTGCAGGTTTCTGAACCGCAGGAGGCAGCTCGCACCGAGGTGTTCCAGGATATTGCGCCTGGCGCCTGCTGTAGTGTTGAGTATTGCGCCTGGCGCCAGGATATTGCGCCTGAAGCCGTTCTCTTCCAGCCGCCAGGATATTGCGCCTGAAGCCGTTCTCTTCCAGCTGAGAACCAAACGGTAGTTCTATATTTTTCACAGGAGCTCTGCCCCTTTCATTGAGTAAAAGAAGGGGAAAACAACGTTACAGTTTCTTTATTTTTCAGGTAGTTTAGTTGGCAGTGTGCAAGATACCGTTGTGCCTTCTGCAATGTTTGCACACTTGCACCGCCTGTTGCCATGGCCACACCCTTTTCTTGCACGTGTTGACCATCAGGACTAAACACAGTTCTCCAGTTAATTTTGAAATTAAGACTTACAACAATTACTGGAATCCTGAGACAGACATTCATTTTTCCGTCCTAACAAGAATTGGAAAGAGCTCGGATCTGCCCCTTCCATCGAGTGAGATAAGGAGAAACAATGTTACACTCCTCTTATAATAGATTGGCAATGTTACACTCCTCTTATAATTGAATCCTGAGACAGACATTCATTTATGGTACTAGTTTAGACCACAACAATGCCATTCCGTAGGCCCTAGTTTATCTTTAACCTCCGCTTGAGACTTGGGATGAAGAGTAAGCAGGCCCAATCGCCTTTTTCCGTCTTTTCAGCTTTTTTTTTTGATCGAGTGGAACTCATTAGGCCAGTCACACCAGGATCGTCATGTCGCTGCTCAAGTGGAAGTTTTGTTTTGAGTTAAATCCATCGTTACTCATTGAACTTAGCTTAGCGAAATCAATACAGTCATCATACACTAGAAATATAAGTTTACGGTCACTGAACACGACATAGGGGTTCACGGAGGGTCACTGGAGTTGTTGACGTGTTGTAGCTGCTGATGTGGCAAGTTACATGACCCACTATCAGATCACTTAAGAAAACCCAAGTATAGGAGGGGCTTTTTACAAAACTATCATGCCCTTCACTGGTTTTCTAGCTAAATCTCACCGCGCTCGGCTCAATGATTAATGATGCGTGTTGTTGTGCTCCCGGCGTTCGGCACGGCGAGATGTCTGCTGGCAATTTCACTTGGTCCAATAGTGTGTTGTTGTGCTCCTGGCGTTTGGCATGACGAGATGCGGAGGCAGATCTCCCGTCTCATCCTCCTCGTGGTGGTGGCCAGTGTAAGAGTTTGTTTATGTTTTTCTATACGTGACAGGTACGGTGTAGTACACCGACCTGTCTGTATCTTGTATGCCACGCTGAGGGCTGTTCTCACCCTCTATATAACACGAAGCACGAGGCCCTAACGGGTCATCGTTTCCACCACATTAGTTAATATGGTATTAGAGCCAAACCCCCTCTTCCCATGACCTAGCCACCGCCTACGATCTACATCTGGCCGCTGCCGCAGGATCATCTGCCGCCGCCGCCTCAACAAAACCTAAAAACAACAATCACGACCTAGCCGCCGCCGTAGATCCCTTCTGCCACTGCCGCTGCCAACACCACAACCTACAACCACAACCAAGCCGCCGCCGCCGCCAACATCAAGAAAATCCACAACACAACCAGGTCGCCGCCGCAGATCCTTTCTGCCGCTGCCTCCACCATGACTACATCCTCCTCGACGGCTGCCCTTGATCGGGCGCTCGGAAACCCGCCCTCCACCAAGTTGACTCGGGCCAATTTTCTTTTTTGGAAAACCCTTGTCCTTCCTCCTTTGCGCGGTGCTCAAGCCTTTGGCTTGCTCGATGGCTCAGATGCCGCGCCGGCGAAGGTTTTGGAGGCTGAAGATGAAAACAAAAAGAAGATCCAAATCCCCAATCCCTAATACGCTTTGTGGGTTGTAAGGGATCAGTTGGTGCTCGGGTACCTCGTGAACTCGCTGTCCCCAAAAATATTGGCCCATGTCGTCGGCCTCGAAACCAGCGCCGCGGTGTGGGGTGTCATCTCCAACATGTTCTCCACTACCTTGCACACCAAGATCAACCACCTTCGCGGAGCTCTCAACAACACCAAGAAGAACGAGTTGACTGCTGCCCAGTACTTCGCGAAGATGAAGGGGCTCTCCTCCAAGCTCGCAGCCGCCGGCAAGCCGGTGGAGGAAGATGAGATGGTCGGGTACCTCCTCAACAGGCTCGACGACACCTACAACGACCTTGTGTCCTCTGTCAACGCAAATCCCGGTACAAGTCTTGATGATCTCTATTCACAGTTATGTGCTCATGATTTGCGTCGCGAGATGTCGTCCGAGACAGGTCAAGACAACGCATTCACCTCGTCAGCCAATGTTGCTGCACGTGGACATGATGACGGGCGGCATGGCCGCTCACCTGATGGGCGTCGTGGACGCTCCCCTGACGTTCGCCATGGCCGCTCTCCTAATGGCGGTCGTGGCTACCGCGGCTATGATCGGCGCGACTAGGGTCGACGCCGCGATGGAGGGCGCCGTGATGGTCGTCCTCGTGATGATGGAGATGGCAGGCGCCTTGATGCACGCCCCCGCGATAATGGACAGCGCCGCCGTCGTGATGATGGACAACGCCGTCGTGATGATGGTGGACGCCACGACGGTGGTGGGCAGGGTCACCGTAGGGGCCATGGACGCGCCCCAACGCCCTTCGTCGACATCACCTGCCAAATTTGCAATATACATGGTGCGGTGACCCAACATACCACTGCATGATGTAGTACACTATAGTCGTTGACATAACACCAATGAAACACCGTTCACTAGTATTACGTCCCTCAGAGTGGTACAACAGAAACACAGCAGGTCCAATACATGGCTAAAGGTTATAACTCACTCTATACACAAGATCCAGAGAACACTCTAGGTTAAAGAGAGAGAAAGAAACTTCTTACAAAGAAGAATCAGAAATGAACAACTTAAAAACTATCATATTATTAAGACTAGTATCTTAACTATTGGTTTGGCATTGCTGCTATTGCAATACACTATAGAAATAGGTTCTATGGCTAGAAATTATATTCATATCTACTCAGTAACTTTGTCTTTACTTGGGGTGATGTATATGTTTACTTCCTTGACTTTATTGAAGAGCTTTAGCTTTTATTTATGATTCCTGGAGCATCACTTTATGTAGACGTCGTCTTAATGGCTTCATAATCTAGCAAGGGTTAAGAAGATATGTTGAATACGAGCGTACTCAGGAAGTTCACTAGAAAAGGAGTGTTTGATGCATTATATCTACATCCACAGACCATAGGTCGTGGGCAATGCAAGTTTTCGTAAACATTTCTTCAAAGGTTGCTTTTATTCTGAAAAGCTATGTCCGTCAGCCTTCACGGGTTTACCAGAACTTTCATGGAGTTCCTTTCCCGCCGCGTTCGCAGCTCCTTCCTGGAACAAGGAGTAACAAGTTACAGTTCTTACACTCTGCAGAGGTGCGTTACTTTACCCATGAGAGATCAACTCTTTGTTGCACAACCGGGCAGCTTATTGAATTACAGCAATTGGCAGTACAGACCGTTCAGATGCCAGAACTATCGTGGGACGTTGAGGGTTCCCACCCATATGCTGCATATCCTCTACGAATTACCAATCAATGCACGCTACGAGGATAAAAGCCACGACCCGCACATCCGGCTCCATGCGAGAGGGAAAAGATACAGCTGACTTCTCCGTCCCATTCCAAATCTCATGGTCAACGCGTAATATACGATGCAAGAATCACTGGCGACATTGGTTGTTAAGTCCTAGGTGTTATAGTCATGTGCAGTGGTATTCCAACTGCCAGACTTAATAGATTAGGTGATCACCCTGGATCAGTAACCAATAATTCACATTATTATCAAAAATAGTGTTTTCTGACCTTTTTGAGATGCAGGTGATGACAACACTAGATTTGCAAAATACTTTACTGATAATAATCAAAGGACATGAGCAAGTGTGAACTTGCCTTTTGTGATTGCAAGATTATGCACTCACGGTCTTCGAGACAATATAAGATCCAATATCTGAAATCAGCATCATTGGTCCGGTAAAGACTAATGTTTAAAAAATCAAGATGCTCTTATGCATAAGTAATGTAATGCAAGTTGATAAACTCGAATCCCGTGGATAGCGTTGATCTAGGGTTTGGAAACTGGAAATGGTTTCTTTATAATGTGTTGTCCTTTAGGTAAGTTTTATACTTGTGCTTTTTATTAAGGCTTGTGAGTGTGTGTGAAACAACATATAATTATAATGGTATACAACAACAAGATACACGAATGAGGAATGCTACTCAAAGACTACTTATATAAGAATTGCCTTATCTCCAAATCTTACTTTACAAGTATTGACATTTATAAGTAACTTAAGTGTTAACAGTTCTAAGTATACAAGTAAAGTATAAATTAATGTGATTACGATTAATTGTCATCTGTTGTCTGAAGTGGAAAAACGAATAACTTTTGAAGAAAATATTTCTTGATTAAGGTTTAAACAATCCTGATAGTTTTTAGAATATGGTTGATAGAATGTGATTGATGTTGTTTATGTTTGCTTGAATAGTTTGGACTTGAGATGTTTTATGACTTAACCATAACAGATCAAAGTTAACTATAAAACACATAACAAAGTCTTTAGCCTTATATTTAAAGTCTTGTAGACTAAATTTAACTTTAAAGACAGAGATAGACTTAGGTGTATTACTTATGATACTTGTATCTTGTTCAATTTATTTTGTTTCATTAAAGTTATTTAAGAATGGCATTACTCTTATTTGAGTAGTGGTTTCTTAACATTATAAATGTATAATAGGATTTATCTCCTTATAAGGGTATGGTTATGGCTTGTGAATAAGTAAACAATATTATTTACTACTTATGAATTATCTCTGGAGTTAGTCCATTATAAAGTTGTGAGTGAAACAATGGTAAAAGATTTTATTTGGTTAAAATATCATTCCTGAATATTTTATATTTGTTAAATATCTTTTTAGAAAATAAACTACACATATGGTTGAAGGATAATTCAATAAAATTGTATTTAAAATGTGTTGGACCAATTTGACTTTATATTACAAATATTTAAGACTAGTATTATTTATTAGACCTAAATTGGCAATTTTAGAAATATTAACAAATTTTATTTACCCTTATATGAATTAACTAAGGGAATAGGTTTAAATTTAGGTTATTAAAGTGTTTAATTTTTTTTGTTTACCTCAAAAGTGAAATATTATGTTTTTAACATGTAGGTATTATTTTTGTGATCATTTTGGTATATTATATGTATTTTGTGATTTATAAATAATAAAATATGATTTTTATAAGGTTTATTACTTTATAATTACTTAATAAATAATAAATGTTTAATTAATTGAAATAATAATGCGTGATTATGGTTTTAAATTATAGTTCTTATTTTTCTAAGATTTTTGGTATTTTATTTATATTTTTAACATTTACCAACATTAAATATGAATTTTCAAAGTATTAAAACTTTTAAAACTTCTATTAAATAATAATTATTTAAATGGTTAGCATAATAATGTTTGATAATGGTTTAATATTATAGATTTTATTTTCTGAAAATGTTCATATATTAAACATATTTTTTCTGAATTATAAAACAAAAGTTATTAAATTTCTAAGATTTAATCATTTTATGAATTTTTAACTAAATAACTAAATGTGTTTATGAGGTAATGCTGATGTCAGCATGAAGTGAGGGGTTTTTCTCACCAGAGCTAATCCTACCCCAGTCACTGACTGGTGGGACCTTTGCCATGTCATCTCTAATGTTTTTTATTTATTACAGAAAACATTATCACAATTTATAAAATGATAAAAATAGCAATATGACATCAGCGTGATGTCACGCTGACATCATCCATGTATGATCCTCAGATAAATGTTGAATCCGTGGATTCAATGCGTGCGCTGGGATATGGCAAGGTGTGTTAGAAAGAGCATGCGCTGGCGAGTTGAACTATGGTCACGCCACCCGAAAATGGTCGTTGGAGCTTGGTCAACAGCGAGCATAGACGGCGATTACGTCGGACTGATACGGGTAGGCCAGTACGGTGAGCAAGCAACGAATAGAATAGTACAAGGGTACTTAGGGGCTCACCAGGAGCGTGACGAAGGGCTCGGCGAAGCGAATCGTGGCTAGAATCGACAGAAACAACGTCGACTAGCGGCGGAATGTCGGTGATGGCGAACTCGATTTAGGGCAAGCGGCTCCGATTCCTTTGGGGAGACGATCGAGTCGAGCACGCCGAACTCACAGGCGAGCTCGGATGGCAGAGAGGTGGCCTCTAGCGGCTAGGACAAGCATCTCCGGCGAGCTAGGGTTTTGGTGTTCTTGCAAAGAGGAAGAGGGAGGTTGAGAGAGAGAGGTTGTGGGGAGATAAGGATGAGAGAGGGCACTCTGGCGGTTCTTATTGAAAGTACAAAGGAAGTCGCCTAGAGGGGGGGGTGAATAGGCTTTTAAAAATATTATGGTTAGGCTCAAGTAAATGCGGAATAAAACTAACGTTTAATTTATTGAGCACAAAACCTAGCCACTAAGTTCACCTAGGTGCACCAACAACCTATGCTAAGCAATACAAGCAACAAAGAGATAGCAAGGTATAAATACTTCAAGCACGATGGCTATCACAATGTAAAGTGCATAAGTAAAGGGTTCGGTTGAGAGATAACCGATGGACGCGGAGACGAAGATTTGTTTCCCGAAGTTCACTTCCAAAGAAGCTACGTCTCCGTTGGAGAGGTGCGATGGCGCAATGCTCTCCGAACGCCACAAATGGCTCACCTCGAGGTGTGGTGGCTCAATGCTCACCCAACGCCACACAAGGCCTCACCCCGGATGCGGAAGCACGCAACTCACCGACGCCACAAAAGGCTCACCCTATTCTCCCAAGTGCACACCACCAAAGGCGGGCACTTGCTCCACTATGGGACGCTTGAGGGCGGTTACCGAACCCGTACAAGATTGGGGCTAACTCCACAACTCAATTGGAGGCTCCCAACAACAAAGCCACAAAAGGCCAACAACGCCACAAAAGTCTACAAGACCACAAAAGGTCAACAAGACCACAAAAGGTCAACAATCCAACCACACAATTGTCTAGGGTTCCAAGGAACCCAAGAGAAACAAGCTCACAAGCTTGAACTCGCCAAATCTCCGAGGAGAACTCAAACCTATGCACCAAATGCAAGGGCAAGTCCTTCTCTCCCAAATTCCAACAAAGCTACAAAAGCTATTGGGGGAATAAGGGAGGAAGAACACAAGAGGAGAACACAAAAATCTCCAAGATCTAGATCCCAATGATTCCTTCACAAAGAAGGGATTTGGCTTGGGGGGATTGTAGATCTAGATCTCCTCTCTCAAATCCCTCAAAAAGATGCAAGAATCATAGGAGGGGAAAGGGAGAGGGAAAGCTTCTTCAAGGTTGACAATGGAGGAGAGAGAGAAAGCCAAGAACCAAGAAGAAAAGCTAGTACCCACGAAGGGGAAGAGGAGCCCCTTTTAAAGGGCTCCTAGATCTGCCCGTTATGGGCATTCGCGACTCCTGGCCGGAACTTCCGGTGGGAGGCCGGAAGTTCCGGTGGAACACAGCCAACGGTCAAAAACTGCGGAGCGAGAAACTGAAAAAGCGAATCCTGGTCGGAACTTCCGCCGGTTCACCGGAACTTCCGGTGGGAGCGAAACTTCCGGTGGAAGTTCTGACAGAAGTTCCGTCAAATAGACATATTCAAAACAGAAGGTTAATGAACGTGAGCGGAACAAGAGCCGGAAGTTCAACCGGAACTTTTGGCGGCAACTAGGCCCGAGCGGAACTTCCGGTCCCTGGCCGGAACTTCCAGTGGGAGCGAAACTTCCGGTTGAAATTCCGACTGAAGTTCCGTCAAATAGCACATCCAAAACAGAAGGTTACTGAACGTGAGCGGAAGAAGACCCGGAACTTCCACCAGAACTTTCGGCGGCAAAGAAGCCCTAGCGGAACTTCCGGTGGGAAGTCGGAACTTCCGGTCAGGGAAATTCCAGAAACCAGAAAACCAGAAATGCAATAACTTTTGCATCCGAACTCCAAACGGGATGAAACCACTTTCGAAATATTGGGTATCACCTTGGGAGGAAATATCATGAATATATATGTGAACTATCCCCCAAGGTGTGGAGCCGGAAAACTCGCAAGATCAAAAACCGCAATAAGATATGCAAGTGAAATCCTTAGATGATGAGATAGAGCTTGTTATGATGGTGACCACAAGCTCTAGATCCTCTCATGGACAAGAACCAAATAACAACCAAGAAAGATGATGCTATGAATGCAAAGGTTTGAGCTCTCTCCGAACGATGCAGACGAGACACCCGCTTGAGAGCCCCTCTTGATAGCACGGCTATCTATCCTAAACCCGGTCTCCCAACTAACAATACGAGACCGGCAAAAGAAAAGCCCTATCAAGAACATACCTTTGCCTTGAGCATCCCACTTGAACTTGATGTAGACCGTCTTGTTCTTCTATAGTGGGAATACCTTTCTTGGATGCTCTTGATTGATGAAGATGAAGACTTGCAAATTGCTCCCCCATACTCCATGGGGAAACCTCTTCTTTGAACTTGTCTTCATCATTCCATGAGCACGAGGATGGCAAGCTTCAAGCATGAGATCTTCTAGAGATGGCGCATCTTGAGCTCGCCCTTCTTCATCCCTACTTGACGTTGATCCATCTTGATGCAACTCTTTGCACATGCCTTGATCGACCTTCAAGCTCCTTCTTTCTTCATGATTCCAATGGGCACAAAGCCCTTGGACATTTCTTCATCTTCCAACCTTGAGACCAACACATGGCCCAAGAGATGCCAATGGACAAACCTACAAGTGAAACTCAATTTACACATTAGTCCATAGAGATTGTCATTAATTACCAAAACCACACATGGGGGCATACATGCCCTTTCACTTATCCTCTCTTCTGGAGATCAGCGGCGGCGGCCGGCGCGACAGGCAGTTGCATCCGCCGTCGCGGAAGACGACGACGAACACAAGGCCGAAGCGGTACGGGCTGGCATTGGGCTGCAGTTGGGCCGACGTAGGCTGCGGTTGGGCTGCTCACGGGTGACGAATAAGAGAGAGAAGCTCGGCCATGGGCCAGATCTGATCTCCTTCTGTTTTTTCCTGGTTCTTTCCCTTTTCTATATTCTGTTTTGTTTTCATATTTGAATTTGCATCTTTGATTTGAATTTTCTTTATAGGCTTTATTTGCTAAATAATTGTAACAATACTAAAAGGTATTTACTAGCATTTTGTGAGCTTTTATTAAATAATGTTATATTTCTTTATTTTCTTTATATATATCCTTTTAATATTTTGTAAGGGCTTTTGTTATTAATTTTCTGTCCAGAATAAACCATGGATTTATATTATGATATTTCTTTATTTAATGATAGTATTTAATTCTAGTTAACTTATAGTTTGGAGGGAAATTTTTATATAATGATCATATATCATTATTTGATGTAGGATACACAAAGGAATTAATATGGTTAATATTACTCCCACAAATCTAGGGAATAACAAAATATATACATTTTTATTATAACTAATATAGGAGTTAGGGTTTGAATTGTAGATGCTTACCCTAGGGTTTAGGGTTCTTAATGTACCTATTTTATTTTGTTGATGTGAGTAAAGGTTTATGGCTAAACATATTGTCTTTATGTTTGTGATCTTTAATGTTATTCCCCTTTAAGATAGAAAGTTATTATCTAGAATGTCTAATGGAAAAGAATTGATAAAGATAACTCCTAAGCACATATGCTTATGATAATTGGAAGTGACAGAGATGTGCTTAAGTGATTTTCTATAGGAAATATTCTATAAAGCATTGTGAAAATAAAATGATTTATCCAACAGATGAGATGGATGTTAAGCTTGATTATAGATTTAGGGTTTAGTGTTTACCAAGAATTCCTATCTTCCATAATTCACAATTCTTGACTTTTACTTAAAGAATTCCTTTCCTAGATATACTACTCCTTCATATCCATCATCATGTGCTAACATGATGAGCTTTGCTACACAATGATATTCTTATCCACCTTTAATTCTTCTAAATCCATTTATAAATCCAATGATCTTGACACTAAAAACCTTTCCTAATCCTCTCACATCTATACTTGGTTATATCAACTACTCTACTGCTGATAACCTCCAATCCAACAAGTTTTTACTTCTAACTCCATTCATACCCTTCCTTAATCCTCCACTACCAACATTGCTCTAATAGATTCCTTGATAATTAGATATATATCAAATCCTACTTCATCTCAAGTGTTTAATATTTTCCAAGAGGAAAATACTAACTCTATAATTCAATGTTGCTCTAACATCCTCCTAATCATACTATCTTATCTCTAATTAACTCCAATATCTTATACTAGAGTTCAACCATGTTTTACCCACCAATGTCACTTATACAGGATATAAGCATTCAATCTTGGTGACTAAAGCATGATCATTATAATCCTTTGATCCTTTATGGTTTAGGTTTCCAATTGGCTAATCAAGGCTTCATCAATACATCATTACAGTTGTATTGAAACTATCTTCTTAGTATCTCTATTGGATTAGGGGATGTTATTCATGGACTATACCTACTTAATCCAATAGGATTACTCCTTGGTCTCCATCTTCAATGTTCATCCTTACAATCCTATTTGTTACCATATAATTAGATCTTCCATATAACTCTTCTATCCATCCAGGAGTGAGCTAACTCCTTCAATTACTATATTGAGTTGATTCCCTTCAATCACTCCCATCCTATAGATGATATCCAAAACTAGCATTACTACTTACCTCTTCTTACTTCTTTCTTTATAGGCCTTAAGTGAATGCTTTGATATGGACAAGAGTTGATAGATTAATAATTAATGGGTTAAGAATTGGTGAATCAATAGTTTTTTTTGCGAAATAATCGGACTTTCATTAAGTAATAAGAGTGTTACAATCATCTATTACAGCCGATTGAATCTCTCGAGGAAAACCCCCAATCCAGAATTGAGTTTTATTTCTAGTTCTACCAAACTGAGCTAAATCATGGCTAGCAGTGTTCTGACTTCTGTCGACTTTGTGAAAAGAAACCACACGTTCGCGAAGACATTGCTTGATGTTGGATACGAGGTGGGTCAGTGTAGAACAGTCCTTATCTGTTGAGCTGATCATATTGATAGCCATAGCATAGTCCATTTCCACATCAATCGGTTCCGTGCACCATGTCAGGGTGAGTTTTAAACCTTCATTGCAAGCAAGGAGCTCAGCTTCCAGGGCAGAGTCACAGTCCTGACACACACGGCATGCTGAGAACCTCACCTCCCCTTCCCAGTTCCTTAATATCATTTCGGTGCCCGCTGTACCGTTGTTCATCAGGTAGCTACCATCCACGTTGAGCTTCATACGTCCTCTAGCTGGTTTCGACCACTTCGTTGGTTGTCCTTCCTTTCTTTTGGCCTTCTTCTCTATTTCCGCCCCCACTTCTTGCTTCCCTTTCAGGCATCTCTTCCTGCGTCAAATTCCGTAAAGACATAAGAGTGTTCACATGCTACAAGAAATTGGTTGGATACCTGGACCGGAGGGGCAGGTTTGTCGTGTGTTAGCTCATTATGTACATGCCATGCTCTCCATAAAATCATGAGGACTTTGAGACGTTGGTTCTCATCAGCCTGTTAAGGAGAGGTAAAACCCAGTCTGCTCCATCCCTCCTAATATCACTCGCCTTTGGCAAATCCCAGACCGAACGCATTTCCTGCCACAGCTCGCTCGCTTGAGGACAAGTAACCAAGGCATGGTATGTGTCTTCTTCACCCTTACCACATAAAGGACAAGTGCTCTCTGGGATCATCTTCCTTCTCGCCATATTGCTCCTTGTCACCAGGCCATTCGAAGCAACTTTCCAGGCGAATGTTTTCACTTTTGGCGGCGCTATACTGTGCCATATTAGCTTCCACTCACTATTATTTCCATACGGTCGTCCGCTTGAGGTTCCTTTGTCTTCCGCCCTCATCTTAGCTTCCATCCCAAGGCGGTAGGCACTCCTGGCTGAGAACAGACCCTTATTATCCGGGTTCCAGGCTATAAAATCGTCTTCGTTCGTCGTCGCCAGTTTTATCCGGATGATTTTCTCAATATCTATCGGTAGGAACCATCTGTGGAGCAGCTGTCTATTCCACGATCCATCGTGGTTTATCAGCTCCGATACCCACTTAAGTCTGCATCTTCCCTTAGGTGAAATTGGCGTCAGTTGATGGTTCCTAGGAATCCAGGGGTCCCTCCAGATCCTAACATTTGCCCCATTACCGATTCTCCAGATGGCCCCTTGTTTTACCAGTTCCAAACCATGCTCGATGGCATGCCAGGTCGACGAACCATTGCCCGTACATACGGTATCCAGTAGATTGCCATTCGGGTAGTACTTAGCCCGTAGGATCTGGGCACAGAGGGAATCAGGGAACCTTAGAAGCCTCCACGCCTGTCTTGCGAGTAAAGCCTGATTAAATATTCTCATGTCTTTGAAGCCCATGCCCCCTTGCTTCTTAGGTTTCAATAACATGTCCCAAGCCACCCAATGAGTTTTCCTTTTACCTACTTCAGTACCCCACCAAAAATCCCTGATGATCTTCTCCAGATCATCACAGAGACCTAGGGGGACCTAGGGGTAATTTATAAACGCCCATAACATATGTAGCAAGGGACTGTCCTACAGCTTTGATCATGACCTCCCTTCCTCCTTGAGCCATGTGATTTTCACCCACCTGCAGAAGTCTCTTAGCTAATTTCCCTTGCAGACTTTGAAACTTCCCTTTTGTCATTCGGCCATCAGGGGTCGGGAGGCCCAAGTATTTAGTTTCAAAGCTCTCCACCGTGATTTGCAAAGTATCCATGACGCTCTGTTTTAATCCTTCCTCACAATTTGGCCCGGAATAAACTGAGCATTTTGACGAATTAATTAGTTGGCCTGTACTTTTGCTATATTTATCCAGAACCGTCAACACTTTATTTGCTTGTTCTGGCTCCGCCTTAAAAAATAGAAGACTATCATCTGCAAACAAAAGGTGCGAGATGCCTGGTGCTCTTCTACAGATTTTCAGAGGTGTGATCTGATTATCCTGCACTTCTTTACAAAGTAACGCAGACAGTCCATCAGCAATGAAAAGGAACAAAAAAGGGATAAGGGATCACCTTGACGAAGGCCGCGCGAAGGCGAGAACGATTCCAGCAGGGCTCCATTGAATTTAACTTTACACCTCACCGTGGTCACACACTCCATAATCCATTCGATCCAACGGTGAGCAAAGCCTAGCCTTTCCATCGAACTCCTTAAAAAATCCCAATCCACTCTGTCATAAGCCTTGGACAAATCTAGTTTATAAGCACAGAAGTTTTCAATTGGTTTCTTGTTGTGCTCAATGTAATGTAAACACTCGAATGCAATGAGGGCATTATCCATTATTAACCTCCCCGGGACAAAAGGCTTTGGCTTGGTGAAATTAACTCACCGAGTATAGGACGTATACGGTTAACCAGACATTTAGCCACAAGTTTGTATAGAACTGTGCATAGACTAATTGGCCTGAAATCTTTAAGCTCAGCTGGGTGTTCCACCTTTGGAGTTAAGACAATCGTGGCCTCATTAACACCCTCCGGCATATGTCCTGTATGGAAGAACAGTTTGACCGATGCAACTATTTCTCCTTTCAATAATCCCCAGTTCCGTTGGTAAAAACGCGCCGGAAAACCATCTGGTCCGGGGGCTTTGAGCGGGCCGATCTGGAACAGGGCGTTGGATATTTCTTCATCTGTGAAGTCCCTTAACAGCATCTCATTCATCTCGTTTGAGACCTTCCTAGTTAACAGTGGTAGAACTTCGTTTGCATTGAGTGTTGGGTCCCTGGTGAAGAGCTCTTTAAAAAAGGATGTCGACATCCGCTCCATGTCAGATGGTACCGTCTTCCAGACTCCATTGTTGTCCTTGAGTTTTTGGATTTTGTTTTTCCTCGCTCTCCATACCGCTTTTTGGTGAAAAAAATTGTGTTTCGGTCTCCTTCTTTTAGCCATGCAATACGTGATCTTTGAAGCCACAGCATTTCTTCACGATATAGCAATTCATCGATGTAATCCGACGTACGGCGGATCTCCGCCTTGTTGATATCATCCAGGTTATGTAGCAGTAGCTGTTCTAGCTTTCTTTTGTGGGTCTCTAGCTCATGCAGTACGTTCCCGAATTTTCTTTTGCTCCATCCTTGAAGCTTAGTCATTACCCTGTCCAATTTGAGCATCATTCTATGCAGATCTCGCTGCTCACCCTCCTCTTTCCACATGTTGTCAATAATTTCCGGGAGCTCTCCAGCTCGCTCCCATAAAATCTCATACTGCCGAGGCGCTCGCCTTCGCGGTAAATCTTGTTCCTTCTGCAACTTAATCAAAAGCATTAGGTGATCAGAACGTGTAGTAACAATATGGTTTACCTCAACCTCACTGTAAATATCATGCCAATCCTTGTCAGCTACAGCCCGGTCCAGGCGTACTCTGACACTATTGTTTCCCTCTCTTTTATTATCAAAAGTGTACGGTGGGCCTTTAAATCCTAGATCATGTAGTCCATAGATCTGAAGGGTTTCCCTGAAAGCCATCATCTGATTTTCAGGCCTGGGAACTCTAGATAGATGTTCAAATTGCCATAATGCTTCATTAAAATCTCCCATGACCAGCCAAGGTAACATGGACGTACCTTTTAGATTTTGTAGCTGGGACAAAACTAAGTGTCTATTTTCCACTCTTGGCTCCCCATAGATACAGGTGAGCCGCCACAGCGGTTCATCGGGTGAAAGCCTGATGTAAGCATCGATAATATTTTTATTCAAAACTTTAACTTTCACGTACAAAGATTCATGCCAAAAGAGGGCTAAACCCCCACTAAGACCTTCACTACTCACTCCAGTAAAACCACGAAGACCTAAACGACCCCTAAGACGATAAACTTTATTTTTATGTTGACGCGTTTCACACAAGAAAATTAACCTAGGACGCAAAGTTTTGGAGATAGCCACTAGCTCCTGAACTGTCGAGGTTCCACCCGCTCCCCGACAATTCCAACTTAGGCAATTCATTGCTCCTGATGAGACCAGACATTAGGCCTCGTCAGTCTACCGGCTAACCCCTTACCGGCTGGTCTTGCTTCCTTGCGGACGTCTACAGTACCATCAGGCTTCGTGTGCGCCATCTTCACCTTGTTGTGTCCGGTGCTTATCTTCTTTCCACGCTTCGTCTCGCCTCCCTTTTTTGGTTCTTCATAAGGAACCACCGACAAATCTTGGCCAAAGAGTAAATACTTTTTGTTTGCTTCCATTGCTGAGCGCTTCCGTGGGAGTTGATCTACCACTTCCATAATTTCATCTGAATCTCCATAGGACACAGCCAGAGAACTCAGCCCGTGTAGGGCCGGGATCATGTCCGAAGATCGAGGAGAAGCTTTCCTATCCACAGGCATCTGGACATCCTCCGCCTACACTTTTGTGTTAGTCTGCATCGCGGTCTCCCCAAGCTCCTCCTCCTAATCCGTCGTAGCATGTGCTGGTTCATCGTCCGGGAATTGGATGATAGGTTGATTATTATCTGGCCGGGGCGATTGGGACCTACCCTGGCTGCTGTTCCCCATCTCCATAGCTCCCACTTGATTAGAAAGTTCCTGTTCCATTGCCCCAATGCCCTGCTCCATTGCCTCATCAAAATCATCATAGGCTCCTACTGGCACCGGTTCATAGTTATGAGGCGGCGTTGCATCGACAAGAGGTGGCATCTGCTCTTCTCCAGACTCCTCCTGTGAGTCCACATGTTCCTCCTGTGCACTCTGGCTCTGGTCTCTCCTCGCGCCCTGCTGAGATGGGCGAGTCCGAGTAGATTGGTGTGATTCCGCTGTACCAAATCTAGCAAAACTCAATCCTTTCTTCGCTGCCGCTTGCCCCCTAGGTGGAACAAAATGAGTTTTATACTCATACTTTTTATAGGGACTGCATCTTAACTCATTTTTATCATAATCTATGGACGGTGTCCCCCTTCGCCGTTTCTCGCACTCCTCCTCACGGTGACCCATGAAGCCACAATGTTCGCAATAACGTGGAATGCGCTCATACTTCAGCTTGTAGGACGACACCACCCCTGGCTTCCCCTTCACGCCTGTTGTAATTTGCATCTGAAGCCGCTTGTTATATGGTATGTCAACTCGGACGCGCAGGAACTCGTGCATATGTTCCTCAGCAGAAGGAACATCCACCTCCAAGGCCCTACCCAGGCCATTGCCACATCGCATACCGAACGCATTTGTCTTCTGCTTACCCCATGGCACATCATAGATACGCACCCAAACTGGCACAGAATCTAGGATCATCTCTGACGGGTGAGTAACATCATCAACAGTTTTGACCAGCAGTGCATTCCGGTTAAAAATCCATGGCCCTCCTCTCATCACAAAATCATAGTCCCCTTTTAAAAATAAAGTGATCATGTAGTAGTTTTTGCCTCTCTCCGAATAACTGATCCCACAGCGGAGCTGCCAAACCTTCTCAATAAAGTGATTAAACATGGACACTGTGTTAGGCTTAAAATTCGCCATGTATCTTGCCAGTAGTTGCCAAGTGTTCGGGGCGCTTGGTTCCACCACAGTTTCCTCTTCCTCATCGAACTCAAGGAAAACATCATCTTCCATATCCACCGTGCCATCTATCTTGGTCTCCGGTCCTCGCCGGAACCCCATCTCCTCATCCATACTGTCTCCCTCATCCCAGTTCCCCATCTCATCTTCCTCTCGACTTCTTTCTGGGCTAAGGCGTCGCTGCTGCACTGCCACAACAATTTCACTGCCGTTCGGCTTCGGGCGGGTAGATCCCTCAGCGGGATCCCCTTGATCGCCCCCACCGTTCAGTAGCGAAACCAATGGTAGCACTAGCCCTGGCGTCCCCTGTCGCACCTACCGCTCCCTAGGAATCCTCATCACACCTTGATCAGTTTGCCCATCCTCAAGGCTCCGTCCTCCCTGGGTACCACCGCCACCGTCCCCCGATCCTCCTCTCGCCGCCATCACCGCCCCAGGAGTAGATCGGTCTGGATTCCGTGCAGAAAACAAGGTTGTCTTTCTCGCAAGGTTACGTTGACTGATTTGATCTAGGTTACCACCGGTGGAAGCTTTTAACGGAGGGTTCTCCGTATGCCCCTCCGAGCCGTGTTCCAGTGGGACTCCATTCCCCATCCTGACCTTTGGTGCTCGCGTGTAGCGCACAGACTCCTTTCTTGCCCTCCGACGGGCTTCCGATGGACTCTCATAGGGTTTTGGCGGCGGCGGAGCGCGGTCGCCAGCGCTGTCGCCCATGTCGCCAGGAACCCTAGAGCGTTGACGTGCGTAATGTTGAAAACGCGTAAGGGTACAAACCTTGGTGAATCAATAGTTGATTACTCAACATTGATGAACAACAAATATGAGAATAGGGTTCAATAGAGATGGTAAGGATTGATATGGAAAGAAAGATATGTGGTGAATGGTCTTGGCTTGGTTTCCTTCCTAACTAAAGAGTCAAGGTGAAGTGTTACCATGTTTCTCATGGTAGAAATAGATAAGGATTGAATAGGTCAATAGTTAGTTATTACATTCTTGTTACTTGGTATTCATGAGTTATTGTAATGAATAATAAGATGTGATCACCTAGGGATCTAATTACAATCATTAATCAATGTGTAATCGTTTAGTTTCATTGCATTTGATCTACCCTTAGATCAAATCATGTTTACCCAAAATGAGATTTTAGCAAAGGTCATCTTGAAACTTATCGCAATCAACTTGATGATCTACTTCAATTCCATCAAGTTGAGAGAAGCTTCAATTACTTTGACAAGTTTTGTTCAAAAGCGCGAAAATTATTCAAATTTTCTATGCATGAATGCAATGCACACATCTGGGTTTAGCTTATTTCTATGCTCTAATGCTGGGATGTTACAGACTCTCCCCCTTAAAATAAACTTTGTCCTCGAAGTTCGCAAACTCTCATGTTTCGGAGTAAGGAAGTGACTTTTAGTGGTTACTGCATTTCTCCACTCCATGGTAACCTCAAATGGGAATAATTGCAATATCACACATCCAGATAGTTTTATTATTCCGATTAGATATCCTAATCCAACTCTTTCACTTAATCATTGAACTTTCTTACTATATTATATAAGGTCTAGGAAGTCTCACTAAAACAGGTTTTAAATTTCTATTTGCCAATAATTGTGGTCAAAAGACTATATTTTTGTTTTGTCATAGTATGGTTGATACTGGTATTCCTTTCAAAATTGGATCTGAACTCATTTATTTCATACCCGTTGGAATTTCTTGTTCGTCTACACCTATCCAATTGGATGTGCTTTATTCTCTCTTATGAATCACTTAAGAGTTGTTTCCTTTAGAATTAGTCTATTAAGATTCACCTATTTTATCACCTTCAAGTTTTTACCTTATCAAGCTTTAGATAATCTTTTATTATTACCTTAAGTACTTCTTCTCCAACCTTTACTTGGAAAAATTAGAAAACAATACTTTCTCTTTTGTTTACTCTCCCCCTTAGGGTTTTCTAATAGTCTCTAAACTACGATATAGTAATCATTGGCTTAATAACTAGAATGTAGGTCTTTGTCTATCTTATTTTCTACCTAGTTGGGTTCTCATGAAAGATTGTACGGTGTATCCACACAATTGTGGATCTCCGAAGTGGATCTTTCATCATATTAGTCTTACTTACTATTTGGACATTTTCACTTTGATAGATCTGACTTCGCGAAGCGTCTCGAAAGACGGTAACTTTAATGTTTCTACTTCTTTATGTCTTCCTTAACTTAGGCCAAGTTTTATGCTATTTATGCAACTTTTAAGATGATTTGATTAACTAAATCATGCAATTATCAGTTGCGGACAAATACCGGCTGCGGACCATCCTAGGGTATATGTAATCCCCTACGATTTTCGACATATTTCTGGCAGTCACTCTAACTTATTCGAATTTGGATACCACCCATTTTCCGGTGAACTTAATTTCACTACTTCTTTGTACTTATTCATGATACTTCCATGAACTTGGTACTACTACTCCATTACTTCTTAGAAATATTACCTATTCTAGGTGAAGTTAATTTCATCACTCCTTGTTGCTCCTTATATTCCCTACACTATTCTTCCTTCTTATTGGTGGCTAGTAATGATCGGAGCTTGATCCATTCTTCAAATTGCGTTGATACCCCTTATACTTGCTTCATTCTTCATGTAAATCCTCATCTTGATCTTTAGAACTCATCACTCCCTTACACGGATTACCGTTCCTATCTAGGTCTATAACATCAAGTAATAACTGGGTGTTACATCATGCATTTGCACACCAAGTCAAACTTCATGTACATATCTAGCCAACCAAGAAGATTCATGGAAACCCAAAAGTCGATAAACAACAATACATATACCATGTATTATACATAGGTTTTAAATAATCTATAGACGAATTGACCGTTTCAACAGTTTGCCTCACATATACATCACACAACTATCTTACAAGAACTTCTTGTTCTTGTGACTATATCCTCACTTATTTCAGCAAACCCTTCAAACTACAATACGCACTACCCTCTATGTACATTATTCAAGCACTCATCCCTTAGGATTTTGTTACATTCTTACTTTCATCTTCCTCTAATGCTTCCTGGAGTTCCGTCCATGATGACGTGAAGTCCTACGACTGCCTTCTGGAGCGTAAGAGCATCCAGGAGGTGCGTATTATTGATTAGAAGTACCGAGACTGAGATTAGTCATTGAAAAATGACTAGAGTTGGCATAGTCTTCTACAGGATATACCTGCGTTTCCGGCAATGCTTCCTCAAAGTAAGAGGGTTCTTTTGCTTTCTCTTGGATCCATTCGTACATATTGGTATACTAACTACCGGAATACTCTTCTAAGTCAATTGGGTTGGTATTACCCCCATATGGTCCATAAGGCTCTATATGGTTATAGTTGGTCTCTTCTCCGATACCTGTATCACAAGGTATAGGATTTCCTATGGTTCCACCTTGGGATTCCACTCCCCATTCATACTGGTGGTGCTCATGGTTACTTGGAATAGCTCCCGCCCATTCCTTTTGTTCGGAAATATACTTGGTCCATAAATCTTCAGATGGCTGGGTTTTATTTTGGTAGTAGGCATAGTTTTTTGAGTGTGGATCATCAAACTTGGTTTCCTCATACACTTCTCCCGAAGAGATGTGTTTGGGATGCCTAGCTTCTCTATCTAACTTCTTTCTACGTTCCATTGATTTATCAGGATCAGTAAAATCCTCAATGACCGTGTCCAGCTCCTGAGCTAAGACTTGGTGAGTGTTGTGGTAAGTGTTTAGCAAATACCGATAACGATCCATATACTCTACGGCTAGAGTGGGTTCAGTTTGGACTAGAGTAGAGTGATCTAACTCATGCTCCGGGTTCGAGGTTTCATGTGGTAGAATAGTGTGGGTACTACCTTCTAGAGCTTGGGATTTCTGTTCTCGGATCATGGTTATGGCTGCTGCTACAGCAATCTAATATGCAGATGCCATGCACCTTGCCTCTCCTGATGGCATTTCTCCCTTAAGTCCTAACTTCTTGGGTAACATGATCATGACACGGTATTTAGCTAATACCTGCCCATCATAGTAACTGTAAATCTTGACCAAAAGTCTTGATTCACAATCCAAACTCCGTAGAAGTTATCGGAGATTATCTGTCAAATCCCCTCCATAGTCATTTAACGTCCTGTTCATCACTTGAACATTCTGGGGTGGATATCGAGGTGCCATGTAGAACTGTAGATAAGAAATTATCATTAGTCACATAGAGTTAAAACTCTTGGGTAATGATCGGAATTGCAATCATACTAAAGAATTATCGCACTAGCAACATAACAGGTTTATTTTCAGTTGAATATCCCTCATATCACTAGAGAACCCTTTATTATTGCAGATATGTGTCCTACAGGTTCTCCCCGTTTACTAGGTTTCCAACCTAAGGTCAAATCATATGCTATGATACCAACTGCGATGACCCAGCATACCACTGCATGATGTAGTACACTATAGTCGTTGACATAACACCAATGAAACACCGTTCACTAGTATTACATCCCTCAGAGTGGTACAACAGAAACACAGCAGGTCCAATACATGGCTAAAGGTTACAACTCACTCTATACACAAGATCCAGAGAACACTCTAGGTTAAAGAGAGAGAAAGAAACTTCTTACAAAGAAGAATCAGAAATGAACAACTTAAAAACTATCATATTATTAAGACTAGTATCTTAACTATTGGTTTGGCATTGCTGCTATTGCAATACACTATAGAAATAGGTTCTATGGCTAGGAGTTATATTCCTATCTACTCAGTAACTTTGTCTTTACTTGGGTTGATGTATATGTTTACTTCCTTGACTTCATTGAAGAGCTTTAGCTTTTATTTATAATTCCTGGAACATAACTTGATGTAGACGTCGTCTTAATGGCTTCATAATCTAGCAAGGTTAAGAAGATACGTTGAGTACGAGCGTACTCAACAAGTTCACTAGAAAAGGAGTGTTTGATGCATTATATCTACAGCCACAGACCATAGGTCGTGGGCAATGCAGGTTTTCGTAAACATTTCTTCAAAGGTTGCTTTTATTCTGAAAAGCTATGTCCGTCAGCCTTCACGGGTTTACCAGAACTTTCATGGAGTTCCTTTCCCGCCGCGTTCACAGCTCCTTCCCGGAACAGGGAGTAACAAGTTACAGTTCTTACACTCTGCAGAGGTGCGTTACTTTACCCATGAGAGATCAACTCTTTGTTGCACAACCGGGCAGCTTATTCACGTCCACAATTCCATGATGTGGGGCCCAGAAGATGATCCAAGCCAATCACTGCCTTCTCTGTGACCCCGCATGTCTCGTTAGTGTACGCCAACCCAGATACTGAATTATGGCAATTGGCAGTACATACCGTTCAGATGCCGGAACTATCATGGGACGTTGAGGGTTCCCACCCATATGCTGCATATCCTCTACGAATTACCAATCAATGCATGCTACGAGGATAATAGCCACGAACCGCACATCCGGCTCCATGCGAGAGGGAAAATATACAGCTGACTTCTCCATCCCATTCCAAATCTCATGGTCAACGCGTAATATACGTCACAAGAATTACTGGCGACATTGGTTGTTAAGTCCTAGGTATTATAGTCATGTGTAGTGGTATTCCAACTGCCAGGCTTAATAGATTAGCTGATCACCCTAGATCAGTAACCAATAATTCACATTATTATCAAAAATAGTGTTTTCTGACCTTTTTGAAATGCAGGTGATGACAACACTAGATTTGCAAAATACTTTACTGAAAATAATCAAAGGACATGAGCAAGTGTGAACTTGCCTTTTGTGATTGCAAGATTATGCACTCATGGTCTTCGAGACAATATAAGATCCAATATCTGAAATTAGCATCATTGGTCTGGTAAGGACTAATGTTTAAAAAAGCAAGATGCTCTTATGCATAAGTAATGTAATGCAAGTTGATAAACTTGAATCCCGGGGATAGCGTTGATATAGGGTTTGGAAACTGGAAATGGTTTCTTTATAATGTGTTGTTCTTTAGGTAAGTTTCATACTTGTGATTTTTATTAAGGCTTGTGAGTGTGTGTGAAACAACATGTAATTATAATGGTATATGTGGTGACCCAGCATACCACTGCATGTTGTAGTATACTATAGTCATGGACATAACATTCACGGAGTACCATTCCGTAAATATTACATCCTCAGCATGGTACAACAAAAACAAAGCGGGTCCGCATCATACATTATCATTATTACAACCATAAATTTACATGACGACTTTGAGATCCTCCTAGGTCCATAGAGGTATCCCATTGTCTCAGGGCTAAACTATAATAACTCGGAGATCAGATTAAAGAAGCAACTAAGGTTTATACGAGATTTAATATAGATAGAGGATAGAGATCTATGCTACTGGACTAGATCACTAGATATGCTACATCTACACTTCAGATACGTTGGTCTCCATTCCATAGATGTTTTCATAATTGTTCCCTTCGACGCTTCCTGATACTTCTGGTTCTTCATAGAAGAATTCTTCTTGGTCTTCAATTGGATATAGTATTTCCTCTTCCTGACTGTTAATGTCTTCAGAATCTAGCAAGGGTTAAGAAGATACGTTGAGTACGAGCGCACTCAGCAAGTTCACTAAAAAGGAGTGTTTGATGCACTATATCTACAGCCACAGACCATAGGTCGTAGGCAATGCAAGTTTTCGTAAACATTTCTTCAAAGGTTGCTTTTATTCTGAAAATCTATGTCCGTCAGCCTTCATAGGTTTACCAGAATTTTCATGGAGTTCCTTTCCTGCAGCGTTCGCAGCTCCTTCCTGGAACAGGGAGTAACAAGTTACAGTTCTTACACTCTGCAGAGGTGCGTCACTTTACCCATGAGAGATCAAATCCTTGATGCACAACTAGGCGAATCTTTCCAGTCCGCACTTCCTATGGTGTGGGACCTAGTAGATGATCCAAGCCAATCACTGTCCTTCTCCACGACCCCGCATACACCGCAATTGTTGTATGCCCAAACTCAAGGTAGACCTTTCCCCGTATAAAACGGCTATACCTTAGTTGGATACACACAATAACCATTAACACTAGAAATCTGACTTTTGTAAGCCTAGATCCACGGTAGACCTTTCCCCGTATAAAATGGCTATACCCATGATCTGCAACTTACAAATGCTCAGAATAGTGTCCAATGCATGCGAAAGGGAGCCGATCCAGCTGACTTCTTCGTCCCATTCCAAATCTCATGGTTAATGCGTAATATACGGCACGAGAATCACTGGCAACACTGGTTGTTAAGTCCTAGATGCTAAATTACTATGAAGTGGTATTCCAACTGCCAGATTTAATAGATTAGCTGATCACCCTAGATTAGTAACCAATAATTCACTTTAATCATGAAAATAGTGTTTTTGACCGTTTTGAAATGCAGGTGATGACAACACTGGATTTGCAAAATACTTTACAAAAAATAATCAAAGGACATGAGCAAGTGTGAACTTGCCTTGATATAGCAAAGTATTGTAGTCGAATGTCTCGACTATACCCTGGACCTCGGGTTCTACAAAATTATCATCATTGCCCGGTAAGGACAATGTTTAAAGAAGCAATATGCTGTTATGCATAAGTAATGAGATGCATAATGCAAAATCCCAAGTAATTCTTCAATTAATACCAGTGAGATATATTTAGATGATTTATTTAAGATTTGCTTTAGTTTAAGTTTACTTCATAAGAAGGATAAACACATAAAATATGAAGAGTAAAGTACAATCATAATATAATTCTAAGGTTCCACGATATTATGTAATTATTACAAAGTTCATGTTTTAAGTTATCATGGCTTTAAAGAAATGGTATAGTGTTTCTTTTGAAGTGTCAAAAAGAATAATATTTGAAGAAAATATTATTTATGTTAAGTTACTCAACTTTGAAGATTAATAGGATTGAAGCTATGGTTTTGCAATAAGGTTTAAATGATTTTGAGTCATTATATATCTAGCTTGGGGTATCTCAGACCAAATGTAACATCCCAGTATTTAGTACCAAACGAAGGGTAGATATAGGAATATGTATTGTTGCATGCATTCATTTGTGAAAATGTGGGTAAATTTTTTGCCAAATAAAAATCTTGAGTGATCAATGTTTCTTTCTTACTTTGAAAATAGGTTTAGTCTTAAAGGAGGATTGCTATAAACTTTGAAATGATCTTAAAGGAATATTGTTTATTTTGAAATGAGTTTAATTTTTAAAAACTTAAGTGTTTTATAATTTAAATAATTTTGATTTAAGATTTGAATCTTAAATTAATTAAGAGAAAAGTATTATAACTTAAATCTTATTTAAAAGCAATATGGTATATGAAGTTCATTTCTTATTCATAAACAAATTACAGAGAATAACTTACTGAAGTTATTCCAAACTTCACAATTCACACAAGAGTAAAGAATAAAATCTTCTTTATTAATAAATATATAATCTTTATTACAAATGAACCAAATAAAGATTACAAAAATTATAAAATAAAAAATTACAAAAGATTAATAAAAGTACATTTGTATCTCTACTAACTATCCTATATCTAAAACTACACTAAATCTTCATCTTTATCTTTGTACCTGTAAAACAAAGATTAAATAGAAAATAAAACAAGATTAGTGTTAGTATATATTTCTCTTAGATATGTCAGTGAGGTGCACTTGACAATCTCATCATTGAGAAATGTAGTAAAAGGGGCAAGTTTCACCAATCTAAAAGATTTCATCTTTCATGAATTCAAAGCTAGAATGCAAATGACAGCCAAAAGGGACTAAGTCACCAGCCAAGGTAAAAGTGGTTTGGTAATGGTAAGTTCAAAAATTCTGAACCTATCCATATGTGCATACCAGGCACACAATCTGCACACACATAAGCATGCAGATGGTGTGTTGTTGACCACACAAGCACAGCCAGCATCACAAAACCACAGCACAGCCATGGAGGAGCACATCAGTGCATCACTCCACTACACAATACACCAGCACAGCCAGGGTGAACAACAACCAAACCAACCACCCAGATCAACCCAAACATCACCAGGATGGTGACATAAGGAGGGGGATGGATCTGGTGGATAGCAAGGTCAAGACCAGGAGCTAGGAGGAGCAGGCAAGCTCAAGAGAAAGCTTAGGAACCCAGCAAAAGCAGAGCAAGATCAAGATCATCATCAATCCACTACACCAACATCAAATCTTGTGGTGAGTCTCATAAAGCCATTACATGCTTTCCTTAGAATATCTAAACAAAAGCATGTGTTGTTTTATGCAATGATCTCTCAATAAGAACCCAAGAGGGGTGAATCTATCCTAGAGATTTCAAGTATAAGGATAAGAAATCAAGCTCAACCACAAACACTAAACCCTCAGACCAACATCACTGGGTTCAGTGTTATTTTTGCAACTTAGATCATTTTCATTTGATCTTATCAGATCAGGGCACATCTCTCAAAGAGAGAGTAGCACCTCTAAACCTATAAGTTTCAAACAAACTATTGCACAAATAACTAGGAATTACATCCTAGAGCCTCAGACCAACATCATAGGCAGGAAAGATAATAAAAGCTTCCATATCATCTTATCAGTTTTAATCACAAGCATAATCAAGTTAAGCCAGAAATAAAAAAACCAATCACTTGTGTGCCAGAATACAATGGTATCACAAGGACAAGTTCTTAATAAGCTAAAACCAATCTTTACTTAGCTTCCACAGATAAAAGGGGGACAAACCAATAAACATCATTTTCCTGAAGCCAAGTGCCAGGAATCAACCTTAAATTCATTTATACATCCACAGAAATCATTGCAAGCAATGATTTGATTCAGTGAGTATAAACTTAGACAAGCCAACAGTATAATAGCAGTAAGCAACCATCACAAGATAAGCAATCCGACAAAGAGAGTAAACTCTTAGATCAACAACATAATCCAATCAAGGATTTCATTGATACACTAGCATGGATCATGGTGGATTACCACTAGAATTAATCTGACAGGCAATTAGCAGCAACAAAGCTACTATTAATCATCAATCACAGTAAACCATCATTTCCCATGATCAAATATGATCAACACTAAATCTAAAGCATCATAGATATGATCAATAGGGGGTTATGAATCCTAATCAGAGCAAGAACCCTAATCCAGAGATGAACTCAACCAGCACATAGTCACTCGACATGAAAGCCACTAGATACACATAGAAAGAATCATGGTAGTAGCAGGTACAAGCACCACCACGACAACTTACTCGAGGTCCTCGCTGACGAATCGAAGAGGAAGCAGAGGGGCCGACGAACCGCGGTGGCATAGGGAGCACCCAGAGGGGCGCTGCAACCTGCACCTTCCATGGCGGCGGCCACAGCAGCGCACGAGATCAGCACACCACCACAGGCGGGATCGCGGCGGTGGCGACAACATCTTTTCCGAACCCTAGGGTTCGGGAATGGGGTGGAACTGACCATGGGGAAGCCTAGAATCAAATCCAAGTGGATAGAGCGAACGAGCGTCATCGACAACCCCAACTCGCACCACGGCGGCGGCCAGAACGGCCGACGATGGCGAGGATCGACGGTGGCGGCATCGCCGGCCACGGGGGCGAGTCAGAGGAGGAGGAGATAAGGTCGAGGGAGAGAGAGGAGGCAGAGTGGGCTGGGTGGGCCAAAACCCTTCGGGGTAGTCATTTGACCCTGCCCTATTGGGCCACCTTGGCCAAATAAGCCCAAGGGGCCAGCCCAGGTTATTTAATAAATCTTTTGATCAAATTGAAAAAGACCAAAATACCCCTAACCTCAATAAAATTATATAAAATAAATTAATAGTCCAAAAATTATAAATAAAATATTTTTGGAATCACAATAATCCACTTTGTCCAAATAAAATAAGATATTAAATTTTGGACATTCAAATTTTTATAAGAATTTTGTAATTTAAATATTCCTTATGGAATTTTACAAAATTATTGAAAGGTGATAAAAATAAATAAAAATAACTTTAATTATTTATTAATATTATAGTATTTTTGAAAAATTCTAAGTAAATATTTAGTAATAAAATTAATGTATAATTAATAATTCCTAAAAGAATTATTAAATCAATAAAAGTCAAATAAAGGGAAATAAAATAAATTAACTCAATATATGTTATAAATATTAAAAAGAAATATTTATAAATCCCTTATTACTCAAAAGGAAATTTTTGGGGTAAATACATATAAATTTAAATAATGCATTACATTACTTGCATAATATTTTGCTTTTCTAAATATTGTCCTTACCGGGCAATAATGATGTTTTGGTAGAACTAGAAGCTCAAGGTCCAGTGCAAGCATCAGACTTCACTACCTTGCCATCACAAGGCAAGTTCATCACTTGCTCATGTCCTTTTAAGAGTCTTTATCAAAGTATTTGCAAATTGCGTGTTGTCATATATGTTATTAAAAGAAAGAAAATATTATTTTCATAAATAAAGAAATTATAGATATCATCCTAAGTGGTGATATAATGAAGCAATAGAACTTAGAGTTCTAATTGCAACAATGATGATCAAATAGGGACTTAATAACCCCTGACATCAGTGATTCTAGCGCCATATATTATGCGTTAACTATGAGATTTGGAATGAGACAGAGAAGTCAGCTGTATCTTCTTCCTCTCGCATGAAGCCGGATGTGCAGGTCGTGACTGTTATCCTCGTAGAATGCATATTGATTGGTAATTCGTAGAGGATATGCAGCATATGGGTGGGAACCCTCATCGTCCCACGATATTTCTGGCATCTAACGGTTTGTACAAACCATTGCCGTAATTCTTCATGTGGGCATGGTGTACACCAAGGAGGCATGCGGGGTCGCGAAGGGGGCAGTGATTGGCTTGGACCAACTACTAGGCCCCACATCATGGAAATGTGGACGGGAAAGTACGCCCGGTTGTGCAACAAGGAGTTGATCTCTCATGGGTAAAGTAACGCACCTCTGCAGAGTGTAAGAACTGTAACTTGTTACTCCCTGTTCCGGGAAGGAGCTACGAACGCGGCAGGAAAGGAACTCCATGAATGTTCTGGTCAACCTGTGAAGGCTGATTGTCATATTTTTTTGGAATAAAATTAATCTTTGAAGAAAGATTTAGAAAAACTGCATAGTGCCAAGGATTTATAATCCGAGGTGGTAGTTAGAGCATCAAACTTCCCACCTTGCATATAATGAACTTTTTGGGTAATGCTGTTACTCATTCTTTCCTTTGATCCCTTGCTTAGACTCTGAGGATCCCGAAGACGTGCCAATGTATGCAGCCGAATGCCAAGAAGACGTGCTCTACGTGGAACCTGATTTATCCGGAGGAGTTGAAGGCATGGACTACGAGATCCACTATGGTGTCTATGAGAACGAGTACACTTAAGTGTCTCGTTAATAGTAACTAACGGAGCCGAGCAACATGAACTCTATAGAATAAGTTGTTGAGCCCCAATCCTTGTCGGAGTTGCTACTTTTAAATTTCCGCTGAACACTTTATATTTTGGTTTGTAAGTTGGATATTTTTGAAGTCTGGAACTTCCAATATTGTAATAATAATAAAGTGTGTACTTTTGTAATATGGACCCGCAATGTTTCTGTTGTACCACTCTGAGGGATGTGATATTTACGGAACGGTGTTCTGTGGATGTCATGTCAACGACTATAGTGTACTACACATGCAGTGGTATGCTGGGTCACCGCAGTTGGTATCAGAGCAAATTTCTTTGACCTTAGGTTGGAAACCTAGTAAAGAGGTATTACCTGTAGGAGATTTAGAAATGATAAAGAATTCTCTAAAAGTAATATAATGGGTATTCAAATGAGAATATTCCGTTATATATTTTAGTGCGATGATTCTTTGTTATGATGCAATATGCCATTGGATACTAATCAAAATTATTTTTCTGATATACAGAGATATGGCACCAAAGTTTCCAAAACAGACTTTGGTAAGGAAAGAGGAGACTCTTGATGATTATCAAGGATCATTTACAGACCAACTTCGTCAACTTTTAAAGCTCTTTAATTGTACAACTAGAATTCCAGTGAACACTATCACTTACCTAGATGGCCGGATGTTATCCAAGTATCGTGTGAGTATCCAACTTCCAGAGAAGCTTGGATTATATCACGATCTACCCATAGGAGAAGGTAGGAGTCATTTAGCAGCCTATCATGTTGCTGTTGTAGAGGCAATAGCAAATATCCGGGAGCATAAAACCAAGGAGCTAGAAGGTAGCACATTCTCTATGATACCTCATGATTCTATAGACTCGGAGCCTATACCGGATCATCTTACTTTGGTTAAGAAGCATCCTAAGTTAGCTTCCAAGTTTATGGATAGATACCGAACACTCGTTGCGTCTTTTTATAAGACTCATCAAGTGATTGTCGAAGACAAAAATGATATGTTAGAGGATCTAACTGATCCGGAAAGGAGGAAGCAGTTAGCATTCCAGCTGGAGAAATAAACAGGTAGTAGTACAACACCTATCTTTAAGGATATACCGATAAATCCGGAATCTTTTATACCATATCCATATTCACCAAGACCTAAACCTACACATGATCCTACTATAGATATGCGGTATGCAGTACCACGGGGCTCAGAGGATGGTTCTGACTCAGAACTTCCTATTGAGAATTCAGATGGTTGGAGGATGGGATCATATGATGGATCTCATGAACACCAGATATCCACAGATGGTGCTGACAGAAATGTTGGACAATCCAGTTGGATGGGTGCAAGAATGAATCTTAATAACAGAAGTAGAAATACCATGTCAATAGATGATCAGGATGAAGAAGAGGATCCTGAGGAGAGAGTGCTTGAATCATCAACATCTTCTCAAAACCCAGGGAATATACATTATCCAGTATTCGATTATCTTGTCCACGAGAGCACCTGGGAAGCAGCAGGATCTACGTATTCTGTTGACAACTCAAGGAATGAAGCTCAGGGGATGCAAGCTGGAGATAATGTTGAATACGTTTCTGAAGACTTTTCAGCTGAGCTGGAGGGAGTCGATGCACTCAAGTTGAGTAATGACTCAAGTCCTGACACTTCAGATACAGAGTATGTTCCTTATGGAAGGCCATATGTTCCACAAAATGTGCGACGAACAACACGTCATCACGGTTGGACATCAGGCATGTACGATGAGCGTAGTTACTATTAGAAAGAGACAAGTAGTCAATAGTATCAAGCACTGTGTATTGTACTCCAAGGAATAAGGTAGTGAGATGAATACGGTAGTTTTGTGAATATACCTATATGGTATATGTTGTAAGAACTTTGTATCATTATGATATTATGTATAATATGTGAAATGCATATTTGGATTTTCCTTGGATTTTCATTGTGTGACTAGTTCTGTGCGTAAAGTCGAGCTCAGAACACATGTGCATGATGTAATTATGAGTATTCGCTTTATGTTGCAGGACTAGGGGGTCATGGATATGGATACGGGTGTAGAAATGGAAATTGAGCAGCAGCGGATGGAGCGTGAGGCCAAGGAAAAGGCCGATGCTGATACAGCAAATCAAGGAGCATTACCACCACCACCACCAATGAGGCCGTTAATGGAGCAGAACTTTATGCAATGCATGCAAATGATGCAAGAGAACCAGAACAAGTTCATGGAAGAGTTGCTGGGGCGAGCAAATCAGAGGGCACCTGAAGGAGGAGGAGTGAGTTTATCTGATTTCCAGAATGCAAGACCGTTACCTTTTGCATCAGCTCCTGAACCAATGGATGCAGAAGACTGGCTAGAAGATACAGAGCGGAAGCTGAAAACTGTAGGTTGCAATGATGAGAAAAAATTGAGGTATGCAACTCATCTGCTGACTAGACCTGCAGCATCATGGTGGGAAAATCAGTTAGCCATGCAACAACCAGGTAGGGAGTTTACCTGGGAGGAGTTCAAGCAGAGATTCCGTGAATACCATGTTCCGGAGAGTGTGATGGAATTGAAGCGGAGAGAATTTGAGGAGTTTCAGCAGGGATATACTAGTGTCATGAAGTACATCCGGGATTTTAGCCAACTGTCTCGTTATGCTGAGGAGGATGTTAACACTGAAGAGAAGCAGAAGAAGCGTTTCCTGCGTGGATTAAATCCGTTTGTAAGGATGCAGCTAAGGTTAGCCAATAAGCAAACTTATCAGCAGTTGTTGGATGCAGCCATTACTTTTGAAGATGATTACAAGAATGTCCAAGAGGATCGGAGGAAGAGAGCCAAGAAAGAAACCAAGAGAATTCAGGCAAGCAAACCAAAACCTAACCTGGAGTTCAAACCTCGGAATAGGAATTATGGCAACAATAACAATAACAATAACAATAACAAGAGCGGTGGTGGAAATCAATCTAATCCGAGAAGGAATGTTATCTGTAACAACTGTGGAATTCCAGGGCATTTCTAGAGGGAGTGCAAAAAGCATGTAGTAATTTGTTATGGTTGTGGCCAGAAGGGGCATATCAAGCCATATTGTCCGAGCAAACCACCGGGAGGTTGGCCTAACAAGGGAGGAGGACAAGTTAGTGGAGGTAATGGACAACCCAATAAATGGGGAAACAATGGCAAGAACAACAATGGCAAGATAAACCGACCAACCGGAAAAATGAACTGTGCAACTCTCGAGGAGGTGGACAATTCGGAGCATGCAGTGATAGGTACACTCAATATCCTTACCAATCCCGAGAAAGTTCTATCTGATACTGGTGAAACTACTTCATTCATTTCTGAAGAATTTTGTGATAAGTTCGGGATTAGAAGGGCAACGTTAGAAAGTCCTATAACCGTAGTTACGACAAGAGGGAATGTGATTGTACGCCACATAAAACAAGATCAGGTTATCTCGATCTGTGGTTGTACATATTTCGCAGACCTTTATGTGATTCCTTTGAAGGGAATTGCAGTAGTGCTAGGGATGGATTGGATGACGGAACACGGAGCACAGATAAATTGTGAGGAGAAAATTGTCTCAATCAAAACTCCAAGTGGAGCAAGGATAGTTTACCAAGCAGAAACACGGTCATATCATGGTGGATCTGCAGTTGAATTCAATGAAAGAAGTTAAATTAGAAGAGATTCCTGTAGTTAATGAATTCCAAGATGTTTTTCCAACAGAATTACCAGGAATGCCACGAGACCAGGAGATAGAGTTCACAATTGACCTAATACCTGGTACAACACCAATAGCTCAAGCACCCTATAAAATGGGACCCAAAGAGTTGAAAGAACTCAAGGAGCAAATTGATGAGTTAGCAAGAAAAGGATTTATACAGGAAAGTGTATCTCCATGGGGAACACCAATAATCTTTGTGGATAAGAGAGATGGTGGAAGACGGATGTGTGGTGATTATAGAAATCTGAACAACGTGACGATCAAGAATAAGTATCCTTTAACAAGAATTCAAGATTTGTTTGATCAAGTGAAAGGAGCTGGAGTATTTTCAAAGATCGATTTAAGATCTGGATACCATCAAATAAAAATCAAGCCGGAAGATGTTCCAAAAACAGCATGTGTCTCAAGATATGGACACCATGAGTATCTGGTAGTACCATTTGGTTTGACCAATGCACCGGCAATATTCATGAATCTGATGAACAAGATCTTCATGCCATATTTGGATAAGTTTGTCATCGTCTTTATTGATGATATTCTGATATATTCCAAGGATAAGGAAGAGCATGCTGACCATTTAAGAATAGCATTGCAGACTTTAAGAGAACATAAGCTTCATGCTAAGTTCAGTAAGTGTGAGTTCTGGTTAGATGAGGTAGAATTCCTCGGTCATGTGATCAGTAAGGATGGGATTGTTGTGAATCCATCTAAAGTTCAGTCGGTACTAGAGTGGACTGCACTGACCAATGTGAAGCAAATTCGAGGTTTCTTAGGAATGGCTGGTTATTATCGGAGATTCAGTGAAGGGTTCTCCAAAATAGCCGGACCAATGACCAAATTATTAAGGAAGAATACACCATTCAAGTGGGATGAGAAGTCTGAAGCAAGTTTCCAAGAGTTGAAGACTAGATTAACCACAGCTCCAATCTTAGCAGTTCCTGAAACAGGGAAGGACTTCACTATATATTGTGCAGATATTCAGCCAAGCAATAGAGAGTTACCAAAAGAGTTACAAATGGATTTGGAAAGGTTAGAACTTCAATTCATCAGAACAAAGGTTCTTAGAGGATTAGTGACTATGCAGGTAGTTGCAGAGCAGGACAGTGATCTTAAGCAAGAAATTTTTAGACATCAAGAAAAAGATCCTTTTATTGCTGAGGAAATTCAGAGAATATCTCAAGGGCAAAAATCAGTTTTTTGCCTTGGATATTATGGATCTTTATGGTTCCAAGATCGTCTATGTGTTCCAGATGTAACTGAGATCAGAAATGCCATACTCAAAGAAGCACATGATACACCCTATTCTATACATCCAGGGAGTACCAAGATGTATATGGATTTGAAAGAACTATTCTGGTGGAATAACATGAAAAGGGATATTACTAAATATGTATCTGAATGTCATACTTGTCAAATGGTGAAAGCTGAACATCAAAATCCAGCAGAACCATTACAACCCTTAGAAATTCCTGAATGTAAATGGGATGAAATAGGCATGGACTTCATCACAGGATTACCTATAACACCAAAAAGGAAGGATATGATATGGGTAATTGTGGACCGACTCACTAAGAGTGCACATTTTATTCCAGTGAATCAAAAGGATAATGCCGAGAAGTTAGTTGAAGTATATGTTAAAGAGATAGTAAGTAAGCATGGAGTACCCAAGAAGATCGTAACTGATAGGGGATCAGTATTTACTTCAGCATTTTGGAAGCAATTGCATGAAGCACTTGGTTCAAAATTAGATTTCAGCACGGCATATCATCCTGAAATAGGAGGTCAAACTGAAAGAACAAATCAAATACTAGAAGACATGTTGAGAGCCTGTGCACTAGATTTTGGAGGAACATGGGAAGATCACCTACCTTTGGTAGAATTTTCTTATAACAATAGCTATCAGAGTAGTCTGAAGGCAGCTCCATATGAGGTTCTATATGGAAGAAAGTGTAGATCACCTATATGTTGGTATGAACCTGGTAGCAGCAAAGAATTTGCGCCAGATTATATCAAGGAGAGACAAGACATCATTGATAAGATCAGGGATAGATTGAAAATAGCCCAGAGCGGGCAGAAAAGTTATGCGGATCAAAGCCGCAGATCATGGCATCCAGAAGTGGGAGATATGGTCTATTTGAAAGTAAGTCCAATGAAAGGAGTAAAAAGATTTGGAGTTAAAAGGAAATTGAGTACAAGATATATTGGACCATTCAAGATACTGAGTCAAAACAGAACTATAGCTTATGCTTTAGAATTACCATCAAGATTGGCTCAAGTGCATAATGTTTTCCATGTGTCACAACTTCGCAAATGTTTGAAAGTTCCTGATGATGCAATAACACATCAAGAGATAGAACTACAAGCAGACCTGACTTATATTGAAAAGCCCTACAAGATTCTGGAAGAAAACTGGAAAAGATTGAGGAACAGGGCAATCAAATATTGCAAGGTACAATGGGAACATCACCCTGAGAGAGAAGACACATGGGAGAAGGAAGAGGATTTAAGAAAAGCTTATCCAGAACTATTCAGGTACATCTCCACAAACTTCGGGACGAAGTTTAATTTAAGGGGGTAAGTCTGTAACATCCCAGTATTTAGGACCGAACGAAGGGTAGATATAGGAATTTGTATTGTTGCATGCATTCATTTGTGAAAATGTGGGTAAAAGTTTTGCCAAATAAAAATCTTCAGTGATCAATGTTTCTTTCTTACTTTGAGAATAGGTTTAGTCTTAAAGGAGGATTGCTGTAAACTTTGATATGATCTTAAAGGAATATTGTGTGTTTTGAAATGAGTTTGAATTAAACTTAAGTGTTTTATAATTTAAATAATTTTGATGTAAGATTTGAATCTTAAATTAATTAAGAGAAAAGTATTATAACTTAAATCTTATTTAAAAGCAATATGGTATATGAAGTTCATTACTTATTCATAAACAAATTACAAAGAATAACTTACTGAAGTTATTCCAAACTTCACAATTCACACAAGAGTAAAGAATAAAATCTTCTTTATTAATAAATATATAATCTTTATTACAAATGAACCAAATAAAGATTACAAGAATTATAAGAGAAAAAATTACAAAAGATTAAGAAAAGTATATTTGTATCTCTACTAACTATCCTATATCTAAAACTACACTAAATCTTCATCTTTATCTTTGTACCTGTAAAACAAAGATTAAATAGAAAATACAACAAGATTAGTGTTAGTATATATTTCTCTCAGATATGTCAGTGAGGTGCACTTGACAATCTCATCATTGAGAAATGTAGTAAAAGGGGCAAGTTTCACCAATCTGAAAGATTTCATCTTTCATCAATTCAAAGCCAGAATGCAAATGACAGCCAAAAGGGACTAAGTCACCAGCCAAGGTAAAAGTAGTTTGGTAATGGCAAGTTCAAAAATTCTGAACCTATCCATATGTGCATAGCAGGCACATAGGCTGCACACACACAAGCATGCAGATGGTGTGCTGTTGACCACACAAGCACAACCAGCATCATAAAACCACAGCACAGCCATGGAGGAGCACATCAGTGCATCACTCCACTACACAATACACCAGCATAGCCAAGGTGAACAGCAACCAAACCAACCACCCAGATCAACCCAAACATCACCAGGATGGTGACATAAGGAGGGGGGTGGATCTGGTGGACAGCAAGGTCAAGACCAGGAGCTAGGAGGAGCAGGCAAGCTCAAGAGCAAGCTCAGGAACCCAGCAAAAGCAGAGCAAGATCAAGATCATCATCAATCCACTACAACAACATCAAATCTTGTGGTGAGTCTCATAAAGCCATCACGTGCTTTCATCAGAATATCTAAATAAAAGCATGTGTTGTTTTATGCAATGATCTCTCAATAAGCACCCAAGAGGGGTGAATCTATCCTAGAGATTTCAAGTATAAGGATAAGAAATCAAGCTCAACCACAAACACTAAACCCTCAGACCAACATCACTGGGTTCAGTGTTATTTTTGCAACTTAGATCATTTTCATTTGATCTTATCAGATCAGGGCACATCTCTCAAAGAGAGAGTAGCACCTCTAAACCTATAAGTTTCAAACAAACTATTGCCCAACTAACTAGGAATTACATCCTAGAGCCTCAGACCAACATCATAGGCAGGAAAGATAATAAAAGCTTCCATATCATCTTATCAGTTTTAATCACAAGCATAATCAAGTTAAGCCAGAAATAAGAAAACCAATCACTTGTGTGCCAGAATACAATGGTATCACAAGGACAAGTTCTTAATAAGCTAAAACCAATCTTTACTTAGCTTCCACAGATAAAAGGGGGACAAACCAATAAACATCATTTTCCTGAAGCCAAGTACCAGGAATCAACCTTAAATTCATTTATACATCCACAGAAATCATTGCAAGCAATGATTTGATTTAGTGAGTATAAACTCAGACAAGCCAACAGTATAATAGAAGTAAGCAACTACTATCAGTATAAGCAATCTGACAGTAGAGTAAACTCTTAGATCAACAACATAATCCAATCAAGGATTTCATTGATACACTAGCATGGATCATGGTGGATTACCACTAGAATTAATCTGACAGGCAATTAGCAGCAACAAAGCTACTATTAATCATCAATAACAGTAAACCATCTTTTCCCATGATCAAATATGATCAACACTAAATCTAAAGCATCATAGATATGATCAACAGGGGGTTATGAATCCTAATCAGAGCAAGAACCCTAATCCAGAGATGAACTCAACTAGCACATAGTCACTCGGCATGAAAGCCACTAGATACACATAGAAAGAATCATGGTAGTAGCAGGGACAAGCACCACCACGACAACTTACCCGAGGTCCTCGCTGACGAATCGAAGAGGAAGCAGAGGGGCCGACGAACCGCGGCAGCACAGGGAGCACCTAGAGGGGCGCTGCAACCTGCACCTGCCACAGCGGCGGCCGCAACAGCGCACGAGACCAGCACACCACCGCAGGCGGGATCGCAGCGACGATGACAACATCTTTTCCGAACCCTAGGGTTCGGTAATGGGTTGGAATTGACCACGGGGAAGCCCAGAGTCAAATCCAAGTGGATAGAACGAACGAGCATCGTCGACAACCCCAACTCGCACCACGGCGGCGGCCAGAACGGCCGACAACGGCGAGAATCGACGGTGGTGGCATCGCTGGCCACGGGGCGAGTCAGAGGAGGAGGATATAAGGTCGAGGGAGAGAGAGGAGGCAGAGTGGGCTGGGTGGGCCAAAACTCTTCGGGGTAGTCATTTGACCCTGCCCAATTGGGCCACGTTGGCCCAATAAGCCCAAGGGGCCAGCCCAGGTTATTTAATAAATCTTTTGATCAAATTGAAAAAGACCAAAATACCCCTGACCTCAATAAAATCATAGAAAATAAATTAATAGTCCAAAAATTATAAATAAAATATTTTTTGAATCACAATAATCCACTTTGTCCAAATAAAATAAGATATTAAATTTTGGACATTCAAATTTTTATAAGAATTTTGTAATTTAAATATTCCTTATGGAATTTTACAAAATTATTGAAAGGTGATAAAAATAAATAAAAATCACTTTAATTATTTATTAATATTATAGTATTTTTGAAAAATACTAAGTAAATATTTAGTAATAAAATTAATGTATAATTAATAATTCCTAAAAGAATTATTAAATCAATAAAATTCAAATAAACGGAAATAAAATAAAATAACTCAATATATGTTATAAATATTAAAAAGAAATATTTATACATCCCTTATTACTCAAAAAGGAACTTTTTGGGGTAAATACATATAAATTTAAATAATGCATTACATTACTTGCATAATCATTTTGCTTCTTTAAATATTGTCCTTACCGGGCAATAATGATGTTTTTGTAGAACTAGAAGCTCAAGGTCCAGTGCAAGCATCAGACTTCACTACCTTGCCATCACAAGGCAAGTTCATCACTTGCTCATGTCCTTTGAAGAGTCTTTATCAAAGTATTTGCAAATTGTGTGTTATCATATATGTTATTAAAAGAAAGAAAATATTATTTTCATAAATAAAGAAATTATAGATATCATCCTAAGTGGTGATATAATGAAGCAATAGAACTTAGAATTCTAATTGCAACAATGATGATCAAATAGGGACTTAATAACCCCTGACATCAGTGATTCTAGCGCCATATATTACGCATTAACTATGAGATTTGGAATGGGACAGAGAAGTCAGCTGTATCTTCTTCCTCTCGCATGAAGCCGGATGTGCAGGTTGTGGCTGTTATCCTCGTAGCGTGCATATTGATTGGCAATTCGTAGAGGATATGCAGCATATGGGTGGGAACCCTCATCGTCCCACGATAGTTCTGGCATCGAACGGTTTGTACAAACCATTGCCGTAATTCTTCATGTGGGCATGGTGTACACCAAGGAGGCATGCAGGGTCACGAAGGGGGCAGTGATTGGCTTGGACCAACTACGGGGCCCCACATCATGGAAATGTGGACGGGAAAGTACTCCCGATTGTGCAACAAGGAGTTGATCTCTCATGGGTAAAGTAACGCACATCTGCAGAGTGTAAGAACTGTAACTTGTTACTCCCTGTTCCGGGAAGGAGCTACGAACGCGGCAGGAAAGGAACTCCATGAAAGTTCTGGTCAACCTGTGAAGGCTGATTGTCATAGTTTTTCGGAATAAAATCAATCTTTGAAGAAAGATTTACAGAAACTGCATAGTGCCAAGGATTTATAATCCGAGGTGGTAGTTAGAGCATCAAACTTCCCACCTTGCATATAATGAACTTGTTGGGTAACGCTGTTACTCATTCTTTCCTTTGATCCCTTGCTTAGACTTTGAGGATCCCGAAGACGTGCCAATGTATGCGGCCGAATGGCAAGAAGACGTGCTCTACGTGGAACCTGATTTATCCGGAGGAGTTGAAGGTGTCGATGAGAACGAGTCCACTTAAGTGTCTAGTTAATAGTAACTAACGGAGCCGAGCAGCATGAACTCTATAGAATAAGCTGTTGGGCCCCACTCCTAGTCGGAGTTGCTACTTTTAAATTTCCGCTGAACACTTTATATTTTGGTTTGTAAGTTGGATCTTTTGGAAGTCTGGAACTTCTAGTATTGTAATAATAATAAAGTGTGTACTTTTGTAATATGGACCCGCAATGTTTCTGTTGTACCACTCCTGAGGGATGTGATATTTATGGAACGGTGTTCTATGGATGTCATGTCAACGACTATAGTGTACTACACATGCAGTGGTATGTTGGGTCACCGCACCAAAGTAAACTAATAAAAATATAATTGGACTTGAGATATAGCATTTGTAGCATTATCAATTATTAGGGTTTTTCCTAAGCATAATAAAAATAAAATCTTATAATTATGGAACTTCGTTTTAATGATGTAAATTTAGCATGTGTAATATTTATAGATCATACCTTGAGATTTTTATTTATAAAAATAGATGGATTTTATTATAATTTACTTAGTGAATTTCAAGTTTGATAACTATGATTATTTATGAATTGTTAATGACTTGCAAAGAATAACTTTGTAAATACTTGACTTATAGTTAGTTAAGGATTCTAAAAGAATATTATAAAGTTAATTGTTTACACCTAGATTTTATATTAAATTATAATTATGGTTTAGACTACTTAGAGTCAAAGGATTATGTTTTAAATAAGATGATTTCTTACTTAGGAAAGAGTTTTGAATAATTAACAAAGTAGCTATATTGTTTTAATACTTTAGATAATTGAAGTTATATGATTTAGGAACTTTAAAATGTTTTATAATAATATACTTAGTATTTTTCTAGTAAATATACTTGCTTGAAATCTTAAAAATGAATTTTATTTATTTTTAGGTATTATCTTTATTTTTATTTTATTTTTTATAAAATTTCTTAATTATTTAATGTCTTTAAATATTTGTTTCATATTTTAATTGTAAAAAATTTAAGTTAGTATTTTTATGAGATAAGAGATTTCTTTTTATTCCTAAAAATAATTTTTATTTATTTTTAGGAATTTTTCTAAATTTACTAAATTTCATTTGGATGTTTAAGGGTGTTAATATTTATTTGCATTTTATTAAACTTAAATAAAGATTATTATGTTTTTCTTAGGTGGATATTATTTTCATAAACACTTGGATGTATTAAATATATTTTTAGGAATTTTCTACATTTTTCTAGAGCTTAAAATGTGTAGAGGGTATTTTAATAATTTCCACTTTTGTTTTTATTTATATTGGGCCTAGTTCTTGGGCCCATCTAGCCCAATCCACCTAGTCCACCAGGTTGGACTAATCCATAAAGCGCATCCGACCATGTCGGTCAACCCACCCATACGACCCCTCTTCCCCTCGCACCCGAGCTCGATTCTTTTCTTCTCCCTCTCTGGCGACGTTGATGTCGCCATGTCATGTGAACCATGGCCGGCCCCGGCCTCCTTGGATGCCGCCATCGGTTGCCCTTGACGCTCTCCCATCTTCTACTCCTTCCTATCCAATTCGATCTGCGATACAAGCCCTATTTCGCTCGTCCCCGTTACACTCCAGTGACTAGGGTTTCGCCCTTCCTCTCCGGTGTGCTTCGGTGACTCCTGGTTGGTGACGATGGAGAAGTGGTGGTGCAGTTAAGGTGGTTTGCTCATGAATAGGTTGTTGGCGCCACCGCTTCTATGCTCATGTATCCACTGGTGCGGCTCGGGTGCGGGTTGAGTACTACGGTGCTCCTCGTGCCGCCACGCCATGGTCACAATTGATGGCCTGAATTGCTTCCTCTTCTCGACTTAAGCGAGGACCCCGGGTAAATTATCCCATCTACCCCCACATTTTTAGAGTGGCTCTGTTCCTCCTGGAGGTCAAATCCTAATCTATTCTAGCATTGTCTTATTGTATCATGCGTAGCTTATAGTGGCCTTGCTACTGATCTTGCTAAGTGAATGGAACTAAAACTAGATTGATGATTTTGGTTTGTGCTTCCCTGAATCCTGTACTCATGTGGCTTGTTAGCTGATTCATTTGACTTGACAATGTACATGGTGGTTTGTAGATCTTAATAAGATTAGATTATGTTGATGTTGAATTGGGATTCATAAACTGTGATTCAGAAGCATATGTTGGTCATTTGTGATGGATTTTGGGTACCCAACCAATATATTATCTTGGCAGAGAAGTAACCATTTATATGATTCCTAAATATTTACTAGGAAAATAATTAGATTGTGGTTGTTGTTGATTAGCAGATGAGTTATGTGCTTTAACAACTAATGGCCTGCTATAGATGCTTTCTGAATGAATTATTCAGTTGAGTTTGCATTCATTTTCACTAAACCTTTATATACAGGAAGGTTTTTGTAACATCCCAAAAATATTAAACTAGAATCATCAAACTCTAATCACCAAATTTAGGGTTAACAAAAACTTTTCTAATTAAAATATGAAAGCATTCATATGAGTGTGCATTAAAATTTGGATTCTTTTGAATTGCCATGATTATGTGTTTCTTTGCTTGTAAAATGATTCTTAGGTGAAATAAACATCATCTACACAATCCCCACACTTTTCCCAAAGACAAATAAATCAGAACAAACAAATTAAGTGAATGGTCACTTTGGCCAAATTAACTCCCATGCCTACTTTGGCTATCTCTAACTTTCAGAACTTAACAGAAACTTGTTTGGATCTTTGCACCCCTTGATAGTACTAATAACAAAGTATCAAGGCCCACCTTGGGATCATCTAGAAACATTCAAATGCATAGTTTAAATGACAGTTTAAAATTGAATCTATTTCATATGGGAAGATCCCACTTTTTCAAAGACCCATCAAACCAACTCAACTCAACTTTCAAAACCCAAGAATCTACAGACTCACCAGCACATGCCTAGCACACCCACCAAAAATAATTTCAAAATTCAAAACTTGAGTTCATGCGGCCATTTCATCAAACACCTTGTAGATGCAAATCAAACAAATCCTAAACACTATAGTGTGCAGTGATTCTGGCCTAACTTGTTCCCTCTCCGGACACCACTAGCCTTAGTAGATCATCTAACAACCTTAACTAATCTCTAGCACCACAGTAAGCTGGCCATTGTCATCAATGGTGAGCAGGACGAGTGCACCATTGCCACCCCTTAGTCGACAGCAACCTATGAGTAACACTAGCCTCGCCAACCTTGTCTGGGAGCAAGCTAGCACCCCACCGCCACTCCCTGTACCAGCCACGAGCGATGCCAGCCCCTGGACCACACGCACAGACCATGCCAAGCCGCTCTGCAACCATGCCGAGAGTGTGCCCCGTGCGCCATGCTCGACAGACGACCACAGACCGCGCGCCGCCCTTGCCGCGTGCACGCGTGATCACCACCGTCCCAGCAACCCCGTTCGCGCCCACGCCACGTTGTGCGCCATTAAAACTCCCGCCGGGCACGCTTAGAGCACCGCAGCGTTCCGACCGATCAGCACCGCCCCATGCCTCGCCACCACGTCATTGATCTTCGCCAGGAAGCACAGCACCGCCCCCTACCATCGCCCACGCCGATAGCCCTCTGTGCCATCGACCACGACGAGCTCAGCCCGCGCCCGTCGGTCCCCTCTCGCCACTATAAATAGAGGCCTCCCCCGCTCGAATTCTTCACACCACCTCACTCCCCTCACCTCACTCATCGTTCCACCCCATTCTCGGAGCAAGGCGAGCAGCGCATCGCCGGAATTGCGCCGGAGCAGGCTGCCTCTAGAGAAGAAGGGCGTCGTCGATTTCGTCCACCCCAGGAGGAGCTGCCGATACCAGGAGGTTCGTCGTCGTCGACTTTGTCGTTCGCCCGCATCGTCGACCTTCGCCTGAGCCCCGGTGAGCTCCCGACGACCCACACTGAGCCGCTAGGGTTCGAACTCGCCGGTGACTAGTTCATCGTTGATGACGACCCTCAGCCGTTGATCTTACTTCTAATCCAACGCACTATATCGCCCCGTACCGCTTCGCGTGTTAAGAGTCGCTGACGACATGAACCATTAGCGATTCAAGAGTGACACTGGCCGCCCATTAGCAGTTTGCTTGAATTTAACGTTTTCCAATTTAATTCAAACATAGTTCTGTACCCAGTTTCAAAAATCAACCCAGCTCGATTCAGTGAACCAAATTGAATGAAACCAATTTTGTTAGAAAGGTTTTGAAATGCTTAATCCAAGCCCGTTGGATTCAAATCATTTGAATCTATAGATCAACCTTGGTAAAAATAACAAGGCAGAACCTTTTCTGCATTCAAACATTTTTCAAATTTAAACTATAATAGCTTTTGAGTTGATTCCAACTCTCAAAAATCACATTTGATCATACCTTTCAGAATATATAAAAACATTTTGGTTTACTTACAGAAATAATGTTCAAGTAATAGAAGAAGGCCACATAGGCATTTCTAGTCATTTAATTTTATTTAAAATAAAAGGTTAAATCTTATTAAATTGTGACACCACTTTAAATCACATTCCCATATACTGAAATATGTGGTGATGACATGTGTCAACATGATCCCATGTTTGGTTTGGAGAATATTAAATCTTAAGTAGTTTTTCAATGAGTAGAAATTACTTTTCTAAAAATAAAACAAATAAGACAAAGCTTTAATCTTGTAATATTAGTGATGATGCTAGATCATCTATAGAACCCTTGTGTGTGATGATTGAAAGTAATTAAGTATTGTTTGGTGATTGTGTACCTCATATTTATTTATAGACGCTAGTACCGACCAAGGATACGAGGAGGAAGGAGGATACTACGAAGAAGAAGCCGAGGAAAACTTCAACCACTGCTCTGCACAAGGCAAGCCTAATACTACTAGTTGATTGAGCAAGCTAACACTTGCAAGATACTTTACCTATGCAAGCCAATACTTGCAAGCTATTAACTTAGCAAGCTTATACTTGCAATTATGCAAGCAAATACTTGCTTGTTACCATGCCACCTATATGCCCTAAGCATAGGTGATCATACCCACTTGATAACCCCAATCCTAGTTTTACTTACAAGCTTCATACTTTATTTCTTTATCAAAGCTATTACCTAGAGTTTACGTGATTAAATTGTAGATACTAGAAAGATAATTGAAGGTTGCATAAAGAGCATAAAATTTGGCCTAAACTAGATAATCTTTATGTCACCCTAAGGCATGAGATTGAACTTAGTAAAACTCCACTAGTTTACCACCCCTCATTAGTACTTACCCCCACTTGTAGATGCTAGTGCTAAGCATAAAACTTGATCAACTTTAGATGGAAATACTTGGTGGAAAAATGGTTATGAAAACCTTGGAATGATGGATCATTCTATTGAGATGTTTTGACATGTGTTTCCGAACACCAGATGAATTGGATGATGAAAATGTTGAGGCATGATCCTTAGCCCTTTATAAAACTGATGGTTATCTGGATGCGATACCATTCCAATTTTACCGTACAACCAACATACCCAAGAATTGGGTAGGGCTTGACTGGAAACTTATATACCTTAGTATTGGTTCCCTCACGGCCAAGGTCTGAGCTGAGGCTACCTTGTGAAGATTGTCCACATGCGATTACCAAGATGATAGTTGGTCATGGTTGGGAGGCCAAACTCACAGGAGAGGTGCTTATACTAGGGCATGTAATTGAAAGGTTAGGATTGATTATCCGCATACTGAGTATGGTGAATTCAGGATTTGTTCCTGACGGATGTATCAAATGTTGTGGTGAAAGTGTACAATCTCTGCAGAGTGTCAAACTATTCGAATAGCCGCGTCATGATTATGGACATTAGATGGCCATACTTTTCCCCCGTCAGATGTTTTCAAAATGACTTGTGAAACGAATGGAGACTTTGACTTGACCACAACAGAGTTGTGATATGAAATTCAAGTTCCCACTTAGGTGTTATAAAATTTCGACTAGCTTTTCTTGCTTCTGAACTTAGTAGAGGTAAATTTGGATTTTTGCAAAATAACCCTAGAGCTTAGTGTCCTACTACAAAAACCCCCTTCACTTGTTAGTATTAGTTTGCGAGTACTTAAAGAGTACTCATGGCTTTGTCCCTGGCTATTCCCGTGGCTAGACTATGAAGAGGAGTACCAGGAGGATGGAACCCAGGAAGGTTACGACAACTAGGATCATCACCCATCTTCAGCATTGCCTGTTACCCTGAAGATGGAGCTTCGCCTACGCTACCTTTATTATTACGTATTTCCGCTGCTTGAGTTGTATTAAGAACTGGATCATGAGATCCTTATTTGTGTAAGACCTTATGTATGGTTTGTAATGGATGATGTACTGTGGTATCCAAATCTGTTATGTCTCGCAAAAATGGTAATCCTGGGATTGCGATGTATGGCATAACAGGCATCTGTGATTAAAAATCCGGGTGTTGACAAGTTGGTATCAGATCCATCCTGACCATAGGAGACCCTAGTTAGACTGGACGTTTGAATCAAAAACTTAGTTTCAAAACCAAAGGAAGCAAATATTTACAAAAACTTATTCCCATTCTTATCACCTTGATTCTTTCCTGAAAATTCATGTTCCTCAAAAACTCTTGCAAAATACATAAAATTTGACACACTTGATCACTCTACTAACTTACTCATCCTATATTCTTTTAGATGGACGTGAAGTACGGCAAGTTTTATCAGTTGGGGAATGGAGGAGACCTTATCTTTGAGCGGGATTTGGACCAGCTTTCGGAACTTCTGGAGCGTCCGCACCCTGATTTCTTCGGAGCTCAGCTCAATGATCAAGGAGGAGAAGATCTGCAGTGGCTAATTGTTGCAAGTCTCCGAGGAAAGATTGAACATCCCATTGCCGAGGGAATTCAGTTTACCTTAAGAGAGAACAACTGGCTCGATGAACTTGCCAGGGCCATGCAGGAAGCTCTTGCCCGTCTGTGTGGGCAGAGTATCAACCAGATCAAGGGTACCCGCTTTGAGTTTTGTCCAAGGCGTGATTCTATGGTACAGCCACTGGAAGCCCCATACCACCCCGAGCTGAAGACTCAGTTGGACCACCTCAGCTTCATGATGTATGATCGTCAGCAGGAATTGGATAATTGCCGTGACTACTACAACCACAAGTCCGCCATCATCAAGACCAAGGATCAGACCATCGCCATGCTAGCGAAGGATCGCAAGTCTCGCCACCGTCAGCTCGACAAGAAGGAGCGCATCATTGCCCGTCTTCGCCACCGTATCACGGATTTGGAGGAGACCATCCACGAGAGAGACATGCAGCTGGAGGAAAGGGAGAATGCCGGAGAAGATCTTCGTGGAGACCCCTACTCCTATCTCAGCGATGATGATGATTTTCTGGAGGATCATGCTATGGATTTCTTCACTGATGAGGATGACTTCGCCTTCATCAATGACGACGAGGATGATGAGGATGACGAGTACACCGACTCCGAGGAGTAGTAGCACTTGAGCACTAGCATAGTGAGTTGTATTTGGTCCCACTGTATCGTAGTTTCCAGAATGGTTCTTAAAACCATCTATTTTTCCTTGTTGTGGTGTGTGTTTGTATCGGGTGCTATGAATGAATGAATGAAAAGCAAGTTGCTAGAAAAATCTGAGTCAAACTTTAAAAACTTTTCAGAGTCCCAAAACCTTAGAAATTTCCCTCTTTTCTCATGATCTATCTCAATCTTCAGATGCCTCGCGGAGGAAGTGGTTCATCCCCAGACCTGATGTTGCAGATCCTGCAAATGTTGGTTTCTGACCGCGAAGATGAAAGAGCCGAACGTCAAGCCAACCTAGCCACCCTTTAGCACATAGCTCAGATGGCCAACAACAACCAAGGCCACGGAAATTAGGACAACCATGGATCTAAGCTCAAGAATTTCCAGAACACCAACCCACCTGTTTTCACTAAGCCGGAAGAACCCTTAGATGCCGATGATTGGCTGCAAACCATGGAAAACAACCTGGAAGTCGCCAGAGTGGAATCTAACAAGAAAGTTCTGTTCGCCACCCACTATCTAGCCGGAGACGCCAGAGCATGGTGGAACAGCGTTCGTGCAATGACCGGCGGACAGATGATGACCTGGGAAGAATTCATGGTCAAGTTTAGCAGAACCCATGTGCCACCGGGTTTGATCAAGAGAATGAGAGATGAGTTCAGAGAACTGAAGCAAGGAAGGATGACCGTAGTGGAATACCGTGACAAATTCTTGTCATTAGCTAGGTATGCCCCGAATGAGATCGACACCGAAGCCAAGAAGAAAGAGAGATTCTTGAATGGTCTGCACGATGAGATGCAGACAGTGTTAGTCAATATCCCCTTTGTTGATATTGAAGCCCTTGTCGACTCTACTATCCAGATAGAAGGAAAGATCAACCAAGCCAATGAGAACCGCAAGCGTCGCATGATGCATCAGCCAGGAACCCATCAGACCCCAAAGTATATCCCCAACCCATCTCCAGGATTTGCCCCGAGAACCAACAGACCCCCGATGAACCGTCCGACCTATCCCAACCATGGAAACCCAAGGCCAGGAGGAAGTCACAACAACCCCGGCAACTCTAACAATTTCAACCGTGTCCCACCCAAGTTCAACAACAACAATGCTGCCACCAACACCAACACTACCCCGAGGACTGGAAGCAATGCTGTGCCTATGGCAGCAAAGGACAAGTCACAAGTGACTTGTTATGACTGTGGAAATAAGGGTCACTACTCCAACGAGTGCCCCAACAAGAAGAATACCGCAGCCCCCAATACAAATGCCCCAGCTCAGCAGCAGCGTCGTGTTCAACCTGGCAGAAGGTTTGCCCCAGGGAACTCGCTCAACCGCAACGACCGTCTTTTTCTCATGCATGCTGAAGAGGCTCAAGAAGCGCCAGACATCGTGCTGGGTATGTTTTCTGTTAATTCAGTACTTGCTAGAGTGTTGTTTGATTCCGGTGCATCGCATTCATTTGTCACTGAAGAATTTGCCTGCACTAGTAAGATTCAACCAACCAAACCGAAGCATGTTATGATTGTTCAAATCCCCGATTCAACCACCAAGGCTAGGCAGATTTGCAAAGCAGTCCCTATCCGAATCCATGGCATAGATTTTTATGCTAATCTGATAGTACTTGGAACTAAAGGTTTGGAAGTAGTACTAGGAATGGATTGGATGTCCAAACATAAAGGATTAATTGACTGTGCCAAGAAATCCATAACCATGACCAGTACAGATGGAATATCAGTCGAGCATATATCTGAAACCTTACCTCGTCAATTCAAGTGCAACAAGAGTATAGCCCAACCTACCATGGACCAAGTCCGGATAGTCTGTGAATACCCCGATGTATTTCCAGATGTTTTGCCCGGTATGCCCCCAGATCGGGATATCGAGTTTATCATTGAACTAATCCCTGGAACAGGACCCATAGCCCAGAGACCATATAGTATGAACCCGTCGGAATTAGCAGAACTGAAGAAGCAACTGGATTCCATGTTGGAAATTGGATTGATTTAACCAAGTGCGTCACCATGGAGATCACATGTCTTATTTGTGGACAAGAAGGATGGAGGTAACCGTTTGTGTACGGATTATCGGAAGTTGAATGATGTCACTATCAAGAACAAGTACCCATTTCCCAAGATAGAAGATTTGTTTGATCAGTTGACTAGTGCCAAAGTGTTTTCTAAGATTGATCTTAGAACAGGCTATCATCAACTCAAGATTCGTGCAGAGGATATTCCAAAGACTGCCTTTACCACCCGATATGGATTATACGAGTATACCGTCATGTCTTTTGGATTAACCAATGCCCCCGCTTATTTCATGAATCTCATGAATACGATTTTTATGGACTTCCTGGATAAGTTTGCCGTTGTTTTCATCGACGACATTCTGATTTATGGACTTCCTGGATTTTAATTGACTTCCTGGAGAAGTCGAGGAAAACTTCAACCACTGCTCTGCACAAGGCAAGCCTAATACTACTAGTTGATTGAGCAAGCTAACACTTGCAAGATACTTTACCTATGCAAGCCAATACTTGCAAGCTATTAACTTAGCAAGCTTATACTTGCAATTATGCAAGCAAATAATTGCTTGTTACCATGCCACCTATATGCCCTAAGCATAGGTGATCATACCCACTTGATAACCCCAATCCTAGTTTTACTTACAAGCTTCATACTTTATTTCTTTATCAAAGCTATTACCTAGAGTTTACGTGATTAAATTGTAGATACTAGAAAGATAATTGAAGGTTGCATAAAGAGCATAAAATTTGGCCTAAACTAGATAATCTTTATGTCACCCTAAGGCATGAGATTGAACTTAGTAAAACTCCACTAGTTTACCACCCCTCATTAGTACTTACCCCCACTTGTAGATGCTAGTGCTAAGCATAAAACTTGATCAACTTTAGATGGAAATACTTGGTGGAAAAATGGTTATGAAAAACTTGGAATGATGGATCATTCTATTGAGATGTTTTGACATGTGTTTCCGAACACCAGATGAATTGGATGATGAAAATATTGAGGCATGAGCCTTAGCCCTTTATAAAACTGATGGTTGTCTGGATGCGATACCATTCCAATTTTACCGTACAACCACAATACCCGAGGATTGGGTAGGGCTTGACTGGAAACTTATATACCTTAGTATTGGTTCCCTCACGGCCAAGGTCTGAGATGAGGCTACCTTGTGAAGATTGTCCACCTGTGCAGTACCCAAGATGACAGTTGGTCATGGTTGGGAGGCCAAACTCACAGGAGAGGTGCTTATACTAGGGCATGTAATTGAAAGGTTAGGATTGATTATCCGCATACTGAGTATGGTGAATTCAGGATTTGTTCCTGACGGATGTATCAAATGTTGTGGTGAAAGTGTACAATCTCTGCAGAGTGTCAAACTATTCGAATAGCCGCGTCCGCGGTTATGGACAGTTGGAGTGGCCATACTTTTCCCCCGTCAGATGTTTTCAAAATGACTTGTGAAACGAATGGAGACTTTGACTTGACCACAACAGAGTTGTGATATGAAATTCAAGTTCCCACTTAGGTGTTATAAAATTTTGACTAGCTTTTCTTGCTTCTGAACTTAGTAGAGGTAAATCTGGCTTTTTGCAAAATAACCCTAGAGCTTAGTGTCCTACTACAAAAACCCCCCTTCACTTGTTAGTATTAGTTTGCGAGTACTTAAAGAGTACTCATGGCTTTGTCCCTGGCTATTCCTGTGGCCAGACTATGAAGAGGAGTACCAGGAGGATGGAACTCAGGAAGGTTACGACAACTAGGATCATCTCCCATCATCAGCATTGCCTGTGACCCCGAAGATGGAGCTTCACCTACGCTACCTTTATTATTACGTATTTCCGCTGCTTGAGTTGTATTCAGAACTGGATCATGAGATCCTTATTTGTGTAAGACCTTATGTATGGTTTGTAATGGATGATGTACTGTGGTATCCAAATCTATCATGTCTCGCAAAAATGGTAATCCTAGGATTGCGATGTATGGCATAACAGGCATCTGTGATTAAAAATCCGGGTGTTGACAGTTTTTGGTGGCTTTTGGGCTTGTGTCTTATTGATGTGGTACCTTGTGGGAAAATGCACAGAATAAGAACAAATGCTCATGATATGCTGCTGCCTCTTGGATCCAATGTTTGCCTTGTGAATGGTTGTTCAGAAGAAATGATGTGACTTCTAGATTTGGTTCCAGCTATAACTTGTCATTTGAAGCTATCCATGAAAACTATGTGTTCTGATTCCTAATAAAATCTTATTAGGAAAATGATTTATCTTGTTTAGCTTGATTAAAGATAATTCAAGTGCAATACTTGCTTGGTAACTAGAGAGGAATTGAGTACCTGTGTATATAGACAGAGAACTGATATGCATCCTTGATTCCTAGATTATCCTCTAGGAAAATGATAGAAATGATTTTGTTTGACTAACTTGGGCTAGCTATTGAAGAACAACTTGTATGTTGGCTCTGTTGCCTTGGGATGCTACTGTGATGCCTCCAATCTTGGAGTGTGCACAGTGGTAGCCCAGGTATTATGACTTGCTGTTGTAATCAACAGTAAAGTAGTTGGTGTTGATGCCCAAAAGATAGAAATGCAGCTCATGATGCATAAAGCTGAAGCTAGTTTGATTGGCTAAAACTGCTTAATTTACCACTGTTGTAAGACCCCACCTTTATAAAGGTAAAGGTCCCTGTGTTTACAATGCTAGTCCCTGGATCAATACCTAGCATCTACAGTTAAGATGTAATATCAAGAAACAAAGGTCATAGTACAACTTTATAACCAGGAATAAAATAATTTATTAAATCTTACATAGCTCATTTGGCTATCTCATTACTATGCAGCAGAAATAACTATATAGCATGGAGTCTTTCATCTTCAAAGTGCCACAGGCAATCATGTTGGTTGTAGACTTGTAATCATATTCAACACACTTCACTAACATCAAACAAACCTGCAACATAATAGGTTACAACCACAAGGGTCAATACATTTGAATTGTATTGGCAAGTGATACTATGGTAGAATAGTGGTATCTATCATCTATATGCATTTGGCTAAGTGGAGCTTAGGCTTGCTTTGCTCAAAATAGATTTTCGTTATCATTTGAAAACACTAAGTTTTTGTTTGTCAAAATCACCCAAGGAACAACCAATAGAATTGGTTAACCTTTAACCCTTGTTCAACCACAAATTTTAACTTACAAATTGGGATGAGGAGATTCTTGATAGCTTCCATGTCTTGATGCTCAAATTGTCCTTTTCCAGGGACACGGCTAAGTACTTAGATTTTACTCTCTCGAGAGGTGGTGCACTTTCCCCACAAGACTCGACATGCATCAAGACAAGATCTTTCAGAAGCCTTCCCTTAGACCAAAATGGACGCGTTCCAAACCTATTATCCCCTACCACCAACTGTCCATCTGGCTAAGTTATTGCAACCTATATGATCCAGGCAGAGCCCATAATGCCAAGTGGCTGCACTTGAAGCTTCTCAACATTTGACATCTCAAATCTCTTGGTTCCTGGGTGGCTTTTCACAAGTGTGATACACCAAGGTAGTTCATTGAAATGGGCCCTGAGTAACCACTCAACACAAACCATTCTCACCATTCCACCCAGGTGATTCATTCACATAGTTGTTTTATTAAGCAAAAACACAAGTCATGGACTTAGAAATATTTCATAGCATGAATATATTCCACCATTGTTTTCTACTAGCTAATCTAAGCATGATAGTAGTAGGAATCTTAACTTAGGGAAAATTCTACTAAGGCATCATCTACTAGGATTTTCCATGGCATAGCATACTTAGAAAATTCCATGCAAGTCCTACTCAAAATATCACTAATGCATAGTGAATATAATGGGACAAAAGTATGAAGCACCACTTGCCTTTTTGGTAGAGAAACTAGGTTCACTCCTTGATCTTGCAATTGCCACACTCTTCAAAGTTCACTACAATACAATCAAGCAAAAACACACACTCAAAACTACAACACAAAAATTAACAAAACAAAAACAAGAAAACAAGGAAATGCGTGCAACGATGCAAAGGTCATTTTATTGAAAAGTTTGTTTCTAACAATGTTCTAAACATTTCAAAACACCTACTGGTCTTTTATAAAAGCGGAATTCATTTGAAACCAATTTAGTGAAAATAAGTCATTTAAATCATTTTTGTTTTACTAGAAATGCTTTTATTCAAAGGAATATTTTCTAGTGTTATCAAAATATATATTTTTTATTTCAAATGTTAGTGTTTATGGTTAGAGAGTTCAAAACAAAATCAAACTAATTAACACAAAATTAAAAAAAGATGCTCGTAAGTCAATAATTAAATATAGCAATTATACTTATAGCAAATCATGGTACAAAACATCAGAGAGAGTTTAACATCTAATTGTACTAAATAAATCTAAACTAGACATGCATAATCGAGTTGTAAAAATTACCACAGGATTTAGCGTTTGCAAACTAGTCAGATGGCATTCGGTTCATACTAATAAACCTAATTCAAATGAGACAAATACAAATATGTAGAAATAACAGAACCGGTAGCAGTACATGAGGCAAAAGCAACTACACGGACAAGACCATGTGCATAGTGTACGTGATGATCTGAATTCTATAACTTTTCAAAATACATTGAAAACGCCATAGATATTCACACTAATAATACCAGTGGGGTCTTAGAGTTATTAGGAACATTATCTAAATTGGAACCAAGATCCCCGGGGTGTGCATGGTGGTCTAATATGCTCATGCCACCAAACGGCATTCGGTTCACCGGCACCGCATGTCTAGGAGGTAGGCATACGTGCGGCTAGAGTATGTGCGAAAGGATTTGTGCCGAAGCTCACCAAGTGCGATACGAACTTCCGACGAAGATGATGAACTGAGCCGAAACGGCGGCGAAGTGCGTCTCCGGCGATCCACGCCTCGTCCTTCTAGTCCACGAGCCAGCTCTCCGCGCCCCGTGTTACTGGCGCAGCAGCTGTCCTTCTAGCACCGCGTCGTCTCCTCGTCGGAGCTCCCGAAAAACTCAGGCGGTGTCTAATGGTGGTCTAGTGCAGCTCTCCAAGATGACTCAAGGATGAAACTGAGATAGCTCCTACAATGGTGTAGAATGGGAAGAGGGGCAGTGGGCGCTGTATATGGGAATGAATACATGGAGGTGTGATGACAGCAGTTCCTAACGGAAGACGTTTCGTTGGCGTTTCTTATCTGGCTGCTGAACTCCTATCGTGTGTCGTGCAGGAAGAAAAAGATCAACGCAGCGCTTGGCGTGTTGGACCGTTTGGCTGGGATATCTCCGGTAGCTCGACTAATTTTGATTGGTTGGGTCCATGCTGGAGAATTAATATGCTGGAGTGAAGAGGATGCGAGGTAATAATGGCGTTTCAGCTGCACTGCTTGTCCGTGCATGTAGGAAGACGGAAAAAAAGAACAACGTTTCGGCTGGTTGGACTGCTAGACACATGCGCTTTGCTTAGTATAGGCCAGGTGTGCGTGGGGTGCAGCGAATCTGTACTGTCATGCGTGTCTGTTGAATAGAGCAATCAAGCTTCATGGTTCCCATCGGAGAGCCTTCCTATGCTGGCTCAGCTGGGTCCATGGGTCTTGTGCATTGGTAGAAAATAAAAAAATTGATGAGAGGAGAGAAGACGGTCGGGTGCAACGCTTACATGAGAAGGAAATAGTAAGAAAGGGTGAGAGATCGATGGTGCATGAGGTCCTAGTGTAACCCAGCGTGTACGATGCATGGTCATAGGACAAGTCCAAAAGATTGTAGATTTGGAGAGAGACAAATTAAAAGAATACTGATAAATCAAAACAAGACCCAAAGAAAGAGAGAGAGAGATTAATCTCCTTTTATATATCAAATTAATTTCAAAACATATGGAAATATTATTTTTAACAACTCTAAACAAAATATTTATTTTTATTTGATCACGTTGCAACATCCCTTGGTTTAATAAAAATAGTCTCGTAAAAAAATAGGTCTAACCCCCTAAATTTCTTCATTTTTTTTACATTTCAAAATTTGGAAAATTTTGGGATGTGACAACTGTGGTGCCTCCACTAGTTTTGTGCGCAGTGGTAACATCTCAGATGTTGTTTGCTGTATTTCTTGGTTTGGTCTGTGATGCAAAGACTGAGACCAAATCTTCTAGGATAATTATAGATTCTTTGTTGGCCTCAACAGCTCTAGGATGAACTAGTGTAGCACTTCTTTACTATACTGAGAGCTCCCTCTTACCCAAAATCCATCTTGGGGAAAGAAAATAGGAGACCAATTGATATTAAATATTTTGGCTGTCTTAGAGATGAATAACAACCTAGTATGGAAGCTTGATGATGTTGTTCCTAAGATGTATGCTTGATTAGCTGGCTCTTCTTATTCCTGTGCTTAAGCTGATCCTCCTTGATCTTCTGTTGGCTTGATTCTTGTGCTTTTGGCCTACTCCTTGTGCTCCTGACCTCCTCCTAGTGTCCTTGGATGGATTCTTCGAGCAACCAGGTTGCTAGTGATGTGGTTTGATCTGTGTGTTATTGGGAAATCTAATAAGAACATGTGATGTTCTTTGTGGTGCTCTAGAGCTAGTGGAGGACTATGGTCTGGTGGTGTGTGTGAGATGGATATCATAGCAGCCCTGCTACGGCTGGTGTTGTCTCTCCATTTGCTGCTCTCTTGTGGTGTTGACAACACACACAGTTGCATGTGTTGTGTGAGCTATGTGGTTGCTTGTTGTGATGTTATGGATCAGATCAAGTTAAAATATATTGATATTTGCTGATGGTTCTACTATTTGACTTTTACCTTTTACTAATTAGGTGAAACTTGCCCCATTTATGTCAATGATGCTGTGCTGAGACAAATTTGATCAGAACAGATTTACACTTGACTAGTTTTCTTCTCTAAAACTCAATGATGTGACAAGCAATGCATCATATTGCATTACTGAGAGTAATTCTAACCCCCCCAAACTTCTTTATACTATATTTTGTTTACTTCATGCTTTTACAGGAACAAGATCAGGAAATGAGAAGATGTGAAGATGAAGATTAGTTCTAGGATTTTCCTTTTATCCCATTTTTTTGTAATTTCCTTTTCTGTCAAGAATTAATGTAAAAACATTGTAATACATTAATTTATCTTATTATTGTAACCATTCTTATTATTCCTTTATTGTAAAAGAATAATGTAATATATATTCTTTTAATAAAGAGTTCTTCTATTGGTTTAATTATTGTAATTCATTTTCCATTTCCTTTATTCACTTATTTGTTTCATTGTAATATTCCTTTATTCTTTTATTGTAAAAGAACATTGTAATGTTGGATTTTAATAATCTTTATACTTTTATTTATCATACTTGTATTTGTATTATTGTGAATAATTATTCATAAGTCAAATTTCTCCCCTCATAACTCAACAAAACAATAGAGGTCATGTCAAAATTCAGCCCACTTCCCTTTTGATGACACTAAACCTAATTCATCGGAGTAAGAATTCTGATCACTCTAGTCTTCTAATTTGGCGAAAATTTACTCAGATTTTCAGATGCATGCATGCAGATGCACAAAATCCTAAATCTACCCTTCATTTAGTCCTAAATGCTGGGATGTAACAGTATACAACAACAAGATACACGAATGTGGAATGCTACTCAAAGACTTCTTATATAAGAATTGCCTTATCTCCAAATCTTACTTTACAAGTATTGACATTTATAAGTAACTTAAGTGTTAATAGTTCTAAGTATACAAGTAAAGTATAAAGTAATGTGATTACGATTAATTGTCATATGTTGTTTGAAGTGGCAAAACGAATAACTTTTGAAGAAATGATTTCTTGATTAAGGTTTAAACAATCCTGATAGTTTTTAGAATATGGTTGATAGATTGTGATTGATGTTGTTTATGTTTGCTTGAATAGTTTGGACTTGAGATGTTTTATGACTTAACCATAACAAACCAAAGTTAACTATAAAACACATAACAAAGTATTTAGCCTTATATTTAAAGTCTTGTAGACTAAAGTTAACTTTAAAGATAGAGATAGACTTAGGTGTATTACTTATGATACTTGTATCTTATTCAATTTATTTTGTTTCATTAAAGTTATTTAAGAATGGCATTACTCTTATTTGAGTAGTGGTTTCTTAACATTATAAATGTATAATAGGATTTATCTCCTTATAAGGGTATGGTTATGGATTGTGAATAAGTAAACAATATTATTTACTACTTATGAATTATCTCTAGAGTTAGTCCATTATAAAGTTGTGAGTGAAACAATGGTAAAAGATTTTATTTGGTTAAAATACCATTCTTGAAGATTTTATATTTGTTAAAGATCTTTTTAGAAAATAAACTACACATATGGTTGAAGGATAATTCAATAAAATTGTATTTAAAATGTGTTGGACCAATTTGACTTTATATTACAAATATTTAAGACTAGTATTATTTATTAGACCTAAATTGGCAATTTTAGAAATATTAACAAATTTTATTTACCCTTATATGAATTAACTAAGGGAATAGGTTTAAATTCAGGTTATTAAAGTGTTTAATTTTTTTTATTTACCTCAAAAGTGGATTATTATGTTTTTAACATGTAGGTATTATTTTTGTGATCATTTTGGCATATTATATGTATTTTGTGATTTATAAATAATAAGATATGATTTTTATAAGGTTTATTACTTTATAATTACTTAATAAATAATAAATGTTTAATTAATTGAAATAATAATGCATGATTATGGTTAAATTATAGTTCTTATTTTTCTAAGATTTTTGGTATTTTATTTATATTTTTAACATTTACCAACATTAAATATGAATTTTCAAAGTATTAAAACTTTTAAAACCTCTATTAAATAATAATTATTTTAATGGTTAGCATAATAATGTTTGATAATTGTTTAATGTTATAGATTTTATTTTTCTGAAAATGTTCATATATTAAACATATTTTTTCTGAATTATAAAACAAAAGTTATTAAATTTCTAAGATTTAATCATTTTATGAACTTTTTAACTAAATAACTAAATGTGTTTATGAGGTAATGCTAATGTCAGCATGAAGTGAGGGGTTTTTCTCACTAGAACTAATCCTACCCTAATCACTAACTGGTGGGACCTTTGCCATGTCATCTCTAATGTTTTTTATTTATTACAGAAAACATTATCACAACTTCTAAAATGATAAAAATAGCAATATGACATCAGCGTGATGTCACGCTGACTTCATCCATGGATGATCCTTAGATCAAGGTTGAATCCGTGGATTCAATGTGTGCGTTGGGCTGTGGTGAGGTGTGTTAGAAAGAGCATGCGCTAGCGAGTTCAACTATGGTCACGCCGCCCGAAAATGATCGTGGGAGCTTGGTTGACGGCGAGCCTAGGCGGCGGTTACGTCGGACTCATACGGGTAGGCCAGTATGGTGAGCAAGCGACGAATCGAAGAGTACATGGGTACTCAAGGGCTCACCAGGAGCATGACGAAGGGCTCGACGAAGCGAATCGTGGCTAGAATCGACGGAAACGGCGTCGACTAGCGGCAGAACGTCGGTGATGGCAAACTCGATTTAGGGCAAGCGGCTCCGATTCCTTTGGGGAGACGATCGAGTCGAGCACGCCAAACTCACGGGCGAGCTCGAATGGCAGAGAGGTGGTCTCTAGCGGCTATGACAAGCATCTCCGGCGAGCTAGGGTTTTGGTGTTCTTGCAAAGAGGAAGAGAGAGGTTGAGAGAGAGGTTGTGGGGAGATTGTAGGGTTCGCAGCATAGAAAACAAAAAATTTCCTACGATGTGAAATATGTACCAAGATCTATCTACTAGATACAAACAACGGGCGGATGTATATCCGTAGAGAACATACCCTTGAAGACCGACAAAGCTTAATGAGTTCGACTCGTGGTTGATGTAGACGATCTCTTGCCGATCTCAAGATCGAGAGGAATTCCTAGCCCACAAATCAGCAGCGCATTCGTGCTCGCACACAACTTCGAGGCACCGAGCAACCTCCGCCTCCTCGCTCCAGCGGTGCAGCGGAAGCACAACTCTTTCTTGCCGAATAGCCACCAGGAACATGTATCTCGCTAGTCCGACACCATGGGGAATAAATTCTAGAGGGGGAGAGAGATCCTTCACGAGGAGGTGTGAGTGAGAGAGAGGAGAGGGGGTGCCTTTTATACGAGTAGGGGGAACCCCAAGGGGGTGTCCGGCGCATGGGTCTGCCCCCTTGCCCTCCCCTCTTCATGTGGGTGGACACTCCACTCACAAAAATCCATTCAAAACCCTCCACTCAAAATCCCACTCAAACTTGCCATTAAATTTTCACCAAATTTATTGCAAACTCTCATTAAATAAAACTCTTTTATTTTATTCAGAATTTTGCCAATTACTTTAATGACAAACAATCACAAATAACCCCTTTCTAGAATTCTATTTCACATGTGTAGCACCCCGCGTAAAACCACTACTAGAAATTGCATGTTGTTTCGAATTTGTGCATCATCATGACATCATTGTTGCATACTTTGCCTCAAAACTATTTTCGATAAAACCCTATATTGGTTTCTACGTTACATCTCGTTCTTTATTCAAACTATATTTTTTGCTATTTTAAAACATGTAAAGTTGTTTACAGAATGTTTAATATACAAAAGAAAAGAAACATAAAATATTTTAAATATAAATAAAAATAAAACCTAGACCTAACTGGCTAGGCCCAAAAGGCCCAGTCGGTGGAACCCTAATCCCCACCTATCCTTAACCCTAACCCCACCCCTCCACCCAGCCGTCGCCGCTCCCAGGCACATGCACGCAACACACGCGCCCCGTTCCCATCCCAGATCCCACGTTTGCTCAGTTCCGCACAGGAACTCCTCACCGGGCCCACCCTGTCTGTTTCGTGTTGATCCCCACCTCCTTGCCCCGCAATCCCCGTTGCCCTCTTCCTCTGGCCCGATGGAGAGCGTCGCCAACCACCCGGCCTCCATCCCCTGCTCAATCCCTGATCCGCCGCCGCCAGCGACCTCACCCTGCCACCACTCCCGGACAGGCTCCTCCCCTCGTCCATCATCGTCAGCGCCCTTCGAGGCCCTGCACACGACCCTCCTGCGCGGCCCCGCAACCTCCCCAGCGACCTCGCGCTCTCTGTGGCTCGTCGCCGCCAGGAGCGAGGCCTCCGCCCACTTCACCTCTCCCTGGTCGCCTGGCCGCCAGAGCCCCGGCCGCGGCTCCTTCTCCTCGTGTGCCGCCGCCGGGAGGAGTTCCGCAGCGCCTTGGCCTCCTCCTGTCCCCGCCAGCGACCACCCCTCCGGTCGCCGTCGACCTTCGTCTGGGGAGACCCCGCCGCTGCAACGACCTGGCATTCCGCCTCCGCGGGTCACCTTCATGCATAGCGCTGCCTCCGTGCGAGGCATCCCCAGGCCTGAACCTCTCCGCCAGTTCCTGCCATTGTCGAGCCACCGTCGGCCTCCCCCTCATCACTCGTGCATCCACCGTCGTGCCGGACGTCCTCGCGTCTGCGCCTAGCCGCGCGTCCCAGTATGTCGCTTTGCAGCCTCAACTCGAGCCTGGTGTCCTCCTCGCTGACCACGCCATGACCTCCGTCCTCGCATGCCCCTGTTTTCTATCCGACGTAGAGCACGGGTATATTCCACGGTTGCTACAGATGATATTTCAAGTTGGTGTCGTTACTGCATATGTGGTGACGCGAGAGGAAGTGTAGCGGTAGTTGCGGGTTGTGTTCATATTCCCTCGAGATGTGGTAACGCCATCCAATAGTACTGAAACCCCGCAGAATTGCTATTCTTCTGGCTCGTCAAGATCTTTCATCGACAAAATGTCGATGCGTCAAGATCTTCTCGTTGACAAGGCCACCGATGTCGAGAAAGTTTACCCTCGACAATCGAAGTCGGGAATCCACAAGAGCTTCCTCATGGAAACCGAAGACCCCTGTTCCTGGATTTGAAGACCGATATCGGACCGAGTTCTCCGTCATGGACGACAAGGTCATCGCCATGGAACCGAAGAACCGAAGCTCTCCCTCTCGAATCCCGAAGCCCCGATCCCTCGAAAATCCAAGACCGTCGAACCCCTCATGTGTGACCCCTTTCCTCGAAGCCCTATTTTTATAAATGAACATACACTTGTTGCATATTAAATCGTCATGCTTGCATACATATTGTGGGTTGGGAGTATGTTGTCGACTCTAATAATAAATATGGAGACCATATGCGGGCGAATCCAGTCCAATATTGGTCTCATTTAAATTTGTGCATCAAACCGGTGATATATTTTGCCATGTTAAGATAACATTTAAATTGCGGGGTATCTAAATAACTTAAACCACTTAAATAATTGTCGGGACCCCGGTTCCTCTTAATATGACCTAATTGCATCGCATGCTTGTCATGTCATACATCATACATGCATCATGCCCGATCTTCTGCCGTAGTATTAAATATTGCATCCGGTGTTTCTGCTAGTGCTTTGCCTCTTCACGGATTAGGCCGATGAGTTGATGCGAGTGTCGACCTGATCCCCGGCGAACCTTCGGCAATGTTTTCAGGCGAGCATCTCCCCCTTTCTACTTATCTTACTTTTATAGTATTTATTTCCTCCTGTTGATCTATTGCTATCTGTGTTGCGATGCTCTAGTTTTCGTACCCGGGATATCCCTTGCAGCCTTATATTGCCTTGGAAACATCCTATTACCTGTTGTTTGGTAGATAGTTGGACTTGTGCGTCATAGTCGCTTGCTCAAGTGTTGTTGCGTGTCGTCCAGTACCACAGTTATTGGAGTATTGCCGTATGTTTAATGTTGGAGATGATCATGGCTTTAATTATCGTTTAATAACTAAAATTGAAAGTAGGTAAATGCAGAGGCACCGGTGGGTAATAGACAATATTTGGTTTTTAACCGCTCACTGGTGTCCCGAAGGACCCCGAGTTCTTGACACCTGTTCCGAGATCGAGCGCGCTAACCACATGTGGGGTGTGTGGGCACCACCATCGATTAGTACCTGATTTCAAAGTACTGTACCGGGGGCCACAAAGTAGTTTGGGGCTTTATTACTATCCTGTACTTATGCCATGCTTTACTGCTTTATTTATGATTGCGCGTGGGCCTTATCTGTTAGGAACAAATGTGGAATGTTTTCGCGGTATCGACAAGCCCAGTCACATTTTCGGTTCCCGATCGTTTACGATCATTGGCACAAACCTCTGGTCCGTCTCGAGCCGGCCGACTTCGTTCGGGTAGCTTAGTGGGGTGGCCCCCATGTGCTTGCTTTAGTCCAGGAAGCGTCGTGTCCGAAACCCGTCGACATACCGTTGGGTGTATGTTTTGTGATCTTGTACCTACCTGATCGACAACAAGGGTGTAGGTGCGTGTGGAAACTTTGGTGCACCCTGAGGTTAAATCTTTTAGAAGCCGTGTCGCGGTTATGGACGACTTGGAGCACAGTTCTCGATCATAGACAACTATAACTAAAGTTCTGTTATAATTTGACTTGTATCCGATATGACTAGTAATCAGCTTCACTACGGAATGGCTAAATAAAAGTACCAACAACTGCTGGGTTTGGGATATCTCATGCTAATTGTATCGACTAGTAAGTGCCAACTTCTAGCAGAATGGTTAACTAAAAGTGCCCACTGCTTATTATATCAGGATGACTATCTATACCTGACTAGTAATTGCTGCAACGATAACTGAATAAATAAAACTGCCAACTGTGTGAGTTCCTCGGTTGACTTCCTCGTTTGGTCTCGAGGGGGAAATACCAGGATGGGTATGCTTGGTGATAGTTTCAGGTTGGATCCGAATAGGTATTTCTTATCCCTATCTGATAGCCGCTAGTTGTATTGAGTCTCTATAGGTTGTTTAGTGTCTGCTGCGCTGCCGCTTCAGTCCACCATACCTATGTAGGCGAGGACCGCCGAATTCTAGTCTCGTCGTGTACTGGCCTCAGTACTGATCGCTCTCTTTTTCCTTTGACCTTTGTCGGCACCCCTTTTGTTTAAGCAGGTTTGAGATCGACGTCGTTAGCAGGGTTACCCTTCCGGCTTGGCCTGGGCAGGGTTATGGACGCCATTGGTTATTCTTCAGGGCTCTTAGCCCCATTTGCATCTTTTCCGTAGTCGGACGTTGTATCGTTTTCAAGGTGATTTGGATTTTTGTACTGTATATCTGTATTCTTGACTCTTGGAGTCGTTGTTGTATATATCTGTTCTGTGGGTTCCATCGTGGACTATTGTGTAATGGTATTACTTCGTTTTCCACCCGCACGAAAGTGCCTGGTGGGCACCTTTGAATCGTTTCTATGCGGGTTTGGTGGGGAACGCTGAAACTTGCATAGGGCCGATTCCGAGGGTGTTACAACATGCATAACCACTTTATGCAATTTCACCCGAAAACCTGTTTCGGTATCTAGTGAAATAAATTACTGCGCTTGTTTATTCTTTCGGCATGAAACTTTTTCTCCAATTGGATGTAGGTGTCTCTTAAGTATGTCACCCTACGGTTCGTGAATAATGCGGACATGATCGAGACCCCTCTCGGATCAATAATCAGAAGCGGGATCTGGAGACCCATACTGACTCCCACACATTCAACGATGACTTTCTTGTGATCGTCGGAACCTTTTACGCCAGTATCTTAATCCCTTTGTTTCGCGATATATTACATGTCCGAGATTCGATCATCGGTATCTCCATACCTAGTTTGATCTCGTTACTGACATGCACTCTTTTCTCGTTCCCGTGATATAACATTTTAGTGATCAAATCACTTGCTTGCAAGCTAACCAATGTGATATCACCGAGAGGGCCCAGAGTATATCTATCCGTCATCGGGATGAACAAATTCCACTCTCGATCCATGGGCCTCAACATAACACTTTATTAGTTCTGAATCCATCTTTATAGTCACCCCGTTACGGTGTGACGTTTGATGTTATCAAGAAACTCTTCCGGTGTTAGTGATTGACATGATCTCATGGTCTAAGGATTAGGATCACTTCGTAAGTTGTTATAGCAATATAAACTCAATGACTTTGATCGTAATGCTATACTTCGGATGAATGTTCATCACACCATTACACTAATGTTGTGATCTCGTTATTACCAACATCCAATGTCTATGATCAGGAAACCTTGATCATCTTGTTAATCAACGAGCTAATTTATGAGAGAGGCATAACTAGGAACTTTCTGTTTGTTTATTAAACACACATGTATTAACGTTTCCGTATTAATACAATTATAGCATGCAAAATAAACATCTATCATATACTTGGAATACACATAATAAACACTTTATTATTGCCTCTCAGGGCATATTCCCTTCAGTCTCCCACTTGCACTAGAGACAATAATCTAGTTACATAGTGATGCATCTAACACCCATTGAGTTCTGGTGTTGATCATGTTTTGCTCTAGGGAGAGTTTTAGACAACGGATCTGCTACATTGAGATCCGTGTGTACTTTACAAATCTTTATATCTCCATCCTTGACATGCTCGTGGATGGAGAGAAACCGGCACTTAATATGCTTGGAATGCTTGTGAGACCTTGGCTCTTTGGCATTAGCAATGGCACCATTGTTGTCACAATAGATCACGATTGGGTCCAACGCGTTTGCAACCACTCCTAGTTCGGATATGAACTCCTTCATCCAAACCGCTTCTTGAGCCGCTTCCGAAGCAGCAACATATTCGGCCTCCGTTGTTGATCCCGCCACCACAGGTTGTTTGGAGCTCCTCCAACTAACCGCACCGCCATTCATGAGAAATACGTATCTGGATTGAGACTTAGAGTCATCCGGATCGGTGTCAAAGCTTTCATCGACATAACACTTAGTGACGAGCTCTTCTTCACCTCCGTATACAAGAAACATATCCTTAGTTCTTCGTAAGTACTTAAGGATATTCTTGACCACTATCCAGTGTTCTGAACCTGGATCCGATTGGTACCTACTAGTCAAACTAATAGCATGTGCCACATCCGGTCTTGTACATAGCATGCCGTACATTATAGAGCCTATGGATGAAGCATAGGGGACTTTGTCCATTATCTCTCTTTCTTCCGCCGTAGCCGGACTTTGAGTCTTACTCAATGTCTTTCCTTGCAACATAGGTAAGAACCCCTTCTTACTTCCTTCCATTTTAAACTTCTTTAAAATCTTATCAAGGTATGTACTTTGTGATAGCCCTATTAGGCGCCTAGATCTATCTCTATAGATCTTTATGCCTAATATGTATGACGCTTCACCTAGGTCCTTCATTGAAAATTTGTTGTTTAGATAACGTTTAACACTCTTTAAAAGATCTATATCATTTCCAATCAATAATATGTCATCCACATATAATATCAGAAATGCCACATTGCTCCCACTAAGTTTCTTGTAAATACAAGCTTCTCCATAAGTTTGGACAAATCCAAACTCTTTGATCACCTCATCAAAGCGGAGATTCCAACTTCGTGATGCTTGCTTCAATCCATAGATGGATCGCTGAAGCTTGCACACCTTGTTAGCATCCTTAGGATCGACAAAACCCTTTGGTTGTATCATATACAACTCTTCTTCAATATTACCATTGATAAACGCGGTTTTGACATCCATCTGCCATATCTCATAATCGAAATATGCAGCAATTGCTAACATAATCCTAACTGATTTTAGCATTGCTACGGGAGAGAATGTCTCATCGTAGTCAACTCCTTGAATTTGTTGAAACCCCTTTGCGACAAGTCGAGATTTATAGACGGTCACATTACCATCAGCATCAGTTTTCCTTTTGAAAATTCATTTGTTCTCCACGGCCTTTCGGTCGTGAGGTAATTCCACCAAGTTCCAAACTTGATTTTCATACATGGATTCCATCTCGGATTTCATGGCTTCTAACCATTTGTTGGAATCCAGGCTCATCATCGCTTCTTCATACGTCGCAGGGTCATCATTTTCATCAACCATGAAATTCATGACAGGATTTCGGGAGTCAGCTGCGTCCTGCTAGACCTGCGAGGTTCGGTAGTATTCTCTTTCGGAGTTTCATGATCATTATCATTAGTTCCCTCTTCAACTGGTGGAGCCAACTCCGGAACGACTTCCGGCGCTGCAATACTCGCCATACTTTGAAGAGAAGGTTCAATAACCTCTTCGAGTTCTACCTTCCGACTACTCACACCTTTCACGAGAAACTCTTTCTCTAGAAAGGATCCATTCTTGGCAACAAAAACTTTGCCCTCAGATCTGTGATAGAAGGAATACCCAATAGTTTCCTTAGGGTATCCTATGAAGACGCATTTTTCCGCTTTGGGTTCGAGTTTATCCGGTTGAAGTTTCTTCACATAAACATCGCATCCCCAAACTTTAAGAAATGACAGCTTAGGTTTGTTTCCAAACCACAATTCATACGGTGTCTTTTCAACGGATTTAGATGGTGCCCGATTTAAAGTGAAAGCAGCAGTTTCTATTGCATAACCCCAAAATGATAACGGCAAGTCCGTCAGAGACATCATAGATCGAACCATATCCAATAAAGTACGATTACAACGTTCCGACACACCATTTCTCTGTGGTGTTCCGGCAGGTGTGAGTTGTGAAACAATTCCACACTCTTTCATGTGAGTGCTAAACTCGTAACTTAGATACTCACCTCCACGGTCGGACCGTAGAAATTTGATCTTTCTATTATGATGATTTTCAACTTCATTCTGAAATTCCTTGAACTTTTCAAAGGTTTCAGACTTGTGTTTCATCAAGTAGATATAACTGATATCCACCTCGCGTCGACACACTCATTGGACCACATACATCAGAATGTATGATTTCCAATAAATCTGTCGCCCGTTCCATTGAACCGGAAAACGGCGTTCTAGTCATCTTGCCCATAAGGCATGGCTCACATGTATCAAATGATTCAAAATCAAGTGATTCCAAAAGTCCATCCGAATGGAGCTTCTTCATGCGTTTAACGCCAATATGACCTAGACGGCAAGTACACATATATGCGGATATATCATCATTAAGTTTAATCCTTTTAGCATCAACATTATGAATATGTGTAACATTATCATCGAGATCTAATAGAAATAAACCATTCATCATCGGTGCATGACCATAAAATATTTCATTCATATAAATAGAACAACCATTATTCTCATATTTAAATGAATAACCACTTCGCATCAAACACGATCCAGATACAATGTTCATGCTTAGTGCAGGCACTAGATAACAATTATTCAAGTTTATAACTAATCCCGACGACAAATGGAGAGGTAGCGTTCCGACGGCGATCACATCAACGCTTGATCCATTGCCGACACACATCTTGACCTCACCCCTTGCTAGCGGTCGCTTGTTCCGCAGCCCCTGATTTGAGTTACAAATATTAGCAACTGAACCGGTATCAAATACCCAGGTGCTACTGCGAGCACTAGTCAAGTACACATCAATAACATGTATATCATATATACCTTTGTTTGCCTTGCCGGCCTTCTTGTCTTCCAAGTACTTGGGGCGATTTCTTCGATGGCGATCCCCTTATAATAGTAGCACTCGGTATCAGACTTAGGTCCAACTCGGGGTTTCTTTTCAGGCACGGCAACCGGCTTGCCGCCCTTACTTCCCTTCCGTTTGCCCTTCTTGTCTTTCTTGAAACCAGTGTTCCTATTGATCATCAACACTTGATGTTCCTTTTTGATCTCCACTTCTGCAGTTTTAAGCATTGACAGAAGCTCGGGGAGAGACTTCTTCATGCCTTTCATATTATAGTTCATCACGAATCTCTTATAGCTAGGTGGCAGAGACTGCAGAACACGATGGATGCCTAAGTCAATGGGAATCGTTATTCCCAAGGACACAAGCTTATCGGAGTAACCCGACATCTTGAGTACATGCTCACTAACGGAGCTGTGCTCTTCCATCATGCAGCTAAAGAACTTTTCTGAAGCGTTGTAGCTCTCTAAAGCAGCATGTGTGTTGAAAATCATTTTCAACTCACCCATTGTATCAAAAGCATTGCCGTTTTCGAAACGCTTTCGAAGTTCCGGCTCTAGCCCATACAGTATGCCGCAATGAACTAAGTTGTGGTCCTCCTGACGAGTCTGATAGACATTCTTCTCCTTGTCAGGGGCATCCTCAAAAGGTGGGGGGCCTAACGGCACTTCTAGCACATATTGCTTTTGTGAAGCAGAGAGGAGAATCCTCAAATTCATGGCCCATTCGGTAAAGTTGCTACCGTTCGTTGCAAGTTTCTCTTTCTCCATGAACACATTGAAATTAAAAGCAGGTGGTGCCATCTACAACAGAATTTGTAAAGTTTAGACTAAGTTTATGATAGATTGAGTTCAACTAATCCATATTACGAATGAACTCCCATTAAAAACGACATCGCTCGTGCCTTTTTGGTGATTACATGAACCAAATCCACTATACCAAGTCTGATCATCACGTGAGTCGGTATAGCTTCAAAGGTGAGCATCAAATGGGCATCATATCAACTATATGACTCATGCTTAACCTTTCGGTCCGTGTTCCGAGGCCATGTCTGTACATGCTAGGCTCGCCAAGTAAGAACCTTAGTATTCGCGTGTGTAACTGTCTTACACCCGAAATATGGTCGTGGATCCAAGAACACCCGATCATCACGTGATGTCTTGGAGCGATGAAAACATAATCGGTGCATACTAAAGGAAGAACACATTCTTATATTGATATTTAAATGAGGGATCATCTTATTATGCTAACAAAGCGCTAAACAAGCAATATAAGATGCTATCAAACATCATATGTTTATTAGTGGAATGATATGGTTCCCGCATATGATCTCTATCATGTGCACCGTGGTATGATCACTATCATACCTATATGTGTAAGTCCAAGGTCTATGGAGATTACACGTTATGTGTGTTGTAAGAGTATCATCTCATACTTCTACTTACAACATCACCATATCATAACACTAGCCCAGCATCAATCTAAACTAGACGCCTCTAATTCATCCATTGCAAATTTACATGGCTTAGGGCTTTCGAAGATAGAACCGTTCATACCTACGAACATGAACCACAACGAGGATAACCAAATTATTGACAACTCGTTGCAAAATAGATATTGACTATAGTAGGAGAGACAGACACCCGCTAGCCACTTATGCAAACTAGTTGCATGCCAAGCATGGACCAGGTCTCATGTGCGAGGACATGTAAAGTTTGTTCGGGCCGCTTCATCCCATTATGCCACCAATATCCAAAATTACAACTAAGGAGCAACAACATGATCATCATCGCCCACATACCCATATGTGTACTACCCGTGTAAAACATCTATGCATAGATTCGGCTCTGATACCACTACAGGGTTCGCAGCATAGAAAACAAAAAAATTCCTACAATGTGAACTATGTACCAAGATCTATCTACTAGATACAAATAACGGGCGGATGTATATCCGTAGAGAACATACCCTTGAATACTGACAAAGCTTAACGAGTTCGACTCGTGGTTGATGTAGACGATCTCTTGCCGATCTCAAGATCGAGAGGAAGTCCTAGCGCCGCAAATCAGCAGCGCATCTGTGCTCGCACACACGTTCGAGGCACCGAGCAACCTCCACCTCCTCACTCCAGTGGTGCAGCGGAAGCACAACTCTTTATTGTCGAATAGCCACCGGGAACATGTATCTCGCTAGTCCGAGACCATGGGGAATATATTCTAGAGGGAGAGAGAGATCCTTCACGAGGAGGTGTGAGTGAGAGAGAGGAGAGGGAGTGCCTTTTATAGGAGGAGGGAGGAACCCCCAAGGGGGTGGCCGGCGCATGGGGCTGCCCTCTTGCCCTCCCCTCTTCATCTGGGTGGACACTCCACTCACAAAAATCCAATCAAAACCCTCCACTCAAAATCCCACTCAAACTTGCCATTAAATTTCCACCAAATTTAATGCAAACTCTCATTAAATAAAACTCTTTTATTTTTTTATCAATTACTTTAATGGCAAACATTAACAAATAACCCTTTGCTAGAATTCTATTTCACATGCATAACCACTTTATGCAATTTCACCCGAAAACCTGTTTCGGTATCTAGTGAAATAAATTCTTGCGCTTGTTTATTCTTTCGGCATGAAACTTTTGCTCCAATTGGATGTCGGTGTCTCTTAAGTGTGTCACCCTATGGTTCGTGAATAATGCGGACATGATCGATACCCCTCTCGGATCAATAATCAGAAGCGGGATCTGGAGACCCATACTGACTCCCACACATTCAACGATGACTTCCTTGTGATCGTCGAAACCTTTTACGCCAGTATCTTAATCCCTTTGTTTCACAATATATTACATGTCCGAGATTCGATCATCGGTATCTCCATACCTAGTTTGATCTCGTTACTGACATGCACTCTTTTCTTGTTCCCGTGATATAACATTCTAGTGATCAAATCACTTGCTTGCAAGCTAACCAATGTGATATCACCGAGAGGGCCCAGAGTATATCTATCCGTCATCGGGATGAACAAATTCCACTCTCGATCCATGGGCCTCAACATAACACTTTATTAGTTCTGAATCCATCTTTATAGTCACCCTGTTATGGTGTGACGTTTGATGTTATCAAGAAACTCTTCCGGTGTTAGTGATTGACATGATATCATGGTCTAAGGATTAGGATCACTTCGTAAGTTGTTATAGCAATATAAACTCAATGACTTTGATCATAATGCTATACTTCGGATGAATGTTCATCACACCATTACACTAATGTTGTGATCTCGTTATTAACAACATCCAATGTCTATGATCAGGAAACCTTGATCATCTTGTTAATCAACGGGCTAGTTTATGAGAGAGGCATAACTAGGAACTTTCTGTTTGTTTATTAAACACACATGTATTAACGTTTCCGTACTAATACAATTATAGCATGCAAAATAAACATCTATCATACACTTGGAATACATATAATAAACATTTTATTATTGCCTCTCAGGGCATATTCCCTTCAGATATAAGGATGAGAGAGGGCACTCCAGCAGTTCTTATCCTCTCTTCTGGAGCTCAACGGCAGCGGGAATCGCAGCGGCCGATCGACGGCGGCCGGCACGACAGGCAGTTGCTTCCACCGTCGCGGAAGACGACGACGAACACAAGGCCGAAGCGGTACGGGCTAGCATTGGGCTGCAGTTGGGCCGACGTAGGCTGCGGTTGGGCTACTCACGGGCGACGAATAAGAGAGAGAAGCTGGGCCGTGGGCCAAATCTGATCTCCATCTGTTTTTTCCTGGTTCTTTCCCTTTTCTATTTTCTGTTTTGTTTTCAGATTTGAATTTGCATCTTTGATTTGAATTTTCTTTATAGGATTTATTTGCTAAATAATTGGAATAATACTAAAAGGTATTTACTAGCATTTTGTGAGCTTTTATTAAATAATGTTATATTTCTTTATTTTCTTTATATATATCCTTTTAATATTTTTAAGGGCTTTTGTTTTTATTTTTCTGTCCAGAATAAACCATGGATTTATATTATGATATTTCTTTATTTAATGATAGTATTTAATTCTAGTTAACTTATAGTTTGGAAGGAAATTTTTATATAATGATCATATATCATTATTTGATGTAGGATACACAAAGGAATTAATATGGTTAATATTACTCCCATAAATCTAGGGAATAACAAAATATATACATTTTTTATAACTAATATAGGAGTTAGGGTTTGAATTGTAGATGCTTACCCTAGGGTTTAGGGTTCTTAATGTACCTATTTTCTTTTGTTGATGTGAGTAAAGGTTTATGGCTAAACATATTGTCTTTATGTTTGTGATCTTTAATGCTATTCCCCTTTAAGATAGAAAGTTATTATCTGGAATGTCTAATGGAAAAGAATGGATAAAGATAACTCCTAAGCACATATGTTTATGATAATTAGAAGTGACAGAGATGTGCTTAAGTGATTTTCTATAGGAAATATTCCTATAAAGCATTGTGAAAATAAAATGATTTATCCAACAGATGAGATGGATGTTAAGCTTGATTATAGATTTAGGGTTTAGTGTTTACCAAGAATTCCTATCTTCCATAATTCACAATTCTTGACTTTTACTTAAAGAATTCCTTTCCTAGATATACTACTCCTTCATATCCATCATCATGTGCTAACTTGATGAGCTTTGCTACACAATGATATTCTTATCCACCTTTAATTCTTCTAAATCCATTTATAAATCCAATGAGCTTGACACTAAAAACCTTTCCTAATCCTCTCACATCTATACTTGGTTATATCAACTACTCTACTGCTGATAACCTCCAATCCAACAAGTTTTTACTTCTAACTCCATTCATACCCTTCCTTAATCCTCCACCACCAACATTACTCTAATAGATTCCTTGATAATTAGATATATATCAAATCCTACTTCACCTCAAGTGTTTAATATTTTCCAAGAGGAAAATACTAACTCTATAATTAAATGCTACTCTAACATCCTCCTAATCATACTATCTTATCTCTAATTAACTCCAATATCTTATACTAGAGTTCAACCATGTTTACCCACCAATGTCACTTATACAGGATATAAGCATTCAATCTTGGTGACTAAAGCATGATCACTATAATCCTTTGATCCTTTATGGTTTAGGTTTCCAATTGGCTAATCAAGGCTTCATCAATACATCATTACAGTTGTATTGAAACTATCTTCTTAGTATCTCTATTGGATTTGGGGATGTTATTCATGGACTATACCTACTTAATCCAATAGTATTACTCCTTGGTCTCCATCTTCAATGTTCATCCTTATAATCCTATTTGTTACCATATAATTAGATCTTCCATATAACTCTTCTATCCATCCAGGAGTGAGCTAACTCCTTCAATTACTATATTGAGTTGATTCCCTTCAATCACTCCCATCCTATAGATGATATCCAAAACTAGCATTACTACTTACCTCTTCTTACTTCTTTCTTTATAGGCCTTAAGTGAATGCTTTGATATGGACAAGAGTTGATAGATTAATAATTAATGGGGTTAAGAATTGGTGAATCAATAGTTGATTACTTAACATTTATGAACAAAAAATATGAGAATAGGGTTCAATAGAGATGGTAAGGATTGATATGGAAAGAAAGATATGTGGTGAATGGTCTTGGCTTGGTTTCCTTCCTAACTAAAGAGTCAGGGTGAAGTGTTACCATGTTTCTCATGGTAGAAATAGATAAGGATTGAATAGGTCAATAGTTAGTTATTACATTCTTGTTACTTGGTATTCATGATTTATTGTAATGAATACTAAGATGTGATCACCTAGGGATCTAATTACAATCATTAATCAATGTGTAATGACTTAGTTTCATTGCATTTGATCTACCCTTAGATCAAATCATGTTTACCCAAAATGAGATTTTAGCAAAGGTCATATTTAAACTTATCGCAATCAACTTGATGATCTACTTCAATTCCATCAAGTTGAGAGAAGCTTCAATTACTTTGACAAGTTTTGTTCAAAAGCGCGAAAATTATTCGTATTTTCTATGCATGAATGTGAAGGGAATATGCCCTGAGAGGCAATAATAAAGTGTTTATTATGTGTATTCCAAGTATATGATAGATGTTTATTTTGCATGCTATAATTGTATTAATATGGAAACATTAATACATGTGTGTTTAATAAACAAATAGAAAGTTCCTAGTTATGCCTCTCTCATAAACTAGCTCGTTGATTAACAAGATGATCAAGGTTTCCTGATCATAGACATTGGATGTTGTTAATAACGAGATCACAACATTAGTGTAATGGTGCGATGAACATTCATCCGAAGTATAGCATTACGATCAAAGTCATTGAGTTTATATTGCTATAACAACTTACGAAGTGATCCTAAGCCTTAGACCATGAGATCATGTCAATCACTAACACCGGAAGAGTTTCTTGATAACATCAAACGTCACACCGTAACAGGGTGACTATAAAGATGGATTCAGAACTAATAAAGTGTTATGTTGAGGCCCATGGACCGAGAGTGGAATTTGTTCATCCCGATGACGGATAGATATACTCTGGGCCCTCTCGGTGATATCACATTGGTTAGCTTGCAAGCAAGTGATTTGATCACTAGAATGTTATATCACGGGAACGAGAAAAGAGTGCACGTCAGTAACGAGATCAAACTAGGTATGGAGATACCGATGATCGAATCTCGGACATGTAATATATCGCGAAACAAAGGGATTAAGATACTGGCATAAAAGGTTCCGACGATCACAAGAAAGTCATCGTTGAATGTGTGGGAGTCAGTATGGGTCTCTAGATCCCACTTCTGATTATTGATCCGAGAGCGGTCTCGATCATGTCCGCATTATTCACGAACCGTAGGGTGACACACTTAAGAGACACCGACATCCAATTGGAGCAAAAGTTTCATGTCGGAAGAATAAACAAGCGCAGGAATTTATTTCACTAGATACCGAAACAGGTTTTCGGGTGAAATTGCATAAAGTGGTTATGCATGTGAAATAGAATTCTAGCAAGGGGTTATTTGTGAATGTTTGTCATTAAAGTAATTGACAAAATTCTGAATAAAATAAAATAGTTTTATTTAATGAGAGTTTGCATGAAATTTGGTGGAAATTTAATGGCAAGTTTGAGTGGGATTTTGAGTGGAGGGATTTGAATGGATTTTTGTGAGTGGAGTGTCCGCCCACATGAAGAGGGGAGGGCAAGGGGGCAGCCCCATGCGCCAGCCACCCCCTTGGGGTTCCCCCTCCTCCTATAAAAGGCACCCCCTCTCCACTACTAGGAAAATAGCTATAGGTAATAAGCACATCCGTGGCTCACATGGCTGGAGTGCCCCACGGGTAAAACAGACGTGGCACACCTATGGGTAGTGCCCTACTAGTAACTAGAACAACCGTGGCGCACATGACCATAGTGCGCCACAGATATGTGTGGGCCAGGGCCCTGTTGGCCGCATGCCGCATACCCGTAGCGCACGTAGGGGTGGTGCGCTACAGTTGTTGGGGATAGCCGTAGCGGACATGTGGCAAGTGCGCTACGCCTATGCCCAGCCCCCTCTGCTCCTTAAACGGGCATAAACATCCGTGGCGCACTCTGGCATATGCGCCATGGATGTGCTTTTTCCCTGTGGCGCACTGGGGCCATGTGCGCCACGGATGTGTCGACCTGCACAAACATATGTGGTCATGTGATCATCTCCACCACCCCACACTTCACTTTCCCCTTCTTCTTCCTCCTTAGATCTAGTCGGGATCCTTCTCCTTCCCAACTCAATTTCTCCACTCATTCACCATTTTTAGCATGTAGAACTTGCCTTGGATGTTACATAAGTAATAGAGGAAGCTCTCCTCTCTCATCTCCTTCTCCGGTCTCGCGTGCACCTCTCCTTTCCATCTTCTCGCGATTGGTCTCTCATCTCGGTAAGTTGTCCATGTAAGGATGTGTTCATGTGTATATGGATGATATGGTCATATGTATGTAGATGATCGATGCTCATGATGTGTGTATGGAGAGGATCGATATGGTCATATGTGTGTATATATGGAGAGTATCGATGATGCTCATGCATGTGTGTATGGAGAGGATAATGATATGTTCATGTGTGCATGGATCTCGGTCTCTCTCTCTCTCTCCCTTGTGTTTGTATGTGAACAAGTTGCCATTTGTTTTGCCAAAATGTTGATTCATTTCCATTTTGGCAAGACTTTGGCATTTCGCAAAGGTCCTAATTTTTGGATAGGTCATGCCGAAATTTTCTATCGACCATTGCATGCATGCATTCATTATGTGGTTCTAATAGACTTCTAATTGTACCGTGTACACCGTGAAGGCAAAAATGGTCCGCATAATGAGCGAAGGCATTGTGGCTAGATTTTTGAAATGTGCGACGGCCGACATGATACGAAATAACAAGACGGATATAAGATGTCCGTGTAGAAGATGCAAACTCAACTGGGTGATCGACCCATATTCCGGGAATCTGCAGGCGCACCTGCTCTGCCAGGGTTTCATGGATGGATACACTCGTTGGATAAGCAATGATGAAGACGATGGAGACGGTGAAGGTGGCCAACATGACGATGATCATCATCACGGCGAGAACGTGCGAGATGATGAAGAGTCTCCTGGAGATGGTGAAGGTGTGGAAGCAGATCGGGATGATGATGATCTAGATGCCGGAGGAGCAGACGACGATGGAACAACGTCAGGCTGGGTGCGGGACCCTTATGTGCAAGAGCTGCTTCTCAAGCAGACGAGTAACGCCAGGGCTGCCGCTAGAGAGAAAGCCAAGCTTGTGCAACTTGAGAAAGACGCGGTTACTCCATTGTATGAAGGATGGAGGCCCGATGATACCCAGTTGAATGTAACGCTCAAGGCTATGGAGATGAAGGCAAAACACAAATTGAGTGACGCAAGCTTCGATGATATGATGGCATTTTGGCACGATCGTCTCCCGGAGGAGAACACATGTCCAACTAGTATCGAGGACGCCAAGAAAATCGTCTGTCCTCTCGATCTACCGCACGTTAGATATCACGTATGCATCAACGATTGCATCATTTATCGGGGCGAGGACGCGGAGAAAACCACATGTACGGTGTGCGGCGTGAGTCGATACAAGAAAGGGAAGAAAGCACCTCGAAAAGTGGTATGGTACTTTCCTATCACTCCTCGTCTGCAGCGCTATTTCGCGGACCCTAAGGAAGCGAAGCTCATGCGATGGCATGCGGAAAGGAAGAAGCCAGGAGATGATGATGATGACCCCGAAAAGGATGAGCTGCTGACGCACCCTTCAGATGCTATCCAGTTGAAAGCATTGGACCTCGAATTCCCAGAATTTGGTGGAGATTCGAGGAACATCAGGCTTGGTGTGAGCACCGATGGACTCAATTCGTTCGGTATCCAGAGCAGCACGCACATCACTTGGACCGTGTTTGTATGGATGTACAACCTCCCTCCATGGTTGTGCAGGAAGAAGAAGTACATACAAATGAGTATGCTAATTCAAGGGCTGAAACAACCTGGTACCGACATCAATCTGTATCTCGGGCTGTTGAAAGAGGAGCTAGCCACATTATGGGAATCTGGAGCCAATACTTACGACGCCGTCGCACAAGATTATTTCACTATGAGAGCCGCGTTGGTCACTATGGTGCAAGACTATCCAGGTTGCGGGTATATCTCGGGGCAGGTTATCCAAGGATTCTGCACAAGCGTTAGGTGCATGGATAACACAAGCTATCTCCAACTAGAGAAAGATCCAGGGTCTTCGAAAACCGTGTTCATGGCGCACCGGAGGTGGCTCGGTAAGAATGATCCATGGAGAAAACGTGGAGACCTGTTCGATAGAAAATCCAAGACCCGAGGAATCCCAGAGCGTAGGAGCAGCGAAGAAGTGGAAGAGTTGCTGAAAAACTGGAAAGATTGTCCTAAGCCTGGAAAGAAGCGAAAGAGGCAGAAACAAGACAAGCCGCTGATGAAGGTATGGAAAACAAGGTCTGTTTTCTGGGAGTTGCCATACTTGAAGTTTCTCTGCACGCCTCATAGCCTCGACATCATGCATATCACAAAACGTGTGCGAGAGTCTGGTCGCCACCATAATCAACATGCCAGATAGGACGAAAGATGGTCCGAAAGCAAGGCACGACCTGATATGCTTGGGTATCCGGAAGGAGCTTCACGGAGGACGCACTACTCCTAATGATCAGGAAGATGGCGATGATCATGAGTCGGAGACGACACAAGGTCGTCGGAAGGGTAAAAAGTTCAAGAAGAACGAATATTACTGCCCTCCTTCTTGCTTCACTCTAAGCCAGGATCAGATCAAACAGTTTTTCAAGTGCCTTCTAGGAGTCAAATTTCCTTACGGCTACGCGGGCAAGATAAGCAGATACCTAGACGAGGCGAAGCAGAGGTTCAGTGGCATGAAGTCTCACGACTGTGCCGTGCTAATGACGCAGGTACTTCCGGTCGCACTAAGAGGGATAATGGACGAGCACGTCCGTGAAACGTTATTTGGCCTCTGCAAGTTTTTCGACGTCATCTCTAGGACGTCGATTGGCATGAATCAGCTCGGGAGGCTACAAGAGGAGATCGTGGTGATACTATGTGAGCTTGAGGTCTACTTCCCACCCGCATTCTTTGACATTATGGTGCATCTGCTGGTCCATTTCATGGAGGACATTGTACAACTCGGGCCGATGTTCCTCCGCAGCATGATGGCGTTCGAAAGGATGAACAGACACATCAAAGGATACGTTCGCAACAGGTCCCGTCCAGATGGAAGCATAGCCAAGGGATTTCTGGCCGAAGAGTGCATCTCTTTCTGCACGAATTATCTAGACATCGAGAACCCTGTCGGTCTTCCCGTCAACAGGCACCTTGGCAAGCTCGACGGATCTGGTCACCGAGAGGGTCGTCGCATACTGCATGCAGACTTTGATTTTCGACGCGCAGACTTTGATCGAGCAAACTTCGTCGCGCTACAGCATTTAGAACTGGTCGATCCTTGGGTACAGGAGCACAAAAGGTTAATTGAGAAGAAGTACAGTGACCGGGGAATATAGAGGACGCAGGGAGAAATAATCAAAGAGCACAACCTAGATTTCATGCGTTGGTTTAGGCAGACGCTCCTTGATAATCCCCCGCGATCGCATTCTTCTGGCATGGAAAAGATCATATTCACCTTGTCGCAGGGACCGATGCAAAACCTGGTGACCTATCAGGCGTATGATATCAACGGCTACACATTCTACACGGAGGAAAAGGACAACAAGTGTGATTATCAGAACTCAGGCGTAACGTCGGAATTCTACACCGATGACAACGTGAAGGAAATATTCTACGGAAGAATCGAGGAGATCTAGGAGCTCGACTACTATGGAGAAAAGGTGCCGATATTCCATGTCAGATGGGCAAAGAGCGTCGAAAGAGAAGACCGGTATTTCACAACCATGGTTATACCCGAAGCAGCCAAATCCAAGGCCGCCGGTGCGAACGTGGCCGCGAAAAATGAACCGCGGGTACTGGCTACCAAAGTGGACCAATGTTTTTTCATTACCGACCCGACAAAGCCTAGCCGTGTTGTCGTGAGGAGAGGAAAAAAGAAACATCATCGGAATGGATGGAGTCGCCAACGAGCAAGACTTCGACCAGTACGGCGATCCAACGATTGAAGATGACGACGACTACGATGCAGCAACATACATCACAAGAAGAAAAAGGACAACCCTACCCAAAAAAGGTAGCCCGTTCGAAAGAAGAAACATTAAAGTGCCAGGGCTAAATTATTCAACCGTGACAAAGAAGGGAAAAAAGATTGTAAAACGCTAGCTCAAAAAATATTGTAAAACGCGTGGTCGAAAAAGATTGTAATATTCATGGACAAATTATTATGAAATTTAGTTATACTTTGAATCATATTTGTACCACTTTTATGACATATATTATCACTTTTGGGCATTTTTGGAATATTTAAAAGTATTTTAAAAACAAAACAAAACTTCTATGGCATATATCACCACTTTTGGGCATTTTTTGGAACATTTAAAAGTATTTTTAAAATAAAAATAAAAAAGTGGGGCACCAGGATTCGAACCTGGGTGCTCATAAGTTTAGAATAGAGCAGTGGGCACAACCAGTGGGATAGGCAAGTGTAGTTGCTAGAAGGAGTGCTGCAGCCTTGTTATAGAGTGGTTACAACCCAGATAGGTGTAGCGCACTATGCCAGAGTGCGCTACGGATATCTGTAGCGCACACGGGGAGGAGGAGGAGGGCGCCCGTGTCCGAGAGGAGGAGAAGACCGTCTTCATTCGCCCGCCAATGTCATCCTCGAGAGGAGGTTAGCCCCTTCCCTCTCTCCCTCTCTCCCTCTCTATTACGGTAAACAAATTGCTTTACCGCCTTTCACGCCATCTATTACTCTTATGGCATCTCTGATGACGCCGTACCTATTTTCCGCAGACGGATGTTCCTTGCACTCTCTTATGCTACGTGAACAACGAGCTGAGGGATGTTGCCAAGGGTACCATCGTTCAACCCTTGCAGCGCACGTTCCACTCAAGGCCGGTGCCATATAGCGTGCACAGGGTTAAAATTAGTCAGGTGCTAAGGGGCTGCGACGACCTGGAACCTCCCATTCAACCCCCAGGAGCGGATGAAGAAGAGCCGACTGTCCTCAGAACTTGCTTCGGCTTATTCTTGCAATGGCCAAAGAGCATGATCCGTTTGGGGACGGCGGGGCCATCACGCCACAAACAACAGCACGGCCTGTCATGCCAGCGACAAGCGGTGGCAAGGCCCCCTTACCGCCCTCGCCGTCACCGCCACGCGGTGGGTCGGATGATCATGTTGATGATATGCACATGGCGCAGGATCCGGCCGAGGACGATGAAGACTGAAATGATCACTTCTTCAACACTCAGTTTAGCAACGAAGACCTAGCTGGTGGCCCCACAGAGAAAGCCACTATCACCAAGCGTCTGTTTAGTTCTCAGGAGACGCCTCCAGCTTGCGCCTTTACATAGCCAGCTGATACAACCAACCGACCCTTTATTCTAAGCCCTGACACACTACATAGGGCGGCCGGTGCTCAGATTGCGGTGCCTGCCCGCTCTCCAAAAGGAAAAAAGGGCAGGAAAAGAAAATCTAGCAGCTCGAGCCAGCCGGTGGCGTCAATAACTGCGAATCCGATCAGGTTTCGGGACGGGCCACCAAGACCCGAGGGTATTATGTGGAGGATTCATGTGGCGGGTGAGCCCATGCTACCTAAGAATTTGCGGAAGCTCGCCAGTTCGGAACTGCAGAGTGTGCATGACGGCATGTTGACAATAGAGAGACGCCTTTTATCGGAGAAAGATCCCTCGCACCCAGTATTCTTGGTTAAGGTGCCACCAGGCTTGGGCTTCGTCGACAATGCCCCTACGGATCTGTTCTTCCTGCGGTTCGACGACATCTTCAATATGTTCCACCTATACCCGCTGGACTATACCATGGTCCATCTGTTTTCTCTTAGCCTGGCCATGCAGATCATTAGAGAGAACACACCGGGCATCGCTATAGTGGACCCCTACTACATGCGTGATGGCTGCTTGGGTTCCCCCGCCGAACGACGTATCGTGGCCTCGTACCTAAAAAGAATCCTCGTGGCGAACAAGACAAAGGAATACATTCTCGTGCCTTACTTTCCCGAGTAAGTCGTTATTCACTCGCCACCGTCGATTGGCTTTATTAGATTATCATCATTCCATTTCCAACACATTCCATTTGAATTTTTTGCGCAGAGATGAACACTGCACGCTCATCTCCTTATCGCCGAAGTATTCCCACGCCACGTATTTCGACTCGGGGAGTCTAGAAAAGAAGAAAAACTACGACAAGATCAAGGAAGTTCTGGATGATGCTCTCAATGGCTTTGCCTCGACGGAAGGCACCACCTTCGTGCGTACGAAGGTCAAGTTCGGCAGGCACGTCTTCAACCACGTAACGGAGTTCCCCTGCGTGAAGCAGCCGCAAAATAGTAACATGGAAGCCTACTACGCACTCCATCACATGAGGGCGTTCCTACTTGACCAGCAGAATTCTACGCTGCCAGATCATCTCAAATAGTGGGCCGAAGCAAAGGCCAAGATCACTGATTCAGATATTAGACAAGAGATGTATCGCATCCAGCATCAGTTTGGGGCAATCATCTTTCGTGATGTCATGACTTCGGGGGGGATCTTCTACGGAGGAAATATCCCGAATAACCATGACATAGAAGATCGCCTAGAGATGCAGGGTGCCTATATGATGTTCATGACGAGACAAGGCGTCCTCCCGTTCCCTAAGCCGAGCCAGAAGGCTTGATGTTGTCCTAGTTGTAGTTACAAACTATAGATGACCTTTGTGTGTGTGTGGAAAAGTGTACATGCTACTATACTTATCTTATTAGGTTTATGAATCATCGCTTACTTCTTTTGCTTATTATTATTATATATCAATCAATGCTTGGTTTTTTTGCTTACTCTTTGGTCCTTTGCTCACTTCGGTCCTTCTTTTTTTCCTTACTCTTTTTTCGAGAATAATGTCGATGATTGAAATGTCGTGGCACACTATATATGTGAATGTGCTACGATGGGATTGTGAGCCTTGTGATATGCACAAGTCCAGGTCTTGTGCATCCTCTACTTGGCTCATGGTTCCATCGTAGCATATTCCTGTGTCCAACGACCTATGTATATATATGAGGCATTCTTTTCGAGTTATTTTTGTATTTTTAGAGAATAATGCCGATGATTGAAATGTCGTGGCACAATATATATGTGAATGTGCTACGACGGGATAGTTAGCCTTGTGATATGCACAAGTCCAGGAATTGTGCATCCTACTTGGCTAACCGTTCCGTCGTAGCATATTCACTAATCAACGACCTAGCTAGTTATATATGAGGCATTCTTTTCGAGTTACTTTGGTCTTTTTCGAGAATTATGCCGATGATTGAAATGTCGTGGCACAATATATATGTGAATGTGCTACGACGGGACTGTAAGCCTTGTGTTATGCACAGGTCTAGATGTTGTGCATCCTACTTGGCTTACGGTTCCAACGTAGCATATTCCTGTGTCCAACGACCTATGTATATATATGAGGCATTATTTTCGAGTTACTTTGGTCTTTTTCGAGAATAATGCCGATGATTAAAATGTCTTGGCACAATATATATATGTGAATGTGCTACGACGGGATTGTGAGCCTTGTGATATGCGCAGGTCCAGGTCTTGTGCATCCTACTTGGCTCACAGTTCCATCGTAGCATATTTCTGTGTCGAACAACCTAGTTATATATGAGGCATGCTTTTTGAGTTTGGTCTTTTTGATTTAGGAGTACTTTCTATAAGTGTATCTTCACATGCGACTTTAATTATATATGTTTTTTCCAATCATCGGTTAATTATTATTGTCAACTTATAGATGACGTGGTACGTCGTGTACAAGGGACGGGTTCCCGGAGTCTACGATGATTGGGAAGACTGCCGGAGACAGGTGCACCGTTTCAGCGGCAATAGCTACAAAGGGTACAACACTACGGCGGAGGCGGAAGCTAGATACACGTGCTATCTAGCAGGAGTTAGGACAAGGAACCGGATGAAGACCTACACCTTCGTCGCGGCAGTGATCATGCTTATCTTCTTTGGTTGTTTATCCCGCGTTTGTGTCTAGCTAGTTTAGATGTCTAGGCGAGCTTCCGATCTCTAACTTGTTCGATCGACACATGTATTCGCATATCACCAACTACTTTGTAACTTGATCGAAACAATGTAACTTATACTATGTATTCATGTATGAGACTTATCTATATGTATTTGTTTCAATCTTGTTTTTCAAATTGTGTATTTATATATATAACTGTATATCTTGTATCTGTGTATGTATATCTGCCTGTAATATTGTATATAATCTGTATTGTATATAATCTGGCTCTGAAATTAAAAAAACAAAAAAACACATGTGGCGCACATGACCTAGCTTTTGTGGCGCACTACGTCTAAAGCGCACCTCAGCAGCTTAGTGGCGCACTGGGCCGTGCGCCACAGATGATCTAACGCGTAGCGCACCTGCCCACATAGCCGTGGCGCACTAGCAGGTGCGCTATGCCTATCTCGACACAACCGTGGCGCACTAGGCAGTGTGCCACGGCTAGGAGATAGCCGTAGCGCAAGGCCCGTGGCGCACCCCTAGTGCGCCAGAGATGATGATTATAGGTGCGCCACAGACGACCGTTTTCCTAGTAGTGCTCCTCTCTCTCACTTACACCTCCTCGTGAAGGATCTCTCTCCCCCTCTAGAATTTATCCCCCATGGTCTCGGACTAGTGAGATACATGTTCCCGGTGGCTATTCGGCAAGAAAGAGTTGTGCTTTCGCTGCATCGCTGGAGCGAGGAGGCGGAGGTTGCTCGGTTCCTCGAACGTGTGTGCGAGCACGGATGCGCTGCTGATTTGTGGCGCTAGGACTTCCTCTCGATCTTGAGATCGGCAAGAGATCGTCTACATCAACCACGAGTCGAACTCTTTAAGATTTGCCGGTCTTCAAGGGTATGTTCTCTATGGATATATATCCGCCAGTTGTTTGTATCTAGTAGATAGATCTTGGTACATAGTTCACATCATAGGGAATTTTTTGTTTTCTATGTTACGAACCCTACAGTGGTATCAGAGCCGGATCTATGCGTAGATGCTTTATACGGGTAGTACACATATGAGTATGTGGGCGATGATGATCATGTTGTTGCTCCTTAGTTGTAATTTTGGATATTGGTGGCATAGTGGGATGAAGAGGCCCGAACAAACTTTACATGTCCTCGCACATGAGACCTGTTCCACGCTTGACATGCAACTAGTTTGCATAAGTTGCTAGCGGGTATCTGTCTCTCCTACTATAGTCAATATCTATTTTGCAATGAGTTGTCAACAATTTGGTTATCCTCATTGTGGTTCATGTTCGTAGGTATGAACGGTTCTATCTTCGAAAACCCTAAGCCACGTAAAATTTGCAATGGATAAATTAGAGGCGTCTAGTTTAGATTGTTGCTGGGCTAGTGTTATGATATGGTGATGTTGTAAGTAGAAGTATGAGATGATACTCTTACAACACACATAACGTGTAATCTCCATAGACCTTGGACTTACACATATAGGTATGATAGTGATCATACCACGGTGCACATGATAGAGATCATATGCGGGAACCATATCATTCCACTAATAAGCATATGATGTTTGATAGCATCTTATATTGCTTGTTTAGCGCTTTGTTAGCATAATAAGATGATCCCTCATTTAAATATCAATATAAGAATGTGTTCTTCCTTTAGTATGCACCGATTATGTTTTCGTCGCTCCAAGACATCACATGATGATCGGGTGTTCTTGGATCCACGACCATATTTCGGGTGTAAGACAGTTACACACGCGAATACTAAGGTTCTTACTTGGCGAGCCTAGCATATACAGACATGGCCTCGGAACACGGACCGAAAGGTTAAGCATGAGTCATATAGTTGATATGATGCCCATTTGATGCTCACCTTTGAAGCTATACCGACTCACGTGATGATCAGACTTGGTATAGTGGATTTGGTTCATGTAATCACCAAAAAGGCACGAGCGATGTCGTTTTTAATGGGAGTTTATTCGTAATATGGATTAGTTGAACTCAATCTATCATAAACTTAGTCTAAACTTTACAAATTCTGTTGTAGATGGCACCACCTGCTTTTAATTTCAATGTGTTCATGGAGAAAGAGAAACTTGCAACGAACGGTAGCAACTTTACCGAATGGGCCATGAATTTGAGGATTCTCCTCTCTGCTGCACAAAAGCAATATGTGCTAGAAGCGCCGCTAGGCCCCCCGCCTTTTGAGGATGCCCCTGACAAGGAGAAGAATGTCTATCAGACTCGTCGGGAGGACCACAACTTAGTTCATTGCAGCATATTGTATGGGCTAGAGCCGGAACTTCGAAAGCGTTTCGAAAACGGCAATGCATTTGATACAATGGGTGAGTTGAAAATTATTTTCGACACACATGCTGTTGTAGAAAGCTACAATGCTTCAGAAAAGTTCTTTAGCTGCATGATGGAAGAGCACAACTCCGTTAGTGAGCATGTACTCAAGATGTCGGGTTACGCCGATAAGCTTGTGTCCTTGGGAATAACGATTCCCATTGACTTAGGCATCCATCGTGTTCTGCAGTCTCTGCCACCTAGCTATAAGATCTTCGTGATGAACTATAATATGCAAGGCATGAAGAAGTCTCTCCCCGAGCTTCTGTCAATGCTTAAAACTGCAGAAGTGGAGATCAAAAAGGAACATCAAGTGTTGATGATCAATAGGAACACTGGTTTCAAGAAAGACAAGAAGGGAAAACGTAAGGGAAGTAAGGGCGGCAAGCTGGTTGCCATGCCTGAAAAGAAACCCCGAGTTGGACCTAAGTCTGATACCGAGTGCTACTATTGTAAGGGGACTAGCGACTAGAAGCGCAAGTGCCCCAAGTACTTGGTAGACAAGAAGGCCGGCAAGGCAAACAAAGGTATATAAGATATACATGTTATTGATGTGTACTTGACTAGTGCTCGCAGTAGCACCTGGGTATTTGATACCGGTTCAGTTGCTAATATTTATAACTCGAATCAGTGGCTGCGGAACAAGCGACCGCTAGCAAGGGGTGAGGTCAAGATGCGTGTCGGCAATGGATCAAGCGTTGATGTGATCGCCGTCGGAACGCTACCTCTCCATTTGTCGTCGGGATTAGTTATAAACTTGAATAATTGTTATCTGGTGCCTGCACTAAGCATGAACATTGTATCTGGATCGTGTTTGATGCGAAGTGGTTATTCATTTAAATCCGAGAACAATGGTTGTTCTATTTATGTGAATGAAATATTTTATGGTCATGCACCAATGATGAATGGTTTATTTCTATTAGATCTCGATGATAATGTTACACATATTCATAATGTTGATGCTAAAAGGATTAAACTTAATGATGATATATCCGCATATATGTGGCACTACCGTCTAGGTCATATTGGCATTAAACGCATGAAGAAGCTCCATTCGGATGGACTTTTGGAATCACTTGATTTTGAATCATTTGATACATGTGAGCCATGCCTTACGGGCAAGATGACTAGAACGTCGTTTTTCGGTTCAATGGAACGGGCGACAGATTTATTGGAAATCATACATTCTGATGTATGTGGTCCAATGAGTGTGTCGGCGCGAGGTGGATATCGTTATTTTGTTACTTTCACGGATGATTTGAGTAGATACGGTTATATCTACTTGATGAAACACAAGTCTGAAACCTTTGCAAAGTTCAAGGAATTTCAGAATGAAGTTGAAAATCATCGTAATAGAAATATCAAATTTCTACGGTCCGGCCGTGGAGGTGAGTATCTAAGTTACGAGTTTAGCACTCACATGAAAGAGTGTGGAATTGTTTCACAACTCACACCTGGAGCATACGGAGAAATGGTGTGTCGGAACGTCGTAATCGTACTTTATTGGATATGGTTCGATCTATGATGTCTCTGACGGACTTGCCGTTGTCATTTTGGGGTTATGCACTAGAAACTGCTGCTTTCACTTTAAATCGGGCACCATCTAAATCCGTTGAAAAGACACCGTATGAATTGTGGTTTGGAAACAAACCTAAGCTATCATTTCTTAAAGTTTGGGGATGCAATGTTTATGTGAAGAAACTTCACCCAGATAAACTCGAACCCAAAGCGGAAGAATGCGTCTTCATAGGATACCCTAAGGAAACTATTGGGTATTCCTTCTATCACAGATCTGAGGGCAAAGTTTTTGTTGCCAAGAATGGATCCTTTCTAGAGAAAGAGTTTCTCGCAAAAGGTGTGAGTAGTCGAAAGGTAGAACTCGAAGAGGTTATTGAACCTTCTCTTCAAAGTATGGCGAGTATTGCAGCGCCGGAAGTCGTTCCGGAGTTGGCTCCACCAGTTGAAATGGGAACTAATGATAATGATCATGAAACTCCGAAAGAGAATACTACCAAACCTCGCAGGTCTAGCAGGACGCGTGCAGCTCCCGAGCTGTACGGAAATCCTGTCATGAATTTCATGGTTGATGAAAATGATGACCCTATGACGTATGAAGAAGCAATGATGAGCCCGGATTCCAACAAATGGTTAGAAGCCATGAAATCCGAGATGGAATCCATGTATGAAAATCAAGTTTGGAACTTGGTGGAATTACCTCACGACCGAAAGGCGATGGAGAACAAATAGATTTTCAAAAGGAAAACTGATGCTGATGGTAATGTGATCGTCTATAAATCTCGAATTGTCGCAAAGGGGTTTCGACAAATTCAAGTAGTTGACTACGATGAGACATTCTCTCCCGTAGCGATGCTAAAATCAGTTAGGACTATGTTAGCAATTGCTGCATATTTCGATTATGAGATATGGCAGATGGATGTCAAAACCGCGTTTCTCAATGGTAATATTGAAGAAGAGTTGTATATGATACAACCAAAGGGTTTTGTCGATCCTAAGGATGCTAACAAGGTGTGCAAGCTTCAGCGATCCATCTATGGATTGAAGCAAGCATCACGAAGTTGGAATCTCCGCTTTGATGAGGTGATCAAAGAGTTTGGATTTGTCCAAACTTATGGAGAAGCTTGTATTTACAAGAAAGTGAGTGGGAGCAATGTGGCATTTCTGATATTATATGTGGATGACATATTGATGGGGATATGCCTACCGGGGTATACCCAGCAGGACGTTTCCGATCGCCCAGAACTGAGGCTGGCGAGTGGGCTGCGGATCGGATCAAGGCCTGGCGTGGATCCAAGCGACTGGAAGCTGAAGGCCCAGGAGAATAGATAGGCCCAGTCGGATTAGGTTAAATGAGTGTCGAAGCCTTAACTGATTCGGTTGAGATATGTAAACCCTAGTGGGTGAGTCTATATAAACCTCCCTACAGGGCGTGTAGAGGATACGTTCCATCATCCACCCAAGCGACTCGCCGCCTAGCCGTCGAGCTCGCCCCTTTGTACTTCCATCATAATACAATCTAGCAGGAGTAGGTCTTTACCCTTCGGGGGGCCGAACCTGGGTAAAACCCTGTGTCTCCGCCCTCATCTCGCACCGCAGATGGCTGGCCGCCCTTGCCCTTCGTTCTACTACTGCCCGATTGCGGCGTCGCTGTCAGTCATTCCGACGACAGTGGCGCCCACCGTGGGGCCTGGCCAGTCTGGCCGGTGTTCTGCGGCGAGATCTGCCCATCAACGAGTCGGTCGCCATCGGCCGCATGATAGCGATCGGCGAGATGCTCCAGATCTTGCCGAGCAGCTACGTCCCGGCGGCGCGACCCGTCACGCACAACATGATCTTGCCAGTCGGCACGATCAGCCTCTTCGTCGGCCTCACCGACGTCATCGTCTCGGAGGACTCGGCTCGCATCCACGAGTCACCGCCACGCGACCGGCTTTCTGAGAGCCAGGTCCGCACGATCCATCGCCTCGCCTCCGAGTACAACTCGGCCCACAACGACGTGGCCAAAAACACCGCGGCCGCGGAAGACGCGGCCCTCAACGACGACGCCGACTCGGCGACTCCGGCGTCGCTCACCGGATCCATCACCGTGGCTTCGCCCGCGGGCTCCATCACCCAGGTGTCCAACGTGGGAGACTTCGAGGCTCCCTCCATCCTTGGGATCTTCGACTTCGACTCCGGGTCGGAAAACTCCGCCGATCTCCGCGACAGGACCGGTCGCCACGCCGCGACCTACATGGCGACTGGCACCGATCCACCGGAGGATCCCTTCTCCACCCCGATCCCTCCTAACGCCACGACAACGGAGGTCGAGGAACTCCGCCTGAAGCTGGCGGAGGCAGTCCGCAAGGAGCAAGCCGAGCGCGAAAAATTTCGCCTCGAGCAGGTGACGGCGCAGGAGCTGTCACGTTACCACCAGCAGCGAATCAGGTCGCGCTTGAACCCCACCGTCCAGGGGCGCGCCCTGAACTTCGACGATGAGAACGACCCGGCCCGCATGGCCGAGCGCGCGATCTGCGAGAACGCGCCACCCGGAGGAAGCGCCCGGCCCACGCCAGGGTCGACGGCGAACGGCGCCCCACCTCCACCCAACCGCGCACCCCCCAGGGACCAGCCGCGGATCATGGTCTCCTCACGGGAGCGAGATGCGAACGGCCTACCACTGTTCTCCACCCCGATGGACAACCTCGTGGCGGGCCGAGCAGCGGCCGACAACATCACGACCACCGGTGACGGTGCCCTACAGATCCAGTACGTCAAGGCCCTGCTCGCAAAGGCGGCCGAGCAACAAAACGCAGGTGTCGACTCACAGGGTCGGATGTACTCGCGTTCGTCGGGCAGCAGAGCGGCCTCAAGCGGCCGTCCATTGGCGGCAAACACCCTTAACTACCCGCCACCCGAACCACTGCAGCTCCAACACCGACCCGCGAACGCGGCACTCTCCACCAATGACCCCAGGCCAGCGACCAACTTCGTCGCCGCCAACGGTCAGCCCGTTGACGCCCGCACCCACATCATCAACAACCAAAGCTGGCACGCACGCCAGCCCGACGACCTGCGACACACCCTAACCAATCGCCACGACGGCGAGCCGATGGGGTCGCTAAGCCGACTCGGGCCCCGGTGCTTCGGACCGATGATCCGAGGCGAAAAATACCCGGCGAACTTCAAAGCGCCGAAGGAAATAGAGAAGTACGACCCTTCGTACGACCCTTCCGTGTGGCTGGACAACTACCTCATGGCGATGGGGATCGCTGGCCACACCGACCTGCTAGCCGCCCGCTACCTTCCCCTGATGATGGAGGGAGCATGCAGGCAGTGGATCAAAACTCTCCCCCCAGATAGCATCGATTCCTAGGAAGAGATGCGCGACGCCTTCGTCAGGCACTTCGAGGGTTCCTACACCCGCGCCACCACCATCGAGGACCTGGAGCGATGCCTCCAGAGACCCCGCGAGTCGACCCGAAGCTGGGTCCAACGGTGGCAAGAACTATGGTACAACGCGGCCGGTATCCACCCGGACACGGCGATCCACTGCTTCAAGACCTCGTGCTGCTACGAGCCCTTGGTCGCCAAGCTCAAACGAGCATACCGCACACTCGAAAACATACCGGACCTCCTTGAGATCGCCAAAAGGTATGCGGAGGAAGACCCAAATCAGGAAACCGACGACGAGTCGGGTGGTCAACGCCGCACAAACGACAACGACAACGGACGACGTTCCGACCTACGCTACAGCAACACTCGCCTCACCGGCAAGCGCCGCAGTGACGGGCGAGTCGACTTCGTCGCCAATGCTGGGCACGCGCAGCGCGAGCCCAAGAGCTTTCGCCATGACGGGGGGCAACGCCGCGACGGAGGAAACTACAAGGCAAAACCAAGGTTCGACCCCGCGGCCCTCCTTAACCAACCTTGTGCGTTTCACAGCAGGGAAGGGAAGCCCGCCACGCACACGACCGCCGACTGCCACTCTCTCAAGGAGATCGAGAAGGCACGGCGAGCGCGGGAGGACCCCGACAACAACCCGCCAAACAGCGGAAAATTCGGCAGTGTGGCTGGCTCGCTCCACACCTTCACAGGCTTCAACACGAAGCGCGAGATGAAGGTCATCGCCCGCGCCGTCGCCGTCAACGCGGTGGCCCAGGTGGACGTTCCCCAGTTCCTCAACTGGTCGGAGCAGCCCATCACCTGGAGCCGCCAGGACCACTCGCCACACATCGAGTACCCAGGCCGAGTCGCCCTGGTGGTCAAGCCCAAGGTGGGAGACTACTGGCTCCCCAAGACATTGATGGACGGCGGCAGCTCCATCAACATCACATACTGGACACCTTCAGCATCGCGGCTCCCACAGTTGATGGTCGAGACGACCTACACCATGTTCCACGGCATCGTCCCCGGTCGGAAGGCGTACCCGATCGGCAAGGTCATGCTGCCAGTCACCTTCGGCACACCAGCAAACTTCTGCACCGAGCGGATCGTCTTCAAGCTGGTACCCTTCGACAGCCCCTACCACTGCGTCCTGGGGCGTCAGGCGTTCACCAAGTTCATGGCAGCGCCCAACTACGCATACAACGCGATGAAGATCCCCGGGCCGCGCGGCGTCATCACCATCAACGGCGACCCCGACATGGCCGCCGAGTGCGAGGCCAAAGGAGCCGAACTCGCCGACACCGTCATCGCGGCAGAGTCCAACCATGCCGACGAGCTCGCCAAGTACGCGAGAGGGGTCAGCAACGACGACCCCACCATACTCAAGAAGCCCAATTCGGAGGGCGTCAACACCTCAGCCTTCGAGGCAACGACACACACCCGCACTGTCGAGCTGGTCCCAGGCGACTCCAGCCAGACGGTGACGATCGGGACGGGCATGAGCCCAGCATAGGAAGGCGCGCTCATCGAGTTCCTCCGTGAGAACAGGGACATCTTCGCATGGAAGCCCTCTGACATGCCTGGTGTCCCTAGGGAACTCGCTGAGCACAAACTCAACACCGACCCCAAAGTGCGACCTGTCAAGCAATCGCTGCGGCCCTTCAATGAAGAGCGCCGCCGAGCCATCGCCGAGGAGGTGCAGCGTCTACTCGCTGCAGGCTTCATCCGGCCAATAAAATACTCCAAGTGGCTGGCAAACCCAGTCCTGGTCGAGAAGAAAAATGGGACCTGGAGGATGTGTATCGACTACACAAACTTAAACATCGCCTGCCCGAAGGAGCAATTCGTCCTCCCGCGGATCGACCAAATAATCGATTCCACCGCGGGTTCGGAGTCGCTGTGTTTCCTCGACGCCTACTCTGAGTACAACCAGATCAAAATGGCTGTCGAGGACGAGGAAAAGACGGCGTTCATCACGCCATTTGGAGCCTTCTACTACACCGCCATGACCTTCGGCCTCAAGAACGCCGTGGCAACCTACCAGCGGTGCATGCAGGAATGCCTTGCGAGCCAAATTGGCCACAATATCCACGTCTACATCGACAACGTGGTAGTGAAGTCCGCTCGCCAGGGCGACCTACTCGCCGATCTGGCGGAAACATTCGCCAACCTGCGGAAATACAAGATAAAGCTAAACCTAGGCAAATGCACCTTCGGTGTACCAGCAGGGCAACTACTGGGCTACGTCGTCTCCAAGCGTGGGATCGAGGCGAACCCCACCAAGATCGACACGATCGCCCGACTCGGCAAACCCGAGTGCCTGCGCGACGTCCAGAAGCTGGTCGGGCGAGTCGCGGCTCTCAGTCGCTTCATCCCACGATTGGGCGAAAAGGCGATGCCCCTGTACCGCCTGATGCGCAAGAACCCCACCTTCCAGTGGGACAAGGAGGCGGACGACGCGCTCCGCGACCTCAAAAAGGTGCTACTCGCAGCACCGCTACCCGCTGCCCCCGTCGACAAGGAACCCATGCTAGTCTACGTCGCGGCTTCCGAGAGCATCGTCAGCGCCGTCATGGTCGTCGAGCGACCAGAGGAAGGAAAGGAACACACAGTACAGCGACCAGTGTACTATATCAGCGAGGTCCTCACCAAGTCGCGCCAGCGATAACCGCAATACCAGAAACTGGTATACGCGGTCTTCAGAGCGCAGCGGCAACTGCCGCACTACTTTCAGGAGCACCCGATAACGGTCATCTCCTTAGCACCGTTGCAGGACATCATCCGCAACCGTGAGGCGACCGGGCGAGTCACCAAGTGGGCCGTCGAAATCGGCGTCCACACCATCAAGTACGAGCCGTGCAAAGCGATCAAGTCGCAGGCTCTCATGGACTTCATCGCCGACTGGGAGGAGGCCCAACAGCCAGAAAAGCTGCCATACCTCCACTACTCGAGTTTACACTTCGACGGCTCCAAGAATGCGGACGGTGCAGGAGCAGGGATCGTGCTAACCTCTCCGAAGGGCGACAAGCTACGCTACGTACTCTGCCTAGATTTCACCCCCTGCACCAACAACATGGCCGAGTACGAGGCACTACTCCACGGCATGCGAGCCGCCAGGGAGATGAATGTCAACCGCCTACGCTGCTACGGAGACTCCGACCTCGTCGCTGGGCAAGTCGCTGGCACCTGCGACGCCGTCTCTCCCACCATGGTGGGATACCGCCAAGCAGTGGACAAGCTGGGCGGACACTTCGCAGGCTACTCCGTCGAGTGGATTGACAGGCAGAAGAACGAGGAGGCCGACGCACTCTCTCGCATCTGGTCGGCTCGACTCGCACCACCCGCCGGTGTCTTCCTCGACACGATCACCAAGCCGTCCGTCTCTCCCCTAAGGGAGATCGACATCGGAGTCCCACTGCAACCAGAGGCAGCCCTGGTCGCACTCATCGCCGAGCCAGAAGACTGGACTAGGCCGTACATCGCCTACCTGGAGGGAGGCACCTTGCCAGCAGACGAAACAGACGCCCGGATGATAGCGCGACGCTGCAAATTCATCGTCATCATCGACGGCGAGCTCCACAAGCGCAGCGTGACTGGCGTGTTCCAACGCTGCGTCCAACCCGCTGAAGGACGCAAAATCCTTCACGACATCCACTCCAGCGACTGCGGACACCACGCCAACGCCCGCTCTCTGGTCGCAAAGGCTATGCGGCACGGCTTCTACTGGCCCACCACACACACACAGACGCCGTCGACATTGTCCAGCGGTGCGCCGGGTGCCAGAAGTACGCCAACCAGACACACGTGTCGAGCTCAGCGCTCAAGACAATCCCCATCACCTGGCCATTCGCCGTGTGGGGTATGGACATGGTAGTCCCTTTCAAAAAGGCCCCCTCCGGCTTCACCCACCTCCTGGTCGCGGTCGACAAATTCACAAAGTGGGTGGAGGCCAAGCCAGTCCGGAAATGCGACGGGAAGACCGCCACCAAATTCCTACGCGAGCTCATATATCGCTACGGGTTCCCAAACAGCATCATCACGGACAACGGCACCAACTTCGCCAAAGGAGCCATGGCCGAGTTCTGCGAGGAACATCACATCCGACTTGACCTCGTGTCAGTCGCCCACTCGGAGTCCAACGGCCAGGCGGAATGGGCCAACCAGAGCATCCTCCACGGTCTGAAGACGCGGCTCCCAGTACCACTCGAGCGCACCGCCGGGTGCTGGGTCGAGGAGCTACCCTCCGTCATCTGGGATATCCGCACCTCGGTCAATAGGTCGACAGGGTTCACCCCCTTCTTCATGGTGTATGGTGCCGAGGCAGTCATGCCCACCGACCTAGAGCACAACTCGCCAAGGGTCGTCCACTACACAGAGGCTACGAACGAACTCGCACGTCAGGATGGAGTCGATCAACTCGACGAGGCATGCGACCTAGCTCGCTCCCGCACAGCCATCTACCAGCAAGGACTCCACGGCTACCATAGCCGGCAGGTGAAAACTCGCACCTTCCAGGAAGGCGACCTGGTGCTACGCCTCATCCAGGACAAGAAGGGCATGCACAAGCTCTCCCCCCCGTGGGAGGGACCATTCGCCATCGGGCGAGTACTCGGCAACGACGCCTACTACCTCACCGACATCCGCGGAGACGGGAAACTCGACGTCAAGTGACCGTGGAATGTAAACCTCCTACGGAAGTTCTACTTCTATAACTCCATACATGTACCCTCCACTAGCTATGAAATAAAATACATCGGTTACCGCAAATTGCGTCTACTCTCCGTGTCTTGTGCCACTCGCACTTGTAATGACAGCGTCAAGCTAACTGCAGAAGTCAACCTCTGGTACAGCGACCAGCACAGCCAAGTAGTGCGTTACGAGGGCACTGGGTCACCCCAGGACTCGCCACGTCCACGAAAAACGCCTACCCGGAGCCCCATTGGAGCTCGACTGGCTTAACGAGCCAAGACAACTGCCCTCGCTCCTCACAGCGACCATGGTCCTTCGCATCCTCGACACAGCGACTCGAACGGCCAAATACCACGCTCGGGGACTGACGACCAGTTAAGCTCGAGCGGCTAGGGAAAATGCCAAGTATGAGAGCGTGCCCAGGACTCGCCATGCGACTGACCCGACGGGCCAGGCAGGAGTGATGCGCTCACTCTGACGCGCCCAGTCCTCACCCACCCTAGATCTGTGACTAGAACAACCAAGTACCACGCTCGGGGACTCGGCCACCCGACCTCGTTCGCGCAAGGGAAAACGGTGAAGTAAAGAGCACTCATGGGAGTCGCCCTGCGAGTGGCTTTCCAAGATCGGGCGAGTCAACCTCAATAACAAAACGCTCAAAACCACAAACACATAACAAACGAGGTAAACCCCATAAAAAGGGCGGACGCGCTCGGGGACTCGTTCAATCATCAATCACAATCGCAAGACAATTCACAAAATAACGCGAAATCCCATTATAGCAGACCAAAGTTGTTACAAAATACAAGTTGTGCCCAATGGCCGAACTGCTACTAACGCCCCAGGGCACAATGTTTTATTCCGCAGGCTTCGATGTCGACTCGTCGCCACCCTTGCGGTTGCGAATGAAGGGAGTGTACGGGTTCGATGGGTACGTCGTCAGCTCACCCGCCATTGCCGCACGGAAGGTCTGCTCGATCTTGAAGTCCCGGTGCGGCGGCTCGGGGTCGTTGGGCGCGACGATCGTCTCCTGATAAGGAAGGAGGTCGCCCATCGCCCAGACACGATCGGAGTATACCGCGGAACGATCCGTCAGCTTCAGCACCTCGGCAATCTCCATCGAGCCCGTCGACGATGGGTAGCCACTCGTCACGTCGTCCAGATCGAAATCCTCTGGGAAGTGGGCGAGCCCAAGGCTAAGCGCTGTCGCCGCCTCGCGCCGGAACGTCGACCGCGTCATGAACTCGACGACTGACGGCGCCTTCTCCAGATACCGCCACACTTCGACGAGGTTGATGGGAATCACTTCCGTGGGCGACATCTCCTGAAGATACGCCCGAATGCAAGCCGCGGACAACGTGGCCGAGTCGACCAGAGTGGCCACACACTGCGTCGTACGACTGCGCCTCTTCCGAGCTGTCGATAATCCGACCTGTGGACAGAGGGTGGCAGTGAGTACAACAAAGATCACGCAATGCAGCTACTACAGGCAGAGGCAGGCACACTTACCAATCAAAGGACGGCAGAGACCCGTGATAAAGCTTTGAAGAGAGGAGTAGTCGTCTTGTAGCCCAGCAACGAGGGCGTCAGAGACCTTACGCTCTTTAGCGGCGGCCGTAACAGCAGCCTTGGCTCGCCCATCCGCCGAACTCGCCTCCTCCTTCGCTTCCTTAAGCTCGCGCTCCAGGTCAGCGATCCGCTTCTCAGCCGAACTCAATGCAGATTGAGCCGCCGTCAGTTCACTCGCCGGGACAAGTCCCTGGCGGACCTCCTCTGCCTTCGCAACAGTCGCCTGGAGTGCCTTGTTCGCCTCTTGGACGGCAACAAGTTCCTTCTCCGCGCGACACTTCGCAGTGAGCCGGTCGGCTGATTCACCCTGCAAACCCTGTGCAAAAGTCAAACAGTTAACAACAACGAAATCCTAAGTGCCCACCCGCTGAAATTCAGCGACTGGACACTCGGGGACTGGAGATCAAAAATCCTAAGTGCCCACCCGCTGAAATTCAGCGACTGGACACTCGGGGACTGGAGATCAAAAATCCTAAGTGCCCACCCGCTGAAATTCAGCGACTGGACACTTGGGGACTGGAGATCAAAAATACTAAGTGCCCACCCACTGAAATTCAGCGATTGCTTACTCGGGGACTGGGCGCGAGAAATAAAAACAAAACACCAAAATAATCTGACCACTGCAATTCAGTGGCCCGATCCTCGGGGACTGGACATACTTGGATGGCTGTGCCAAGCATGCCATGGAGCTGTAGCGCGTCCACGGATGCGAGAAGAGCCGGAGTGTGCCCGCGACGCTGCTCGATCTCCGTTTCGGCGACCTCAGGTACGCGGCTCGATGGCATGGTACCACTCGCCGTAGCCGCTCTGGCCATGAAGCGGGGGAAGGTCGCGATGGATGCGCCGGCACCAAAAGAGGCCGGCTCGGCCACCCCAGGCGAGGAAGCACCCTCCTTGATCGTCAAGGCCGCCTCCGTCGCAGGATCACTCGGAGCAATCGTCGTGTCGTCAGACACCGTGACGACATCGTCGCCCTTGGCCTTCTTGGCACTGTCTGTGGGGGCAGTGACCTCATCAGCCTTCCTCTTTCGAGAGGGGTCCTCCTCGGCGATGACTGGCGGCACTTTGGCCACGGACGGGTGGCCTATCATTTTAACTCCAGTCCTGCAAATTGATTACATGAGCAAAGTGGTCTGAGTACAACGAAAAGCAAGGCAGGTGAACAAAACTCACTTGGCGACTGGTATGAACCGCAGCCCCGTGCGGATGCTAGCAGCTTCTCGATTCGGGGCCCATTTCCGGTAGGCCCATCTCCAACATCATGCGCCCAAGACACGGACGGCCTCTTCGTTGTGAGGCGCGATAGCCTCAAAGCGATTTCGGCAAGAGCTCTCCTGGGAGGCGAAGCTGCCGCGGCTGGAGCAGCCCCCAACCCAAAGACTGGGGCGAATGGGGGGGAAGCGAGGCCAGAGGTACCTCACTCAGGGCAGCAGTGGCATCCGGTGCTGCCGTCGTCTGCGGCGCTTCATCCCTAGCCAGGCTGGTGGCGTCGGAATTACTTGTCGAACGAGGCGGAGATGCCTGTTTTGCCGGCTTCGTCTTCCTCTTCAGATGGGCCTTCACTTCCTTCTTCTTCTTCTTTTTCGACGGAGTGGCCTCGCGACGCGAGGTGTGCTCGGGAAGCTCGTCGTCGTCATTTTCATGGCGTTCAAGGCTTCTACTCGCCTCGAGTTCGCGCTGACGCTGCCCGCGAGTTTTGCGAACCAGTGGGGCGGCCTCTTCCTCGGACTCGTCGTCATCATCGCTCCTCTCGCTCTTGACGCCGCCCTTGGCAGGAGGCGATTCGCCCCCGTCCTGGACGGACGAGCTCGAGTTCTCATCGTCCGCGGGCGGAAGCCACCCTTCCACCACTTGAAATAACTGCAGTAGGCATGAGACAATATCAGTATAACCGCGACAGCATCAACTACGACTACGAATGGTAAAAAGTGACTTACCGTCGGGGCTGGATGCTTCGCGGTGTAGGGGGCGACCCCAGCCTTCGCGTCCAGGTATGCTGCCTGGGTGATCTTCTTCAACGCCGAGACGTAGTCCTCGAGTTTCCACTCGGCGAGGCAGGATTTCGTCGAGTCTTCCCGGCCCGTGTACTCGTACATGTAATGGTCACGGCGGGCCAGGGGAACGAGTCGCCGCCCAAGCCAACAGTTGTACAAATTGATGGTCTGAACACCCTTCTTCTTCAGGCCGCGGATGGTTTGAAGCATCTCATCCATGACCATCCGCTGGTCTACTGGGAGCTTGCCGACTTGGAGTCGGCGCGGTTCGGGCCGGTCGGCGGAGTACCTTGGGATCGCCACCTCGCCGTCTGGAGTCGCCTCGGTGACGTAAAACCAGGACTTCTTCCACTCGCTTGCCGCCTTGGCAGGTAGCATCAGATCAAATAAGGAGGCCTTCGACTTCAACTGAAACGTCAGGCCACCCGCAGTAAGCATTGGGCCACCTGCTTCTTCGCGACTGATCCTCCCGTGGAACAGATCTTGCCATAGGGGGAAGTAGGGCCTGCAACCTAGGTAGCACTCGCAGAACGCCACGAAAATGGCGAGTTGCTCGATGATGTGTGGGCCCAGGTCTGACGGTTGGATCCTGTAAAACGCGCAGAAGCGCCGGAAGAAGAGAGACGTGGGGAACCCCAGCCCCCGTTCTAGATAGCTGGTGATGCGGAGTCACCTCTCCGGCCGCGGGGATGCGCCACCTGCCGGCGCGCAGGATCCCGGCCTCCTCGAAGGATGCCAGTAGCGCTCTTGTGCACTTGGACCTGCCCCATGGTTCGGTGGAGGGGGCCATTGGCGGAAAGGTTTGTGGAGGTCGGGGGATTTTGGATCGGTTGGATCGCGATGCGGAGGAAAACAGATATGGGCGGAATCGGAGGAAATGGCGAAGGAATGGTTCCCCGATCGCCTACCATTTCCTTTATATAGCGGTTGTTACCCGCCAAATCAGGGAGCCGTTACCACGCGGTGATTACGCCAAAGTTACCGTTGGAATACCCCAACGGCTAGTTTTGACTGTGTCTGATGGTCCAACTTCGTCCATTCGACTAGCCGACCCAGTCACTACAATAGTGACTAGATATTTCGCCGACCCGTTCGCCGAGCTGCGACCTGATTAACCACTGTCATTGCGACCGGAGTGATTAGTGTTTTCCTTTATTCAGGAGCCCGCCACCGATTCGACTGGGTGTCCGCATTGGACCCATATACTCCGACTGCCAACGAACACCTGCGCCCAATCGACGACGGCCTCGGGGACTACTGATGGGGATATTGCCTACCGGGGTATACCTAGCAGGACGTTTCCGACTGGCCCAGGAACTGGCGAGTGGGCCTGCAGGACGGCGACTAGATCAAGGCCTGGCGTGGATCCAAGCAACTGGAAGCTGAAGGCCTAGTCGGATTAGGTTAAACGAGTGCCGAAGCATTAACTGATTCAGTTGAGATATGTAAACCCTAGGGGTGAGTCTATATAAACCTCCCTACAGGGCATGTAGAGGATACGTTCCATCATCCACCCAAGCGACTCGCCGCCTAGCAGTCGAGCTCGCCCCTTTGTACTTCCATCATAATACAATCTAGCAGGAGTAGGTCTTTACCCTCCGGGGGGCCGAACCTGGGTAAAACCCTGTGTCTCCGCCCTCATCTCGCACCGCAGATGGCTGGCCGCCCTTGCCCTTCGTTCTACTACTCGCTGCCGATTGCAGCGTCTGCCGTGGTCATTCCCACGACACATTTATTGATCGGAAATGATATAGATCTTTTAAACAGTGTTAAAAGTTATCTAAACAGCAAATTTTCAATGAAGGACCTAGGTGAAGCGTCATACATATTAGGCATAAAGATCTATAGAGATAGATCTAGGCGCCTAATAGGGCTATCGCAAAGTACATACCTTGATAAGATTTTAAAGAAGTTTAAAATGGACGGAAGTAAGAAGGGGTTCTTACCTATGTTGCAAGGCAAGACATTGAGTAAGACTCAAAGTCCGGCTATGGCGGAAGAAAGAGAGATAATGGACAAAGTCCCCTATGCTTCAGCCATAGGCTCTATAATGTACGCCATGATATGTACAAGACCGGATGTGGCACATGTTATTAGTTTGACTAGTAGGTACCAATCGGATCCAGGTTCAGAACACTGGATAGCGGTCAAGAATATCCTTAAGTACTTACGAAGAACTAAGGATATGTTTCTTGTATACGGAGGTGAAGAAGAGCTCGTCGCTAAGTGTTATGTCGACGCAAGCTTTGACAGCGATCTGGATGACTCTAAGTGTCAATCCGGATACGTATTTCTCATGAATGGTGGAGCGGTTAGTTGGAGGAGCTCCAAACAACCTGTTGTGGCTGGATCAACAACGGAGGCCGAATATGTTGCTGCTTCGGAAGCGGCTCAAGACACGGTTTGGATGAAGGAGTTCATATCCGAACTAGGAGTGGTTGCAAATGCGTTGGACCCAATCATGATCTATTGTGACAACAATGGTGCTATTGCCAATGCCAAAGAGCCAAGGTCTCACAAGCATTCCAAGCATATTAAGCGCCGGTTTCACTCCATCCGTGAGCATGTCAAGGATGGAGATATAGAGATTTGTAAAGTACACACGGATCTCAATGTAGCAGATCCACTGACTAAAACTCTCCCTAGAGCAAAACATGATCAACACCAGAACTCAATGGGTGTTAGATTCATCACTATGTAACTAGATTATTGTCTCTAGTGCAAGTGGGAGACTGAAGGGAATATGCCCTGAGAGGCAATAATAAAGTGTTTATTATGTGTATTCCAAGTATATGATAGCTGTTTATTTTGCATGCTATAATTGTATTAATACTGAAATGTTAATACATGTGTGTTTAATAAACAAACAGAAAGTTCCTAGTTATGCCTCTCTCATAAATTAGCTCGTTGATTAACAAGATGATCAAGGTTTCCTGATCATAGACATTGGATGTTGTTAATAATGAGATCACAACATTAGTGTAATGGCGTGATGAACATTCATCCAAAGTATAGCATTACGATCAAAGTCATTGAGTTTATATTGCTATAACAACTTACGAAGTGATCCTAATCCTTAGACCATGAGATCATGTTAATCACTAACACCGGAAGAGTTTCTTGATAACATCAAACGTCACACCGTAACAGGGTGACTATAAAGATGGATTTGGAACTAATAAAGTGTTATATTGAGGCCCATGGATCGAGAGTGGAATTTGTTCATCCCGATGACGGATATATATACTCTGGTCCCTCTCCGTGATATCACATTGGTTAGCTTGCAAGCAAGTGATTTGATCACTAAAATGTTATATCACGGGAACGATAAAAGAGTGCATGTCAGTAACGAGATCCAACTAGGTATGGAGATACCGATGATCGAATCTCGGACATGTAATATATCGCGAAACAAAGGGATTAAGATACTGGCGTAAAAGGTTCTGACGATCACAAGAAAGTCATCGTTGAATGTGTGGGAGTCGGTATGGGTCTCCAGATCCCGCGTCTGATTATTGATCCGAGAGGGGTCTCGATCATGTCCGCATTATTCACGAACCGTAGGGTGACACACTTAAGAGACACCGACATCCAATTGGAGCAAAAGTTTCATGCTGAAAGAATAAACAAGCGCAGGAATTTATTTCACTAGATACCAAAACAGGTTTTCGGGTGAAATTGCATAAAGTGGTTATGCATGTGAAATAGAATTCTAGCAAGGGGTTATTTGTGAATGTTTGTCATTAAAGTAATTGACAAAATTCTGAATAAAATAAAAGAGTTTTATTTAATGAGAGTTTGCATTAAATTTGGTGGAAATTTAATGGCAAGTTTGAGTGGGATTTTGAGTGGAGGGATTTGAATGGATTTTTGTGAGTGGAGTGTCCACCCACATGAAGAGGGGAGGGAAAGGGGAAGCCCCATGCGCTGGCCACCCCCTTGGGGTTCCCCCCTCCTCCTATAAAAGGCACCCCCTCTCCTCTCTCTCACTTACACCTCCTCGTGAAGGATCTCTCTCCCCCTCTAGAATTTATCCCCCATGGTATCGGACTAGCGAGATACATGTTCCCGGTGGCTATTCGGCAAGGAAGAGTTGTGCTTCCGCTGCATCGCTGGAGCGAGGAGGCAGAGGTTGCTCGGTGCCTCGAACGTGTGTGCGAGCACGGATGCGCTACTGATTTGCGGCGCTAGGACTTCCTCTCGATCTTGAGATCAACAAGAGATCGTCTACATCAACCACGAGTCAAACTCGTTAAGCTTTGTCGGTCTTCAAGGGTATGTCTCTACGGATATACATCCGCCCGTTGTTTATATCTAGTAGATAGATCTTGGTACATAGTTCACATCGTAGGAAATTTTTTGTTTTCTATGCTACAAACCCTACAGAATGCAATGCACACATCTGGGTTCAGCTTATTTCTAAGCTCTAATGCTGGGATGTTACACATGGGCACCCTGCCAGTGACTGCTGGTGGTGTTACCAGGATGACTCTAATGATGATGACCATGAGCATGATGACAAGGCTGCAAACTACTCCGGCTACAAGGTTGATGCCAACTGGTACACTGATTCCGGTGCTACACACCACTCTGCTGGGGAGTTAAGCAAGCTCTCCATCTCCGAGAATTACAAGGGTCGTGACTGCGTCCACACTGCTGACGGCACTGGTATGCAAATTGCACACATTGGTCATTCAACATTGAACACCCCTACTAGTAAATTGCATCTCAATAATATTCTTCATATTCCAGATTCATCAAAAATTCTTTTATCTATTCATAAACTTGCCCTTGATAATGGTGTATTTCTAGAATTTCACCCATGGTTCTTTTTCATTAAGGATCATTTCACCAGAAGTATTCTGTTTAAGGGACCATGCTATGGTGGTCTCTACCCGCTAGTGCCTTTCTCTACCGGGGTCTCCAAGCAAGCTTTTCTTACAATAAAGCCTTCATCCTCGACATGGCATCATTGTTTAGGTCATCCTTCATCCTTTGTGGTGCAGCAAATTCTTAGGAAAAATAAGTTGTCTTATTCCCCAGAAATAAATCCTTATGTTTGTGACTCTTGCCAACTTGGAAAGAGCCACCAGTTGCCATACCCTGCGTCTACTAGTGTTTCTACTGTTCCTTTGGAACAAGTATTCTCTGATGTATGGGGTCCAGCACCTGAGTCTGTTGGCAAACATTCATACTATGTAAGCTTTATAGACGATTTCAGCAAGTTCACTTGGATATATTTACTTAAGAAGCGTTCTGATGTTTATCAAGTTTTCTAAACTTCCAACAATATGTTGAGCGCCAGTTTGAAAGAAAAATTAAAACCATGCAAACCGTCTGGGGAGGTGAATATGAAAAACTCCATGGTTTCTTCCAAAAAGTAGGCATCTCTCATTATGTTTCATGCTCTCATGCACACCAACAAAATGGTTCTGTTGAACATAAACATCGTCATATTGTAGAAGTTGGGTTGTCTTTGCTTGCAAATGCATCTATGTCATTAAAATTCTGGGATGAAGCTTTTTTTACAGCCCCCCTAATCTAAACTTCGCTCAAGATTTAGATTACGCCTAAACTCCTGAAGACTCTTAATAGGAAGAGATTTAGTGAAACCATCGGCTACCTGATCCTTGCTAGAAATAAACTTAATTTCTAGCCTTTTATTTGCCACCCGTTCTCTAACAAAGTGGAAATCAATTTCTATTCTGTAAGAGTTTGTTTATGTTTTCCTATACGTGACACCTACGGTGTAGTACACCGACATGTCCGTATCTTGTACGCCACGGTGAGGGTTGTTCTCACCCTCTATATAACACGAAGCACGAGGCCCTAACAGGTCATCGTTTCCACCACATTAGTTAATAGCCAGGCTGCTTGTGTCCTCGTCACCGGCCGCCGCGGTGGACATTGAGGCTGTGCCCGTGCCGTTCCCGGACATCGCTAGTTTCTCGCGGCTGCTCACGTCCATCCCTGTGGCGCGGGAGCTCGCAGGACGGTCCTCGCTGACGCTGCCACGTCCTCCTCGAGTACGTCTCCCCGGCCGACCTCCGCCGCCTCCCGGCCACCGGGAGGCTGGTCACCACGCTGTTCCGGACCACGTGTCGCGCCTCAACGTCACGGCGTCGGGACCCATACTGGGCGTCGTCCGCTTGACACACTGATCCGTCGGAAACGTATCTATAATTTTTGATGCTCCATGCTTGTTTTATATCATTTTTCTTATGTTTTGTCTACACTTTGAGGTGTTTTTATATACTTTCTGGAACTAACCTATTAACAAGTTGTCACAGTGCCAGTTGCCTGTTTTCTTCTGTTTTTGGTTCTAGAAAGGAAGAAAATCAATATTCTCGGAATTGGACGGGACAAAAGCCAAAGTTATTATTTTTCCCGAAGCAATACGGAACCACGAAGCAGAGCCGGAGGGGAGGCACAGGGTGGACGCACCCCTCCTAGGCGCAGGCAAGCCCTGGAGGCGCCCGGAGGGGTGTGGGCCCCCTGGACCCCCACCAACCTTGATTCTTGCGCCTATAAGAAGCCTCCGACCTAAAAACCCTAGGGCATCTAGAAGAAATCCATGAAAACCTCTATAGTGCCGCCGCCACCGAAGGGGAGATTCGGGGGATAGAAAGTCTCTGTTCCGGCACCCTGCCAGGACAGGAAAGTGCCCCCGGAGCCATCTCCATCGATCTCCATCGCCATCTTCATCACCATTGTTGATTCCCATGATGAGGAGGGAGTAGTCCTTCCTCAGGGCTAAGGGCTCTACTGGTAGCTATGTGTTCATCTCTCTCTCTGTATGCATGATCTTGTGGTCATAAGCTTTGTAATCAAGTAGATCTACCTTGCTGCTCAAATTCTTCATTAGATCTCTGCTCTCCCCATGTGTGTGAAAGTGACAGCGTGCACGCCATGGTGGCACTTCGTTTTGAGTCTACATAAATACTCTTTGTGCTTTAATAGATCTGTGGTTTCCCCACGTGTGTGAAAGTGACAGCGTGCATACTGTGTGTGGCACTTTGGCTAGATTGAATATTTGTTATGAGTTATATTTGGATTTGGATGTCTCTATGAAATTGTGGTGTTTGTTGGAACCATCTAGCGCTGAAGGTGACAGTGTGGGGTTATCTAGATTGGGCCTCCAAGTCCAAATATAACTGTCACCTTGAGCGCTAGATGGTTCCAACAAACACCACAATTTTATAGAGACATCCAACTCCAAATATAACTCATGAAATATATATGTAATCTAGCCTAAGTGCCACACACGGTGTGCACGCTGTCACTTTCACAAATGTGGGAAAAACATAGATCTATTAAAGCACGATGAGTATTTATGTAGACTCTAGCCTAAGTGCCACCATGGCGTGCACGCTTTCACTTTCACACACATGGGGAGAGCAAAGATCTATTGAAGCACTTGAGTAGCAAGGTATATCTACTTGATTACAAAGCTCAAGACCACAACAAGAGCATGCATAGAGAGAGATGAACGCATAGCTACCGATAGAGCCCTTAGCCTCGAGGAATAACTACTCCCTCCTCATCATGGGAATCAGCAACGATGATGAAGATGGTGGTGGAGATCGATGGAGATGTCTTCGGGGGCATTTCCCCGTCCCGGCAGGGTGCGGGAATAGAGACTTTTTGTCTCCCGAATCTCCCCTTCAGTGGCGGCGCTGCGGAACTTTTTCTGGAAGTATGATGGATGCTTTTGGGTTTTATCCCCGGGGGCTTCTTATAGGCGCAAGAGGCAAGGTCGGTGGAGGGCCAAGGTGCCCACACCCTACCCAGGCGCGGGATGGGCCCACCCGCGCCTAGTTGGTCTGGCCGCCCTGGTTTGCTTCCTCGTCTCGTCTCCTGGCTTCATGTCCCCCACGGTAAAATATTGACTTGGATTTTGTCCCGTCCAATTCCGAGAATATTGATTTTATGGCTTTCTGGAACCAAAAACAGAAGAAAACAGGCAACTAGCACTATGGCAACTTGTTAATAGGTTAGTTCTAGAAAAGATATAAAAACACATCAAAGTGTAGACAAAGCAAAGCAAAGTAGATACTAAACAAGCATGAAGCATAAACAATTATAGATACGTTTCCAACGTATCGGTGTGATGTTGTATCTAGTACTACTGCCACCTCTGGTATGAGATGAGATCCGACGGTCGGTAGCTAGCTAGTCCATTACTGTCTCTACTTGTTGAGCTCAAAATTCTTGCACCGGCGTGGGGAGGCAGGGGAGGCTAGGAAGCTTGCGCCGACATGTGGAGGCGGGGGAGCGCGACACTCGCGTGGTGTGTTCCATCGGCAATGATGGCGCTGTATTTGGGGGGGGGGGGTAGAGACCCCAGTAGTCCTAGCTGTAAACGATGGATACTAGGTGCTGTGTGACTCGACCCGTGCAGTGCTGTAGCTAACGCGTTAAGTAGGGGGGAGGGGGGCAGGACATGTCGGGGGTGGAGCAGAGACAGGACCCAAGGAAGGGACGACCGTTTTGCAAAAGAAAACCTCCAATAAGTGGTTATTCTTTATGTATGTATTAAGTTACCTGACAGTGGGTCCTTAGCTCACCACGTCGTCAAATACTTATCTACGACGAGAGCGGTGACCGCTAGTGACGCTTCGATGCGTCTTCAGTGATCGTAATCTCGTATTCCTGGTGTACAATGACCGTATTAACTTCGCTAAGAAAGTTCAGTGACTAACGATGAATTTAACTCTTTTGTTTTTAGAACCGTTCAAGTGGGAGTAGTAGTATTTGCTGACCTGGATGATCTCAAAACGATTTACCATCGTCAAGTGGCACCGCTCTTCCCTGTTCCCCTACATCCTTGAGAACTTTCCTTGAGAGTCGCCAAGTCCCTCACGGCTCCTCCCTCTCTCCTCTCCTGCGGCCTCGCCGGCCGAAGGATACGAGAGGGAGGAGGCCAGTGCCCTGTACAGCGTAGTCTAGGTCTTCTCTTCGTTGGTTTGACTCTATGTCGTGTTGGTCTCATGCCTTGTCTTGGGTGGATTTAGGGGCCGATTTTGTCGAGCATCTCTGGCCATCCAGCCATGGTGGTCTCCTCTTTGATGCTCTGGTGTCCGGAGCTGGTGGAGGGGATGGACTCCTTGGCACCTCCCTTCAATAAGCTCGGGGAAGCTCTATTTCGATCCGCTCCTCCCAATTTCAGCCGCCATGGTGGAGGCTGGAGGTGGGAGTGTAACATCCCAAAAATACTAATCTTGGATCATCAAACTCTAATCATTAAAATTAGGGTTAACAAAAACTTTTCTAAATAAAATTATGGAAGCATGCATGTGAGTATGCATTTCATTTTGAATTCTTTTGAACCACCTTGTTTGTGTGTTCCATTGCTTGTAAATGGATGCTTAGGTGAAATAAACATCATCTAAACATTTCCCACACTTTTCCCAAAGACAAGTAAATCAAAACAAATAAAATAAGGGAATGGTCATTTTGACCAATTTAACTCCCATGCCTACTTTGGTTGTCTCAAACTTTCAGAACCTAACAGAAACTTTTCTGGATCTTTGCACCCCTTGATTGTACTCATAACAAAGTTTCAAGGCCCACTTTGTGATCATCCAGAAACTTTCAAATGCATAGTTTAAATGACAATTCAAAATTGAATCTTTATCATATGGGAAGATCCCACTTTTTCAAAAACCACTCAAACAAGCTCAACTTTCAAAACCCAAGCATCTGCAGATTCACCAGCACCAATCTAGCACACCCACCAAAAATCTTTTCAAAATTCAAAACTTGAGTTCTTGAGGCCATTTTATCAAACACTTGGCAGACACAAATCAAACAAAATCCAAACACTATTGTGAGCAGTGATTGAAGCCTAACTTGTTCCCTCTCTCGTTACAACTAGCTTTTAGTAGATCATCTAGCTCAATTGCACACCCTTAGCATCACTGTAAGCTTGGCATTGCCATCAATGGTGAGCAGGCCGAATGCACCCTTGTGACCCCCATGTCGACAGCAAGCTAGGAGGAGAAACAAGCCTAGCCAGCATGTCTGGGAGCAAGCCAACACCCCACTGCCACTCCCTGTCCAGCGCTCGAATATTGCCAGCCACTGGACCACACGCACGAACCATGCCAACCTCGCCAGCAACCATGCCAAGGGCATGCCCCGTGCGCCACGCTCGACCGACGCCCACAGACCGCGCGCCGCCCTTGCCGCGTGCATACGCGATCACCACCGTCCCAGCAACCCCGCAGACACGCTCGTTCACCGCCGCGCGGACCACGCGCGCTGTGCGCCATTAAATTCTCCGTCGGGCACGCGCAGAGCACCGTCGTGTTCCGACCAAGCCACACCGCCCCACGTCTCGCCACCGTGTCGTTGAGCATCGCTAGAGAGCACCGCACCGCCCCTACCGTCGCCCATGCCGATAGCCGTCTGTACCATCGACCACGACGAGCTCACCGCCCCGTCGGTCCCCTCTCGCCACTATAAATAGAGGCCACCCCCAGCCGAATTGAGCACACCATCTCACTCCCCTCTCCTCATTGATCATTCCACCCCGTTCCTGGAGCAAGGCAAGCAGCGCAGCGCCGGAATTTCACCGGAGCCCGCCGCTGCTGGAGAAGAAGGGAGCCAGCGATTGGAGCCGCCCCAGGAGGTTCGCCGTCATCGACTTCGTCGTTCGCCCGCCTCGCCGACCCTCGCCTGAACCCCGGTAAGCCCCCAACGACCCCCACTGGCCGCGCTAGGTTTCTGTCTCGCCGGCGTTGCCCAACGTCGACGATGATCCTCAGCCGTTGGATTAGAACCAGATCGAACGCACCACATCGCCCCATACCGCTTCGCACCCCCTGTCTCACTGACGCGTGGGGACAGCCACTTACGCAGCCCGCGGAAGTGCTGTGCTTAGCAGGTCGGCCCGTTAACCTTTCCCGCGCAGCCCAGTTATTTGAATTAAACCTTTTCCATTTTATTTCAAACACACTTCTGTACCCAGTTTCAAAAATCAACCCAGGTCAATTCAATGCACCAAATTGAATGAAACTAATTTTGTTAGAAAGGTCTTGAAGTGCTGAATCCAAGCCCGTTGGATGCAAGTCATTTGGATCTGTAGATCACCCTTGGTAAAAATAACAAGGCAAAAGCTTTTCTGCATTCAAACATTTTTCAAATTAAAACCATAATAGCTTTTGAGTTGTTTCCAACTCTCAAAAATCACATTTAACCATACCTTTCAGAATATATAAAAATATATAGGTTTACTTACAGAAATATTGACCAAGTAATAAAAGAATGCCACATAGGCATTTCTAGCCACTTTAATTAATTAAAATAAAAGGGTAAAACCTTATTAAATTGTGACACCACTTTAAATCACATTCCCATGGACTAAAATATTTGGTGATGACATGTGTCAACATGATCCCATGTTTGGTTTGGAGAATATTAAATCTTAAGTAGTTTTTCAATGAGTAGAAATTACTTTTCTAAAAATAAAAAGGAATTAAACCAAGATTTAATCTTGTAATGTTAGTGATGATGCTAGATCATCTATAGGACCCTTTTGTGTGATGATTGCAAGTAGTTAATTATTATTTGGTGATTGTATACATCGTATTTATTTATAGACGCTAGTACCGACCAATGATACGAGGAGGAAGGAGGATACTACGAAGAGGAAGCCGAGGAGAACTTCAACCACTGCTCTGCACAAGGCAAGCCTAATACTACTAGTGAATGTGCAAGCTAACACTTGCAAGGTCCTCTACCGATGCAAACAAACCCTTACTTGTTACCATGCCCACTATATGCCTTAAGCATATGTGATCATACCCACTTGATACCCAATCCTAGTTTTACTTGCAAGCTTTCTACCTTTGTTTCTTTATCAAAGCCTTAGCTTAGAGTGTACTTAAGTAGCTTGTAGATTCTAGAAAGGTATATTTGAAGGTTGCATAAAGAGCATAAAAATTGGCCTAAGCTAGAAAATCTTGATGTCATCCTAAGGCATGAGATTAAACTTAGTTGAAACTCCACTAGTTTACCACCCCTCATTAGTACATATCCCCACTTGTAGATGCTAGTGCTAAGCATAAAACTTGATCAACTTTAGATGGGAATACTTGGTGAAAATGGTTATGAAAACCTTAGAATGATGGACCATTCTACTGAGATGTTTTGACATGTGTTTCCGAACACCAGATGATTATGGTGATGAAAATGTTGAGGCATGAACCTTAGCCCTTTATAAAACTGATGGTAGTCTGGATGCGATACCATTCTAATTTTATCGTACAACCACAATACCCGAAGATTGGGTAGGGCTTGACTGGAAACTTATATACCTTAGTATTAGTTCCCTCACGGCCAAGGTATGAGCTGAGGCAACCTTGTGAAGATTGTCCACAATGCAAGACCCAAGATGACAGTTGGTCATGGTTGGGAGGCCAAACTCACAGGAGAGGTGCTTATACTAGGGCGTGTAATTGAAAGGTTAGGATTGATTATCCGCATACTGAGTATGGTGAATTCAGGATTTGTTCCTGACGGATGTATCGAATGTTGTGGTGAAAGTGTACAATCTCTGCAGAGTGTCAAACTATTCGAATAGCCGCGTCCGTGGTTATGGACAGTTGGAGTGGCCATACTATTCCCTCGTCAGCTGTTTTCAAAATGACTTGTGAAATGAATTGAGACTTTGACTTTACCACAACAGAGTTGTGACATGAGTTACAAGATCCCACTTAGGAGTTATAAAAGTGTGACTAGCTCTATTGCTTCTGAACTTAGTAGGGATAAATCTGGCCTTTGCAAAACAACCCTAGAGCCTAGTGTCCTATTATCCAAAAACCCTTTTACTTGTTAGTATTAGTTTGCGAGTACTTAAAGAGTACTCATGGATTTGCCCCTGGCTATTCCCGTGGCCAGACTATGAAGAGGAGTACCTAGAGGATGGACCCTAGGAAGGTTACGACAACTAGGATCATCTCCCATCGTCAGCATTGCCTGTGATCCCGAAGATGGAGCTTCGCCTACGCTACCGTTATTATTACGTATTCCGCTGCTTGAAGTTGTATTAAGAACTGGATCATGAGATCCTTATTTGTGTAAGACCTTATGTATGGTTTGTAATGGATGATGTACTGTGGTATCCAATTCTGTTATGTCTCGCAAAAATGGTAATCCTGGGATTGCGATGTATGGCATAACTGACATCTGGGATTAAAAATCCGGGTGTTGACAAGTTGGTATCAGAGCCATCCTGACCATAGGAGACCCTAGTTAGACTGGACGTTTGAATCAAAAAACTGAGTTTCAAAACTAAAGGAAGCAAATATTTGCAAAAACTTATTCTCATTCTTATCCCTTTGATTCTTTCATGAAAATACATGTTCCTCAAAAATTCTTGCAAAATACATAAAATTTGACACACTTGATCACTCTACTAACTTACTCATCCTATATTCTTATAGATGGACGTGAAGTACAACAAGTTTTATCAGTTGGGGAATGGAGGAGACCTTATCTTTGAGAGGGATTTGGACCAGCTTTCGGAACTTCGGGCGTCACTTCCGAGTTCTTCGAAGCTCAGCTCAATGATCAAGGAGGAGAAGATCTGCAGTGGCTAATTGTTGCAAGTCTCCGAGGAAAGATTGAACCTCCCACTGCTGAGGGAATTCAGTTTACCTTGAGAGAGAACAACTGGCTCGGTGGACTTGCCAGGGCCATGCAGGAAAGTCTTGTCCGTCTGTGTGGGCAGAGCATCAATCAGATCAAGGGAACTCGCTTTGAGTTTTGCCCGAGGCGTGATGCAAAAGGACAACCACTGGAAGCACCATACCACCCCGAGCTGAAGAATCAATTGGACCACCTTAGCTTCATGATGTACGATCGTCAACAGGAGTTGGATAACTGCCGTGACTACTCCAACCACAAGTCTGCCATCATCAAGATGAAGGATCAGACCATCGCCATGCTGGCAAAGGATCGCAAGTCTCGCCGCCGTCAGCTCGACAAGAAGGAGCGCATCATTGCCCGTCTTCGCCACCGCATCTCATCTTTGGAGGAGACCATCCACGAGAGAGACATGCAGTTGGAGGAAAGGGAGAATGCTAGAGAGGACCTTTATGGAGACCCCTACTCCTATCTCAGCGATGATGATGATTTTCTGGAGGATCAGGCTATGGATTTCTTCACCGATGAGGATGATTTCGCTTTCATTGATGATGATGAAGATGATGAAGCCACCGATTCCGAGGAGTAGTACCACTTGAGCACTAGCATAGTGAGTAGTATTCGGTCCCACTGTATCGTAGTTTTCAGAATGGTTCTTAAAACCATCTGTTTTTCTTTGTTGTGGTGTGTGTTGTATCGTGTGCTATGAGTGAATGAATGAAAAGTAAGTGGCTAGAAAACTCAGAGTCAAACTTTAAAAACTTTTCAAAGTCCCCGAAACCTTAGAACTTTCCCTCTTTTCTCATGATCTATCTCAATCTTCAGATGCCACGCGGAGGAAGTGGTTCATCCCCGAACCCGATGTTGCAGATCCTGCAAATGTTGGTTTCAGACCGTGAAGCTGAAAGAGCGGAACCTCAAGCCAACCTAGCCACCCTGCAACAGATAGCTCAGCTTGCCCACAACAACCAAGGCCACGGAAATCAGGACAACCATGGATCTAAGCTCAAGAATTTCCAGAATACCAACCCACCTGTTTTCACTAAGTTAGAAGAGCCCCTAGACGCCGATGATTGGTAGCAAACCATGGAAAATAACCTAGAAGTCGCCGGAGTGGAAGCCAACGAGAAAGTTCTGTTCTCCACCCACTATCTAGCCGGAGATGCTAGGGCATGGTGGAACAGTGTTCGCGCAATGACCGGAGGCCAGATGATAACCTGAGAGGAATTCAAGGTCAAGTTCAGCAGAACCCATGTGCCACCGGGTTTGATCAAGAGGATGAGAGACGACTTTAGAGAACTGAAGCAAGGAAGGATGACTGTAGTGGAATACCGTGACAAATTCTTGTCATTAGCTAGGTATGCCCCGGATGAGATTGACACTGAAGCCAAGAAGAAAGAGAGATTCTTGAATGGTCTGCATGATGATATGCAGGCGGTGTTAGTCAATATCCCCTTTGCCGATATTGAAGCCCTTGTAGACTCTTATCCAGATGGAAGGAAAGATCAACCAAGCCAACGAGAACCACAAGTGTCGCATGATGCATCAGCCAGGAACCCATCAGACCCCAAAGTATTGCCCTAACCCATCTCCAGGATTTGCCCCAAGAACAAACAGACCCCCGATGAACCGTCCGACCTATCCCAACCATGGAAACCCTAGACCCGGAGGAAATCACAACAACCCCGGCAACTCTAGCAATTTCAATCGTGCACCACCAAAGTTCAATACCAACAATGCTGCCACCAACACTGCCCCTAGGACTGGAAGCAATGCGGTGCCTGTAGCAGCAAAGGACAAGTCGCAAGTGACTTGTTATGACTATGGAAATAAAGGTCACTACTCCAACGAGTGCCCCAACAAGAAGAATGCCGCAGCCCCCAATACCAACGCCCCAGCTTAGCAGCAGCGTCGTGTTCAGCCAGGAAGAAGATTTTCCCCAGGGAATTCGCTCAACCGCAACGGCCGTCTTTTTCTCATGCATGCTGAAGAAGCTCAGGAAGCGCCAGACATCGTGCTGGGTATGTTTTCTGTTAATTCAGTACTTGCAAGAGTGTTGTTTGATTCTGGTGCATCGCATTCATTTGTCACCGAAGAATTTGCATGCACTAGTAAAATTCAACCAACCAAACTGAAGCATGTCATGATTGTTCAAATTCCCGGATCAACCACCAAGGCTAGGCAAATTTGCAAAGTCGTCCCTATCCAAATCCATGGCATAGATTTTTATGCTAATCTGATAGTACTCGGAACTAAAGGTTTGGAAGTAGTACTAGGAATGGATTGGATGTCCAAACATAAAGGATTGATTGACTGTGCCAACAAAGCCATAACCATGACCAGTATAGCCGGAATATCAGTCGAGCATATATCTGAAACCTTACCTCGTCAATTCAAATGCAACAAGAGTATAGCCCAACCTACCATTGACCAAGTCCGGATAGTCTGTGAATACCCCGATGTATTTCCAGATATTTTGCCCGGTATGCCCCCAGATCGGGATATCGAGTTTATCATCGAACTAATCCCCAGAACTGGACCCATAGCCCAGAGACCCTATAGTATGAACCCGTCAGAGCTAGCAGAACTGAAGAAGCAACTAGATGCCATGCTGGAAATTGGAGTGATTCAACCAAGTGCGTCACCATGGAGATCACCTGTCTTGTTTGTGGACAAGAGAGATGGAGGTAACCGTTTGTGTACGGATTACTGGAAGTTGAATGATGTCACCATCAAGAACAAGTACCCCTTGCCCAAGATAGAAGATTTGTTTGATCAGTTGACCGGTGCCAAAGTGTTTTCTAAGATTGATCTTAGGATTGGCTATCATCAACTCAAAATTCGTGCAGAGGATATTCCAAAGACTGCCTTTACCACCAGATATGGATTATACGAGTATACAGTCATGTCTTTTGGATTAACCAATGCCCCCGCTTATTTCATGAATCTCATGAATAAGATTTTTATGGACTTCCTGGATAAGTTTGTCGTTGTTTTCATCGACGACATTCTGATTTATTCCAAATCAAAAGAAGAACATGAGCTACACCTAAGGACCATTCTTGGAACCCTTAGAGAGCATCAGTTGTATGCCAAGTTTAGAAAATGTGAATTCTGGTTACAGGAGGTAGGATTCCTCGGTCACATTGTATCAGCCGGAGGAATTGCCGTTGACCCTGCAAAAGTGAAAGATGTAGAAGATTGGCAAGCCCCAACCACTCAAACCCAAGTTCATGCATTTCTCGGATTGGCGGGATATTACCGCAAGTTCGTAGAAGGATTCTCGAGTATCGCCAGACCTATGACCCAATTGCTAAAGAAGGACAAGAAGTTTGAATGGACAGACAAGTGTGAAGCGAGTTTTCAAGAACTCAAAAGGAGATTGATTTCAGCCCCAATCTTGATCATGTCGGATATCACGAAGCCCTTCGATGTGTATTGTGATGCATCCAAGATCGGTCTCGGATGTGTGCTAATGCAAGAAGGCAAAGTTATATCTTATCTATCTCGACAATTGAAGCAAAATGAGCAAAATTACCCAACCCATGACCTCGAACTCGCAGCCGTAGTTCTAGCCCTGAAGACATGGAGACATTACCTAATGGGAAACCGTTGTGAGATTTATTCGGATCACAAGAGCCTGAAGTATATATTCACTCAGAAGGAGCTGAATATGAGACAGAGAAGATGGATTGAGCTAATCAAGGATTACGATCTGGACATTCACTATCACCCTAGTAAAGCCAATGTGGTAGCAGATGCCCTTAGCAGATTGCCGTGCCGCTTGAACTCTATGATTCTGAAGGAGCAACCAAGCTTGCACAAAGAGATGGAAGATTTTCGAATAGAATTAGTAAGTGAAGGATTTTTGGCTAGCATAGAACTCCAGCCCACTTTGATCAGTCAGATCAAAGAGGCGCAGAAGGGAAATGTTAGTATCGACGGAATCAAGCGTCGTATCGGTACAGGCAAGGTATCCGGATTCACCGAGGACGAAGAAGGAGTTCTATGGTACAAAGGACGCCTTTGTGTACCCGCAGATTCTGAGTTGAAAGAAGTGATTCTGAAGGAAGCTCATGATACTCTTTATTCTATCCATCCCGGAGGAACTAAGATGTATCAAGATTTGAAAGAGCAATTTTGGTGGCATAAGATGAAGCGAGAAATCGGAAGCTATATCGCCAAGTGTGACATATGTCAGCGAGTCAAAGCAGGACATCAAAGACCCGTTGGATTGTTGCAACCCTTACAGATTCCGGAATGGAAATGAGATTCCGTTGGAATGGACTTTATCACCGGACTTCCTACTTCTAGTAGGGGAAATGACTCTATCTGAGTCATAGTGGACCGATTGTCCAAAGTCGCCCATTTCTTGCCCGTCAAGACCACATATCAGAGTTCGAAGCTAGCAGAGTTGTACATCGCTAGAATACTTAGTTTGCATGGAGTCCCCAAGAACATCGTATCGGATCGAGGAACTCAGTTTACCTCTAGATTCTGGAAGAAAGTCCAAGAAGGTTTAGGAACCCGCCTAGATTTCAGTACCGCGTATCACCCTCAGACAGATGGACAAACGGAGCGAGTAAATCAAATACTCGAAGATATGCTGAGAGCATGTGTGTTAGAATATGGATACAAGTGGGAAGACTATCTGCCATTTGCAGAATTTTCTTACAACAACAGTTATCAGGCTAGTTTGCAAATGGCCCCATTTGAATTCATGTATGGAAGAAAGTGTCGCACCCCTTTGAACTGGTCGGAAGTAGGAGAGAGTCAGATTTTCGGACCCGACATCCTACGAGAAGCAGAAGAGAAGGTTCACAAGATTCGTGAGCACCTCAAGACTGCCCAATCCAGACAGAAGAGTTACGCCGACAAGAGATGTCGAGACCTCGCCTTCAACATAGGAGATTTTGTTTATCTGAAAGTGTCGCCATTGAAGGGAATGCAGCGTTTCCAACTCAAAGGAAAGTTAGCCCCGAGATATATCGGACCTTTCAAGATTTTGAACCGTCGAGGAGAAGTATCATATCAATTGGAACTACCCGAAGAGATGTCCACAGTGCACAATGTGTTCCATATCTCGTTACTTCGCAAGTGTCTCGAAGTCCCAGAGAAGACCGAAGTGTTCAAGAACATCGACCACCGGACCATAGAGATCAACGATGACCTGACCTATCCCGAAGTACCCATTCGTATTTTGGAGGAAGCCTTCAGAACTACCCGAACCCGAAGCATCAAGTTTCTCAAGATTCAGTGGAGCAACCACACAGAAGAGGAAGCTACCTGGGAGCGCGAAGATCACATCAGGACAGAGTTTCCCGATCTCTTCAAATCCTAGGTAATCTTTTTCGTCCTTTTTCAAATCTCAGGACGAGATTTTGTTTAAGGGAGGAAGGTTTGTAACATCCCAAAAATACTAAACTTGGATCATCAAACTCTAATCGTCAAAATTAGGGTTAACAAAAACTTTTCTAAATAAAATTATGGAAGCATGCATGTGAGTATGCATTTCATTTTGAATTCTTTTGAACCACCTTGTTTGTGTGTTCCATTGCTTGTAAATGGATGCTTAGGTGAAATAAACATCATCTAAACATTTCCCACACTTATCCCAAAGACAAGTAAATCAAAACAAATAAAATAAGATAATGGTCATTTTGACCAATTTAACTCCCATGCCTACTTTGGCTGTCTCAAACTTTCACAACCTAACATAAACTTTTCTGGATCTTTGCACCCCTTGATTGTACTCATAACAAAGTTTCAAGGCCCACTTTGTGATCATCCAGAAACTTTCAAATGCATAGTTTAAATGACAATTCAAAATTGAATCTTTTATCATATGGGAAGATCCCACTTTTTCAAAAACCACTCAAACAAGCTCAACTTTCAAAACCCAAGCATCTGCAGACACACCAGCACCAACCTAGCACACCCACCAAAAATCTTTTCAAAATTCAAAACTTGAGTTCTTGCGGCCATTTCATCAAACACTTGGCAGACACAAATCAAGCAAAATCCAAACACTATTGTGAGTAGTGATTGAAGACTAACTTGTTCCCTCTCTGGTTACAACTAGGTTTTAGTAGATCATCTAGCTCAATTGCACACCCTTAGCATCACTGTAAGCTTGGCATTGCAATCAATGGTGAGCAGGACGAATGCACCCTTGTCACCCCCATGTCGACAGCAAGCTAGGAGGAGAAACAAGCCTAGCCAGCATGTCTGGGAGCAAGCCAACAACCCACCGCCACTCCCTGTCCAGCGCTCGAACGTTACCAGCCAGTGACCACACGCACGAACCATGCCAACCTCGCCAGCAACCATGCCGAGAGCACGCCCGTGTGCCACGCTCGACCGACGCCCACAGACCGCACGCCGCCCTCGCCGCGTGCATACGCGATCACCACCATCCCAGCAACCCCGCAGACACGCTCGTTCGCCGCCGCGCGGACCACGCGCACTGTGCGCCATTAAATTCTCCGTCGGGCACGCGCAGAGCACTGTCGCGTTCTGACCAAGCCGCACCGCCCCATGTCTCGCCACCGTGTCGTTGAGCATCGCCAGGGAGCACCGCACCGCCCCCTACCGTCGCCCATGCCGATAGCCGTCTGTACCATCGACCACGATGAACTCACCGTGCGCCCCGTCGGTCCCCTCTCGCCACTATAAATAGAGGCCACCCCAGCCGAATTGAGCACACCATCTCACCCCCCTCTCCTCACTGATCATTCCACCCCGTTCCAGGAGCAAGGCAAGCAGCGCAGCGCTGGAATTTCACCAGAGCCACGGTCTTTGGAGAAGAAGGGAGCCGATTGAGCCGCCCAGAGAAGCTGCCGGTACCGGGAGGTTCGCCGTCACCGCTGAACGACCCCCACTGGCCGCGCTAGGTTTCTGTCTTGCCGGCGTTGCCCAACATCGACGATGACCCTCAGTCGTTGGATTAGAACCAGATCGAACGCACCACATTGCCCCATACCGCTTCGCACCCCCTGTCTCACTGACGCGTGGGGACAGCCACTTATGCAGCCCGCGGAAGCGTTGTGCTTAGCAGGCCGGCCCGTTAACCTTTCCCGTGCATCCCAGTTATTTGAACTAAACCTTTTCCATTTTATTTCAAACACACTTCTGTACCCAGTTTCAAAAATCAACCCAGGTCAATTCAATACACCAAATTGAATGAAACTAATTTTGTTAGAAAGGTCTTGAAGTGCTGAATCCAAGCCCGTTGGATGCAAGTCATTTGGATCTGTAGATCACCCTTGGTAAAAATAACAAGGCAAAAGCTTTTCTGCATTCAAACATTTTTCAAATTAAAACCATAATAGCTTTTGAGTTGTTTCCAACTCTCAAAAATCACATTTAACCATACCTTTCAGAATATATAAAAATATATAGGTTTACTTACAGAAATATTGACCAAGTAATAAAAGAATGCCACATAGGCATTTCTATCCACTTTAATTAATTAAAATAAAAGGGTAAAACCTTATTAAATTGTGACACCACTTTAAATCACATTCCCATGGACTAAAATATGTGGTGATGACATGTGTCAACATGATCCCATGTTTGGTTTGGAGAATATTAAATCTTAAGTAGTTTTTCAATGAATATAAATTACTTTTCTAAAAATAAAAAGGAATTAAACCAAGCTTTAATCTTGTAATGTTAGTGATGATGCTAGATCATCTATAGGACCCTTTTGTGTGATGATTGCAAGTAGTTAAGTATTGTTTGGTGATTGTGTACATCGTATTTATTTATAGATGCTAGTACCGACCAAGGATACGAGGAGGAAGGAGGATACTACGAAGAGGAAGCCGAGGAGAACTTCAACCACTGCTCTGCACAAGGCAAGCCTAATACTACTAGTGAATGTGCAAGCTAACACTTGCAAGATCCTCTATTGATGCAAACAAACCCTTACTTGTTACCATGCCCACTATATGCCTTAAGCATATGTGATCATACCCACTTGATACCCAATCCTAGTTTTACTTGCAATCTTTCTACCTTTGTTTCTTTATCAAAGCCTTAGCTTAAGTGTACTTAAGTAGCTTGTAGATTCTAGAAAGGTATATTTGAAGGTTGCATAAAGAGCATAAAATTTGGCCTAAGCTAGAAAATCTTGATGTCATCCTAAGGCATGAGATTGAACTTAGTTGAAACTCCACTAGTTTACCACCCCTCATTAGTATCTATCCCCACTTGTAGATGCTAGTGCTAAGCATAAAACTTGATCAACTTTAGATGGGAATACTTGGTGAAAATGGTTATGAAAACCTTAGAATGATGGATCATTCTACTGAGATGTTTTGATATGTGTTTCCGAACACCAGATGATTATGGTGATGAAAATGTTGAGGCATGAACCTTAGCCCTTTATAAAACTGATGGTTGTCTGGATGCGATACCATTCTAATTTTATCGTACAACCACAATACCCGAAGATTGGGTAGGGCTTGACTGGAAACTTATATACCTTAGTATTAGTTCCCTCACGGCCAAGGTATGAGCTGAGGCTACCTTGTGAAGATTGTCCACCTGTGCAGTACCCAAGATGACAGTTGGTCATGGTTGGGAGGCCAAACTCACAGGAGAGGTGCTTATACTAGGGCGTGTAATTGAAAGGTTAGGATTGATTATCCGCATACTGAGTATGGTGAATTCAGGATTTGTTCCTGACGGATGTATCGAATGTTGTGGTGAAAGTGTACAATCTCTGCAGAGTGTCAAACTATTCGAATATCCGCGTCCTCGGTTATGGACAGTTGGAGTGGCCATACTGTTCCCCCGTCAGCTGTTTTTAAAATGACTTGTGAAATGAATTAAGACTTTGACTTGACCACAACAGAGTTGTGACATGAGTTACAAGATTCCACTTAGGAGTTATAAAAGTGTGACTAGCTCTCTTGCTTTTGAACTTAGTAGGGATAAATCTGGCCTTTGCAAAACAACCCTAGAGCCTAGTGTCCTATTATCCAAAAACCCTTTTACTTGTTAGTATTAGTTTGCGAGTACTTAAAGAGTACTCATGGCTTTGTCCCTGGCTATTCCCGTGGCCAGACTATGAAGAGGAGTACCTGGAGGATGGACCCCAGGAAGGTTACGACAACTAGGATCATCTCCCATCGTCAACATTGCTTATGATCCCGAAGATGGAGCTTCGCCTACGCTACCATTATTATTACGTATTCCGCTGCTTGAAGTTGTATTAAGAACTGGATCATGAGATCCTTATTTGTGTAAGACCTTATGTATGGTTTGTAATGGATGATGTACTGTGGTATCCAATTCTGTTATGTCTCGCAAAAATGGTAATCCTGGGATTGCGATGTATGGCATAACAGGCATAAATCTGGGTGTTGACAGGGAGGCGGTTCGATCTACTACTCCTGGTGTCGTCCTCAACGATTCTCGTCACCTGCGTGGGCGCGGTGATGCCCTGCCCCTCCTAGCCGGCCGTGGTGGCATGAGGGAGAGGTTTGGCGGTGGGATGCCGAGGCGCTGTGAAGCAAGGTCTCTCCTGGCCTACGGTGGTGGCGAGGGGGAGGGATAGAGCTTCGTGGTGCGATGCGTGGTGGTTTTTCCCCTGGCCGGCCGTGGAGGCGAGGAGGGGAAGCATCCTCGTGCGACGTCCTTGGCTGCGCTCTGATGGTGGTTCCGCCCGCTGGTGCCAATGGAGATGAAAAGCAACTCTTTTCCCCCTTCTTGTGGTCATGGTGATTTTCGGAAGGGTGAGAAGGCCTTAGGTTTCATCGGCTTGGTGCTCGGCGGGGCAACTGGTTGAGGATCGGCGGTGCGGGCACGTCGCTGGAGTGGTCGAACTCGTCGGTCCTTGAAGCTCCATGAGGGAGTTCCTCGACGGCGAACTTTGACTGCTGTTGGTCTAATAAGCATGCTTATGGGGCTCTTGCTGGGGCCGATCCTCTCTGCCTGCCCTCTCCCACCTATTGCAGGAGTGGCGAGTCTGACGACGGGCCGGTTATCACTTCCAGCGTTGGTAAAGAGCCCGCTGTTGCAGGTCACTTTTGCTCCTCATTTCTTCTTCTTTCTCCAGTAGGCGCAGTGGTTGCGGAAGTTGGAGGCATCGATTGGGTGAGCAACAGTGTCAGGCAGCAGTGGAGTTGGGAGCAATTTTTTCGAGCACCACCTCAGTGGCGGGTGACAGCCGTCCGACATCCAAGGCTAGAACATGGTCTATCCAGAAGCCGACGAAGGGTCCCAGCAATTGTTTAACCTCTTTGGTGAGGCCCCTTTTAAGGGTAGCGGCCGTATTCCTCGTCTGCACGGAAGCAAGTGGTTTCATCCCCGCTTCCAAGTTTGACGGCGATAAGTCTGACTTCTGGCTCGACGGTGGTGAAAGAGAAGAATTGGGTTGCAGTTTTCCATCTTTCAGTGAGATCTTTTCTACATTTACTAGAGATCTATGTACTCCCTCTAGTCCATATTAATTGGCTTTGATTTGTTAAAATTTGGATGAATCTATATACTAAATAGTGTCTAGATTTATTCAAATCTAGATAAATTTAAGTCAATTAATATGGACCAGATGGAATATTATTTCTTATTTATGAGGTCCTTTTGTAATATTTTATATGCTTGGAATTAACACGATGCTTCCAGTCCCTTCGGGGACGCTCATGGTTCAAAAACAAAGTGGAATTAACACGATGCTTCCAGTCCCATATCTACGTGTTCAGCCGCTCAAGGTAATTATCCTCGCAGTGACAAATTGCGCCGTTTTTGGTTGGTACAGTAACTTTATTACCGTGTCAACCGCCCAGATCCGACACCGAGGCCAGGCGGCTCCATGTTTCCCGTGCCCTCTCGCCCGCCATGGTGCCCGGCCGGGAGATGCCAGCAGACGCCCAGACCTCGCCGGAGAGGCGGAAGGGAATCTCCCTCCGCTGGGGCTCTTCGGATGCAGCAGGATGGCCCTGCTTTCTTCTTGGCACCAAACCCTGCAGCCCTGCTCTGCTCAGGGTAGGCATGCCAGGAGCCGAGCTGTAGCTGGTTCAGATGGGGAAAATTGCATGGGTCTCCTCTGTAGGTTCGTCCTCTCTTCTTACTGTAGCATTCAAGTGCCCGGGTTAGATAAGATCGATCAGTCATTAGGTTTGATTAATTCTTTGCATAAACAAACAAAATTTGTCTAAATACATTTTATTATCTAAATGTGTCTAAATATATTTTATTATCTAGAAAAAATTGAGTCAATACTAGGGAGGGGGTTGGATGGAACTGAGGGAATACTAGGGAGGGGGTTGGATGGAAAGAGTCATCGCTGCATTTGTCTACGATCAGTGAGTTCTATGTCTCTTCTCACTCGTTTTCTTTTGTCTTGGCAGTTGTCATCATCCTTGTCTGAAGAACAAATTATACCATGACTATGTCAAAATGCTTGTTGTCCATCATCTTACAAAACTACCTTTCTCTTTTCATGCCTGCATATTTGCTGTCGATTGTATTTGTCTAAGACACTATAGAGGGGAGTTGCTGGCTTGTTGCTCTCATGAGCAGATTTTAAATTTAATGTTTCATCCTCTTTATTGTCTTAACCTTTGTTGATAATTCGTGCCTCCTGCAGGGGAGGCTTTCCTTGGATGACTGGCTGATAATCTTATGCTATCTTTTCTATACATCGGCCTATTCGACATCCACTTTTCATCTCTCCAGGGGCTTGGTCCATCAAGATCTTAACGTTTGATTGGTTGATCGAGATCTTAAAGTGACGATGGGTTGATCATTGGAGTAACCTGCTCCTGCCGGAAGATTAATATTGATTCTTGTCATTGAATGTTTATTTCGTGCTGATTGGTTTCTAAGGTAAGAATCATACTACTATTCTTAAGGTGCTGCATCTTGATTTCCATGGAATTACTATTACTAGTAGTAGTTTTTTCCGGTAATGGTGGGCGCTCTGATGATTCATATAGATAGAGAAAAGATCAATGCAAAGCTTATGTACAGGACCAGAGGTCAAATAAATGAAAAATAAATACACTGCCGCCCTGAATACTAGCCTCCTCTTTAAATTTTGCTCGGTCCCGACCTGTAAGCAACCTGAACCACCTCTAGTGCCTGGGAATATTGCCTGGGTCTCCGCTGTAGGTTCGTCCTCGCCTTTGACTGTAGCATTCAGGTTCAGTAGGTCTTGTGCCCGGATTAGATAAGATCGATCAGTCATTAGGTTGATTAATTCTTTGCATAAACAAACAAGGGCTCCATTAGACACCAAAATCTGTCAAAGTACATTTTATTATCTAAACAAAGTGAGTCAATTAATTTGGAACGGAGGGAATACTAGGGAGGGGGTTGGATGGAAAGATTCATCGCTGCATTTGTTGTCTACGATCAGTGAGTTCTATGCCTCTTCTCACTCGTTTTCTTTTGTCTTGGCAGTTGTCATCATCCTTGTCTGAAGAACAAATAATACCATGACTATGTCAATGCTTGTTATCCATCATCTTACAAAACAACCTTTCTTTTGTCGCGCCTGCATATTTGCTGTCGATTGTATTTGTCTAAGACATCACAGAGGGGAGTTGCTGGCTTGTTGCTCTCATGAGCAGATTTAAAATAAATGTTTCATCCTCTTTCTTGTCTTAACCTTTCTAGATAATTCGTGCCTCCTGCAGGGGAGGCTTTCCTTGGATGACTGGCTGATAATCTTATGCTATCTTTTCTATACATCGGCCTATTCAACATCCACTTTTCATCTCTTCGGGGGCTTGGTCCATCAAGATCTTAAAGTGTGATTGGTTGATTGAGATCTTAAAGTGACGATGGGTTGATCATTGGAGTAACCTGCTCCTGCCAGATGATTAATATTGACTCTTGTCATTGAATGTTTATTTCGTGCTGATTGGTTTCTAAGGTAAGAATCATACTACTATTCTTAAGGTGCTGCATCTTGATTTCCATGACATTACTATTACTACTAGTAGTTTTTTCCGGTAATGGTGGGTGCTCTGATGATTCATATAGATAGAGAAAAGATCAATGCAAAGCTTATGTACAGGACCAGAGGTCAAATAAATGAAAAAAAATACATTGCCGCCCTGAATGCTAGCCTCCTCTTTAAATTTTGCTCGGTCTCGACCTGTAAGCAACCTGAACCATCTCTAGCGACGGCGTCTAGAAGATATAGCGGTTTTTTCTAGACACACATTCGACACAACCGTGATTAGCACCTCCAGGATCTTCTCTTTCTGTGATTTATCCAACTGACTTAAGTAGTACTCATGAATTATGATTACAACTCCTATGGTATCATGTTCAATTACATTAGTGATTTTGACATGGAACATACAAAACAGAAGTAATCGCTAGACATTCATCATTATAGTAACCAACTGAATACGTAGTACAGGTTCTATATATCGGATACTCATTAACTTTAGAATTATTTGACTTTCTGTTTGTGTAAAGAAACCCAAAGGAACCGCCTTAACTTGTGAAACTAGCGAAATCATATGGAATATGGACAGATGTTACTCAAGAATTGATACTTCAATACCAGACCTTACTGCTGAATTTTTACATGAAAGGCCTAAGATTCAGTTTTTATTCTAAAGCCAAAGTAGAAAAACTAGTATTAGAGCATTAGCTTCCTCATCCACAGGGGCATGCGTTATGCATCCTTTGCAAACCTTCATACCTATCAACTCTCCAGTACTTAATGGTAGTATTTTTTTTGATAAACGAAAATAATTTGCTGGTCCCACTATTCTGGACTTCTACTAACATACATGTGCTAAATGCCAGAACTCATAAAGCACTAAAGCCATTACTGCAGTTTCTAGCCCCAGTAGATTATTTAAGTCAGAATTTCTCCAACATGATATGAATTTAGTGATCGTTGTGTATCTTCTAACCATCTTTACACATTTTCTGCATTCATTGTGAGCCTGCAAGTTTGCCACACTTCCTGAGGAATCACCTTTGTATTTCTTGTGGATCAACCTCATCAAGTTTGTCTAATGGCATCCATACTGGCTTGTCTTGTTGGATCATGTGCCAAAAAATTGCAAGAAATAATTACAGAAGAGGCAGTCTTGATTCTAGGGGTAAAGGAAGACCCCAAAGAACTGCAGCGAACAATGACCCAGATACAATGCTTTCTTAATGATGCTGAGGAAAGGAGGACAAAAGAATCAGCAGTTTACAATTGGCTTAGTGAGCTGAGAGATGCTATGTATTATGCTGATGATATTATCGACATGGCAAGATCCGAAGGGGGCATGCTACTAGCAGAATGTCCTTTATCATCAAGAGTCTCAACTAAATGTGGTGGCATTTCATTTTTCAGTTGCATTCTAATGTTCTGAAGCGTCACAAGATTGCTATTCAAATCAGAGACTTAAATGCTCAACTTGAGAAGATTTCAAAGCTGGGTGAAAGATATTTAATGCTTCATGATACGCAGCGAAAAACGTAAGTTCCAGCAGTAAAGCAGAATATTTAACAAGGCAGCATTGTGGAGCCTAATTTTGTGGGAAATGAAGCTTTACGTGCTTGTAAAAACTTGGTGGATTTAGTCCTTGTGCATAAGGAAAGCAAGTTGTACATGCTCACAATTACTAGAATAGGAGGAGTTGGTAAGACAACACTGGCTCAAAAGATATACAACGATCTTAAACTTAAAGGGAACTTCAACAAACAAGCATGGATTTGTGTTTCTCAGGAGTACTCTGAAGTTGATCTTCTGAAAGTACTTCGCAAAGTTGGGGTACATTACGAGCCAGATGAAAATGTGTGAGAGCTCAGTGGCAAGCTTCAAGCAGCCATGGAAAGGAAGAGTATGTTTCTTGTGTTGGATGATGTCTGGCAGCCCGGGGTATGGATTAATGTACTGAGAACTCCATTACACACTGCTGCTTCAGTAATGATTCTGGTGACAACACGACATGACAAAGTTGGTCTTGCAATTGGGGCAAAACATATGCATCGAGTTGATCTCATGTCTGAGGATGTAGGACTGGAGCTGCTTTGGAAGAGTATGGACATCCATGAACTGGAAGAAGTGCATGGCCTGTGGGATATAGGGATGGAGATTGTTCATAAATGTGGTGGTCTACCTCTTGCTATCAAGATTATCGCTCGTGTCCTAGTAACCAAAGAGAAAACTGAGAAGGAATGGAGAATGTTCATGAAAAAAAGTTCTTGGTCTATGGGTAACCTTCCTACCGAGCTTTCAGGTGCCTTGTATCTGAGTTATGATGAGCTACCACGACACTTAAAGCAATGTTTCCTCTATTGCGGCTTATATCCAGAAGATAGACTTATGGGTCATAGAGATCTTACTAGGTTCTGGATTGCTGAAGGTTTTATAGAAGAGAAAGAAGAGCAACATCTAGAAGACACAGCTGAGGAATATTATTATGAGTTGATATATAGGAATCTCCTTCAACCAGATCCTTCCTATTTGGACCATGGGTGGTGCAAAATGCATGATCTGTTGAGACACCTTGCTCAATATATATCATCAGAAGAAAGTTTTTGTGGAGACCCACAATTATTGGAGGCTAAAACTCTGTCCAAACTGCGGCGTGTTTCAATTGTCACTGACAAAGATTATGTACATCTTCCCACTGTGGACAAGTTACAGATTAGAGCAAGGACTTTTAATATCTGGTGTGCCACGCCAGCAAGAATTGAAAGTTCAATTTTCGAAATACTACCTTGCGTTAGAGTTTTAAATCTGAATGGATCATATATACAGACCATTCCAAGTTGCATTGGGAGTTTGATCCATCTACGGTTACTTGATCTGGATGATACAGAGTTATCTTGTCTTCCAGAGTCCATTGGTTCTCTCATAAACCTCATGATATTGAACTTGCAAAGATGTAAAGCTCTGCATAGCCTTCCTTCAGCGATCACACAATTGCGCAATTTAAGGCATCTTGGTCTTCAGGGTACACCAATAAATCAGGTGCCAAAAGGGATAGGCATACTAGAATTCCTAAATGATTTGGAAGGATTTCCCACAGGTGATGGAAGTGATAATGGTAAAAGGCAAAATGGATGGAAGTTGGAAGAGATGGAACATCTCTCAAAGCTAAGGGAGCTAGGCATGGTCAAATTGGAAAGGTCTGCTTGTTATCATACAGATTCATTGCTGTCAGATAAAAAGCATCTCAAAGTTTTGAGGCTATCCTGCACCGAACCTACACCTGAACCATATTCAGAAGAATATATTCACAATATTGAGAAGATCTTTGAGCAGCTAGTCCCTCCACACAACCTGGAAGATCTATTTATTAATGGCTTCTTTGGTCGTTGGTTTCCCACCTGGCTTGGTACCACCCATCTGTCTTCAGTTAAATACTTACAACTCATACACTGCAATTCATGTGTGCATTTTCCACCAACCGGGCAACTTCCTAACTTGAGATATCTGAAAATTGATGGAGCAGCTGCAGTTACCAAGATTGGACATGAATTATTGGGCTGCAGGGGGCTAATCCCAGACCCACGAATGTTTTTGTTGCTTTCCCCAAGCTCGAAACATTAATCATCAAGGATATGCCCAACTGGGAGGAGTGGTCCTTTGTTGAAGAAGAAGATGCAGTGGCAGCAACTATGGAAGATGGAGAGAATGGATCTGCTGAGATGCAAAAAGGGGAAGCCCCATCTGCAAAGTTGCAGCTGCTGCCACCTTTGAAGGCATTGCAACTTGGCAGCTGCCCTAAGCTGAGGGCTCTTCCATGGCAGCTTGGACAGGATGCCATCAGCTTGAAAGAACTCTATATAGAAGGAGCAACGTGCTTGAAGGTGGTGGAGGACCTCCCGTTCCTCTCCGAATGGCTTTCAATCAATGAATGTGATGGCTTGGAGGGGATCTTGAACCTTCCTCGAGTGAGAGAGATCTCTGTAAGTCGTTCTCCAGACTTGAGGTGTGTTGAGGGTTTGGGTGGTTTGGAGCAGCTGTGGCTGGACGTGAATATGCAGGATTCCTTTTCACTCTGGGCACCGGGGATTCAAGAGAAGCACCGGCAACTTTACAGCGAAGACATGGATGTCACATGGCGTTAGATGGCTGATTAGATGGCAACATAGACAAGGTACGGACATTGCTTAGGCACTAAATTTGTCTCATTTAGACTTAGTAATCTCTGAAATTTCCGTCTTGGTTTGTTCGATCGTGCATCTAGTGCTCTGCTCCCCTCTGTGCATTATTTCTTTTCTCAAGAGCATACCGGTTACAGTAGTAGGCAGTAGCATTTCATGACCCTGTATTGTATATTTTGATCAGTGCAACTTGTATACCTTTTTTTGTGTGTTTGTTATATACTGGTATTTATTGACAACATTTGAATTCAGAGTCTCAACCACTAGCTTACCCTTTCACCCTTAACCTGGCAACGCATGGGTATGATAGGATCTCTAGATTTACTCTCATTGAAGAGAGGGGATGACACTAGGAGTTGGGGCAATTTTCTGGTTTTATTTCTCGCACAAACTCACACACAAATGCCATGCCAACCACAGGGGTTGGGGATACATATTTATAGGCTGCTAGCCAGCCAGGAATATGCTAAATGCTAGTCCAAGATGCTAGTCTAAGGTGCTGCCTAAAAGCAGTCAAGGATGTTTGGTCCTTGCTGCTCCTAACTGATGCTGCTAAAGCAGTCAAGGATGCTTGGTCCTTGCTGCTCCTAACTGCCCGTCCTTGCTACAAGGACCATGTGTGTTACAGCCCCACAAAGACCAACAGTACAAAGACTTATTCATCATTCTCCCTCTAAGTCTTGTGCGTTGTCTTGTGGGAAGGCTGGACCATCCCAATCCTGGAGCAGAGTCCAAGGAACGTGATCCGTCCAAGAGGCTTGGTGAGCAGGTCTGCAAGCTGATCCTTGGTGTTGATGTAGCTCGCCGTGATGCTCCTTTCATCCAAACAGCGTCGGATGAAATGGTACCTCACTCGGATGTGCTTGCTCCGTTCGTGGAATACGGGGTTCCTCGCCAGGGCCAGAGCGGACTTGCTGTCCACCATGAGTCAGCTACCGGTGTCTCGAGGAGATCACCAAGCGGTCGAGCAAGCAGAGGACTGAGTGCAGCGGTGGAGGCCGCTATGTACTCGGCCTCGCACTGGACATGGCCACCACTGCTGCTTGGTATCGCCCGACTCACGAGGCACTTGTCGAGGAAGAAGAGGATCCGCTTGTGCTCTTCTTTGGTGTCGATGTCGCCGGCGTGGTCATCGTATGCAGAAGCCGAAGTGTGCCGCCCTAGGGCACCTAGGGTAGTAGAGGCCATGGTCGAGAGTCCACAACGTGGCGGACGATCCTCTTCACTGACCTTTGGTGTTAAAATCGTCGGTCGCTGCATGAACCGACTAACGTGGCCGACGGAGAATGCCAAGTCCGACCGTGTGTGGGTGAGGTAGCGAAGGCTCCCACAAGACGCCGTCGTGTAGCGCCCACCTCCTCCGCCGTCTGTCGCGGCTCAGCTTCAACCTCTCCTCCGGAGTGAGAGCTGGGTTGCAATCGGTGAGCCCGGCTAGCTCAGCAACGAGCGCTTGGCGTGGGCGTCGTCGGCGTGATCCGGAGTGGTCCTGGTGCACCTCGATCCCCAGGTAGAAGGAGAGGAGCCCCAGATCACTCATCTGGAAGGCGGCCTTCATTTCTTCCTTGAACGCCGCCACCTCTGCATCCTTGGTGCCGGTGATGACCAAGTGGTCGACATAGACACCTACCAACAGGGCATTTCCTCCATTGCCCCGTCGGTGAGCAGCCGCCTCGTCTTGAGCTTTGCCCAAGCCCATCGTCTTGGCGTGGAGTCCAGCTTGGCGTTCCATGCCCTTGGTGCTGCCGCCAAACCATAGAGAGCCTTGCGTGAGCGAAGTACCTTGCCCTCCGGCCAGAATCGCAAATCCCGGTGGCTGTTGCACGTAGACCTCCTCCTTCAAGTCGCCGTTGAGGAAGGTAGACTTGACATCCATGTGATGGACGCGCCAGCCCTCCTGAGCGGCTAGCGCAAGGAGGAGTCGCACGGACTCCATCCGTGACACAAGAGCGAAAGCGTCGTCGAAGTCGACCCCCTCCTGCTGCAAGAAACCTCGGGCCACCAAGCGAGCCTTGTGCTTGACGATGGCGCCGGCTTCATCCCTCTTCAGCTTGAACACCCACTTAAGGGTGATCGCCCGGTGACCACGAGGGAGGTCAGAGCTCCAGTCTGGTTCTTCTCGACCGCATCCATCTCCAACTGCATCGCGGCTCGCCATGCCGCATCTTGACCGCAAAAAGACCGAGGCTCACCGTCGTCACATGCAAGTTGCAGTTGCGCCTCCAGGTTGTGTGGCACCGGTCCCGGCGCCGGCTGGTCGCCGAGAAGACCCTCCATCGTACGGTACCGCAACGGCTCGCCATCGTGTCTGGCGTCGATCGCTCCTCATCGTGGCGGCGAAGCGAACTCCACGGCTGCGCTCGGCCGAGCTGGGGCTGGTGTGAGCGTGCGGAGGTGTGATCTGGTCTTGCCGGAGTGGGCGTGCGGAGGTGTATTGCTGGTGCCGGAGTAGACGTGCCAGGTGTGGCTGATGCCGGAGCACGTGGCGTCGGTGGCGTCGGCGGTTGTGGTGCCGCGTCGGTGTGGCGACCGGGAGAGATGGAGATTGGGAATCGAGGTAGACGCGCTCGGCGAGGAGGCCTGCTCCCCAGCTCCCTCGAAGTGGGCGTACTCGACAATGAAGTCGTCATACTTGGTCGGAGTCGTCCACCGCCTTGTCCACGCCCACCTCGCCCGTTGAACACAACATCTCGCCGTGCGCACACGCCGTGTCTTCGGTCGAGGATGCGGTAGGCCTTGAGCCTCCGCGTAGCCGATGAACACTCGAGTGCTCCTGTCGTCGAGCTTGCCGATGTGGCCGAGCTCCTTGGCGAATGCGAGGCAGCCGAAGACCCGGAAGTGGGAGACCGCCGGCTTGCGCCCATGCCAAGCCTCGTACGGCGTCTTGCCGTCAAGTGCCTTCGTAGGTGAGCGGTTGAGGATGTAGGCGGCTGTCGACCGCCTCCCCGGAAGACAGCCGACATCGCTCTCTGCTTGAGGAGGGCCGCCATCCCCACAACCGTCTGTTGCGCCACTCGGACGCCGTTCTGCTGCGCTGTAAGGAGCGGAGTAGTGGCGCTGAATGCCTCATCATCGGTGATAAGACGCGAATTCAGTTCTGTGAATTCGCCGCCGTTATCGATCTTGCAAGACACGCAGCGGCGCGCTCGCCTCTGCAGCAACTGCGCCGCTGATGGCGTCCGGCCGCTTCTCCCTTGCTGTCGAGAAGCACCACCCTCATGTAGCGGGAGAAGTCGTCGATGAGCAGCGGGAAGTAGCATCGTCCTCCTAGTGTGGCCGGAGTCACCGGGCCGCACAAGTCCCCGTGAACGAGCTCGAGCTTCTCCTTAGCTCAAGCTCTTTCTTGAGGAAGAAGTCGCCTCTGCCCGTCCACGCGGACATCGCAGAACTGTTCCACGTGTTCGAGGCACGGCAGGCCCGCACCATCTCCTTGCCCTTGAGCGAGCCGAAGTGAAGGTGCTGGCGCTCGTGCCTTGCACGCCTCGTCGTCGACCAATGGCGGCGAAAGTATGCCGCTGCACATCAAGGACATAGAGCCGATTTGCCTCTAGTTACCTTGGCAAGAAGGCGGCGATGGCGATCCCGGATCGCGCAGGATCCCGTGCTCGATCGGCCGCGAGCCGCTCTCATCCAGTATCCCAAGCGATGATGGAGTTCCTCAAGGTAGGATGTAGTAGACACCGGTGAGCATCCGGTGCTCTCCGGTCTTGGCGGCGAAGATGACGGAGCCGACACCTGAATCTCCACGGCGGAGGCATCTCCAAACTTGGCGGAGCCTCGCCGCGTCGTCGAGCTCGGCGAAGAACTCCGTCGACCGATCATGTGGTGGTGGCGCGGTGTCAAGGCACCACCACCGCCTTGTCGGTGCGGAGCCGTCGCCGAGAAGGGCGTGTGCCTTTGGCTCGTTGAGGTGGAGGGGAGCCGCTGCAGTCGGTGTCGCAGGGCGTAGCTCGATGCTCGCATGAGCCATGAACAAAGCCGGCTCCTCCCCGCACAGGCGACATGGGCCTGGCGTCGTGGCTGTCGACACTCCTTGGCCCAATGGCCAAGCCACCTGATTGTGGCGGCGTCATCTTGGGCCAACTTGGGCTGCCGGCGCGCCTCCATGGCGCCACCTTGCACCGACCTGGCCGTCTTTGCGCTTCTTGCGCGGTTTATCGCGCTGCGGCCACGATGCGGAGAGGACTCCCCTTCTTCCGTCACCGTGTGGCGGCCCCACCGCTCCGAGTGAGGAGCAACTTCCAGCGGTGGTGATGGACCCGAGGAAGCTCGGCTCGTCGAAGTCGGCGACCTTGAGGCGACGATTGCCTCCTCGATCGACATCGTCTTTGAGGTCCAGCAGGATTCGATCGAGTGAGCTATCTGCCTGTACTTCGTGGGGACGCAGCGAAAGAGCTTCTCGACACCTCTTTCCTCGTTGTAGATGGCGTCGCCGAACCGCTCCATCTTCTGCAACAAAGTGTTGAGACGGAGAGCAAAGTCATCGACGTCCTCACGGCTTGAAGGCGGTCATCCCACTCCTTGCGGAGTGCACAGCCAAGCGGCCTTGCGAAAGCTGACGCGGCCTCCCCAGGCCTCCTTGCGATCGCTTGTTGGAATGCGAAGCGCATCTCGGGCGGGGCTGCGGCAAGGAGGCGTCAACGCCGTCGATTGTCATGGTGGTCGGCGTTGGCATCCTGGACGCCTCCCACATGTGCCGCACTGGGCGGACCTTCATGACCGCGCCCACTCGGCGTAGTTGGGTTTGGTGAGGTAGGCCACCCACCGGGACCAACGTCCACGACCACAGCCCGGACCTCGTAGAAACCACGGTCTTCTTTCGTTTGCCGCCGCCGTGCGCGCCTCCTTCCAGGCGCCATCGCCGTCGCGCGCCTCCTCTGAGCGCCACCGCATCGCGCCTCCTCTGGAAGCGCCACCGCGGTTTCACCTCCACCGGGGCGACACCGCCCGTGTGCTTGGGCATGCTCGGCTTCCCACCGCTGTCCGCTCGTGGGCTGTGTCGACGCCGCTTCCGCCTGAAATGGAGCGCTGATCTTGCCGCTGAGCACAGGCCTCTGCCACTGCCGTCGTGATGCCTCCACCGCTGCTGCTGATTCGCCTCGCTCTGGCTGCTTGCCGATTCCGCCGCTGCCCGACTGGAAGCCTCTGTCGCCATTAACGGCAATTGCTGCCGCCGCTCACGCTCCTCTCTGGCGAGCTCGGCCTCTGCCGACGCCAGACGCCGAGGTAGCCAGTCTTGAGCGACCTTGGGACATGGCTGGTCATTGGGGCTGTTGCGTGGAGGAGAGCTGCTAACGAGCCGCTTTCATTGCTGGAAGGAGAGGCCACCAGGGACAGCAGCTGCTGCACTTGCCCAGGGGCTCTTGCACACCGGTGAAGGGGATAAGCAGGAAACACTCAGCCTACAAGACAACCTCGCTCTGATACCACTTGATAGGATCTCTAGATTTACTCTCATTGAAGAGAGGGGATGACACTAGGAGTTGGGGCAATTTTCTGGTTTTATTTCTCGCACAAACTCACACACAAATGCCATGCCAACCACAGGGGTTGGGGATACATATTTATAGGGTGCTAGCCAGCCAAGAATATGCTAAATGCTAGTCCAAGATGCTAGTCTAAGGTGCTTCCTAAAAGCAGTCAAGGATGCTTGGTCCTTGCTGCTCCTAATCGATCTTTGCTAAAGCGATCAAGGATGCTTGGTCCTTGCTGCTCTCCTAATCTTGCTGCTAAAGCAGTCAAGGATGCTTGGTCCTTGCTGCTCCTAACTGCCCGTCCTTGCTACAAGGACCATGTGTGTTACAGCCCCACAAAGACCAACAGTACAAAGACTTATTCATCAGGGTAACTGCAAAGCTCGACTAACGTATGTCTCATAATGGCCCTCATTAATATCCTATCCGATGTCCGTACTGCACTTCAAATTGTGCTGGTTAAGTCTGATTGTGTTTCAGTAATTGTAAACATCCAAAAAGAGCTTGATTAGACACCCATTTAGATGGGAGCGATTGAAGGGATAAACGCTGTATTATTTTTTAGGAAAAGGAGAATAAACTGGTGTATGTCACTGTGGATCCTTTACTAGCTTCAAATCGTTGATCAACTAGTTGCGTCTCAACTCCATCTTGAAATAACAAAACCTCACACTATCGCTTTGATTGTCCTAATTTGTCAGTTAATATCAAGTATTAGTCTGAATAAATTAGTGTCTAGTTCAGTTAGACAGTTTGATCGTTAGACGAATCTGATTAGGTTTCAGCTATTTCCTAGGATCACATAGGATAGTTGCTTTGGTCTTTAGCTTGACCGATCATCGCGATGTAATCGTGAATGCCCGGACGGGATGGCACGCCCGTTGTGGGTTTCGTGTATCGGACGATCGATCTACCTCGAATAAAGGAGAGAAAACAGAAAATCTGCGGGGCTTGAATGCAGCACAACCACCGTGTCACTCTGTTCTTGACTTTGAGCCGAGATCGAGAGAAATCGGCGGTGAAAGGCAACAAGTGGTATCGAGCCTAACCCCATGGTTGGGACTCCACCACCCGTGGCAGCCACATCCAAGTCACCGCGGAGGAGGGACTCGTGTCGCCAAGCGCTCATCGAGCCGCGGACGGAGCAAGGTGAGGAAAGGCGAACGGCGAGGTCGTGTGCGCGGAGGCGATTGTGAGGAGACCCGCGGTGGCAGCAGCAACGTTGTGTCCTGGCCCACCCTCATGAAGACAAATTACAACGAGTGGGCTCTTGATGCGTGTCCATCTCCAGGGCGCTGGCCTCTGGGAAGCTGTCGACATGGAAGACACGCCGGAGAGGCAGGAGCGGCAGGCATCATTCTGCGTTTCGTGCCACCGGAGATGGTGCAGGTGCTCGCGGCGAAGGACAAAGCGTAGGTGGCATGGGACCACAAGAAAACGATGCGCATCAAGAAGAAGAGGTATGATGAAGCCCAAGCAGCGATGGATAACTCTCTCAGATCGTTGGTCTTTGTTTGCTCTTTGGGTCAGAATAACACATGGTCCTTGTAGCAAGGATCGGCGCTAGAGCAGCAAGGACCAAGCATCCTTGATTGCTTTAGCAACATCAGTTAGGAGCAGCAAGGACCAAGCATCCTTGACTTTTAGCAAGATCTTAGACTAGCATTTAGCATATTCTTGGCTGGCTAGCAGCCTATAAGTATGTATCCCCAACCCTAGTGGTTGGCATGGCATTTGTGTGTGAGTTTGTGCAAGAAATAAAACCAGAAAATTGCCCCAACTCTTAGTGTCATCCTCTTCTTCAATGAGAGTAAATCTAGAGATCCTATCAAGTGGTATCAGAGCGAGGTTGTCTTAGGCTAAGTGTTTCCTGCTCATCCCTTCACTGGTGTGCAGCAATGGCAAGTGCAGCTCAAGCTGTCCTCGGTGGCCTCTCCTTTCGCAATGAAAGCTGCTCGTTAGCAGCAGCTCTCCTCCACGCAGCCCCCAATGGCCACCATGTCCTGTTGTCGCTCAAGACTCGGCTACCTCGAAAGGCGGCTTAGAGGCCGAGCTTCGCCAGCAGAGAGCGGAGCGGCGCGGCCAGCGGCGACAAACCAGATCAAGGTCGGCAAGGCAATGAGGCGGCAAAGAAGCGTGGAGGCATCACGCAGCGGGCAGAGGTCCAGTTCAGCGGCAGATCAGCGGCTCCATTTCAAAGCGAGCAGCGACGCAGCGCGATGGCGGCGCGGCAATGAAAGCATGAGGCGAGCATCGCGTGGCGCCCCGGAGAGGCGAGCACGGCGTGGCGCTCGAGGAGGCGCCAAGACGGCGGTGGCGCTCCCGAGGCGCCAGACGGCAATGGCGCCCACGAGGAGGCGAGCATCGCAGCGGCGCCTCGAGGAGGCGCGCATGGCGGCGGCGGCGGCCGAAACAACCAAGACCGTGGCCTCTACGAGGTCCGGCTGGTCGTGGACGTTGTCCGGCCGGGTGGCCTACCACCAAAACCAACTACGCCGAGCGGCGCGGTCATGAAGGTCCGGCTCTAGCGCACATGTGGGAGGTCCAGATGCCAACGCCGACCACCATGACGATCGACGGGCGTTGACGCCCTCCTTGCCGCAGCCCCGAGATGCGCTTCGCTTCCAACAAGCGGATCGCCAAGGAGGCTGGAGGCCATCGCTGCGTCAGCGACGGCAGCGTCTGCTCGCAAGTCCACTTCGCAGCACTCCGCAGGAGTGGGATGACCTCGCCTTGCCAAGCGAGGACGCTGATGACTCGCTCTCCGCCTCAACACTTTGCCGCAGAAGATGCGGTTCGGCGACGCCACCTACAACGAGGAAAGAGTCGAGAAGCTCTTCGCCTGGCCCCCACGGCACAAGCACATGGCTCGCTCGATCGAATCCCTGCTGGACCTCAGCACAATGTCGATCGAGGAGGCAATAGGTCGCCTCAAGGTCGTCGACATCGACGAGCCACAGCTTCTCTCGGGGCCTATCACCACTGATGGGAAGCTGCTCCTCACTCGGGAGCAGTGGGACGCCGGCCACGGCGATAGGAAGAAGGGGGAGTCCTCTTCCGCGACAGGCGGCCGCAGGCGCAAAGCCAAGGGGCGCAGACGGCCATGGCGTACGCGTGGTGATGCCATGAGGCGCCGCCGGCAGCCCAAGTTGGCCAAGATGACGCCTACCACAATCAGGCGGCTTGGCCATTGGGCCAAGGAGTGTCGATACCACGACGCCGTGCCCACGCCGCACGTGCGAGGGGAGGAGCCTTTGTTCATGGCTCATGCGAGCATCGAGCTACGCTCGCGGCACCGACCGCAGCGGCTCCCTCCACCTTGACGAGCCAAAGGCACACGCTTCTCGCGACGGCTCCCAAAGACACAAAGATCGGCGGGTGGTGCCTTGACACCGACGCCACTCACCACATGACCGGTCGACGGGAGTTCTTCGCCGAGCTCGACTCCGACGTGCGAGGCTCCGTCAAGTTTGGAGATGCCTCCGCGTGGAGATTCAGGGTGTCGGCTCCGTCATCTTCACCGCCAAGACTGGAGAGCACCGGATGCTCACCGGTGTTCACTACATCCAGCTACCGAGGAACTCCATCAGCTTGGGACAGCTGGATGAGAGTGGCTCGTCTGATCGAGCGAGCACGGATCCTCGCGATCTAGGATCGCCATCGCCGCCTTTCTTGCCAAGGTAAATAGAGGCGCAAATCGGCTCTATGTCCTTGATGTGCAGTGGCATAGCCCTTCTCGCCGCTTCGTCGGACGACGAGGCGTGCAGTGGCACAAGCGCCGCACCTTCACTTCGAGGCCTGGCGGCTCAAGAAGAGGAGATGGTGTGAGGCCCGTGCCTCGAACACGTGAGCGCTTCTGCGATATCTGCGTGGTGACGCAAAGGCGACTCTTCCTCAAAGAAAGTAGCTTCGAGCTAAGGAGAAGCTCGAGCTCGCAGACGGGACTTGTGGACCGCGACTCCGCCACACCGAGAGGACGACGCCATTTCCGCTGCTCGTCGATGACTTCTCCCGCTTCATGCGGGCGGTGCTTCGGCGGAAGGGAGAAGCAGGACGCCATCGTATGCGGCGCAGTTGCTGCAGGCGAGGCGCCGGTCAAGGCTGCAGGTTCAGACCGACAACGGCGAATTCACAAAGAATCGAATTCGCGTCGTCAATGCCGATGAGGGCATTCAACGCCACTACTCCGCTTACAGCCCGCAGCAGAACGGCGTCGTCGAGCGCAACTGCACGGTTGTGGGATGGCCCGGGCCCTCCTCAAGCGAGAGGGATGCCGGCATCTTCATGGTGGCGGTGCCGACAACCGCCTACATCCTCAATCTCACCTACGGAAGGCACTCGGCGACAAGAAGCCGTGACGAGGCTTCGCATGGCGCAAGCCGCGGTCTCCCACTTGCGGGTCTTCTGCCTCGCTCGCCATGAGCTCGGCCACATCGGCAAGCTCGACGACAGAGCACCGGGAGTGTTCATCGCCACGCGAGGGCTCAAGGCCTATCCATCCTTGGCCCGAAGACAGCGTGTGCGCCGCGCGAGACGTTGTGTTCAACGAGGCGGTGGCGCATGGGACAAGGCGGTGGGCGACGGCTCGACCGACGTATGACGACTTCATTGTCGAGTACGCCCACTTCGAGGAGCCGGAGGTAGCTCCTCGCCGAGCACGCCTACCTTACTTCCCAAGACTCCATCAGTCCGGTGGCGCCACACCGACCGGCACACGCCGACGCCACGTGCTTCAAAGACCAGAATACACCTCCGCACGTTTACACCAAAGACAGCTCGCCGAGCGCAGCCCGTGGAGTTCGCTTCCCGCCATTACGACGAGGAGCGATCGACGCCAGACACGACGACGAGCCGCGGTACCATACGATGGAGGTCTTCTGCGACCACCGGCGCCGGACCGTGCCACGAACCAGGGGTAATCGCAACTTGCATGTGTGACGACGGTGAGCCTCGGTCCTTTGCGTAAGTGGAGCAAGACGCTGGATGGCGCCGCGATGCGATTGGAGATGGATGCGGTCGAGAAGAACCGCACTGGAGCTCACGACCTCCTCGAGGTCACCGGCGATCACCCTTAAGTGGGTGTTCAAGTCAAGAGGGATGAAGCCGGTGCCATCGCTGCCACAAGGCTCGCTTGGTGGCGAGGTTTCTTCTGCAGCGAGGGGTCGACTTGACGACGCCTTGCCTCTGCGGGCACGGATGGAGTCCATGCGACTCCTTGCGCTTAGCCGCCGAGGGTTGGCGCGTCCATCACATGGATGTCAAGTCCGCTTTCTCAACGACGACTTGAAGGAGGTCTACGGCAACAAACCACGGATTTGCGATTCTGGCCGTGAGGGCATGGTACTTCGCTCACACAAGGCTCTCTATGGTTTGGCGGCAGCACCAAGGGCATGGAACGCTGCTGGACTCCACACTCAAGACGCGGCTTGCAAAGCTCGCACGAGCGGCCGCTCACCGACCGCAATCGGAGAAAATGCCCTGTTGGTAGGTGTCTACGTCGATGACTTGGTCATCACCGGCACCAAGGATGCAGAGGTGGTGGCGTTCAAGGAAGAGATGAAGGCCGCCTTCCAGATGAGTGATCTGGGGCTCCTCTCCTTCTACCTAGGGATCGAGGTGCACCAGGACTACTCCGGGATCACGCTTCGACAGACTGCCTACGCCAAGCGCGTCGTTGAGTTAGTCGGGCTCACCGACTGCAACCCAGCTCTCACTCCGATGGAGGAGAGGCTGAAGCTGAGCCGCGACAGCACGGCGGAGGTGGACGCTACACAGTACCGGCGTCTTGTGGGGAGCCTTTGCTACCTCGCCCACACACGGCCGGACTTGGCATTCTCCGTCGGCTACGTTAGTCGATTCATGCAGCGACCGACGACGAAGCATCAGCAGACTGTGAAGAGGATCGTCCGCTATGGGACTCTTGACCAAGGCCTCTACTACCCTAGGTGCCTGGGCGACACTTCGAATGCATACGACCACGCCCGACATCGACACCAAAGAAGAGCACAAGCGGGATCCTCTTCTTCCTCGCAAGTGCCTCGTGAGTCGGCAATGGTCAAGCAGTGGTGGCCATGTCCAACAAGCGAGGCCAATACATAGCGGCCTCCACTGCTCGCCAGTTCTCCGACTTGCTCGATCGCTTGGTGATCTCCTCGGTCGAGACACCAAATATGATCTAGCTCATGGTGGACAAGTCCGCCTGCCCTGCAAAGAACCCGTGTTCCATTTAACGAGCAAGCACATCCGAAAGTGAGGTACCATTTCATCCACACTGTTTGGATGAAGGGAGCATCACGGCGAGCTACATCAACACCAAGGATCAGCTTGCAAACCTGCTCACCAAGCCTCTTTAAGGATCACGCCTTGGACTCGCTCTAGGATTGAGATGGTCCGGCCTTCCCACAAGACAACGCACAAGACTTAGGGGAGAATGATGGATAACTCTCTCATCGTTGGTCTGTGGGGCTGGAACACACATGGTCCTTGTAGCAAGGATCGGTTAGGAGCAGCAAGGACCAAGCATCCTTGGCTTAGCAACATCGCTAGGAGCAAAGAGGACCAAGCATCCTTGACTGCTTTTAGGCAGCATCTTAGTCTAGCATCTTAGACTAGCATTTAGCATATTTTTGGCTGGCTAGCAGCCTATAAGTATGTATCCCCAACCCAGTGGTTGGCATGGCATTTGTGTGCGAATTTGTGAAAGAAATAAAACCAGAAAATTGCCCCAACTCTTAGTGTCATCCTCTTCTTCAATGAGAGTAAATCTAGAGATCCTATCAAGCACACCTTGTCCAGGGGGAAGACGATGCTGATCCGGCGATTTGGTCCCATGAGTGTCGCAAGAAGAAGAGGGATGGGGAATCCCAGGAACACCTTGTCCAGGGGGAAGACGATGCTGATCCGGCGATGCTGCTCGCGGGGGTCGAGCTCGACACGTCGCCTCCCGCGGTGTCCAGCAACGCCTACCGCTACTCCAATCGCCGCTCTAGAGGGTGCCCTCGTGTTTTTGAACTAGGGGAAGGCCAAGGTGGTGACCTTGACACCGGTGCCTCAAACCATATGATTGGCAACCGCTCGGCCTTCGCCATGCTCGACGAGTCTGTCACCGACAACGTCCGCTTCGGCGACGGGTCGGTGGTGCAGATCAAAGGGCGTGGCAACATCGCGTTCTACATCGACAGAGGACGCCAGCACGCGCCTTCACAAGCATGTACTTCATTCCAAGACTGAAGAGCAGCGTTGTGTGCCTTGGACAGCTCGACGAACACGTGTGTGACATCCACATCATGCTTGGAGTTCTAACGATCCAGGATCGACGGATCAACTGCTGCTCAAGGTAAAGCATGCCCCAAATCACCTCTAAGCTGACACTGCAGCCAGTTCAACCTGTGTGCCTCGCACCACAGCACGACACGGTCCCGTGGCTGTGGCATGCTCGGTTCGGCTATCTCCACCTTGAAGCGCCACAGAAGATGGGGCGTAGCAGCATGCCCCCCGGCGAGCTCTGCGAGCCTGCTTGGCGGGCAAACAGCGGCGCACGCCATTCCCGCAGCAGGCAAAGTTCTGAGCGGAGGAGCCGCTCGAGCTGGTGCACGCCGACCTCAGCAGAGCAATCTTGCCCCCGACGCCGGCTGGCCGATGCTACTCGCGGCGAATTCAACCGCTTCATGTGGTATTCTTTGCACGACGAAGGGCGAGGCTGGCGCCACGCTTCAAGCCGAGGCGCAGATAGAGGCCCGCCACTAGTTTCGCACACTACGCACAAACCGCGGCGGAGAGTTAACCTCCAAGGCTCTCGCCGCCCACTTCACCGACACATGAGCAAAGCACCACCGACAAATGCCTTACGCCCACAATGTAATCGGAGTCGATGCCGCCGCATAATAGTGGGCCAGGAGCATGATGAAAGCGAAGTTGTCGAGCTTCTTATGGCGGGAGGCAATCACCACGGCTGTGTACCAGCTGAATAGGTCCTTCACCTGCAGCGTCGAGGACCGTACCCCGTACGAGGCATGGCATGGGAGGAAGCCGGGGTTGAGCATCTGCGGGTCTTTGGCTGAGTCGCGCACGTCAAGAGTGCACGACCGTTCCTGTGCAAGATCGACGACAGGAGCACTCCCATGATCTTCATCGGGTATGAGCCAAGCTCGAAGGCGTATAGAGTGTACAACCTAGCCACGTGCCGTGTCCACATCTCGCGCGACATCGTCTTCAATGAAGCGGCAAGCTGGGATTGGAGCGGACACGGTTTAACTCAGAAGACGGTGGGGAATTTGTGGTGGAATTCACTTCCACGCACATCTCATCGCCACATTTAGAGGAGCCCGGAGAAGGGACCAACATGGCAAGCCCAGACACGCCTCTGGACAACCCTGACGCTGCACCGTCCTTGCTAGCGCCACCACCCTCTGCAGATGCATCCTCGCCATCGACAGTGGAGTTCGCCACTCCTCCCGGACTGTTTGATGCATATGACGACGGCGAAGAGCACCGGTATCACCGTGTCTCAGATCTACTAGGGACCGGTGCCACATCACCGGGCCTCGTCGAGCGATTTCTGCTCACCACGGCTAAAGAACCAAGAAGCGTGGCGGAGGCGCAGCAGAATGCGAACTAGAACCGGGCCATGGCAGAAGAAATGGTCTGCATCGAGCAAAATGACACTTGGGCCCTTGTTGATCTCCCATGAGGCCACAAACCCATTGGGCTCAAGTGGGTCTTCAAGGTCAAACGGGACGAGAAAGGGGCCATCGTGAGATACAAGTCCCGTCTTGTCTCTAAGGGTTATGTATATCGAGAGGGAGTTGACTTTGAGGAGGTCATCGCCCCCGTTGCGCGTCTCGACTCTATGGCTGCTTCTTGCTGTCGCCGCCCAGGAGGAGTTGGAGGTACATGACCTCGACAAGAAGTCCGCCTTCCTCAACGCGAGCTCGAAGAGGAAGTCTACGTGATGCAGCCCCCTGGATTCGTCAAGATCGGATCGGAGGGGAAGGCCATGAGGCTGTGCAAAGCTCTGTACGGGCTCCGCCAAGCTCCGCGGGCATGGAATTCGAAGCTGGACAGCAGCCTCTTCGTGCTCGGCTTCACCAAGTACCCCTCGGAGCACGCCGTGTACACGCGCTGCACGAACGGCGCACGACTTCTGCTTGGAGTCTATGTCGACGATCTCATCGTCACCGGCTTCACCACTGCAGCGATTGGTGAGTTCAAGAGGTAAATGACATCTCTGTTTAGGATGAGCGACCTAGGTTTGCTGTCCTACTACCTCGGAATCGAGGTGGCCCAGCAGAGCGAGGTTGTATCAGACTAGGACAAGCCGCTTATGCAGAGAAGCTGCTTGAGAAAATGGGGATGAGCGGCTGCAACGCCGTTTCTGTGCCCTTGGAGCCACGGCTGAAGCTGAGCAAGAAGGGCAACGGCATGGCGGTGGACTCCTCGCTTTACCGCAGCGTCATCGGCGCGCTCTGCTACCTCGTAGACACGCGGCCAGACATCTGCTATATGGTCGGGTACCTGAGCAGGTTCATGGAGGAGCCCGCGAGCGAGCACTGGAGCACGGTCAAGCATCTTCTGTGCTACATCGCCGGGATGTCTACACACGTCAGGAGTCGAAGGCCAAGCTTGTGGGCTACAGCAACGCGGACATGGCCCGCGATGTCGATGATCGGAAGAGAACCAGTGGGGTGCTGCACTTCTACGGGCAGAGCCCCGTGTCCTAGCAATCGGTGAAACTGAAGATCGTCGCCCTCTCGTCGTGTGACGCAGAATATGTCACCGCCACGGCCGCGGCATATCAGGGAGTCTTGCTCAAGTGACTCCATGGCGAGCTGCGCGGGCGCAATGACAGCGCGATCGATCTCCACGTCGACAACAAATCAGCGATCGCGCTGATGAAGAATCCGGTGTTCCATGACCGGAGCAAACACATTCAGACCCGATTCCACTTCATACGGCAGTGTCTCGAGAACGGCGACATCGACGTCCAATTTGTGCGCACTGAGGACCAGCTCTCCAATATCATGAAGAAGGCACTCGGGCGCGTGCAATTCTAGGAGTTGTGCGGCTGCATTGGCATCGTTAAGGTAAAGACACTTAGATTAGGGGGAGATTGTCGGTTAATCTCAAGTGTTAGTCTGAATAAATTAGTGTCTAGATCAGTTAGACAGTTTCATTCATTAGACAGATAGAGTTAGGTTTCAGCTATTTCCTAGGATCATATAGGATAGTTGCTTTGGTCTTTAGCTTGACGCGATCATTGCGATGTAATCGCAAATGCCTGGGATGGCACGTCCGTTGTGGGTTTCGTGTGTATCAGCACAATCGATCTACCTCTCAAAGGGAGAAGGAAACAGAAAAGCTGCAACGCTTGAACGCAGCACAAATCCACCGTGTCACCCTCTGTTCTTTGGTTTTGAGCGAAAGATTGAGAGAGAAATCGAGCGGTGAAAGGCAACATAATTACCCTCTTGAGAGGTCATAACGTTTGCACTTAATTCTGTTCTGCTTTTATATGTGTACACACTCAGGGAGTGCATGACTGAGCCCTTTTTGAGCTTTTTATGCTGGCAAGTGGTCAGCCATATTGTAGCTCTGAATTCACACAGTAGAAACCATCTCTCTTTTTGTCTTTTTTGCATTTTTCATGTGGTCTATAACCCGGTTCTTCTACCTGCATATGATTTGGTCATACCATCTTTAAAAATATTTCTATATACAGTGACTATGCTTATTTTGTGTGCTTGTTCTTTTGTAGGTTATCAATTCAAGAGCTTGGAACTGTAGAATAGTCATTGACCCATCGGTACATCTATTCTATGGAAAAAAACATAAAAAGAAAAGAAAAAAAGGAAAAGAAAAATATTAAAAAAATGAAAATCCAAAATAGTGCGAATCATTTCTTTAGTCTACAATGCTTGGTTATTAAAACTATGAAAGGAATTTTATCCGCATTTCTTCTTTCTTTGCTCTTTGGTAGCTTGGGTAGTTAGGTAACTCCGCCTATGTTATAGTAATTGCATAGCCGGTCCCAAGCCCGGAAAACGAGGAGGGTCTTATCTGTCAAAGTGTGATGCTTCGCATGGGGTGCTCTATTTCAAAAGATTGCACGCTTGCTTAAACGCTCAATCTTACATTTGAATGTTGCTTGCCTCTGTGAGTTATGAAAATCTGCAAACTCTTTAGCTTTCATCTGTGAGTAGTGGAGTTATTGCATGAGATGCAATGCAGCATTTTGTTACATTTGGTAGATCTAGAGTTCATCTGGTGCAACACATGCTGTATCCAAGGGAAGACAAGTGGGAGTAGAAGTTTCTTCTCGATGCAGATATTTGGACTTCTGCCCTTTCCACACTTCTCGATGCAATTTGCAAGTGACTGAACTACAGGGGGTAGCTGATGACAGTTGCATCTACCGGAACACGCCGCCAAGGAGTTCACCAAGGTGCTCCAGGATGTTGCCCCGTAGAGGCGACATTGCCTCGCACCAAGTCAGTCCGTTGCACCCCTGTTGACTGTTGTGTTGGTGAAGCCGTTTTCTTCCAGGTGAGAACTATCAGGATTGAACGCAGTTCGTCAGTCAGAGTTCATACTTAGTAAGAACAGCTACTGGAAGTCTGAAACTGGGGGCCATTTTTCTCTCTGGAAAATATTTGATAGGAGTGCTGCCCCTTCCAATTTTTAGTAAGAAAATGAACACGTTACATTCAATTTTTAGTAAGAAAATGAACACGTTAACAAACACCAATGCCAATAATAAGCATCCAATTGGCCGGGGATCTTTGTAGTGCTCTCTAGTCTGCTGCATGTTTTAAGCAGGCAGAGGAGGAGCGTGTAGTAGCTACTTGTGTTGTTCAGATTCCCAGCCATATAGACCATTTAAAAAAAGATTCCCAGCCATATCTCTGCTCTGATGACCTCTCCATGGTACAGTGTGAACACAGCAGTGCTTTTGCTCATTTATTTTCTGGCGTGCTACAGCGACGGTGGATGGTGAGAGCCATGATTGATGCATTCATGCTGCACTGTTTTCTGCAGGGAGCTTGACTCACGAGTCAACAGTCTTGTGGATGAGGATTGGTGAACTCCATTCTGGTGAAGAATTGGTAACATCCATTAGTGATATTGAGAAAGAAGGAAAGTAAATAAGCAATGGTACAATACCTTCATTTATTTTGATTTTGTTGTATCCAACGTCTTTGCTTTTTCCTTCATTTTCTCTAAACTTCATTAGTGAACGTCTTTGAATTTATTACTCTCTTGCATTGACCCAAATCCTCAGTCGTGTGGACACCAATGCTTTTCTTCAGTTTTTCCTGGTGTGACTGGTGAGAGCCATTACGATGCATTTATGCTGAACTGTTGGTTACAGTGAGATTCCTGCAGCAGCTATGCTTCCCAGTTGGTGCATGTGCCGGAGACTGACTCACGAGTCAATCAGTATTGTGAATGAGGATTGGTAACTTCTATTCTGGTAAAAAAAAGGATTAGTAACTTTCATTAGTAAACAGTGATGGTACTGAGAAAGGAGGCAAGTAGTAAGCGTATCACATGCTTCCAAGCCAATGCAGCAATCTAACAAGCCAGGCAAGTTCTGATTTTCCTCGATGATGAAATACCTTCAGTATTTTGATTTCCCTCCATTTTCTCTGAACTTTGCGTTTGTTCGTAGGGGCGTAAAGAGCGTAGGCCTGGCCTCTGGACACAGCACCTCACCTCATGAATTGCCCGTCAGTTTATTGTCAGGTGTACCCTTCAATGCATTGTCGGGTATCAGGCCTGTGCTACTGTAAAGCCCTCCAAAACCTCACTGCTCTGCACTCCAATAATGCAAGGGCAATAATGCTATGCACTGCAATAACGCAAGCCCTCTTCCCGACTTCCCCACACCACACCTTGCAAGAAGAGGAGCCTTCCAAATTTCTCCTGTGCGTGATATCCTGCTACTCGATGTGGTATGCTCTCACTGCCAGTACTCAGTTGATTTCTCCACCTCATTTTCCTCTTCTTCTCTTTCTTCATGCAATTCCCAATTTGCTTCCGTTGATGCAGGTAGTGGAAGTTTGAGTTCGGTCCTGTTTGCCATCTGCTTGGTGAGTTCCTGTCTCTCCACGAACTGAGAGCAAAAACTTCATCCAAAGCCGCATCTCTCTCCTTGAAGAACTTTGCAAGAAAAATGATGATTCACTAGGATATTCAGGTACTTTCTCTAGATCTGAGAGCTCTTGTTCAATCCTGATCCTTGTTCTCTCCTCATCCGCTCTAGATCTGGCAAGTTTCATGAGGTGCTACTCGATGTGGTATGCTCTCACTGCCAGAACTCAGTTGATTTCTCCACCTCATTTTCTTCTTCTCTTTCTTCATGCAATTCCCAATTTGCTTCCGTTGATGCAGGTAGTGGAAGTTTGAGTTCGGTCCTGTTTGCCATCTGCTTGGTGAGTTCCTGTCTCTCTAGGAACTGAGAGCAAAAACTTCATCCAAGCCGCACCTCTCTCTTTGAAGCGCTCTGCAAGAAAAATGATGATTCACTAGGTACTTTCTCTAGATCTGAGAGCTCTTGTTCAATCCTGACCCTCGTTCTCTGCTGATCCATTCTAGTTACAGCATTGATTGAAACCATAATTTTTTTTAAGGAAAAGCATGAATCTCTCTTTGTATTTTCATTATCGCCTTCCTATTTAGAGAACTCTTAGCTCATATCGCCATCCTATCAGTGCATTGTCAGGTATCCAGCCTGTTGTACTGCAAATCCCTCTCCCCTCTAGAACCTCACTATTCTACACTGCAACAATGCTAGGGCCTCTTCCCGACTTCCCCACACCACACCGTTGCAAGAAGACAAGGCTTTCTATTTCTCCTGTGCGTGATATCCTGCTATTCGATGAGGTGTGCTCTCACCGCCAGATGATTACGATTGACTTTTCTAGGCCTTCTACTTCTTGCTGGAACAATTGCTTGTAAGGTAAGAACTGCCATTGTACTTTAGGTATTGCATCTTTGTTCCACGATGTTAATGAAATATGTCACCATCAGGACAATAAATCTTAGCAGCTCTCTTGCTAACTTCCACATTTGCTTTCCTAATATGGGTAGGAGTACAAGCATTTCCTCTTCTCCTTAGTACAAGATGTGTGACTGATGGCATGGAATCTTGGAGCTGCTGCTCCTAGGCCTACATAAACCACTCATTCATTTTTGTCTTTTTCTGCTCCCAATAATCATGCAACTAGTAGCTCGAGATTACATATTGTAGTAGCTTACCCTTTTTTTCGAAAATAAATAAATTAACATCACAGTGCTTTTAATTCAGGTTCATGAGCATCGTGGATTGACAACATCCTATTTGGTGGATAGCTCTCTATGTTAAGTTCCTTAGTACTTCTGGTACACCTCCAGGAAGCTTGGCTAGCTTCATCCAATGGCAACCATATTGTTTTCTTTTATTGGTTCATGCATCCAAAAGATTCAAGATATTGGTACCGAGGAGGCAGTACTGATACTGGGAGTCAAAAAAGAGCTTACAGATCTACAACGAAGAATGAAGCAAATACAATGCTTTATTAGTGATGCGGAGCAGAGAAGCACAAAAGAGTCAGCAGTTAACAATTGGCTTGGTGCGTTGAGAGATGCCATGTATGATGCTGACAACATTATCGATTTGGCAAGGTTTAAAGGAAACAAGCTACTAGCAGATCATCCTTCATCACCCTCAATAAAATCAACTGTATGTTGTGGCTGTTCACCCTTGTCTTGCATTGCTAATATCCAGACTCGCCGAGATATTGCTGTTCAGATTAAGAGCCTCAACAAAAAAATAGAGAGGATTTCCAAGGATGACATATTCTTAACACTTGAGAACACACCACCAAGTGGAGAAGTTTATCTGCCAGATTGGAGAAAAACGTCACCCCTCATCGAGCCCAATCTCGTGGGGAAGGAGATAATATACTCTAGCAGGAAATTGGTGGACTTGGTGCTTACACATAAGGAAAATAAGTCTTACAAGCTCGCCATTGCTGGAATAGGAGGGGTCGGTAAGACAACATTAGCTCAGAAAATATACAATGATAAAAAAATAAAAGGGAACTTCAACAAACATGCATGGATTTGTGTTTCGCAAACTTACAGTGAAGTTTCTCTATTGAAAGAGGTTCTTAGAAATATTGGAGTGCATCAAGAGCAGGGTGAAACAGTAGCAGAGCTCAAAAGCAAACTGGCAAAAGAAATTGAAGACAAGAGTTTCTTTCTTGTTCTAGATGATGTGTGGCAGTCCAGTGTATGGACTAATCTACTAAAAACCGCATTACACGCAGCGACTTCAGCGGTAATTTTGATTACAACAAGAGATGATACAGTTGCAAAGGAAATCGGTACAGAACATACCCATCAAGTTGATCTCATGTCAGTAGAGGTGGCATGGGAGCTACTTTGGAGGAGCATGAACATTGGTGAAGAGAAAGAAGTGCAAAGTCTGAAAGGCATAGGGACTGAGATTGTTCGTAAATGTGGCCGCCTCCCTCTTGCAATCAAGGTGACAGCCACTAGTTTAGCCAGCAGAGATCAAACACAGAATGAGTGGAACAAGATTTTAAGCAAATTTAATTGCCCACACAGGAAACTTCCTGATGATATAGAAGAAGCGTTATATATAAGCTATGATGAGTTGCCGCATCATCTGAAACAATGCTTCCTCTATTGTGCAATGTATCCTGAAGATTGTATCATGGACCGTGATGATCTTATCAGGTTATGGGTTGCGGAAGGGTTTGTAGAGGAGCAACCAGGCCAACTACTAGAAGAAACAGCAGAAGAGTACTACTATGAGCTAATCCATCGGAATCTCCTCCAACCATATGGTTTCTATGTTGGCCATAGATGTTGCAAAATGCATGACCTCTTAAGGCAGCTTGCATGTTATCTATCAAAAGAAGAGTGTTTTATTGGAGACCCCGAATCATTAGGAGGTCAAAGCATGTCTAAGTTGCGACGCATTTCAGTTATCACCAATAAGGATATGCTTGTGTTTCCCACAACGGACAAGGAACATAATAAAGTGAGAACTTTGGTAAGGCTAGAGCAGGTCTCCCAAGGAATAGATCCTTCACTTTTCAAGAAGTTTATGTATCTTCGTGTTTTGAATCTAACCAATTCATCCATAAAAAGCATCCCAGGTTACATTGGAAATTTGATCTATCTACGATTGCTTGATCTTGATGCTATAGAAATATCTTGTCTCCCAGAGTCCATCGGCTCTCTCGTAAATCTTCAGATACTGAACTTGGAGAGGTGCAAAGCTTTGCACAGCCTTCCTTTGGCAATCACTCGGTTGTGCAATCTAAGGCGCCTTGGTCTAGATAAAACACCAATAAATCAGGTTCCCGAAGGGATAGGAAGATTGGAGCTCCTCAATGATTTGGAAGGATTTCCTATTGGTGGTGGAGATGGTAATGGTAAAACAAAAGATGGATGGAAATTGGAAGAACTGGAACATCTCTCACAGCTAAGGCAGCTTGATATGATTAAATTGGAAAGTGCAATTCCTTACAGTACAGATTCATTGCTAACAGACAAAAAGCATCTCAAACTTTTGAATCTGTTCTGTACGAAACGTACAGATGAACCATATTCAGAAGATGATGTTAGCAATATTGAAAAGGTCTTTGAGCAGCTAATCCCTCCACAAAACCTGGAAGATCTAGCTATCGGTAGATTCTTTGGCCGAAGGCATCCCACCTGGCTTGGTACCACACATCTGGCTTCAGTTAAATACTTGAACCTCGTAGACTGCAATTCATGTGTGCATCTTCCATTGATCGGGCAGCTGCCCAACCTGAGATATCTGAAAATTGATGGAGCAGCTGCGATTACCAAGATTGGACCCGAATTCGTGGGCTGCAGGGGGGCTAATCCTAGATCCACGGATGTAGTTGTTGCTTTCCCCAAGCTTGAAATGTTGGTCATCATGAATATGCCCAACTGGGAGGAGTGGTCCTTTATTAAAGAAGAAGATGCATCGGCAGCAACAGCTACGGAAGGAGAAGAGGATGGATCAGTTGAGATACGAAAAGAGAAAGCCCTGTCTTCAAGGATACATCTACTGCCACGCTTGAAGCAGTTGGATCTTATTCGCTGCCCTAAACTGAGAGCTCTCCCACGACAACTTGGACAGGAGGCCACCAGCTTGGAAGTGTTCCAATTATTAGGAGCAATCTCCTTGAAGGTGGTGGAGGACCTCCCGTTCCTCTCTGAGAGGCTTACCATCGCGGAGTGTTATTACCTGGAGAGTGTCTCGAACCTTCCTCGGGCGAGAGAGCTACGTGTAGGTATTTGTCCAAACCTGAGGCATGTTGAGGAGCTGGGCAGTCTACAACAACTGTTTCTGACCGATGATATGCGTGATATATCCTCACCGTGGCTGCCCGGGCTTCAGCTGCAGTGCAGGCAACGTCACGGTGAAGACCTGGATATCTACACATGGGCAACGACGATGTGAGGTATATTCATTAACTGGTGCTTTAATTGGTTACATGTTATTAACTCTACATGCAAATTGCTCTTTGTTTCTCATAGGGCATCTGCTTTACACGAGTAGCACGATATGTGCATGTAGAATTGCTCTGCTGTACATGCATCTTTTTTCTTGGCGGGGACCGTTCGTACATGTATGTCCACACACATAGCTCGAGTGTTTCACTAAACAGAACTTGTTAATACTACTCCGTTTGTGTAATATGCATTTATCTCTCGTTTCAGATTTTTTTACTTAGTTATATATTCCCTAGCTCCGTTCTAAAATACTTCCTTGGTCCCAAAATAACTGACTTGCATTTATCTAGACTAAAATGTATCTATATACTAAAAACATGTTTAGATACATGCGAATCTAGACAAATCCACGTCACTTATTTATAAGATGTTTTACTCTTTTTGTACACATGTATCTAGACTCTTCCAGTGTGTAGGTTCACTCATTTTATTTCGAACTACACATTAAAAGGTATCTAGATACATGCACTTTAGAAAAAAACTAAAACAACTTATATTTTAGAATCGAAGGGAGTAGTCTAGAACATGGTTCTTCTACTTCCATGACATCTGACTGTAATATCCCAGAGTATCTTTGCAGATCTGATCATGGTTACTATTTGTGCTTGTTTCTTTTGCAGGTTGTTAATTTCTTGGACTTGCCGAACCGTTATATGGTCATGTGACCATGGGTGCACTCTTTGGGAGAAAATCGCAAAAAAAAAAGTTTGAAGTTAGAAGTTTATAAGTAATGGATGAAAATCACAAAAAAGGAAAAAAAAGAGAAAAAACAAAATTAAAAATAATAGTTGCATACATTTTCTTTACTTATTGTTTGTAATGCATACTTATTTTATGGAACCATGTATGATTTTTTTTTCAGTAGAGTAGGTAACTCCGCCTATGTTGCATAGCCGGTCCCAAGCCCGGAGAAAGGAGGAGGGACTTGTCACACCCCAATGTTTGAAATCAATGTAACTATTCGACATATAAATCTTTGTTACACCTAATTGGATTCAGCCTTTTGTGCTATTATTCGGTTATTTAAGATACAATCGGCTATATGATCAATGATGTTGCAAAATCTATATTAAAAGAAGTGTACGCATAAAGATGGAATGCCATGTCGTGGTCCAATTAGCAACACGTAATGTTAAGGGTTTTCGTGTGTACTAGGTTAGCTCAAACTCAAACTCAAGTCAGTTCGGCACATGTACTATATAAACTTTGTAATACCCTATCAATCAATGTAAATCTTTACTTCTCGAAAAAATCAATCAATATAAATTATTATTAATCACGAGCGGCGCTGCAGGAATCATGGACTGGTGCTGAGAGAGATGTCGATGCTCTCAAACATTTCCTCACGTTGAAGAAGCTCTTGTCCATCAACTTAACGTTTCAAGTGTACTTCTACTCTCTCCGACCCATATTAATTGACTTGAATTTGTTAAATCCTGATAATTTTGTACCGAAAATTCTTTCGTTCACAATTGTCATGAGGGCATCGATAATCGGTCCCACATGAAGTGGATATTTCCCGCATCTCTTACGGGCAGCAAACCACCGGGACTGCCCCGACACTAGTCTAGTAATGACGACATCACATTTAAATCCTTCGGGGGCTTAAGAATAAATAAAAGAAAATCGTTCGGGAACACGACTGATATGTACATAAGCACCTACAAATTATGCACAATATAAAGCAATCCGACGTACACACGAAAAGAACGAGACATTGCACTAATCGGGTAATCGTACGTGTTGATCTCCTGAAGCTCTATATATCGTTGCCCCTATTCCACAAGTTCCCCAAAGTGTCCGTCCTAGCCGTAAGACTTCAGCTGCGAGGAACTCTATTCCACAAGTTCCCCAAAGTGTCAGCCTTGTCTCTTTATTGCTGAACACGGTATGATTTTTTTTTATGAAAACCCGTTCGAGCGGAAAGAACATAAATCACATAAGATCGTCACGGAAGACAATCATACGCCTGGTAGTTTTTGTGTGTTGGCGATGAATCCGGAAAGTTAGGAGACCCTGATGATAATCCCAACGATGTCGCCAAACATAGGAACAACAATGTGAACGACGTGGACATGATAACTAACGATTAAAAGAGAAACTTGCAAGTATCAACGAAGTGAGAAACCGTTTCCAAAAAATTAGGAAGATCGGAAAAGGAAACCGGTCACACATCAGCTCTAAAAAGTCGTCTGCATACTCTTCCACCTCCCCGATTATGGTATGACAAGTGAGATGAATCATCAGGTCGCCCTTCACAGGACGGTACCCTCGTCTCGTCTTGGAAATCATGAAGCGGATGAGCGCATAAAAATGCCCTTCTTGTAGCTGTGGCTTAAGATCGCCATGCCCTTCTTGCAGCTGCAGCTTAAGATCTTCATGCCCTTTTTGCAGTTGCGGCTTAATATCATCGACGTCGTCTTCCCAACTTCAGCGTACATCGTGTTGCCCTGCATAAAGTAGAAGACACATAGTTTGCGATAGGTCTAAAGAAGCAACGGCTCTAAAACACAACGCACAAGAGGAGCGGGTCGTTTTACCAACGAGTCGAGCAAAGCCATGTCGATGTGTTTGATGGCTCCATTTTCAGTCCCGCCACGGTTCTCCCACATTCGTGACACTCTTACCAACCACTACAAGGAATCTGGCTATATATGACCCTCTATTTTCGTCACAAAATCGTCACAATATTCCGTTTATGACGATTCTATGACGATTTTTGAGATCGTCAAAAGCTGGGCGTCGCAAATGAACTATAACGACGATTTTAGTGAAATCGTCATAATCGTCTATGACGATATTGGATCGTCATAACCATTATAACGATCTGATATCGTCGTGGGCAAACTGGCCTCGCCATGTCAGATCCTACGTGGCTAAGGCTACATGGCACACAATCAGCCCAGTCCATTTCTGTCATTTGTATGGACCAAGCCCAATAATGTGGTCCATCAAATTTTCTATAAAACTCGGTTCATTACTGGGCCAAGCCCAACATTTCGGCCTTTTCTACATTCAGGGCTTTGGCATTTTTTAAGGTCCATTTCTTTTTCATTTTTAACCATTTACTTAAAATTATACATTTTTCTAGTCCAATGTTGGACGGGCTGTAGCCTTTTTTAAGCCCATCTAGCATTTGGTATTTTAGTCATACGGGCAGAAAATAGACAATATTTCTTAAACACAGCCCAAATAATATTATTTTCCACGAATGATAACGAAAAATAAAATATATTACATTCAGGACATAGTGCACGTCACCCAAGAATATATAACTGCTACAAATATAAGTGTGGTATATTACAACAAGGCATCGTTTGAATCAGCCAGATAAATATAAAGCTTCTAAAAATATCACCATCTACACTCTGCTGAGTACTGAATCCCTTTGCTTCTTCCACCTTCAGCCTGTAGCTCTTATAAAAGAGAGGAAATTGGTTATAGCGACAACAAAAGCAACATCTTCAAACAATAACTTAGACTATTTGTATACTAGCAGCTATATAAACAATACTTGATTTTATTTTCTGTTGCAGTATCAAAAACATGGTTTGAATTAGCAAAAATAGCAAATGAATAACAAAAATGACAACACCAATTATAGGTCCATCATTGTATCCCATTTTGGCTATCTGTATGTCCAAAATTATAATCAGGCATGAAGTAGGAGGTTATATTTATTCTATTACAATACTTGATTGCATTTGTACATTCATTCTTTTACAGACATTGCATGCCTCCTTGATATGTATTGGGACTCTATGAACTATATTGTAAGTTACACAAATAGGATTAATACAACCATGACATGAACCTCACAAATAATATCTAAACACAAAATTCACCGGGAGCTGCATATCCCATCATCATTCCAACAAGAAAAGAAGACATGAACACACCAGGGGTAGCAGGTAGGACAGAAGGACTCACCCGGATCCCTGGTTGTAGAGGTTGAGGAATACAGCAAGGCACTCGAAGAAAGGCTAGAGGCAGGTGAGCGCAATATTCTAATGTTTGGTGCCATGGCAATGATGGAGACCTAAGGTACTGCTGTCCTAGGAGCACAGTGTGGAGCTAAAAGAGTAGAATACTTACTGAAGTAGGCATTTGGTAAAATCTGTAGAAAAAGAAAGCTAAGTCAAAAGAAAGAACTAGATCCACACACCATGAAACATACAAAAAGAGACTTAATAAATAAGCAATTTTTTTAACATTACCATGCTTAACTAACAGTAATGAGCTAGAACATCATAAACATCAAAATTGTGTTGTTGGAGTCCTAGCAAACAAACAAGGGTGCATAAACTACGTTGAACTCAAAAAATTAACATGCAGCCAATATCATGAACAACTACAACTCTTTTTAGTACAATCTGAACAACTATATCTGCAACCTTATGTGCCATAGTAATCTAGTACAATGTACCTGCAACAGCTCACCCATAGCACAACAAATACTCATACGAAATAGTTTGTCCTAGGCATGATACATCCTAGCAGCAGTGAATCAACAATACTAGGTCTATAACAATCCATAAAGGCATCAATGCCTCCAATTTCATTTTATTGCGATGAAACAGAGCTTTATTACTCAAAAGGAACTGCCAATTACTCAATAGGCACAGTAGCAACACCATGTACACAGATAAGAAACACCTAGTGAACTCCACCAAACACAATCATGAACAACCAGACCCGACCCTGGCTAACAAAGTAACAGGTCAACATTCCTTACAAACCCCAGGTCGTAGTACATGGGGAAGTCAAGAGTGGAAATCACTCACCTACTGGGAAGAAAAGGGTGACGACAACGCTGAAGAAGAATAAACCCAGGCACCCACCTGCGTTGAAAAGATGAACTCGTCGTCGTGCTCCTTAGCTAGAGGTGGTGCTCCGCTCGCGGAGAGATTATTATGACATGTCATTTCACATAAACAGAGATATTATTAACATCAGATATAAAAAAACATATTCAAGTTCATTCAGAACAACACACAAATAACCAAACAACAAAAGCTTCTACAACTCATAAATTCTACCATACTTAAACTAAAGGGGGCAACATGGTTCTTCAATTATACACTTATTAGTTCTGGTCCTTCCTGAATCTCTCTCTACAACATCAGCATCAATATAACCGTCTTAATAGTAGCAACAATATCACATGAAACACATCCTAATTAGGGGCATACTCGCTCAAAAAATAAATCACAGTGATCACAGTAGAACAGTCAAGAAGAAGCAATACATGAATTACAGTAATAAGATAGGTGATGCAACTACCATTAGAGTTAAGAAGATGGCCATAGTACTGACTATAAAGCAAAACAAGGAGTGGACCATGTTGCAGACAATGCATGGAGCTAGCAACTATGAATTTGTTTTGCAACAGACCATTTTTTACATACCTATGTTTTATTGTTAGACATGTTTTCACAGACTGAAATTCATGAAACTTTTACAACAGACAATAAGAAACACATTACACTGCACACAAACAAAATGCGACAAGAATTTCATGGCTATACTGATGGAAATGTCATGAATAGCAAAAGAAAATAAACTAATGCAGCTACAATGGTAAACTGATAGGGAAAATGTAAAACATGACCTGTCCAGTACTGCAATCCAACAGAGCAGGTCATTGCATTGACAGACCAAACATATATTTATGATTTGATACATCGAAGACTAAAGTAATGAACAAGTTCCATAGCAGTAATGATGAGAGAGATTACATCAAGAACAAAGAAGGGCCTTAGCTCCATCTAGCAGGTTGCTTGCAAGTAAAAAATGAAAATATGTAGATACATCTGCAAAAAGTTCAGACACAACACTCTGCTACATGATCTTATCAGATTCCTTGCAACTATGTCACATAACATGATGCTACATGGATCTTATCAGTACTATATTTTTCAAGCTTTGAAGTAAAACAGAAGTAGTCAAATATATTTTTCAATAAGCATCTGCAAGCATCAATTATATTTTCAAGCATATTAATAATGTGCAAATAGAAGAGATATCCAAGGATACATAGTTTTTATGCGACAACCGGCTAATGTGAGGCACACATCTCATATAGGGAATTAAGTTAAGTACAAATCAGTAGGTACTCCTATAAAAAAATGTGAACCTACAAGAACCCTAGGACCCTACAGGAACCATAGGACTCCTACAGGTCTAGCAAAGCCTATCTAACAATCTAGCATAACTTCTCTTAGGAACAAAATAGGTTCAGATCAAAATAAAAGGGGAGGATCCGTGCATACTTGATTTAGTCCATCACACCCCACGAGGTCGACCAGGTAAATAGAGCAACCATTGTATTCCATTAGTAAAAACAAGCTCCTGCCAAATTTATCAGAGCTATATCAGATCTGTATGAAAATATTGCAACATAGGGTGATTATCTACATCTCTTGTACTTATCTAGAACCAAAGAAAAGACATTGTCAAATAAGTGACCTGTAGTAAGCAAGACTGAGTGTATTGGTTTCTGTTCTTATACCACATTAAAATGCTAGGGATAATTGACCAAAACAAGTGTCCCATAAGGTACATGCGGACATGAAGCTATTAATACTTAAGAGGGGAAAACATGATTAGCTTAACTGGTTCATAGTAAATAATTTAGTTTTGTAGCACAAGAGTTTATTGGGTCACTTCAATGAGTGAATGTTTGAAGCATAATTTGAAACAATACAAAATATTTTATTGCTTAGGTAGAATGTTTTAATAAATATAGTGTTGCACTAAAGCCACATATGTCCAGAAAAAGACCACAAATCATTACTTGGCCAATGCGAAAGCTTTTCTCCAAATCTACAAATCTACTAAGAACAGTTTATATTGAATATATAAGAAAGTTGCATTGTAGTGTTCAACAACTTGTAATAAAACCGTATAGCGTAGGAAATTAAGAGTGACAATAATTTCAACTAATCCTGCGGGGTAGTGTGCCCTCCCTTTCACCCTGATTGAGATGAAGTGTAGGTTCATTGTTGCAAAGGATCTTAAGTAGTTTCTTTGTGAAGCAAATATCACAAAACTTAGATGATTGCAGTATCTAGATGGTCTAGCAGTCAATATAAGAAAAAAATCAAATAAGAGTACTGCAATAATAAGAGCTACTTTGACATGAGTAACATTCATTAGCAGGACACATGCTTCTACTTTGAAATTATACAATGAGTTTCATGGTGCATAAAAGAACACATGCTTCTGCTCGTAAGCATCTAAGTCATGACAGAAATGTGGTGTTGCTGCTACCTTTTCTTGACTTTGATTAATGCAGAATCGCTAAACCGGACTGGAACTGACCTACTATGGGACATAAATCATCGGTCGATGATACATGGTCGCCTTGCCGTCGCTGTCCTAACCGCCGGCCAGCTGCATCGCTAGCATCGGTCTCATCTCAGCTGGGCCGCAGATCTCAGGCGTCGGTACCTTGAGGGAGATGAACGCCAAGATCAGCGTCGTCAATGGCGTTGCTCACAGTCGCATCTAGGGGAGCCTGAAGAGAGAGAGAGAGAGAGAGAGAGAGAGAGAGAGAGAGAGAGAGAGAGAGAGAGAGAGAGAGAAGGGGATTGTTAGAGAACGCTAGAGAGAGAGAGAGAGAGAGAGAGAGAGAGAGAGAAGGGGATTGTTAGAGAACGCTAGAGAGAGAGGGATGGGATGGAAAGAGAGAGGAGAGGTCGCACGACTCGTGATTGAAGGAAGCGGGGGAGTATACCTTCGTGTAGACGCTCTCGCGGGCCTCCTCCCTATCACCGAGCACCTTGTCACCAGTATGTACTGCAGCCGGATCAACATGAAGCTCGTCGTCGCCGACCCGTCTGGGTCCTCGATGCCACAACTCTGCCTGCCCCCATTGACATCGCCGCCTGAAACCCTAGAGATGGGAAGGACCTGACGTGAGGGAGGAAAAGAGAGGAGGGACATGGCGGCGACGGTCAGGGAGGGGAGGGTTAGAGCGTCACCCGCTAGAATATGGCCGACCCAACGATGCGCCTATGGGCTAGGCGGAGGGGATCAGGGCGGTTGTGAAGGGGCGGGGAAATGCACAGCCGCTGGGAGGAGAAGGGGCGAGGCTGTCGAGAGGAGATGTGCGCGGTGCTCCATGAGATCGAGAGGAGATGGTCGGCGGGAGGCGGAGCTAGGCTCAAGCCGGGGAGAGAGGAGGGGAGGGTGGATCTCATGGCTGGAGCGGCGGCGCAGATCTCGCGGCTGGAGCGGCGGCGAATGTTTTAGGGTTGGGGAGACGTTTGTTGGGGGGGTGGGGATGTGGCGGTTTTGGTTCGGTCGGCACGCGCGCAATGTGAAAATATTCGGTGCCTGCGCGCGATGGGTAGTGCCATGTCATCGATCCATGTCAAAGTTCCGATATCGACATCGTCAGTCCATCTTGTTTGGATCCAACAGTCCATGCTGCTATCCTATATATTTATATCTCCCTAGCTTTTATGATGATTTCATTTAAAGGAATTACGACGTTTTTGAGCAAAATCGTCATAGTTTACTAAGGCTTTGACCCTTCCAAGCAGCTTGAGCGCAATCTTCATAAATCTAAGACGATTTTATAAATCTAAGACGATTTTATAGATGATCACTACCAAAACGTCACAAGCTGGCACATTTCTTGTAGTGAACATGGACCGGCTTTTCGTTCCAATCTTAAGGTTAGAAAACAAACCGTACATGAGCATTTACGAAAGAATCAAATCCGTTAGAACATTGCAAGAGTATGTGACTTTGAAGACGTGATCAAGGATACGAGAGGAGCAAACACTTACATTGAATTGGTGATGATTAAAGCATCGAGCAAACATACACTAATGAATCATGGAGTATGAACAACAATCACGCGAGGAATATAACCTACAAAGAGTGCATGAAAAATTCAAACGGTAAGGTGTTCGCGAAATAGGAAGAACAATGCTAGCGGCACGAACGCGCCATGGTGATTGGCAAGTAACAATAGTGAAATGACCAACTAAGATAGACTAGTGGGGGTGATTAGGCGACTACCAATTTTTATCTTTTTACTCAAGTTTAGGCTCTGCAAGAAGCGAAGTTCTCGAAATATGCATCTAAGTGAGCAATCATATATGATAGAGAACAAAACCAAGTAACAAAGCGTTAAGGACAAGTAGTAAAGGCGAGGAGCGAGTAAATCGAAGAGGAGACACGGATATGTAATTCATGTAGTTCACTTCCAAGGAATCTATGTCTATGTTGGAGAGGTGTTGGGGCCACACAAGGTCACCCAAGCGCCACGAAGGCCTTACCTTCTTCGGTGAGCTCCACCACAAAGGCGGGCTCACGATCCACTAACCGGTGACCTTGAAGGCGCCAACCAAAACCATTATAACAAGGTTTAGAGAAGTCTCCAAAAATCAACTGGAGTGCCCTCAACGACTCCACAGAGGTTCAGAACTCATGACCGAGCTCCGAGGACGTCCTGCACCGTCTAGGGTTCCAAGAACCCAAGAGTAACAAGATCCACAATGGATGGGTGGAGGGGGAATCAAATTTCCTTTGGTAGAAGTTTAGATCTAGGTCATCTCTCCCACTCATATCAAGAGGTTTAAATAGCTAGGGAGAGAGATCGAAGAAGATTGTGCTCTTGTATTAATGGAGGAGAGAGAAAATTGAAGAGTTAGGTGGGCAGGAGGAAGAAGGGCTCCTTAAATAGGGCCCTTCAAAATGAATCGTTGCCCACTTTCATGACCTTAACAGTACTACCGGTGAGAGGCCGGAACTTCTGGTGGTGCATGTTCCAATGGCTCGAAATCCGTAGAAATAGCCCCAGGGTACGGGCTAGAACTTCCACCGATTCGTGGTCAGAACTTCTGGCCGGTACTACCGACCAACTTCCGACACAACTTCCGCTTATATGCATTTCATAAGACGAAATGTACTAAATGAAATCCAGCCCTCAGCGGAAGTAGGTCAAAACTTGGCCTGGAAGTTCTGGGTGGTCAAACTCCTGACCGGAATTATAGGTGGCTCGGTGGAAGTACCGTTCACGCTGGTACCATAGGCATAAACCCGTGGAAGTGACGCGACAGTGCCAGCCGAAAGTTCCATTAAATAACGATCAGAACTTCCGACTGGTACTATCGTTCAACTCCCGATGCTAGTTTCGGTTATAACAATTTCGTGACACCATGATCAAGGCTAGACAAATTCCAGATCTTAATCTGACATAACCCTAACCTAGAGCTCGGGAATATCTAGTGGGAGAATCGGTAACACAATAGTGACCTTACGACACAAAAAATTATTACAGCAAGCTCATAACTGATCAGAGAACCAAAGTATTACAAGAAGAGGTCATTAACCACAAATATCAAACAATAGAAGGAAAATTATGCTATTAAGTATAGCAAACTTAACAAATGGACTAAGAGGCCTGAAGCATAATGATGACGTCCCGGCCCATAGATTCTTGGCTGTCGGCCAGGAATCCCAAGCTACTCCTCAGTGTCAATGTCGTAAGAACTCATCTTTAATGAATACTTACTCTGCTATACAATTATCAACAAAGAAAGGGTGAGTACAGGGTGTACTCCGTAAGCCTTATGGCTGGTGGAACTATTTTCATGAAGCTATCTTTGTTTGTAAAACAAGAGGAAGTAGAAGCTCGTCTAAACGGAAAATTTTAAAAGGGGATAAGAGAGCGACATATCCAACTATAATCATCATATTATTTTGATATCCACCAAATCATCATCATCGAACCTCAACTAGGATCACCCCCTCGTACCCATGAGGAAGCATCCTTAAGCACACATTGATCTGCAAAGTTTTACGATTAGGTTAATGTTCTCTATGATCATTACATATGTTCCCAAGTCGTCCATAACCATGGACACGGATTTTCAATAATAATCATGCAGGAGTGTACAACTTTACCCACACGTACTAACTGACGCTTAATGCCAGAATGTTAGCCCTCTTCCTTGGAAGGACGACAAAGGGTGGTTAGAAACAACCTTTACCTTGCTTTCACCGATACCATGAGTCGCACCCTAAGGAGATTTCCGCCGTAAAATGTCAAATCCCGAAGCCGGCCCCTAGAGATGTGATGCAAGGTTGGTTCACCAGGGGCTCTATCGACCCCAAGAAACCTAGTCCACGCTTACCTACCTAGTATGATGCACCACCTTCGAGAACAACCAGAATGCATATGTTTAATGGAATGCCCAAACTATGCTACTCACGAAATCTACTAGACTAGTTAGTTACTCGTGGGGTTTTTCATGCCCCGTGTGGATGTACGCCCATCTTGGTTCAAGAGGAAATAACTCGGTTCCTAGTGGTGGCGAGCATGGCACTGCAAAACCCACATACCACTGTGGCCTCCCATACAAGACTTAGCATGTTTAACCTCATATTACCTTCATACCTTGTTCTCGTGTCATACTAGATTTATTGCATCTGATACATCTTCTAGATAAACCAGACTAAACAGCTAAACATGGCTAAGCAAGACAAAGATATAGGCTCTAGCAGTGCACACAAGCCAAACCTAGTTAATCTAGGAGCAGTAGATCAGGTAATATACGATTGAAGAGAGTAATGTAACAGATATGATATTCTATCTCATCGATAAAATAGCATAGTAGAATCGTATGCAACATGACAAGAATTTAAATACTTTTAAAGCATTGGATTGTATAATGGTGGGGCTTTGCTTTCCTTTTCCCATTGATAATAGATAAATAAGTCTCCAGAAGCCTTATACTTGATTTGGTTATAGTTGATCAAGTATTTATCCTCGATCTTCGATGGTGTTGATCTCTGGCTTCAATCTCGGACTCCATGTCGTATTCTATCGGAAATAAGCAAAACATCGGAAAGAAAGGGAACAATCAACACATGGCATCGATGCAATTCTAAAGTAAGAATGATGATATGACAAGTTAAAATGAAACCCTAAGGCATGCTTGACCATTTTAAATAGGGTCTGAGGGATGCAAACCCTAATTCAGGGAAACCTCGGAATCACCTACGGGGATTCATCTTGTTCTTCTATTAAACTTTTTAGTTGAAGTTACTAAACAATGTATGAATTTTATACTAAAAGATAGGTCTCATTTTTCTAATCATTTTGATATATTATTTGTATTTTTTTAACTTATAAATAATAAGTTATTGAATTTATAATATTTAAAGTTTTTTTTTTGCAATTTCTAAATATAATACAAAGCTTTATGACATCAACCTGACATCATGAGAGCGGATAGGAAGATTCAGGTTGGGCGAGCCTCTATGGCTGACCTGTGGGCCAGGAGACACGTTAGTTAGCCACGCTGGCAAAGCTTATGTCAAAGACAAAAAGCTACGCGCAAATTCTCATTGGATCTCGATTGTCGTGTTGTCCATATCATGGACACGTGGGGCCATGTCAATGCCACCTCAGCTCCATGTCTGCACGTCGGAGTGCTTGCATACGGTGAACACCGGTGTCAATGGAGAGCCGCAAATGGTGAGGGTTTTCGCTACCACATCAGCTCGTAGACATGATAAGCCTCGGCTAGCGAGGATTTTAGCTGCTAGCTCAGCTATCGGCCGTGAGAACCCAGACTGGCAAGGGTTTTCGATGCCATGTCAGCTACCGAAGAGACCTACCACCCGGAAGGTGCAAAATTCTTGTCTCCCTCGAAACACCTCTCATGGAACACGTCCTCACCCGTGACCGCTGACAACGGTCCCAAGATACATGCTCGACCCAGGGCAGGGAAGACCGCGCGAGCTCTCCCCGACTGGGAATCCGGGGCCATGGATCCACCTCCCGGGGAGAGCCAGGCTCCTCCGCGATGTCAGCGTGTCTCCTTTCCACCGTCCATCCCATGTCCAAAAATAATCGGAACGACGTGGATAGAAGAATCAGCTGAAAGTTTTATGCGCTATTATTTACTCCTATTATATGCAAGAATGATAGTCTATGTTATGTGTAATTCTTGTTGACTGTCAACGCCCGGGTTTTTAATCCCAGATGCCTGTTATGCCATACATCGCAATCCCAGGATTACCATTTTTGCGAGACATAACAGAATTTGATACCACAGTACATCATCCATTACAAACCATACATAAGGTCTTACATAAATAGGGATCTCATGATCCAGTTCTTAATACAACTTCAAGCAGCGGAATACGTAATAATAGCGTAGCGAGTGGCGGCTCCATCTTATGGGTCACAGGCAATGCTGACGATGGGAGATGATCCTAGTTGTCGTAACCTTCCTGGGGTCCATCCTCCAGGTACTCCTCTTCATAGTCTGGCCACGGGAATAGCCAGGGACAAAGCCATGAGTACTCTTTAAGTACTCGCAAACTAATACTAACAAGTGAAGGTGGTTTTTGATAATAGGACACTAGGCTCTAGGGTTGTTTTGCAAAAAGCCAGATTTATCTCTACTAAGTTTTTAAGCAAGAGAGCTAGTCACAATTTTATAACTCCTAAGTGGGAATTTGTATTTCATCTCACAACTCTGTTGTGGTCAAGTCAAAGTCTCAATTTATTTCACAAGTCATTTTGAAAACATCTGACGGGGGAAACAATATGGCCACTCCAGCTGTCCATAACCGCGGACGCGGCTATTCGAATAGTTTGAAACTCTGCAGAGATTGTACACTTTCACCACAACATTCGATACATCTGTCAGGAACAAATCCTGAATTCACCATACTCAGTATGCGGATAATCAATCCTAACCTTTCAATTACACGCCCTAGTATAAGCACCTCTCCTGTGAGCACTGTTGGATTAGGAAGCGCCTAGGCAACGCTTAAGCACGCTTAGGCACTAGGCGGTAGACAAACGCCTCGCCTAGAGCATAAGCGGAAGTCTAGGCAGGGTAACTAATAAATTTTCTTATCGAGCAAGAAATCATGAATTTTTTTTCACTTTTTAGCTAGCTGGGCCATATTCCAATGGCGGTCGTTGGTTGTTTACTCATTTACATGCTCTAAATTAATGTATATCACATATAATAACCCATATATACCCTTGATGGTAAAAACTATATGCTCGCCTAGGTCACGCCTAGGGCGCTTAAGCGCCGCCTAGGCACTAGGCGAAGGCCAAACGCCTCGCCTACGCCTAACACTTTTTCCAACCTTGCCTGAGTTTGGCCTCCCAACCATGACCAACTGTAATCTTGGGTACTACACAGGTGGACAATCTTCACAAGGTAGCCTCAGCTCAGACCTTGGTCGTGAGGGAACTAATACTAAGGTATATAAGTTTCCAGTTAAGCCTTACCCAATCTTCGGGTATTGTGGTTGTACGGTAACATTGGAATGGTATCGTATCCAGACAACCATCAGTTTTATAAAGGGCTAAGGCTCATGCCTCAACATTTTCATCACCAAAATCATCTGGTGTTCGGAAACACATGTCAAAACATCTCAGTAGAATGATCCATCATTCTAAGGTTTTCATAACCATTTTCACCAAGTATTCCCATCTAAAGTTGATCAAATTTTATGCTTAGCACTAGCATCTACAAGTGGGGGTAGCACTAATGAGGGGTGGTAAACTAGTGGAGTTTCAACTAAGTACAACCTTATATCTTAGGATGATATCAAGATTTCTAACTTAGGCCAAATCTTATGCTCTTTATGCAACCTTCAACTATGTATTTCTAGAATCTACAAGTCACTTAAGTCAACTCTAAGTTAAAGCTTTGATAAAGAAATAAAGTAGAAGCTTGCAAATAAAACTAGGATTAGGTTATCAAGTGGGTATGATCACATATGCTTAAGGCATATAGTGGGCATGGTAACAAGCAAGTATTAGCTTGCACAGGTCAACTAGTAGTATTAGGCTTACAAGTATGGGCTTGCACAATATCAGTATAAGCTTGCAAGTGTTAGCTTTCCTTGTGTAGAGCAGTGGTTGAAGTTCTCCTCGGCTTCTTCTTCGTAGTGTTCTCCTTCCTCCTTGTATCCTTTGTCGGTACTAGCGTCTATAAATAAATACGATATACACAATCACCAAACAATACTTAACTACTTGCAATCATCACACAAAAGGGTCCTATAGATGATCTAGCATCATCACTAACATTACAAGATTAAGGTTTGGTTTAAATCCCTTTTATTTTTAGAAAAGCAATTTCTACTCATTAAAAAACTACTTAAGATTTAATATTCTCCAAACCAAACATGGGATCATGTTGACACATGTCATCACCACACATTTTAGTACATGGGAATGTGATTTAAAGTGGTGTCACGATTTAATAAGGTTTTACCCTTTTATTTTAATTAAATAATGTGTCTAGAAATGCCTATGTGGCATTCTTTTATTACTTGAACATTATTTCTGTAAGTAAACCTATATATTTTTATATATTCTGAAAGGTATAGTTAAATGTGATTTTTGAGAGTTGGAATCAACTCAAAAGCTAATGTGGTTTAAATTTGAAAAATGTTTGAATGCAGAAAAGCTTCTGCCTTGTTATTTTTACCAAGGATGATCTACAGATCCAAATGACTTGAATCCAACGAGCTTGGATTCAGCATTCCCAGACCTTTCTAACAAAATTGGTTTCATTCAATTTGGTGCACTGTGTCGACCTAGGTTGATTTTTGAAACTGGGTACAGAAGTGTGTTTGAAATAAAATGAAAAATGTTTAATTCAAATAACTGGACTGTGCGGGAAGCGATACTGGGCCGGTCTGCTAAGCGCAGCGCTTCCGCGGGCTGTTTAAGTTGTTGTCCCCACGCGTCAGTGACACAGGGGGGTGCGAAGCGGTATGGGGCAATGTGGTGCGTTCGATCTGGTTCTAATCCAACGGCTGAGGGTCATCATCGACGTTGGGCAACGCCGGCGAGACAGAAACCTAGCGCGGCCAGTGGGGGTTGTTAGGGGCTCACCGGGGTGCAGGCGAGGGTCGGCGAGGCGGGCGAACGACGAAGTCGACAACAACGAACTCAGGGGTGGTCACGGCAGATCCTGGGGCGGACGAAATCGACGGCGCCCTTCTTCTCCAGAGGTGGCCTGCTCTGGCGCAATTCCGGCGATGCGCTGCTCGCCTTGCTCCGGGACTGAGGTGGGGTGGTTCTGGGTGAGAGAGGAGTGGAATGGTGTGAAGAATTTGAGCGGGGGAGTCCTCCTTTTATAGGCTCAACGGCGAGACCGAACGGGATGGGCAGGCGACGGTGGCAACATGGATACGGGCTGCTAGAGGCATGGCCGGCGATGGTGATCGCTTGGTGGTCTCCTGGCGATGCTCTACGGCTTTAATGCGCGCATAGGGGCGGTGCGGTTTGGTCTGGAACGCGATGCTCTGTAGGCGGCGCGTCTTGACGGCGAAGCGATTCTTGTCTTGGCATGGGGCGGCGAACGGGGATGTCTGGAGGTCTCCTGGGTCGGTGGTGATCGAGTATGCACGCGACGAGGGCGGTGCGCGGTCTGTGGGCTTTGGTCGAGCGTGGCGCTCTGACGCATGCTCGACACGGTTGTTGGCGAGCTGGGCGTGGTCCGTGCGTGTAGTCCAGGGGTTGGCAAGGTTCGAGCGTTGGACAGGGGGTGGCGATGGACGGTGGGCTGCCTCCTAGACAAGGTTGGCACGGCTAAATCTCTTCCTAGCTTGCTGTCTCCACTGGGGTGGCATGGTTAGCTTCGGCTGTTCACCATTGATGTCATTGCATAGCTTACAGTGAGGCTAGTGCTTGGTTTAACTTGCTAGATGATCTACTGAGATGGTTGTGAGCTAGAGAGGGAATAAGTTAGGCTCCAATCACTGCTCACAATAGTGTTTAGGATTTTGATAATTTGTGTCTGCAACCTGTTTGATGAAATGGCCGCAAGAATTCAAGTTTTGAATTTTGAAAAGATTTTTGGTGGGTGTGCTAGGTTGATGCTGGGAGTCTGCAGATGCTTGGGTTTTGAAAGTTGAGCTAGTTTGAGTGGTTTTTCAAAAAGTGGGATCTTCCCATATGAGAAAGATTCAATTTTGAATTGTCATTCAAACTATGCCTTTGAAAGTTTCTGGATGATAACAAAGTGGGCCTTGATACTTTGTTATGAGTACAATCAAGGGGTGCAAAGATCCAGAAAAGTTTCTGTTAGGTTATGAAAGTTTGAGATAACCAAAGTAGGCATGAGAGTTAAATTGGTCAAAATGACCATTCCCTTATTTTATTTGTTTTGATTTACTTGTCTTTAGGAAAAGTGTGGGAAATATTTAGATGATGTTTATTTCACCTAAGCATCCATTTACAAGCAATGGAACACACAAACAATGTGGTTCAAAAGAATTCAAAATGAAATGCATACTCACATGCATGCTTCCATAATTTTATTTAGAAAAGTTTTTGTTAACCCTAATTTTAATGATTAGAGTTTGATGATCCAAGTGTTGTATTTTTGGGATGTTACATTGACTAATCTAAGGACCCACACAATATGATCTAGAGACCCCCATAGACAAGAACTTGTTTGCTAGTAAATCGGCGACTTCCGAGTAACACGAATGATAGGATTTAGTATAACTCAAGGAGCATGAGAAATCCCGAATATTAAAGCCTTCATCCGGTTTCACAACCTTAATTTGCAATGAGCATGGTTGGTGGTAACATGTTACATGATCATGGGAGCCATATGAATCCACCAAGAGGAGTCTTGGATAGTATTGGGTTGTTCGCCTACATGGACAATGATATGAATAATTATAATCACCTATTCCATTTGTCATTCACTATCACCATGAACTAAATTTTTCCGCGCCTAACTTCTCATCTACAGGAACTCCAAATGACCCTCATACTCTTTAATTTTATGTTATTTACTTTCAATCTTAGTTCAAACTCTATTTCACAATCCATCATATTTCCCTTTTCCATCTCAATACTTGCAGTCAATTCACTCAAGACTAGTGACACCTTGGGTGTGACACAAATGCCTTAGATAAACGCTTGCCTAGGAGCCTCTATACCTGGAGCATACATTTCGTTGTAGCTTGATGTCAAAAAGTTTGTTCTTGAAAATTATCGATGGCGTGAGACTTTGATCCGTACTTCAAATGCAAGAACACTTGCACAAGTAAGATTGGCTTCACTTCTTATTAGAAATGCTCCACGGCTATTTGCATGTCTGCATATGGAGTCTTCGGTGATACTGTGGATGAGTATATGTGCATGAGTGACTACACTTGTCTTGAGCCGATGTATAAGTTCCGTAAAGCGGTAATTATGGTTTTTGGTGATGTTAACCTGAGAGATCCAGATGTTGAAGACACTGCCCCGCCTTTTATCCATCAATGAGAAAAGAAGGTTTCCTGGGATGCTCTGAATCATAGATTGCATGCATTATGAGTGAAAGAATTTTCCTTTTTCTTGGCCATGAAAGTATGGTAGTCACGTGGATAGGTGCACATAGATACTTGAGGCATTTGCATCTCAAGATCTATGGATATGTCACTCTTTTTTTAACATATCAGGTTCTAATAAGGACATCAATATTCTCCGGCGATCGCAGGTATTCTCTAGGATTACGGAAGGCAATGCTCGAGTGCTTCACTATAAGATCATGGGCCATCCATATGGTAAAGGATATTATCTAGCTAATGGTATCTATCCTAATGGGGCCACACTTGTGAAAACAATCTGCGACCCTGGTGATGAGAAATGTGCGAGTTTTTTCAAGGAACAAGAGTATTATAGGAAAGATGTGGAGCGGGTGTTTAGTGTGCTCCAATTTCGATGGGGTATTATTCGGCATCCTGCTAGAACAAGGAGCAATCAGACTATGTAGAAGTGATAACTGCTTGTGTGATCATGTACAACATAATTATTGAGGATATGTTTGTTGATGTGCTCTATGACCAAGGATGGGAATTTGAGGGTCAACTAGTTCAGCCGATGCCAGGACCAGATCTCATCGACAAGTTTCTTCATGTGCACCATGAGATCTATTGCAGCACGCACAATTGACTTGAATCGAATTTGATCGAGCATACGAGAGTTCACGTAAAAAGCCACTAGGCATCATTTTATAAATTTATTTATTTGTTAGCTATATTTTCTCGTGAATTATGTTGTTTATTTTCTTTCAAACTATGTAAGTTGTTTGATTTATGAATTACTAGCTAAAGTGTCCGTGCGTTGCACCGGGAGAAACAAATACTGAGTTGGGCGGTGCTACCGGTGGCCGGGATCGATCTTATACAACAGGAATTAGGTGTGCGTCAGTCGACTGTACCGGGAGGAGATGGTTTTGCTCGATGGATAGGAACCATTTTTTCTTGTTTTTGCGGTGGCAGGCAGGGTAATCCTCCAAATGTTGCGGGGTAAATCGTCCAATAAAAAAAAGATAAGAACTTTATTATTACTCCCTCTGTCAAGAAATGTGCTCGTGTGTAGCAATGGGAGCGAAAAAAAAATTTAAAAAAAAAATTAAAGCACGATCCAAATGTTGCCCAAGTTGATTGACCGGCGTTGAATAAATCTATTTTTATCTGGACGAACATCAAGTTTAGTCCCCTTCTTTTCTTTTCTTTTCAAACCCCTCTCACTTTATTCTTACAATTTTTTTAAAAAGGTAGAAAATGTTTTTTTTAAGGAGAAGGAACGCCATGGACAGGCCTCCCCTTATCCTAATCATGATCTCCAAGACGAAAGGGACTCGCCGCCTTATTTCTGTACTACATCAGAGAGACTGAGCTTCATCAAGAAGTTGATCCAAGATTGAATGGCTCTGATAGACTGCGTTTAGGGTATTTCTCTCACTCTCGGCTCTGAAACGACGCCAAGCCTAGACACTCTCCTGTGAAACTCCTCTTTAATTTATAAGGGCCTGTTTGTTTGGGCCGTGGCTGGCTGGCTGGCTGTGGCTGGCTGTGCTGCTGTGCCAGGAAAGCTGCTGTGTAGGAAAAGCTACTTCTCTGAGTTTGACCGTTTGGCAACTTAACTGGCTGACTGGCTATATGCTAAGAAATTGTCTATAATGTTCCTGTAATTTATATAACATATTTTCATTATTAAAGTTTATAAATGCATATATTATTATTGACTGACTAGGCATTGAGCAGCGGCAGCCATGGTGACTATAGTTGAAGTACATATATTTTTTTCAGTAGAAGTACAAAAAAGACACTTGCTGTTACATATTTTTTCTGTAGTAAAAGGATAATATGTCTTGCTGTATGCTTTAAAATTTTCAATTAAAGAAAAAGAGAGAATAAAAGGAAAAATAAAAAAAATAAAATAAAAGAAAAACCCAGCCGATGTCCTCTCTCTCCTTTATCTTCTCCTCTTCCTTATCTCTCTGTTTCACGTCCTCCACCCAGCGATGCTGCCTGCTGCTGCTCCCCGCCACTCCCGCACCTCCGCCACCTAGCTCTGCCGCCGGACGCTGCTCTTCTTCTCCTCCCCGGCCTCTCCTTCTTCCCTCCCACGCTTGCTCCCCGACGCCTAGTCACCATGGCCGGCCGCTGCTCCCTGACGCATAGTCACCATCGCTGGCCGCTGCTCCCGCACCATGGATGGCCGCTGCTCCCGCACCATGGCCGGGAACGAGGTCGGCCGAGGAGGAGGTCAGCTCGGGATGGGGACGGGTTCAGCCTTGGAACTGACTTGGGATGGGGAGGAGGTCGGCCGGGGACGAGGTTGGCCCGGGGGGTGGGGGACAGGGCCAGGCGGTCGGCCGGCGGGGGCCCATCGATCTGGGCGGCGGGGGTCGGGCAAGAACAGCGAGGAGGAGGTCCATCGGTCCGGTCGATGGGGTGGTGTCGGTCCGGTCGATGGGGTGGTGGTACGGCTCAGGATGGCAGTTTACTTGTAATTTCCTCTAACCAAATGTCCAAAGATAAAAAAACACTTCGCTGGCAGCCCCGGGAAGCCACGGGAAGCACCTGCGGACGTGCTTCCCCGTATCGCCTGTTTTGTCAACCACTTCGGCCGAAGCCCACCGTGCAGCTGTGCCGTTTGGTCAGTTTGTCTGCCTTTTTCCACTGGAAAGCCACCAAAAGCCCAAACAAACACCCCCTAAGTCTATGTTTGGTCGAACAACTGTAAAGGTACAATTTCAGTATGATGCTCCGTCAGATTCTAACAAATACACATGGTACACATGGACACGGTGCCTGTAGACATATTAGCTAACAAGTGACACGAGGTTGCACCAGTTCTCCCTCTCCTCTCTCAGAGCGCCTCCTTCCTCCGATTTACAGCGTTGAAACCTCTCCGTGGCTAGCCGCCACGGAGAGCGGCGAGGCGAGCCCCCGAGAGTCTAGGTTTGTGGCTTCTCGTCGGAGGTGTCGTAGGTCTAGGTTTAGGGTTTTCTGTGTTTGCCTTTATGGCGTTTGGCGAGATGCCGATCGGTTCATCCCGACGGCGGCCAATGCTGACGGCAGCCGTGACCCTGCAATACTTTGGCGAAGCTTCGAGGTTGAAGTGCGCGAAGTTCTTCGCTGTGGATGGAGGCCTCTCAATAAGTGCATCGGCTTCCTCTCGATCTGGAGCCTAGCGTGGTCCGACTCTGGCCGCCTTTGGTGGCGAGGGTGGGAGGACGAGGCGGTGGCTGCAGGTTGCAAGAGGCGGCGTGGGAGTTTGGCGCTGGGTTGTTCTGACCAGATCTGGCGTCGGCTGGTGAAGAAGAACTCCACTCTGGTGCTCCTATGGTCGGAGACAGAGGCGGTGGTGAACTTTGACTCCGGTGACTCCCCTGATAAGGTCAATTGGCTTGGTGGGTTCGTTCTTGCGGTGCAAACTTGCCGATCTTCTCTAGACGGCCGTGGTGGCGAGGGGAGAAGTGCTGGCAGTGGGCGTCTGCCGCGAGTTGGAGCTTCTCTGGATGTGCCTCGGTGATTCCAAGAGGAACACCGATCTTTGATGCCGCTGGAAGGCATCCTGCAACGCCTGTGAGGCGTTTCTTCAACCTCCGTTCATGGAGGCCCTTCATCGATGGATCGGCGATGGCGTTTCTCATCCTCCTCCTCCCAAGTGGTGTTGTCCCCGACGAGGAAGTCGATGGCTGTCGGTGGATTCCGTCCCAGTTTTTCGTCGGCGAGGCAGAAGGACCGGATCGCGTTTGCTCAGAAGTTCTTGAGGTCGTCTGTGTGTTATTCCAGGACCATGCTGTAATTCTTTTTTTTCTTTGGGGTCCTTGTTGTAATTGTACCGCCGCTCTGAATCAATGCAGCACTCCCTAGGCCCTTCAGGGCCTTTCCGTTCAAAAAAAAAAAGCTAACAAGTGACACAGCGTTGTCAAATATCAAACGCCCATGTCGAGCAACCATGTGATCTACAACTGTACACACAACCTGACTTCAATCCAAGGGCAATATCATCGGATTTTGAAGAAACTGAACACTGGTCGATGAATTGATCAAGAAATATTCCCGCACAAGAGCATTCCTTTTCTGCGCTGTACAAATAACAACAATATAAGTAACGATTCGCAGTTGCAATATAACTAATCAACTGGGACAAAAAGAAACGGAAAGGAAAATATTACCTTGTGGGAATATCATCGAACACCTGCTGGGCTTCAATCGCAGCAACGGGGGTCGACGAAGAGGTCGAGGATGAGGTGCCAGCCGAGTGGAAGTGGAGGAGAGCGCTGGTAGGCATGCAGCCGCCTGTTATGGAGATTTTGATCCGCCCCTAGCGTCCACGCAGCAACTTCTGGTCCCGCGATGCTCGTGGCCTGGAGCTGCGGTGTGTGGGGGGCTGTCTCACCTCCCCTTCCCCTGCTGGCCGCTCTCTCTCTTCCTCCACGTCACGGCTATGGTGATTTCCCTCCGCTTCCTCCGTTACTTCTGACCCTTCCTCTCCACGATTTGGAGCCCGCTTGTGTCGCGCCCGCCTGAGGACCTCGATTTCTGTTGTCGCCGCCGCCTCATGGGTTCGGGTCACCGCCATGTGAGGCCCTCGATTTGGGCAGTCCGTCGAGAGGAGACGTGGAGGGGATTCCTCATAGGATTTTTTTCCCCTTTGGGGAGAGAAGGCTAGAATCTTTTTTCTTTCGCCTTGCGTGGGTCAGGCTATGCTGACTTGTGGGGGAGACGGACCAGGCGGGAGAAAATAAGACACAAACCGGTACAATGGCACTTTTCCGTAATATGTGGGTGGGTGAGAGGGTAAAAGAGTCCAAAAATAACTGGTTAACAGAAGTGTTGCTGCTTTTATTATTATAAGGTATATATTATTTTTTAAATGGTTTAATTGGTACAAAATTATGGCCAAAGACTGACTAGATTGAACGTGTCAAAATAGGTCGAGACGCTGGATATACACCCACCAAAACATGGCCCATACCGGAGTCTGCGGACAGATCAAAAGGACGTTCCGAAAAAACTACCAACATAACCTTGACTTTTTTTTAGTCCAGATTAACTTCCAACAAACGACGAACGCCGGCGCCCACGCGCAGAGGCAGAGGAGGCGGCCGAGCAACCCTGCGCACAGACTTGATGGAGCTAGCCGGTGACGGTGGCCTCGCACTCCGCCGCTACGACGGCGAACATCGACGAGACGCGGCCGGAAAACACACGTGACAGCTAGGCCACGGAAGAGGAAACACCAAACGTTGACGTGGGAGGGCGTGACGTAGGAGCGGCTCGAGTTCCTGGGCGACCGCGCCATCAGCATGGCGGCGACGCGGCAGCTGTTCCGCGCGCACCTGCGTCAAGAACAAGCAGGTCACGCGGCGGAACAGGGCCATCAAGTCGGCACTGGACAAAATCAAGCTAGGCAAGAAGAGGAAGGCAGACGATCGAGCAGGCTGCGTGGCCGTGGATGCGCCGCAGGGCTCTCAGATGCCTCGGAAGTCGATCGGAAGTAGTACTACCGATGACAAAGAATGAGATGCTGAATAATATATAGAGGGTAGGAGGGTGCACACTGGCAGCGACCGGCTAACCCAGTCAACTGGAATATACGTCGCTGGCACAGAAGCGCGCTGTCTCTTCTTCAGTGCTGTCAAGGAAGCATGGTCATCAGGGGGGAGAGTACACCGTCAGAGTAATAAGTAGTGCTCTGTTACAACAACAAAAAAGTATGCAACGTTTTCTCGGATATTTCGATTCGGCGCCGCCAGTGATTTTGGATCCGCTCGTCATACTCATACTGTCATACATACGCCTCGAACCATCTGACACAATTGACATGTCACACGCCACCACACGGTCATCGACATAGTAGTACCTTAAAAACCAAATGGTCATGGTGCGGACCATTGTTTATCTGCGACATAACGGGGTGTGCATTTGTCAAAGTGAAGTGGATGCCTGTTTAGGTAAAAGATGGTACGCGATTTAATCAATTCAGGGCATTTGGTCTAGTGGTATGATTCTCGCTTAGGGTGCGAGAGGTCCCGAGTTCAATTCTCGGAATGCCCCCTTTTTTTTGTTTCCTCTCTCTTTTTAATATTGAGTGCTGACACAAAACTTGATCTGCATCAAACTCGAGCAATGTTAATTTCGTACGTGTATACAAGGATCCCAAATTCTCGTCCAGATTACCATATGGGACACTTGTGAGAATTTCATATTTCTCATCTAAATAACCAGACGGATACAGAAGAAGGACAATTAAGGAACAAATTTAGCAAGAGGTCAAATAATGTTACTAGTACCCCGCAAAAAAAATGTTACTAGTTAGTACATAACAACACACACACAAACCAAATAAAAAAAAGTGTTATACATTCATACATATTAATTAATACGCAAGACTGAGCTCTTCAAGATTAATTTGTACAGCAAGTCAATACATATATGTTTTGGCGATCGGTGGAAGGCTTCTTCTTACAAATTCCTTTCCCCGAAGGAATGGCGAGATCCATCTCTATTCACTTACGTGTATTTGTTGAGGGCGAGGACGTTGCTTGAGAGCTCCGCGAGCACCTTCTCGTCGCCGGCAACGGCGGGCCCGGGCTTGAGCCCTTTGCGGTCGAGGAAGCCTTGATCGCAGGTGTCGACGAAGGTCGACGCCGCGTCGAACGAGGTGGCCGCCGTCGCCTTGTCGCCGCGCTTCAGCGCCGCCATCCCCGTGTCGTAGCTAGTGCTTATGTCGTCGTACATGGCCATGCAGTCATCGATGGCGGTCTTGGCGACCTTGTTCAGGTGCGGGTCCGCGGCCAGCTCCTTGGCGGCGTTCCTCGCCTCCGCGATCTTGGCGCGAACGGCGTCCACGGCGAGGGTCAGGATGCCCAGGCCGTCCTTCTGCCGCGCCGGCACAATGGTCGTCTCCGGCAGCTTCGCGATCGACGTCTCGCACGTGTACGGGAATCTCGTCTTGGCGCACAGAGACTTCACCTCAGGGCTCAGAATGTCTAGCAACGGTCGCGGCACCATCGACTCGAAGGACTGCACGTTCAACTTGGGCTTTGTCGACGGCTCGTCGTAGCCGTCGGGCGAGTCGGTCGCCGGAACCTCGCCATCGGGTGAGTCGGTCGCCGGGACGTAACCGTCGGGCGAGTCGGACGCCGACATCACCGGATTAGAGGTCACTTCTTCGCCGTCGGGTGAGTCGGTCGCCGACATCGTTGTCGGCGCGGCGTAGCCATCAGGTGAGTCGGTCGCCGACATCGTCGTCACGGGTGCTTGGTAGGGCGGTGTCTTCTTCGTCGGCGTCGCGTACCCGTCGGGTGTGTCCACGGCCGGCATAGATTCGTCGGCCTTGGTCTCTACGGGGACTGCGTCAAAATCTTCCCCCTCGTCCTTGCTTTTGGATTCCTTCTTTTCGCCGGCATCTTCTTCAGAAGACTCGCTCTTTTCTTTGGATTTCTTCTCTTTCTTCTCTTTCTCTTTCTTCTCTTTCTTCTCTTTCTTCTCTTTCTTCTCCTCGTCATCATCATCGTCATCGTTGTCCTTGTCCTTGCTTTTGGATTTCTTTTCCTTCTTTTCATCGTCGCCTTCATCGTCCTTGTCCTTGCTTTTGGATTTCTTTTCCTTCTTTTCATCATCATCATCGTCGTCGTTGTCCTTGTCCTTGCTTTTGGATTTCTTTTCCTTCTTTTCATCATCATCGTCGTCGTCGTCGTCCTTGTCCTTGCTTTTGTATTTCTTTTCCTTCTTTTCATCACCGTCGTCGTCGTCATCCTTGCTCTTACTTTTGGATTTCTTCTCCTCTTCATCGTCATCTTTGTTCTTTGATTTCTTCTCTTTCTTCTTGCCATCGTCGTCCTCCGAGTAGTCGAGCTTACTCTTAGATTTCTTCTCTTTGGCATGATCCTCGGCGTCGTCGGTAGTGTTCTTTGGTTTTCTCTTGAACTCTTTGGCTTTCTTCTCGGCGACGGCATCATCGTAGGCAGCAGCTTCCTTCCTCATCTGTTTGACTTCATCGTTGATCTTGGCCTTAAGAACCTTCTCATCGCCCTTGCTTTCGGGTTGCAGCTGGGCGCCGGCACCCACCTTAGGGGCCTCCTCCTTGCTTTCCGGCGCTGGTTTCTTCTCGCCGGCATAAGCGGCAGCAGGGCCGGCACTCATGAAGTAGAGCTTGTTGGCGCCATTGATCTTCCTATCCCTGATTTCCTGTGGGGTCAACGCCGGCGCGAGCGGCGCCGCCGAAGGTAGGAGGATGAGGATGAGGAGGAGGAGAAGCAGCGCCGGAGCGAGCTGCGCCCTCATCGCGATCATGGGGACAGGGTGGTGGGGTGTGGTGTGGGAAAAAAGTTTGCGCTGGACGCCACAGCAGAGGTGGGGTATTTGAACCGGGAGGGAGTGAGCATGTGACTGGCCGTGTTTGGCGCCAAACGGGAGGTCGCGCTGGTCTTTGCCATTTTCCCGCGGGGGCCGACTGGTAGCATGTAAACTAACCCCTCCTCCACTCCTGCAGCACAATTGAGCGCTTGCCGTGAAGACAGGAGAAGAAATGGATGGAGACTGATTAGTAAAAGACTCAGAATTGACCTCCCATTGATTGATTTGCTAAAAATAGCTAACAGGCCGGAGTACCGATGTGTAGGAAAAAAATTGAATTTCTTTTTTTATAATATAGGAAGCGTGCCTTGTGCGTTGCAATGAAAGAAAAAATGCCACAAACACTTTTTTTAATAATGCGCAAAATCATCTTCTTTTAATATTACAACCGAACAAAAAGCTAAAGCTTGTAAAAGGAAATTCAGAAGTCTTGCATGGCCTGAACTATGCGTGACTGACGCCCATTATTTTTATCTCGATACTTGTGTAACTTTCAATTTTGACCAATTTTTGTCAAACTTCTGATTGATTGCCTCAGTTTTGTTGAGAAAAGAGACATGTACGTAGTGAAAATGCGCATGCGCCACATATATCCTGGTTCCAAAATATAACATTTTTTTATAAAAATAAGTGTTTGAATAGATATTTGGAGCGTTTATGTTTGTTGAAGTTCAGAATTCTTGCGTTTATGCTATGTTAATATGAATGAAAGAAGAGAGAGAAAAAAAATTAAAACTTACCGTCCAACCATCATATGGGACATGGATGAAGGTGTGCAGTAGGTGGCTGAAGACGTTGTTGATGGTCGTTCTTTCCGAGAAGATCCCGTGACTACTACCTTGCAAGAACAATTATTATCTCGATGAAAATTCAGTATGCACTAAGGACACCGACCGTGATGCGATTCTATTCAGTTGTAGTGGCCGGCCGGATGAAACGAAGGGAACTGTTAATCACATACCAGTCGTGGTCGAGGATGAAGTTCGCCTAGAAGAGGGTGCCCTGCGCAGAGCAGATCCACCCTGTGTTAGATCTGAAGACCCTCTTTGTTCTGTGTTGTGTGATCCCCTCCTCCCTGTTTAATTAGCTCAGGCCAATAATCTGTGTGATCCCTCATTCCTGTTTAATTAGCTCAGGCCTTTTGGCTGAAGCAAAGCATGCACATAGTAGCATAGCACCTGGTCTAATCGATCCATTGATCGATCTGATGCATGCTTACGTACGGAGTTAGCTAGGAGTCAATTAATTTGTGGTGCAAGTGCAAACTTACCCATGGCAACGTAGATCAGCTGAAGGTGAATCTTTTTTTTCTGACTTACCGTGAATCGGTTTTTTCTGACTTATCGGTGGCGTTGGTTGTAATATATGGTTTTGGTGGGAGTTTAAATTTGTCTAAAAAAGTGTTGGACCGGAAGAAATACTTCGTACTTTGTCCAACACTTTTTTGGACAGGTTTGTCCTTACACCAAAGCCTATATTATTTCCTGTGCCACCGATTATAGTGGAATTAAAAATCGCACGATCCACCCGTGATGGGTCTCGCTACCCGCTCGTTGCTATTTTCGTTCTCTTTCCACAGGCCTTCTATCCGCACGGCACTCAGTCGATCTGCCAAGGCCACGCGGGCGGTGACGCCCAAGAAGAGAAAGGACCGGCCCAATTCTATCTCTAATCCCGATCGAATCAAACCAAACAGTAGAGCAATACACACATCAACGAGAGAAAGCATTGAATAGTCCCACATGGCTCCCTTAGACAAAATCCTACCGATTTATATAGGATCACATAGTATCTGGAATTAGTGAGCTGACTCACCACCGTGAAATCAAATGATGATAGAAAGGAATTAAATCTCTCATGATGCCTCCAACAGGAGAGAGGGCCAAGCCTATGTGGCTAATTACCTTTGGTAATGATGGTCGACGCGTCGGTACTATGGGCTATGTTGGTAATGATGGTCGACGCGTCGGGACTATGGGCTATGTGAGTGCCGCAGAAGGCTCAGGGGTTGCCGGACCAAACTGCAGGACGCGGGTGGATCGAAGAAGACGCAGACTGCGGCAGGCGACGTAAAGGCGAGGAGGCGGACGACGTCTCGTGCAAAGGCGATGGGATCGAGCAAGGAGCTCCTGGCGGCAGGTCGATGTGAGAACGTTGAGGAACGACGGGGTTAGGGAACTAGCTGAGCGAGGTGTGGAGATAGGATAGGGCTGGTCTGTGGCAGGCCTTGGGGCGACTGTGACCCACGCTGGGCTTCCATTGAGATTTCTCTAATTTCTTCTGAAATGCAGCAAACTATCTAAAAAAACCTATTTTTTCTTTTCACAAAAAGAAGACAACAAAGAGAGGAGTTTAGTGAAAGACTTTTAGAAAGTTTTAAAAGGGTTTAAAAGTTTAGAAAACTTTGTAAATAGATTCAAAACAAGTTAGCAAACTTATTTGAAAATATTTTGTTCCAGTGTTACTTAAAAATACAAGAAAAAGGGATAAGGTTTTATTAATACCTAGCGGCAATATGGAAAATAAAGGGACCAACGTTCTCTTTCATACAATTGGTTTCTTGCGAAGTTTTCGTCCATTTGAAATTTTTAACCGGCTGTTGTGCCACTAAATCACATAATCTCATCCTCGTGCCGTTGTCGGACATATTGTCACATAAATTTATTTCTTTTCCGTTGCAACGCACGGGTATGTTTCCTAGTATTATATATATACTATGAAACGTATCCGTGCGTTGCAACGAAAGAGTGCAAAGAATTTGTGTATAAATTTTTTTCGAACACAGTTACGCCACCGGTTACAGCCGCCACCGCTTGGAACTCGTAAGTGTGTGAGCTCCGCCACCATGACAATGATCATCGTATCAAGTGTAGCTACTCTTTGCGACCCTAGCCTCATCCCGTATCAAGTGTAGCTACTCTTTGCAACACCCTAGCCGCGCCTTCCCCTTGATAACATTTTTGTCTCCTTTGTTGTCACCACGTGGTCGACACTACAGAAAAATACATATGAATTATTAATTTTCTAATTATATCGAATATGTTTTTAGGCCCATAGATAGATAGTTAGATGATTCGGCAATTGTAGTATTCTACATATAAAAGGAAAATCACAATTCAAGAACAATTAGAGCCTCTTGTATTAGCTAAACTAAGTACGAGAGACTTCACAATGTTGCATCTCTACGATCTATCAAAACAGTAGAAAAAACCAATCACAATTATTCGTGTACCATGAATGTAGTATAATTTGGTATAGAGACGAATCGATTGGATGAATAATACCTCGGCAATGGTCCTAACCTTTTCCCCTCGTGGCTCGAGTGCACTCACTTCCCGCGCTCCAAGAAGCGTAGTCCATTAAAATTTCACCTTCACGACCACTGATCCACCGGTGATACACATGTAAAGTCAGGAGACATAGCCGTCGAGGTAGTGTAGACCTGCGATTTGCGATTGATGTTGTTCACGGGCAGCGGCAATCTTGGCGGCAAAGGTCTAACTCAGACGACGACGTAGTCTGACATTGCAGGATGATGGATTGATGATATGACTGATTGCTACAAATTGGATCAGGAAAAGCATGCGAATATCGTGGCCAGCCAGTTCATGCGTCGGTGGCGATTAATATCTAGAGATCGGATGGCTGGCTCCAGAACTTTGAATCTACTCGAAAACATTAACCTTCTTGGATTTGTTTGAAAGACCAAAATCGACGACGCCCTCCTTTGTTAGGCTGGGTTTCGGATAGCTTCATCTTGATCTGATCGGATCTTTAACGAGAGAAACATCTCATGAAAGTAGATCGATTCAAGACTTGCTAAGGGACCCAATGAAGAGATATGTTAATTGTTCACCGGCCATGACTAAATCATGGGGCATTGCCGACACCAAAATCTCCAAGGGGACAAGCTGGCGCTTTCATGGAGACAACAAGAACAAAGAAACACGGCTTCAAAAACGACGGAGTCGGCGAGCTTGCACCGGGTCGAGTAGCTCATGTACACTTTTTGCCCCTTGGTCGTGGCACAATTCACGCCCCCGGAGCCGGTTCCATCCACCAGCGACGGCTCAAGCTAGGCAGAGTCATCCACACAGTTGTCTTATGTATTCTTTGTCGAAGAAATCGAAAAAGGTCACGTATTCTTTCAATCTTGTGTTGAGAGCTGCTTCATGAGATTTTGGAAGACTTGTTTGATAATTGTGGAACGATACATATTTATAGACGGGAATTACATCTTGTACGACAAGATATGGATCGATTCAGCTAACTCGTACCTAAGCCGTACCACATATGCATCATGTTCTCTATCAGGGGACGAGTCGTGTGACCGGAGGAGTCAAAGGTGCGTGGCAGGGTGGTTTTTTCTATCGTTGGTTTGTGTTGAGCCATGAAACAATAGATTTACTCACGGGTGGCACGGACGGGTAATTCTATATTTGTGGAAGGACAAATCGGTCTAAAAAAGTGTTGGACCGGGAGAAACACTTCGTGCTTTATTATTACTAGGAAACAAACCCGTGCGTTGCACCGGAAGAGATAAAAGATATGTAGACCGCCACCATGAGAATGTTTTGTACCCGTGCGTTGCACCGGCATACTTTTTGTTGAACAAGAATTAGGCCGTGAAGAATTTTACTACTTGAGAGACAACCAATTTAGGTAATCGTCTGTATAACTCAATGGTTTAACACCATATATATCGGCATAGGTTTCTCCTGATCTTGCAAGCCAGCTCCACTCCTCCTGATCTCTTATGTGGCTAGAGACCTATATACATATCCTTGGTCTTTCTTTAGTTTCTTCTAAAATAGCTCTTTTGTGCCTGTCTAGATTCTATTATAATCCCAGTCGTTCCGTGAGAGATGCACTGAGACATTAGAGACGCGTGTTGTTGTCGCCTGCCGGTCTATTGAGTCGTTGTTGACAGGCATGGCCGCTTTCTGCTAGGTCAGCACACGCTGCAGCCGTCTATCTTCGATTCAGTCCAGGCCTGGGCCGCCCGGCTTGATCACATTTTCCGGTATGCTCCATACGATGGTCATTATTACGAAGACATGATCAGGAACGGACGCCTCACATCCAGGCCCGGCTTTGGAGGCCACGCATACAGGACGACGAGGCCACATGTGTGGTGGCTTCACGCGACACGAACGCATGGCTCTAGCCAAAACAACGGTGCAGCGGCCTGCGAGCAGCAGCACCCTCTCCCAACGGGCACGCCGGTCCTCGATCCCTCTTCGTATGAAGATGAATTCTTTGATAGCTTTGGCCGCCACGAGAACGTATACCTGATTGGCTTCTTCGTTGGAGGCAACCGCCACAGAGACATGCACGAGTATGGAGGCAACGCTTACAGCGACCTTGGCGGCTCTATTGTCAATCGTCGATGTCGTCAACAATAACCTTGACCGGCGTCTGTTAACATGGGCACATGCTGTGGTGGTCTATCTTCAACCTTGGTGGCTACACCATAAACCGTTGTTGCTGCAACCTGCCCGCCTGAGTCAAATCCACGCCAGATCAGAAGAGCAGTAGATGATCCACGGCAAGGTAGGACGTACGTGAGACTTCGATCCCTTCACGCAAACACGGAAGGAGGCTGGGACCTAATTAATCATCCTTTCTCTAGAATCTAAGATGCGATCAAGCTGATCAGGGACGGCCTATCGAGCACATATATAGATGTATGTAGGAGCGGTATCTTGGTTCCCATCGAACTCTAATCGAGGGTGCGGTATCCTATAGCTAGCTACCGATCGGACTCTTCTATAGTTGGCTACCGATTGGACTCTGCTCTTCTCGAGAAACTACTCGCGTCCGTGAAGGAAACCGTTCTCGCAAAAGGACGTTAAGGTGCCACCGTATTTTTAACTTACCGGTTGCGTTGGTAGTAATATTATGTAATTTGGTGGGAGGGCAAATCCGTCCAAAAAAGTGTTGGACCGGGAGAAACACTTCGTGCTTTATTATTAGGTATAGATTATAGCAATAGCAATAGCAACTAGCAAAGTACCCGTGCGTTGCAACGGCTTGATTACAACCCTAGAAAATAACATTTTTTTAAGTGTTACAACCCTAGAAAATATGTATCGTAATTAAATTGTACTCCTTAAAAAAACTATTAAAATGGAAAATTAATGGCCTTGGACCAACCGGCCATAGCCTCGACGCCTCAGAGAGCACACGCGCTAGCTCGGCCTCGCCTTATCCTCAAAAACTCGACCCCCACGGTGTCTCTTGAGCTCCCTCTGCCCTGGCCATGTGCACAACGTAAGCAATCAGGTACAGCCGCGGCCAGGTATGCTCTTTTAATTCATGCATGCATCCCTCTTGTTTCCTATCGTCAGCAGCACATAGAGATTCCTTTCAAAGGCAACTGACGTTTTTTCTGCTTTATTCCTTCCTAAAGGCAACCGACGTTCTCTCTTCTGCTTAATTTCCGAGGCAGCTGTCTGATATTCAAGTAAACTTCCGAAGGTATATAAACTGGTGGAACTCAGTGCAAAAAACCGGGATGGGACTATTCCATACATTTTGTCTCTTTTCTAGGCCAGACGTGGCATGCGTTATAGTCTTTTTGGTTCTCGTTCGTATCTAAGCAAGCCCAAGCATCGATGGGCCTATGGGCAAGCGACGAGGTGGTTGGGTCAAAAAAAATAGCGAAGAAAAATAGAGAATTAGCTGGGTATGTGAAACGGTCCTGGTGGCCTCCAACACACGCACGTAGGCCAACGCGAGAGTCCATCGCCTCGGAAGAACGCGCACCCGACGCCCGGCTCCTTCCTATCAGTAGCAGTCAGATCCATATATCCGTATTATACACGCACACAAATAAAGCTAGCAAGGAGAGGCAGCAGTAACCAAGCACATGGGTGAGTAGCAGAGGAAGACCGGGAGCAGGCTACCTCATGGCCGAAGCCTGCTCGACGCATGCGGGAGTTGGAGGACTCTAGATGCAGCGATGCATGCAGCCGAACGGAACACAAGAACGATTATTTTACTTGGCCAAACCGGTATTTACTTAGGTGGTGGTCTTCTTGAATAACGTCCAACTTTTATGGTTAAAACCGTCTAAAAAAAGGCAAAATCCATAAGAAATACTTATAGGTGGCATTTGATGTAATATAAAAAATTGGTGGGAGGGCAAAACAGTCTAAAAAAAGAGTTGGACCGGAAGAAACACTTCGTCCTTTATTATTAGTATATAGATATAGATATAGATATAGATATAGATATAATATAATATATATAGATATCAGTGATTGTCATATGTACTACATTACAGCTTAAAACTTTTTTTTTTTGCGATTGAAAGGGATTTCATTAAATTATGACATGATTACAATCATGGTTTACAACATTTTGAACTTCAGTTGGATAGCTACTAATCCAAAACTGAGTTCTATTGGAGCTTCTCCCTAGATTGGCCATAATATGACTTGCTTCATTTTGTGTGCAGTCAATCGTGTTAGACATTATTTACAAATATTATGTGTAACGTTTTTATTCTAGAGTTTGTATCGGCATGGAGTAGTACTCCACCCGGACTCCTCTCTCTTGTATCTTACTTACTATGTTTTCCATCGTACCATATCAATGCGAAACCGAGCCGAGTCCAAGGCATCGTTCAAACCCAAAACATAATATGGTATCAGAGCCGCTCTTCCTTATCTAGTTCCTCCTGCCGTCGCCAAACCAAGATCGCCATTGCTGATCCTTTCTGCTACCTCCCAAAACCCTCCACAACCAAACAAATCTACAACCCAAAACCTAGATTCGTCCAGAAAACCAAAAAAACCCTAGATACATACAGAGCCAAATCGCTGCTGCATACATCCTCTCCATGGCAATGTCATCATCCTCATCATCTGCCACCGCATTGGTTGCAGCCCTTGGGGCACCGTCGACTCAACTCCTCACACGCGAGAACTCTCTTGTGTGGAAGGCTCTTGTGATCCTCGCCTTCCATGGTGCTCTTGTCCTGAACCTGGTGAAAGGGCTTGAGCCTGCTCTAGATGAGGAGATTGAGGTGGAAGATGCAAGTGGCAAAAAGATCAAAGTTGAAAATCCAGCATATGTTACTTGAATTCTCTATAACCGGATATTGTGTCACTTGTCATTGGTTTTGATACATCTGCTGAAGTCTGGAAAGCTCTTGAATCTATCACCACCACTCCCTCTCGTTCACGGACTCAACAACTTCGTTCTGCCTTGAATGACACAAAGAAAGGTGATATGTCTGCTGAAAAGTACTTTGCTAAGATGAAAAATATAGCCTCTGAACTTGCTGCTGCTGGAAAACCCCTTGATGATGATGAACTCATCTGGTCTATCTTACATGGCCTTGGAGACTCTTACAATAATCTTAAAACTGTTGTCAACGTCAACCCCAATACTACACCCAGTGATCTGTTTAATCAGCTCCAAGATTTTGATCAGCTTCACAGGGCAGATGAGGGTGCTGAGGTGTTCACCTCGTCCGCCAACATGGCACGGCGTGGTACTGATCGTCCGTTTCAGCCACGTGCTTGCCCGGATGATAGGCGCCCGGAGAAGCGGGACTATCGCTCATGCCAAGATGACAACCGCTTTTATAATCGCTCTTATGATGATCGTCGACCCTATGAGGATCAACATGGATACAATGACCGTGGTCGCACTTATCATGACTGCCCGAGGCGCCGTGATATGATGGTGGGAGGCGTCGCGATGACAGTGGTCATGATGATGGGCGACGTCGTGGTCGTGCCCCAACCCCTTATGTCAATGTGACGTGTCAGATATGCAAGATCCATGGCCATCATGTTAGTGACTGTTGGTGGCGGTTTTAGGGTGACTGTGACCGTCGTGATGACACTGATCGTGGTGATTGTGGAGACAAGGGTGCTAATTTAGCGTCCTATGGTGTTGATACCAATTGGTATGGCGACACTGGCGCCACCAATCATGTTGCACATGAGTTGAGCAAGCTCTCTATTCAAGAAAAATATACAGGGAATGATCGAGTTCATACAGCTGATGGTAAAGGTATGCAAATCTCTCACATAGGTCATTCAATGTTATGTACTCCCCATAGTTCTCTCCACCTTAAAGATATTCTCCATGTACCAGATGCATCCAAAAATCTTCTTTCAGTCCATAAACTTACAGTTGATAATGATGTCTTCCTTGAATTTCACCCTTATTTTTTCTTGATTAAGGATCAGTCCACAAGGAGGGTTCTGTTTAAAGGTCCATGTCATGATGGTCTCTATCCACTTATTCATCTACACACTGGGTCTACCAAGCAAGCCTTCGTCACAATAAAGTCACCGTCTTCTACATGGCATCGCCGTTTAGGACATCCATCCTCTTTTGTGGTGCAGCAAGTTCTTAGGAAAAAATCATATTTATCATTCCCCAGAAATAAACCCATACATTTGTGATCCTTGTCAGCTAGCTAAGAGTCATCAACTACCCTATCCTATCTCTATTAGTGTTTCCATTGTTCCCTTGGAGCAAAAAAATTCTGATGTATGGGGCCGGCATCTGTTTCTGTTGGCAAACACTTATATTATGTAAGCTTTATTGATGATTTTAGAAAATTACATGGATTTACTTGATTGAAAATCGTTCTAAGGTTTATCAAGTTTTTCTCAACTTTCAGCAACTTGTTGAAATAAAGTTTAATAGGAAAATTATTACTATGCAAACTGCTTGGGGTGGTGAGTATGAAAAACTCTATAGATTCTTCCAGAAATTGGGCATCACTCATTATGTCTCCTGCCCACATGCACACCAACAAAATGGCTCAGCAGAGTGGGCGTCACATTGTTGAAGTTGGTCTTGTCCTTCTTGCTCATGCATCTACGCCTCTTAAGTTTTAGGATGAAGCTTTTCTTACTGCCACTTTTCTCATAAATCTTCTTCCTAGCAAGGTCATCAATTTTGATACTCCTATTGAACATCTTCTTCAAACAAAGTCTAATTATGAGTCTCTTCGAGTGTTTGGTTGTGCATGTTGGCCTAATCTTTGTCTATATAATAAAAAAACTCGCATTTCGATCTACTAAGTGTGTGTTTTTAGGCTACAGTCCCCGTCATAAAGGAGTTAAATGTCTAGACACCAAAACAGACCGTGTGTATATCTTTAGAGATGTGGTTTTTGATGAGAAGGTTTTCCCTTTTGCTAATCTACATCCTAATGCTGGTTCACGTCTTAAAAAGGACATCCTTCTTATACCTACATTCAATGGGGACACACACGTTGATGATCCTATGAATTTGCATATTATACCAGATGTTACTAATGTTGTACTCAGAGATACTACTGAAATTTCAGAGGCAGATCAACCAACAGGAGAAAATTCTAGTCAATCTACTGAAAATACCGTAAAAAACGGTGCAAGTGCAAACTCAGGAAATTCCATCCAAAACAATGATCCCGAGGCAGATTCTGCATCAACATCGGATCAGGCACCCACGGATCCCGGGGGAGATTTTTCTACATCCTCGCATGCAGCAAATGGGCGCACTTCCCGCTCGCGGCCCCTCTCGATCGCCGGGCTCTGGATCGCTGTCGCTTAGGCATGCACTGTCAACACCCAGATTTTTAATCCCAGATGCCTGTTATGCCATACATCGCAATCCCAGGATTACCATTTTTGCGAGACATAACAGAATTGGATACCACAGTACATCATCCATTACAAACCATATATAAGGTCTTACACAAATAGGGATCTCATGATCCAGTTCTTAATACAACTTCAAGCAGCGGAATACGTAATAATAACGGTAGCGTAGGCGAAGCTCCATCTTCGGGTTCACAGGCAATGCTGACGATGGGAGATGATCCTAGTTGTCGTAACCTTCCTGGGTTCCATCTTCCAGATACTCCTCTTCATAATCTTGCCACGGGAATAGCCAGGGACAAAGCCATGAGTACTCTTTAAGTACTCGCAAACTAATACTAACAAGTGAAGGGGTTTTTTGATAATAGGACACTAGGCTCTAGGGTTGTTTTGCAAAAAGCCAGATTTATCTCTACGAAATTCAGATAGAAGCTAGTCACAATTTTATAACTCCTAAGTGGGGAACTTGTAACTCATGTCACAACTCTGTTGTGGTCAAGTCAAAGTCTCAATTCATTTCACAAGTCATTTTAAAAACATCTGACGGGAAACAGTATGGCCACTCCAACTGTCCATAACCGCGGACGCGGCTATTCGAATAGTTTGACACTCTGCAGAAATTGTACACTTTCACCACAACATTCGATACATCCATCAGGAACAAATCCTGAATTCACCATACTCAGTATACGGATAATCAATCCTAACCTTTCAGTTACACGCCCTAGTATAAGCACCTTTCCTGTGAGTTTGGCCTCCCAACCATGACCAACTGTCATCTTGGGTACTACACAGGTGGACAATCTTCACAAGGTAGCCTCAGCTCAGACCTTGGCCGTGAGGGAACTAATACTAAGGTATATAAGTTTCCAGTCAAGCCCTACCCAATCTTCGGGTATTGTGGTTGTACGATAAAATTGGAATGGTATCGCATCTAGACAACCATCAGTTTTATAAAGGGCTAAGGCTCATGCCTCAACATTTTCATCACCAAAATCATCTGGTGTTCAGAAACATATGTCAAAACATCTCAGTAGAATGATCCATCATTCTAAGGTTTTCATAACCATTTTCACCAAGTATTCCCATCTAAAGTTGATTAAGTTTTATGCTTAGCACTAGCATCTACAAGTGGAGGTAGCACTAATGAGAGGTGGTAAACTAGTGGAGTTTCAACTAAGTACAACCTTATATCTTAGGATGATATCAAGGTTTCTAACTTAGGCCAAATTTATGCTCTTTATGCAACCTTCAGTTATACCTTTCTAGAATCTACAAGTCACTTAAGTCCACTCTAAGCTAAGGCTTTGATAAAGGAATAAAGTAGAAGCTTGCAAGTAAAACTAGGATTGGGTTAACAAGTGAGTATGATCATATATGTTTAAGGCATATGGTTGGCATGGTAATAAGTAAGGGTTTGCTTGCATCAGTAGAGTATCTTGCAAGTGTTAGCTTGCACAATCAACTAGTAGCATTAGGCTTGCCTTGTGCAGAGCAGTGGTTGAAGTTCTCCTTGGCTTCTTCTTCGTAGAATCCTCCTTCCTCCTCGTATCCTTGGTCGGTACTAGCGTCTATAAATAAATACGATGTACACAATCACCAAGCAATACTTAACTACTTGCAATCATCACACAAAAGGGTCCTATGGATGATCTAGCATCATCACTAACATTACAAGATTTGGGTTTGGTTTAAAATCCCTTTTATTTTTAGAAAAGTAATCTCTACTCATTGAAAAACTACCTAAGATTTAATATTCTCCAAACCAAACATGGGATCATGTTGACACATGTCATCACCACATATTTTAGTCCATGGGAATGTGATTTAAAGTGGTGTCACAATTTAATAAGGTTTTACCCTTTTATTTTAATTTAATAATATGTCTAGAAATGCCTATGTGGCATTCTTTTATTACTTGAACATTATTTTGGTAAGTAAACCTATATATTATTAAAGGTATAGTTAAATATGATTTTTGAGAGTTGGAATCAACTCAAAATCTATTGTGGTTTAACTTGGAAAAATGTTTGAATGCAGAAAAGCTTCTGCCTTGTTATTTTTACCAAGGATGATCTATAGATCCAAATGACTTGAATCCAACGGGCTTGGATTCAGCATTCCCAGACCTTCCTAACAAAATTGGTTTCATTCAAATTGGTGCACTGAGTCAACCTGGGTTGATTTTTGAAAATGGGTACAGAAGTGTGTTTGAAATAAAATGAAAAAGATTAATTCAAATAACTAGGCTGCGCGGGAAACGATACTGGGCCGGCCTGCTAAGCGCAGCGCTTCCGCGGGCTGTTTAAGTGGCTGTCCCCACGCGTTAGTGACACAGGGGTTGCGAAGCGGGATGGGGCGCTCTGGTGCGTTCGATCTAGTTCTAATCCAACGGCTGAGAGTCATCGTCGACGTTGGGCAACGCCGGCGAGACAGAAACCTAGCATGGCCAGTGGGGGTCGTTGGGGGCTCACCGGGGTGCAGGCGAGGGTCGGCAAGGCGGGTGAACGACGAAGTCGACGACGGTGAACTCATGGGTGGTCGCGGCAGCTCCTGGGGTGGACGAAATCGATGGCGCCCTTCTCCTCCAGAGGCGGCCTGCTCCGGCGCAATTTCAGCGAGGTGGTGCTCACCTTGCTCCGGGAACGGTGTGGCATGATCAGTAAGGAGAGGGGAGTAGAATGGTGTGAAGAATTCGACTGGGGGTGGCCTCTATTTATAGTCGGCGAGGGACGGCAGGGTGCCTGATGAGCTCGTCAGGCGATGTATGACGGCTATTGGCATGGGCGAAGGTAGGGGACGGTGCGGTGTTCCCTGGCGATGCTCAACGATACGGTGGCGAGACGTGGGGCGGTGCGGGTTGGTCTAGAACACGCGACGCTCTGCACGGCAGAGGCGGCATCTTTGACGGCGAGCGGTGGCTGTGCGGTATGGGGCGGCGAACGGGGATATCTGGCGGCCTCCTGGGTCGGTGGTGATCGTGTATGCGGCAGCAAGGGCCGTGATGCGTGGGCTTCGGTCGAGGGTGGCGCTACTGGCGCGTGCTCGCACGGTTGGCGGAAACGCAGGCGCGGCGTTCTGGGTGCTCTGGTTGGTGTCCTCGGCGGGGCTGGTCGAGAGGCGATGAGCATGGGTGATCTCCTAGACAAGGTTGGCATGGCTAGTTTCTTTCCTAGCTTGCTGTCTACACTGGGGTGGCAAGGATGCACTCGGCTATTCACCATTGATGATCTTAGCAAGCTCACAGTGGTGCTAGTGTTGGGTTAATCTTGCTAGATGATCTACTGAGATGGTTGTGAGCTACATAGGGAACCAGTTAGGCTCAAAACACTGCACACTATAGTGTTTTGATTTTGTTTGTTTTGTGTCTGCCAAGTGTTTGATGAAATGGCCGCATGAATTCAAGTTTTGAATTTTGAAAATATTTTTGGTGGGTGGGCTAGGTTGATGCTGGTGAGTCTGCAGATGCTTGGGTTTTGAAAGTTGAGCTTGTTTGAGTGGTTTTTGAAAAAGTGGGATCTTCCCATATGATATGGATTCAATTTTGCATTGTCATTTAAACTATGCATTTGAAAGTTTCTGGATGATCACAAGGTGGGCCTTGATACTTTGTTATGAGTACAATAAAAGGGTGCAAAGATCCAGAAAGGTTTCTGTTAGGTTCTGAAAGGTTGAGACAGCCAAAGTAGGCATGGGAGTTAAATTGGTCAAAATGACCATTCCCTTATTTTATTTTATTTGATTTACTTGTCTTTATGAAAAGTGTGGGAAATGTTTAGATGATGTTTATTTCACCTAAGCATCCATTTACAAGCAATGGAACACACAAACAAGGTGGTTCAAAAGAATTCCAAATGAAATGCATACTCACATGCATGCTTCCATAATTTTATTTAGAAAAGTTTTTGTTAACCCTAATTTTGATGATTAGTGTTTGATGATCCAAGCTTAGTATTTTTGGGATGTTACAAACCTTCCCCCCCTTAAACAAAATCTCGTCCCGAGATTTTAAAAAGGACGAAAAAGATTACCTAGGATTTGAAGAGATCGGGAAACTCCGTCCTGATGTGATCTTCGTGCTCCCAGGTAGCTTCCTCTTCTGTGTGGTTGCTCCAATGAATCTTGAGAAACTTGATGCTTCGGGTTCGGGTAGTTCTGAAGGCTTCTTCCAAAATGCGGATGGGTACTTCGGGATAGGTCAGGTCATCGTTGATCTCTATGGTCCGGTGATCTATATTCTTGAACACTTCCGTCTTCTCTGGAACTTCAAGACACTTGCGAAGTAACGAGATATGGACCACATTGTGGACTGCTGACATCTCTTCGGGTAGTTCCAGTTGATACGAGACTTCTCCTCGACGGTTCAGAATCTTGAAAGGTCCGATATATCTGGGGGCTAACTTTCCTTTGAGTTGGAAACGCTGCATTCCCTTCAATGGCGACACTTTCAGATAAACAAAATCTCCTATGTTAAAGGCGAGGTCTCGACGTCTCTTGTCGGCGTAACTCTTCTGTCTGGATTGGGTGGTCTTGAGGTGCTCATGAATCTCGTGAACCTTCTCTTCTGCTTCTCGTAGGATGTCAGGTCCGAAAATCTGACTCACTCCTACTTCCAACCAGTTCAAAGGGGTGCGACACTTCCTTCCGTACATGAATTCAAATGGGGCCATTTGCAAAAGCTTGATAAGCATTGTTGTATGAAAATTCTGCAAGCAGCGGTCTTCCCACTTGGATCCATATTCTAACACACATGCTCTCAGCATATCTTCGAGTATTTGATTTACTCGCTCCATTTGTCCATCGGTCTGAGGGTGATACGCGGTACTGAAATCTAGGTGGGTTCCTAAACCTTCTTGAACTTTCTTCTAGAATCTCGAGGTAAACTGCGTTCCTCGATCCGATACAATGTTCTTAGGGACTCCATGCAAACTAACTATTCTAGCGATGTACAACTCTGCTAGCTTCGAACTCTGATAGGTGGTCTTGACGGTCAAGAAATGGGCGACTTTGGACAATCGGTCCACTATGACCCAGATAGAGTCATTTCCCCTACTAGAAGTAGGCAGTCTAGTGATAAAGTCCATTCCAACAGAATCCCATTTCCATTCCGGAATCTGCAAGGGTTGCAACAATCCAGCGGGTCTTTGATGTCCTGCCTTGACTCGCTGACATATATCACACTTGGCGATATAGCTTCCAATTTCTCGCTTCATCTTATGCCACCAAAATTGCTGTTTCAAATCTTGATACATCTTAGTTCCTCCGGGATGGATAGAATAAAGAGTATCATGAGCCTCTTTCAAAATAACTTCTTTCAACTCAGAATCTGCTGGTACACAAAGGCGTCCTTTGTACCACAGAACTCCTTCTTCGTCTTCGGTGAATCCGGGTACTTTGCCTGTACCGATATGACGCTTGATTCCGTCGATACTAGCATTTCCTTTCTGCGCCTCTTTGATCTGGCTGATCAAAGTGGGCTAAAGTTCTATACTAGCCAAAAATACTTCGCTCACTAATTCCATTCGAAAATCTTCTATCTCTTTGTGCAAGCTTGGTTGCTCCTTCAAAATCATGGAGTTCAAGCGGCACGGCAATCTGCTAAGGGCATCGCCTACCACGTTGGCTTTACCAGGGGGATAGTGAATGGCCAGATCATAATCCTTGATTAGCTCAATCCATCTCCTCTGTCTCATATTCAGCTCCTTCTGAGTGAATATATACTTCAGACTCTTGTGATCCGTATAAATCTCACAACGATTTCCCATCAGGTAATGTCTCCATGTCTTCAGGGCTAGAACTACGGCTGCGAGTTTGAGGTCATGGGTTGGGTAATTTTGCTCATGTTGCTTCAATTGTCGAGATAGATAAGATATAACTTTGTGTTCTTGCATTAGCACACATCCGAGACCGATCTTGGATGCCTCACAATACACATCGAAGGGCTTCGAGATATCCGTCATGATCAAGATTGGGGCTGAAATCAATCTTCTCTTGAGTTCTTGAAAACTCGCTTCACATTTGTCAGTCCATTCAAACTTCTTGTCCTTCTTCAGTAATTGGGTCATGGGTCTGGCGATACTCGATAATCCTTCTACGAACTTGCGGTAATATCCCGCCAATCCGAGAAATGCACGAACTTGGGTTTGAGTGGTTGGGGCTTGCCAATCTTCTACATCTTTCACTTTGGCAGGGTCAACGGCAATTCCTCCGGCTGATACAATGTGACCGAGGAATCCTACCTCCTGTAACCATAATTCACATTTGCTAAACTTGGCATACAACTGATGCTCTCTAAGGGTTCCAAGAATAGTCCTTAGGTGTAGCTCATGTTCTTCTTCCGATTTGGAGTAAATCAGAATGTCATCGATGAAAACAACGACAAACTTATCCAGGAAGTCCATAAAAATCTTATTCATGAGGTTCATGAAATAAGCGGTGGCATTGGTTAATCCAAAAGACATGATAGTATACTCGTATAATCCATATCTGGTGGTAAAGGCAGTCTTTGGAATATCCTCTGCACGAATCTTGAGTTGATGATAACCAGTTCTAAGATCAATCTTAGAAAACACTATGGCACCGGTGAACTGATCAAACAAATCTTCTATCTTGGGCAAGGGGTACTTGTTCTTGATGGTGACATCATTCAACTTCCGATAATCCGTACGCAAATGGTTACCTCCATCTTTCTTGTCCACAAACAAGACAGGTGATATCCATGGTGACGCACTTGGTTGAATCAATCCAATTTCTAGCATGGCATCCAGTTGCTTCTTTAGTTCTTCTAGCTCCGACGGGTTCATACTATAGGGTCTCTGGGCTATGGGTCCTGTTCCGGGGATTAGTTCGATGATAAACTCGATATCTCGATCTAGGGGCATACCGGGCAAAACATCTGGAAATACATCGGGGTATTCACAGACTATCCGGACTTGGTCAATGGTAGGTTGGGCTATACTCTTGTTGCACTTGAATTAGCGAGGTAAGGTTTCAGATATATGCTCAACTGATATTCCGGCTGTACTGGTCATGGTGATGGCTTTCTTGGCACAGTCAATCAATCCTTTATGTTTGGACATCCAATCCATTCCTAGTACTACTTCCAAATCTTTAGTTCCGAGTACTATCAGATTAGCATAAAAATCTATGCCATGGATCGGATAGGGACGGCTTTGTAAATTTGCCTAGCCTTGGTGGTTGATTCGGGAATTTGCACAATCATTACATGCTTCAATTTGGTTGGTTGAATTTTACTAGTGCATGCAAATTCTTCGGTGACAAATGAATGCGATGCACCATAATCAAACAACACCCTTGTAAGTACTGAATTAACAGAAAACATACCCAGCATGACGTCTGGCGCTTCCTGAGCTTCTTCCGCATGCATGAGAAAAAGACGGCCATTGCGGTTGAGTGAATTCCCTGGGGCAAACCTTCTTCCGGGCTGAACACGACGCTGTTGTTGAGCTGGGGCATTGGCATTGGGTGCTGCGGCATTCTTCTTGTTGGGGCACTCGTTGGAGTAGTGACCCTTATTTCCACAGTCATAACAAGTCACTTGCGACTTGTCCTTTTCCGCTATAGGCACAACATTGCTTCCAGTCCTCGGGGCATTGTTGGTGTTGGTGGCAGCATTGTTGGTGTTGAACTTGGGTGGGGCACGGTTGAAATTGCTAGAGTTGCTGGGGTTGTTGTGATTTCCTCTGGGTCTAGGGTTTCTACGGTTGGGATAAGTGGGACGGTTTATTGGGGGTCTGTTTGTTCTTGGGGCAAATCCTAGAGATGGGTTAGGACGATACTTTGGGGTCTGATGGGTTCCTGGCTGATGCATCATACGACGGTTGTGGTTCTCATTGGCTTGGTTGATCTTTCCTTCCATCTGGATAGTAGAGTCGACAAGGGCTTCAATATCTGCAAAGGGGATATTGACTAACACTGTCTGCATCTCATCATGCAGACCATTCAGGAATCTCTCTTTCTTCTTGGCTTCCGTGTCGATCTCATCCGGGGCATACCTAGCTAATGACAAAAATTTGTCACGGTATTCCACTATAGTCATCCTTCCTTGCTTCAGTTCTCTGAACTCGTCTCTCATCCTCTTGATCAAACCCGGTGGCACATGGGTTCTGCTGAACTTGACCTTGAATTCCTCCCAGGTCATCATCTGTCTTCCGGTCATTGCACGAACACTGTTCCACCATGCCCTGGCATCTCCGGCTAGATAGTGGGTGACAAACAGAACTTTCTCGTTGGCTTCCACTCCGGCGACTTCTAAGTTATTTTCCATGGTTTGTAGCCAATCATCGGCGTCTAGGGGCTCTTCTGACTTAGTGAAAATAGGTGGGGTGGTATTCTGGAAATTCTTGAGCTTAGATCCATGGTTATCTTGATTTCCGTGGCCTTGGTTGTTGTGGGCTAGCTGAGCTATCTGTTGCAGAGTGGCTAGGTTGGCTTGACGTTCCGCTCTTTCAGCTTCGCGGTCAGAAGTCAACATTTGCAGGATCTGCAACATCGGGTCCGGGGATGAACCACTTCCTCCGCATGGCATCTGAAGATTGAGATGGATCATGAGAAAAGAGGAAAATTTTCTAAGGTTTCGGGGACTTTGAAAAGTTTTTAAAGTTTGACACAGATTTTTCCAGCAACTTGCTTTTTATTCATTCATTCACACGATACAACACACACCACAACAAGGAAAAACAGATGGTTTTAAGAACCATTCTGTCTACTACGATACAGTGGGACCAAATACTACTCACTACGCTAGTGCTCAAGTGCTACTACTCCTCGGAATCTGTGGCTTCATCATCTTCATCATCATCGATGAAGGCGAAATCATCCTCATCGGTGAAGAAGTCCAAGGCCTGATCCTCTAGAAAATCATCATCATCGCTGAGATAGGAGTAGGGGTCTCCACGAAGATCTTCTCCGGCATTCTCCCTTTTCTACAACTGCATGTCTCTCTCGTGGATGGTCTCTTCCAAAGATGAGATGCGGTGGCGGAGACGGGCAATAATGCGCTCCTTCTTGTCGAGCTGACGACGACGAGACTTGCGATTCTTTGCCAGCATGGCGATGGTCTGATCCTTTGTCTTGATGATGGCAGACTTGTGGTTGGAGTAGTCACGGCAGTTATCCAACTCCTGCTTACGATCATACATCATGAAGCTAAGGTGGTCCAATTGAGTCTTCAGCTCGGGGTGGTATGGGGCTTCCAGTGGTTGTCCATTTGCATCACGCCTTGGGCAGAACTCAAAGCGGGTTCCCTTGATCTGATTGATGCTTTTCCCACACAGACGGGCAAGAGCTTCCTGCATGGCCCCGGCAAGTCCATCGAGCCAGTTGTTCTCTCTTAAGGTAAACTGAATTCCCTCAGCAGTGGGAGGTTCAATCTTTCCTCGGAGACTTGCAACAATTAGCCACTGCAGATCTTCTCCTCCTTGATCATTGAGCTGAGCTCCGAAGAACTCGGGGTGCGGACGCTCCAGAAGTTCCGAAAGCTGGTCCAAATCCCTCTCAAAGATAAGGTCTCCTCCATTCCCCAACTGATAAAACTTGTTGTACTTCATGTTCATCTATAAGAATATAGGATGAGAAAGTTAGTAGAGTGATCAAGTGTGTCAAAATTTTATGTATTTTGCAAGAGTTTTTGAGGAACATGAATTTTCATGAAAGAATCAAAGAGATAAGAAGGAGAATAAGTTTTTGTAAATATTTGCTTCCTTTGGTTTTGAAACTAAGTTTTTGATTCAAACGTCCAGTCTAACTAGGGTCTCCTATGGTCAGGATGGCTCTGATACCAACTTGTCAACACCCGGATTTTTAATCCCGGATGTACATTATGCCATACATCGCAATCCGGGATTACCATTTTGCGAGACATAACGAATTGGATACCACAATACATCATCCATTACAAACCATATATAAGGTCTTACACAAATAGGGATCTCATGATCCGATTCTTAATACAACTTCAAGCGGAATACGTAATAATAGCAGTGGCGTGGGCGAAGCTCCATCTTCGGGTTCACAGGCAATGCTGACGATGGGAGATGATCCTAGTTGTCGTAACCTTCCTGGGTTCCATCTTCCAGATACTCCTCTTCATAATCTTGCCACGGGAATAGCCAGGGACAAAGCCATGAGTACTCTTTAAGTACTCGCAAACTAATACTAACAAGTGAAGGGGTTTTTTGATAATAGGACACTAGGCTCTAGGGTTGTTTTGCAAAAAGCCAGATTTATCTCTCTGAGTTCAGATAGAAGCTAGTCACAATTTTATAACTCCTAAGTGGGAACTTGTAACTCATGTCACAACTCTGTTGTGGTCAAGTCAAAGTCTCAATTCATTTCACAAGTCATTTTAAAAACATCGACGGAAGCAGTATGGCCCTCCAAGCTGTCCATAATCATGACGGACTATTCGAATAGTTTGACACTCTGCGAAATTGTACACTTTCACCACAACATTCGATACATCCATCAGGAACAAATCCTGAATTCACCATACTCAGTATACGGATAATCAATCCTAACCTTTCAGTTACACGCCCTAGTATAAGCACCTTTCCTGTGAGTTTGGCCTCCCAACCATGACCAACTGTCATCTTGGGTACTGCACAGGTGGACAATCTTCACAAGGTAGCCTCAGCTCAGACCTTGGCCGTGAGGGAACTAATACTAAGGTATATAAGTTTCCAGTCAAGCCCTACCCAATCTTGGTATTGTGGTTGTACGATAAAATTGGAATGGTATCGCATCTAGACAACCATCAGTTTTATAAAGGGCTAAGGCTCATGCCTCAACATTTTCATCACCAAAATCATCTGGTGTTCAGAAACATATGTCAAAACATCTCAGTAGAATGATCCATCATTCTAAGGTTTTCATAACCATTTTCACCAAGTATTCCCATCTAAAGTTGATTAAGTTTTATGCTTAGCACTAGCATCTACAAGTGGAGGTAGCACTAATGAGAGGTGGTAAACTAGTGGAGTTTCAACTAAGTACAACCTTATATCTTAGGATGATATCAAGGTTTCTAACTTAGGCCAAATTTTATGCTCTTTATGCAACCTTCAGTTATATCTTTCTAGAATCTACAAGTCACTTAATTCCACTCTAAGCTAAGGCTTTGATAAAGGAATAAAGTAGAAGCTTGCAAGTAAAACTAGGATTGGGTTAACAAGTGAGTATGATCATATATGTTTAAGGCATATGGTTAGCATGGTAATAAGTAAGGGTTTGCTTGCATCAGTAGAGTATCTTGCAAGTGTTAGCTTGCACAATCAACTAGTAGCATTAGGCTTGCCTTGTGCAGAGCAGTGGTTGAAGTTCTCCTTGGCTTCTTCTTCGTAGAATCCTCCTTCCTCCTCGTATCCTTGGTCGGTACTAGCGTCTATAAATAAATACGATGTACACAATCACCAAGCAATACTTAACTACTTGCAATCATCACACAAAAGGGTCCTATGGATGATCTAGCATCACCACTAACATTACAAGATTTGGGTTTGGTTTAAAATCCCTTTTATTTTTAGAAAAGTAATCTCTACTCATTGAAAAACTACCTAAGATTTAATATTCTCCAAACCAAACATGGGATCATGTTGACACATGTCATCACCACATATTTTAGTCCATGGGAATGTGATTTAAAGTGGTGTCACAATTTAATAAGGTTTTACCCTTTTATTTTAATTTAATAATATGTCTAGAAATGCCTATGTGGCATTCTTTTATTACTTGAACATTATTTCTGTAAGTAAACCTATATATTATGAAAGGTATAGTTAAATGTGATTTTTGAGAGTTGGAATCAACTCAAAAGCTATTGTGGTTTAACTTGGAAAAATGTTTGAATGCAGAAAAACTTCTGCCTTGTTATTTTTACCAAGGATGATCTATAGATCCAAATGACTTGAATCCAACGGGCTTGGATTCAGCATTCCCAGACCTTCCTAACAAAATTGGTTTCATTCAAATTGGTGCAATGAGTCGACCTGGGTTGATTTTTGAAAATGGGTATAAAAGTGTGTTTGAAATAAAATGAAAAAGGTTTAATTCAAATAACTGGGCTGTCCCCACGGTGACACGCTAAGCGGGTGCAGATAGCGCTCTGGTGCGTTCGATCTAGTTCTAATCCAACGGCTGAGAGTCATCGTCGATGTTGGGCAACGCCGGCGAGACAGAAACCTAGCGCGGCCATTGGGGGTTGTTGGGGGCTCACCGGGGTGCAGGCGAGGGTCAGCGAGGCGGGCGAACGACGAAGTCGATGACGGCGAACTCAGGGGTGGTTGCGGCAGCTCCTGGGGTGGACGAAATCGATGGCGTCCTTCTCCTCTAGAGGCGGCCTGCTCCGGCGCAATTCCGGCGAGGTGGTGCTCGCCTTGCTCCGGGAATGGTGTGGCACGATCAGTGAGGAGAGGGGAATAGAATGGTGTGAAGAATTCGACTGGGGGTGGCCTCTATTTATAGTCGAGCGAGGGGACCGACGGGGTGCACACTGAGCTCGTCGGGGGCGATGGTACAGACGGCTATTGGCATGGGCGAAGGTAGGGGATGGTACGGTGTTCCCTGGCGATGCTCAACGATACGGTGGCGAGAAGTGGGGCGGTGCGGGTTGGTCTGGAACACGCGACGCTCTGCACGACAGAGGCGGCGTCTTCGACGGTGAGCGGTGGCTATGCGGTATGGGGCGGCAAACGGGGATGTCTGGCGGTCTCCTGGGTCGGTGGTGATCGTGTATGCACGCGGCGAGGGCAGCGCGCGGTCTGTGGGCTTCGGTCGAGGGTGGCGCTCCGGCGCATGATCGGCACGGTTGGTAGAGGCACGGGCGCGGCGTTCCTGGGTGCTCTGGTTGGTGTCCTCGAGGCAGGGCTGGTCGAGAGGGGGCAGTGAGGCATGGGTGATCTCCCAGACAAGGTTGGCATGGCTAGTTTCTTTCCTAGCTTGCTGTCTACACTGGGGTGGCAAGGATGCACTCGGCTATTCACCATTGATGATCTTGGCAAGCTCACAGTGGTGCTAGTGTTGGGTTAATCTTGCTAGATGATCTACTGAGATGGTTGTGAGCTACATAGGGAACCAGTTAGGCTCAAAACACTGCACACTATAGTGTTTTGATTTTGTTTGATTTGTGTCTGCCAAGTGTTTGATGAAATGGCCGCATGAATTCAAGTTTTGAATTTTGAAAAGATTTTTGGTGGGTGGTCTAGGTTGATGCTGGTGAGTCTGCAGATGCTTGGGTTTTGAAAGTTGAGCTTGTTTGTGTGGTTTTTGAAAAAGTGGGATCTTCCCATATGATATGGATTCAATTTTGCATTGTCATTTAATCTATGCATTTGAAAGTTTCTGGATGATCACAAGGTGGGCCTTGATACTTTTTTATGAGTACAATCAAGGGGTGCAAAGATCCAGAAAGGTTTCTGTTAGGTTCTGAAAGTTTGAGACAGCCAAAGTAGGCATGGGAGTTAAATTGGTCAAAATGACCATTCCCTTATTTTATTTGTTTTGATTTACTTGTCTTTATGAAAAGCATGGGAAATGTTTAGATGATGTTTATTTCACCTAAGCATCCATTTACAAGCAATGGAACACACAAACAAGGTGGTTCAAAAAAATTCCAAATGAAATGCATACTCACATGCATGCTTCCATAATTTTATTTAGAAAAGTTTTTGTTAACCCTAATTTTGATGATTAGTGTTTGATGATCCAAGCTTAGTATTTTTAGGATGTTACATGCATGGGGGTAGACGCGGTCGCTCTCTCCTCCTGCGCGGACGCATCAGCGGGGGAGGTCGCTGTCGCCCGCTGTGTCCCCATCTGCATGTAGAGGCACGGGAGGCCACCTCTCCTCTGTCTTCACTAGAACAACCACAATAGAAAATGGTGACATGTCTTCAAAGAGGTATCAGAAAACCAAAATATTATACTGACGGCACTATTCGTTATGGCTTGTTTACATCTATAGGCGAACCCTCCACATTATCTGAAGCTCTCTCAGATGATCGTTGGTATAAGGCTAGGGAAGAAGAATATCAAGCTCTCATGGAAAATAAAACTTGGAGACTTGTTCCTCTAAACTTTACCAAGAATATCATTGACTGCAAGTGGGTATATCGAGTGAAAAGGCATGCAGATGGCACAGTTGATAGATACAAGGCTCTTCTCATTGCAAAAGGTTTCAAACAAAGGTATGGTATAGATTATGAGGATACTTTTAGCCCCGTTGTTAAGGCAACCACTATCAGACTTGTTTTGTCAGTTGCTGTTTCTCGAGGTTGGAAGTTAAGGCAGCTAGATGTCAAGAACGCGTTTCTTCATGGTGTTCTGAAAGAGGAAGTATACATGAAACAACCTCCTGGTTTTGAAAATTCTCACACTCCACACTACATATGTACACTTGGCAAGGCATTATATGGTCTCAAACAAGCTCTCCGGGCTTGGTACTCCAAACTAGGTACAAGCTGCAAGCACTTGGTTTTGTTCCTTCCATAGCAGATACCTCTCTCTTTCTTTACAAACAGACAGAAGTTATGATATTTTTTCTCATATATGTTGATGATATCATAGTTGCCAGCTCATCAGAACAGGCAGTGTCTACCCTCCTGCATGGTCTAAAGGCTGATTTTGCTCTCAAGGATCTTGGAAATCTTCATTTCTTCTTGGGCATTGAGGTAAAAGAGGTTAATGATGGGCTATATCTTACTCAGGAGAAGTATGCTAGTGACCTACTTACAAAGGTTGGAATGAAAATATGCACTCCATGTCCTACACCTTTATCCTCCACTGAAAAGTTGTCTCTTGATGAGGGAACTCCCCTTGGTCCTGATGATATAACTGAGTATAGAAGTATTGTTGGGACTTTGCAGTATTTGACATTGACCAAACCTGACATTTCCTTCTCAGTAAATATGGTTTGCTAGTTTCTACATGCTCCAACAACTTCACATTGGATAGCTGCTAAGAGGATCTTGAGATATGTTTAGGGTACATTGAAAACCGGACTTACTTTTCAGAAATCTTCATCTCTAGTCTTCTTAGTGCTTTCTCTGATGCAGATTGGGCAGGCTGTCTTGATGATAGGAGGTCCACATGAGGTTTTGCTATATTTTTTGGACCAAATCTAATATCCTGAAGTGCTAGAAAACAAGCCACTGTATCCAGACCTAGTACTGAAGCTGAGTATAAGGCTTTAGCAAATACCACAACAAAGTTAATATGGATAGAAGCTCTTCTTGGTGAACTTGGAGTTTCTCTAAAGGAAAATTCATGTTTATAGTGTGACAACCTAGGAGCAACATACTTATCTGCAAATCATGTATATCATGCAAGGATAAAGCATATATATTGAGATTGATTTTTACTTTGTCAGAGAACGAGTTGCAAATAAGATGCTTGAGATCAAGTTTATATCTAGTAAAGACCAAGTTGCAGATGGATTTACAAAGGCATTACTAGTCAAGGAACTTAATGAATTCAAGCGTAATCTCAACCTTTCACAATGTTGTGATTAAGGGTGCTATTAGACATTATTTACAAACATTATGTGTAACGTTTTTATTCTAGAGTTTGTACCGGCATGGAGTAGTACTCCACCCGGACTCCTCTCTCTTGTATCTTACTTACGATGTTTTCCATCGTACCATATGAACACGAAACCGAGCCAAGTCCAAGGCATCGTTCAAACCCAAAACATAATAAATCACAATATATAAATGTACGGTTGTGCACTCTTCGTTCCATTGTTAAGTGTTGTATGTGCCATATTGGCGCAAATGCTACTGCAGATGTTGACTTTTTTCTAGTAAGTAATTTCTTTTAGAACAGGACAGGAAATTGATTTAGAGAACATGATGACATATACATGCCGCGGTTCAGCAGGCAATCAAATGATATCAGGAATTCATAATTGAGAATTACCTTTGCATAAAATCTCGCTGGTTCCTATGCTTCTGCAGCCAGCTTATAAACATTTCATCATTAGACGGTGAAGCATTTGCCTTGCACTACTGTAAAAGGGTCTTCGATTCGATGTGAGCAACGCCAGCATTACCGGCCTGTCACAGCCCACGACTAGTGTTATCACTAGTTCTGGGCCGTGAGGCCTCTAACGGCTAGAAACGGCCGTAGACACTAGTTTCGGGCCAGACCAGATCTCTAGTCCCGGTCCAACTAATAACCTGAAGCAGGCCAGCTGGTCTTTTCGTGGACTATTAGTCCCGGGTCGTATCACGACCCGGGACTAGTTGTCCACCACTATATATTCTGCTTCCTGTCCTGCTGCCCTAAAGCATATGGTGGCCATTTTTCTCAAAGAAGCAAGCGAGTTCATGCCATTTTTTTCTCAAGATTTGTCAAGATTTAGTTTGTAACCCCTAAATCCAAAGCTTTAAAAGATCTTTATTCTTTCATCTCTTATTGCTACTTTAGCTCTATAATGCTCTAAAAGTATATATATAGAGATATGGACCAATGCATGCATGCTCTAGAAGTAGAAGGATTTTGATATATATGTGTAACAAATTTTGATTAGGCACATAGTTACTGAAAATTGAAATATGTAATTTTAGAGTTTTAGAGCTTAGAATGGAATGAGGTTTTCACTGATAGAACAATAATAAAAAACTCCACATTTATCATGTTGATTGTTTTCTCCAATTCACAAATTGGTGCATGTAAATTTTTCAAAATTAAAAATTAATGCTCTAGAAGCTCTCAATATAACTTGTAATAATTTTACAAGTTATATTGCAGGCCTGTACTAATGTTGCACTAATGGGCATCACTGTATCGCAGGCCAAAGCACTTGCTACCGAAGCAAATATGTCTCTTGGTCAATATTTAGGCTATGAAGATAGGTCGGTGGATCAGATAGTAAGGAAGTATGTCCAAGGGGACCCTCTAGTCAGTAATGAGGAGTTCGCGCGTCTATCCACACATATGCGAAATTTGCACGAATGGTACATGTCGTAAGCAGGAAAAAAGCATCAGAAAGATTGGTTTCTGGTGGACGTTAGAAAGGAGCATCACTTCAAACCATACTCGATACAGGTTCAAATGACCGAACTGTTTCAGTTATACAACCAGTGTGCCCTCGACAAATCTATCATTGGTTGCTAGTGTCTGTAAGTGATTTATTTCTATAATTAAGTTTGTAGCTCAGCTCGTTCATTGCATTTAATATATTATCCTAACTATATATCCTTTTGTATGATCGATATTATATTCTGTAGAATAAAGATGCTTGAATGCAAAAGAGCTAGAAGATATGACGTTGGGTTCATTGACCCATATATCGTTAATGAATATACGTTAAAGAATCACCCCAAGAACGTGGAGGAAGACCTGTGCAGGTTCTTAACCGAGAATAATTTTGTTAAGGAAATACTATTTCCTTACAACTTTAAGCGAGTGTTTCTATCTTGTACATATTTTATTTTTGCTTACTCGATGAGCTATGCATGTATGCTTATGTAAACGTCCACAGATTCCATTGGATCTTGCTAAACATTCAAGTTGACAAGTCCCTAGTTGAAGTACACGACTCATTAAGTTGGGACTAAGAGCAGTGGAGCGACATGAAAGCAATGCTCCATAAGTAATTTCAATCATTATCGCATTATTGCCTCTTTCATTCATTTCCTGATATCAAGTAACTAATAACTCCTTTGTTCATTTTCTTTGCCGAGCAGGTGTTGGACACGGTTCAGACAGAAAATACTAGGTCCATTCAAAGAGGAGCTAACTTATAAAATGGTAACGAGTTTACAGCAGCCACCGGGAACTCATTTATGTGGATACTACGTCTGCGAGTACATCCGCGAGTTGATCAGTGAGCGGAAAGTTGACTCACATTATATTTATGGTTTGCGGGAGAAACTAGAGCCAGACCAGCGCATAAGAACAATTCAAGAGGAGCTGACGGAATTTATAATGAAAGAAGTCCTTGATGTACATAGAGAGCATTATGCGGATGACGTGGAACTCGATTTGCCTTAGTGATCTCCATATAGTTGATATGATATATATATTCATCAATGACCATGTAATTTCAAAACATTTCTTCCTTTTGATATATATATCATCAATGTATGCTTGCAAGGGATCGATTAACTATATAGATGCATCAACATGTACCGTGTATGTACTAGCGTAGAATATGTGTACTTAAATATATGTTTGAAATTATAGTGAAACACAAAACGAAAAAGGAACGAAATGGAAAAAAAAGGAAACACACAATTCTCTGCCTTGACATGAAACCTATAGTCTCGGGTGGTGTTACGGCCCGGGACTAGAGGGTTTTCGCCCCCGCGGCGCTGAAACAGCCACGTGGCTGTTATCTGTCGCGGCCGTAGCGAGCCGGGACTAAAACCGGGACTAGAGCCAGTTGCGGCCCAGAACTGGAGGCCCTTTTCCCACCAGTGTTGACTTTGTAGGCAAGTTCGTAATGCGACGTTTAAAATTATGTACTCCCTCCGACCCATATTAGTTGACTTGGATTTGTCTAGATTCGGATGTATCTAGACTTGTTTTAGTGTTACATACATCTGAGTCTAGATAAATCCAAGTCAACTAATATAGGTCAGATGGAGTAGGTTTTTTTCGCAAAGATAGTGGTGGCTAGGTCCTTGTTTGTGTCTTGGTATGTTACCGGTTGTTGTGTATTATTTGTTGTACCTGTAAACATCATACACAGTATATGTTTCATAAAAAAGATTGTGAGGCTACTTTCCTTTAAAATAAAAAAGTTCTTTATACTACTGCCACTATATACATGGCCCTTCTCCGGTGCATTGCTCGATGTTCAGTATTGCGCCTCCTATGTTCAAAGCAGGCTCACAAACACCCACACCGAGCATTTGACCACTAAGACACGCCACACATTGGAGCAACAACATGAACGACACAGGGCTGCCAACATGTATCACGACACACACGGTCAATGAATATTCTTTTCCACGTTGGTACTGACCGGACGTCTCACGCTCAACACGTGCTCACCAGCCGCCACATTGCACGTGCCCTAGCTGGTGCCATCTCGCCCGCTTCAACGTTACGCCCTGACTCTGACCTCTATTCCCCACCGAACCCGATCGATGGCCACCCCACGCCGTGTAATCAGACTTCGCTTGACCTGTAGTTTTGCTATCGTAGCTATGGGAAAGACTTGATTTGGTTCAGATGCTTCTGAGCTTCTCAATAAGACATTTAAAGATAAAGGTATATTTGATTCACAAGATTTTTGTCTTCATCTCGAAAATGAGGTTCTTGTCAAGTCAAGGAAAAAAAGTAGATTTTATTATTTCAGCTTATGACTCTTTTCATTTTTTTTGAAATGCCCTAGTAAGATCTTGGTCCTTTTAGAGCCCCAATTTTGTGTCATTTCATCACAAAATTTATACGTAGGTAGAACACTTGACCATGTTTTGTTGATAAAAAAAATTCAGATTTTTCAATACTTTTTCCTTTATTAGAATTCAGCGCCCTGGGTACATGTGAGCTCAGGAGCGGAGTTGAATTTCTGGGTTTTAGGTGGTTCTATAGATGTGGCTTATAATGTGGACTGTTTTGCTAATGTTGAATATGGCATGGTTGACAATGTGAATAGTTTGATAGATAATGTTCATACATGAATAAAAATAGAATTAATACTGTGAAACTAAGTTTTAAGAAGATCATACTACCGAATTTTTGTGATCTTATTTGTATGTCTGTACATTTGGCATGATTGTATGCCTTTGTTTCAGCAACAATAAAGTTGAGTAAATAAAAAGGGAAAATTATTTTGCGCTAGAAGTCTAAAGTTATTTTAGATATTATTTCTAATACTCCGTATTGTATTAGATTTTCCATGTTATCAGCTACCTCGCCCCATATCAGAAAAATTGCCTATGTCATATGGCGCGCTACAAAAAACACTATATCCACCGTCTTGGGATCCAAACTGAACCGGTTATCAAATATGAAGTGTCCTGGGTATCTGAATTGATAGCTTGTGGTCGAAAATAGGCTTTCCTTTCATAGATAGTATGCTCACCAATTAGTTCAAGTAAAAGTGGGATATCTCAAAACCTGGAGGCCACATAGATATGCTACAGCAAGGTTTCTTTTCATATTTTATTTCGGGTAAACTAGAACTTCTTGTAAGCATTTTGTTTCAGGTGATTGGTTTTCCCCAAGGATGTTGCCGGTGATTGGTGTTCTCATCATTTCACCGTCTTCCAGACCTAGGGATACTACGCTTCAAGATAATTATCTATCAAAAAGATCAAGAGCCTAGAGTTACCATATTGACTTCACTCCATATATCTTTATTAAAGTACTCCGTTTCACAACAGTATAGGTTGCCTGGTTACATCTCACTTAGTACTATTTTGTTTGTTACATTTGGTGATTTGTTTTGTCCTTGCGCATGATGATCTTATGACAATATATACAGTGGAAGAGAGTGAGTATACTAAGAAAGTAACTTTTGGAAAATGATTAAAATGGAGAGAGGGAGCAACATTGGTCTGTATGAGTCTCCCAGAAAGAAGCAGAACAGCTTTATAGCATATTCAGTTCATGCTTGATGAAGAAATATCGGAAATATTCACAGAACCTGAATCCCAGTGATACATAAGTATATTCCTCTTATAATAATATACTCCAAGAAGTGATAACACACCCGTTTCTTTACAAAAACAGGTACGTAGTACATAGGTTCTCTTTACAGAAAAGTACAGTAGTAGTGCAAACGCAGTTGCATGCAAAAATGGTAATTACCTTGTGGATAGGCACTTCCTTCCACAATGTAAATCAGGGGATAGAAAAGAAGAAGAAGAAAAAAAGGAGCATCGGCCTTATTATGATTTTAGGAACATGCCTCCTCAAGTGAGCTGTGAGGGAAACTTACTTCGGCTGGTCCCTCCGGAAACGAGTGAGCAGCTGGATTTACGCGTATGGCAACTGGCCGATCTTCCTCGGCTTCTGCCCGGGGTAGGCATCAGCTGTTTCGGCCGCCGCCGGTGTCTCTGCCTCGGCAGTCTTCGGTGCAGCAGCGTAAGCATCGGTTGTGCTGGCCGCTGGCTCAGCGGTCGTAGGCGCGGCCGAGGTTGTGCTGGCTGCCGGCTCGGCAGACTTAGGCGCCGCATAAGCATCGGCTGTAGTAGCAGGCGCCGTTGCCTCCTCCTTCGCAGCAGTCTTAGGCGCGGCATAAGCATCGGCTGTAGCAGCAGGCGCCGTTGCCTCCTCCTTGGCAGCAGTCTTAGGCGTGGCATAAGCATCGGCTGTAGCAGCAGGCGCCGTTGCCTCCTCCTTGACAGCAGTCTTAGGCGTGGCATAAGCATCGGCTGTAGCAGCAGGAGCCGTTGCCTCCTGCTTGGCAGCAGTCTTAGGCGCGGCATAAGCATCGGCTGTAGCAGCAGGTGCCGTTGCCGTCTCCTTCGCAGCAGTCTTAGGCGCAGCATAAGCATCGGCTGTAGCAGCAGGTGCCGTTGCCTCCTCCTTCGCAGGCTCCTCTTTCGTTGCCTCCTTCTTTGGCACGGCGTAGCTATCGGGTGCTGCTTTTGCCTCCGCATCGGACGCTACTTCCTCCTTCTTTGTCTCCTCCTTCGCCGCTGCTTCCTCCTTCTTCATCTCCTTCGCCGCTACTTCCTCCTTTGCCGCTACTTCCTCCTTCTTTGTCACGGCGTAGGTATCGGGTGCTACTTTTGATTCCGCATCCGACGCTTCTTCCTCCTTCTTTGTCTCCTCCTTCGCCGCTGCTTCCTCCTTCTTCATCTCCTTCGCCGCTACTTCCTCCTTTGCCGCTACTTCCTCCTTTGTCACGGCGTAGGTATCGGGTGCTGCTTTTGACTCCGCATCCGACGCTTCTTCCTCCTTCTTTGTCTCCTCCTTCGCCGCTACTTCCTCCTTCTTCAGCTCCTTTTCCGCTACTTCCTCCTTCTTTGCCTCCTCCTTCTTTGGCTCGGCGTAGGCATCAGGGGTACTGACTGCCGTCGCCTCTTCCTTCTTCACTTCCTCCTTCTTCACATCCTCCTTCGCTTCCTCCTTCTTCACTTCCGCCTTCACTTCATCCTTCTTCGCTTCCTCCTCCTTCACTTCCGCCTTCACTTCCTCCTTTTTCGCTTCATCTTTCTTCACTTCTGCCACTGCCTCCTCCTTCTTTGGCTCAGCATAGGCATCGGGTGTACTGGATGACGTCGCCTCTTCCTTCTTCGCTTCCTCCGCCTTCACCTCCTCCTTCACTTCCTCCTTCTTGGCTTCATCCTTCTTCACCTCCTCCTTCTTCACCTCCTCCTTCGCTTCCTCCTTCTTCACTTCCGCCTTCACTTCATCCTTCTTCGCTTCCTCCTCCTTCACTTCCGCCTTCACTTCATCCTTCTTCGCTTCCTCCTTCACTTCCTCCTTCTTTGGCTCGGCGTAGGCATCGGCTGCAACAGCGTAGTCAGCAGGTTTCTCCTCAGCCGCAGCCTCGGCTTTCTTCTCCGCAACAGCCTCTTTCTTCTCCACAACAGCCTCGGCTTTCTTCTCTGCAGCAGCTTCGGGTTTCTTCTCGGCAGCGGCAACCTCAGCAGCGGGCTCAGATGTCTTGGCTCCACCAGCATAGCCGGAGTCTTCAGCTTTCTTCTCGGCGGCAGGCTCCGATTTCTTCACCTCACCGCCATAGTCTAGGTCCGCCGCGAGCGCCCTGGTGGAGGCAACCGCGAGGAGGAGAAGGGCTAGAGCGAGCTGGGACCTCATGGCGATCAACTGGTGGAGTGGGAGGGCTGTGGTGGGATGAAATGAACGCAGGAGGTCGGAAGGTATTTGAATAGCGAGCGAGGGAGGAAACGAGAGGTCCTGCTGCTCTCACGCATTTTCCCTCAAACGGTGGCCGCTAATCCCTAACTACTAATCTCGTCCGGGCCTTGCCGTGAACACAGGAGCCGGAAGACAGGGCGGGAACGTTGCTAAAAAAGGGATTTACCGCTTCTTCTTTTTTTATTAGAGAAAAAAAAACGCAAAGGGATTTACCCTTTTTTTTTGGGAGAAACAAAAAACGCTGTTTTCATTCCCACCATGCATGCAGCATGCGTTTAAGCTTTTGCCATTGACTCGATGACATGTGGGCTCATAACCCACGACACTCAAACAGAACACATGGAAGGCCAAAGCATAGTGTTGACAAAACTCATACGATTATATTGGTCTAAGAGCATCTACCAGGCCGTTCCGATGCCTTTTTTTTTCGGACGTCCCAAAATTGGTCCAAGAACCCAGTTTCGTTTGTATTTGGACCAACTTTGGTCTAGACTTCTTAGGCCGTTCTTAGGGCGCCCGAAACGCCGGACGAAGCGAATTTGGCAGAAAAAAAAACGTTCGGCACGTGGACCCGCCCAATCAGTGTCAGAAGCCAAGTCGTCATCATACTTCCGCTTCGGAACCTCGTGACAGACCACCGGACATTAACTACCCGTCTCGTCGACCACACGTCGCTGTAATGGCGCGCCACCGCTGCCTCGGTTCCCGCGACGAACTGGCGGGCAATAACTTCCCGCCGGTTCCCCTTTTCCCACCATCGCCGCTCACTTCGGCCTATATAAGTCGTCGACCTCGCCGGCTCACTTCACACACTCTCACAGCTTCCCCACTCCCCCAACTCCGACGAACTCCAACTCTCACAGCTTCCCCACTCCCCCAACTCCAGCGAACGCCATGGCCGGAGGTTCCCCGACGATCCCGCGGCGACAAACGGCTTCGGCCGCCGCACGCTCTAGCCCTGGGAGGACCGGATGCTCCACGACGCAGGCTACATGGCGTCGTCGGACACCCGAAACCCGCCCGGCTGGAAGCTCAGCGCCGGCGGGATCCCCGTGCCGCCGGTGCCGGCCGACGAGGAGATGGTCGAGGAGATCCAGGCCGCCATCGCGGCCATGGATGACCCGAATCTCGCCAAGGACCCCGACAACCTGCTCTCGGGAAGCGATTCTTCGCCGGCGGCTCGGAGCTTCGCCACCACGAGGCCACGAGATCGCCCGGCGCAACAACACGGCGGCGCAACAGCGATGGTGGAGCGCTCCCGGACGGACGCTCGCGGCCGTGCTGGAGCACATCCACGCCGGTAACAACCCGTGGCTCGGCTTCCCCCGCACCCCGGCGGCGGCGTCCAGGGCGAGGCGCCATCCTTCGGCCAACTGGCTTCCGAGGAGGATTGCCAGCCGTAGCTCCTCCTCCTTCGCAGCCCCGGCCTCACGCTCGTTCGGTTCCGCGCGGACGCCTTCGTCGCCACACCGGTCGGTCAAAGCAGGAGCCGGACACACCGGTCCGCTCGCCGCCGCGGACAAGGGCGCGGGGCATCGTCATCAACGAGCCCCGCGTGCCTTCGCCGCCCACTGGCCATCTTCCCCTTCGCCAGCCGAAGTCAAAGCCGACGGAATGGGCGGTGCCAGTCGACGAGGACGCATTCGCCATGAGGATGGCGATGGGGCGGTCCCTCCACGACGCCGTGCCGATGCCGAACATCCTTGCCTGGTCCAGGGCGGACTGGGAGTAGACGGAGCAGCATTATGTCCAGCGCCAATAAGAGGAGGCCGAACACCAGTCCAAGGCTGGCCGCGAGTTTGCCTATCAAGGCACGCCGCTCGTCGTTCTCGACGAAGATGAAGACGTCGGGCCATCGTACCAGCCCTAGAGGTGCAGCGACAACGGCCAGGGCAGCTCCCGCCCACTGCAGCCGCCGAGCGACGATGACGGCAAGGCCGACCCTAGCTACACCTGCTTCTACAGCAACTTTGGCATGTAGAAACAACGTCCGGCATCAGCGGCGGCGGCATAAGTTTTTTTTAGTTATTATTTAGCCTAATACAATTAAAATTCAGGTGTTCGCCCGAATTCAATGTAATATGTATGTATTCCCCATTTATTAATGAAAACCGCCTATATTTGTCCAAAATTTGCCGAATTTTGACCAAACGCAGGAACTCGGCCTAGGAACGTGAGTGGGAAACTCGGCATTCCCAGGCCGAAAACTAGTTTCGCCTAAAATATGTCCGGGTTTCGGACTGAAACGGCCAACGAGTGGAGATGCTCTACGAACTCAAACGATGAGCGAGAAATTGTTTTCATGCATCTAACAAGAATTTCAATCTTAAACTGTTGCAGGGAGTACAAGTTTTTTGGCACTGGAGTCGGGGTATTGCAGACTAGACTACATAAACTCTAGGTCTTCCTTCTGTTGCTCCAGCACAACTGTGGCGAGCGCTCGTCGATACGCCACCGATCGCGCATTCCTCACAAGGACACAGATCTCTCGGCCCTGCATACCCTCACCAGTCCACTGCTGTTGTCGCAACACCGCTAGTAGCCTTGCTTCGCAGAAAGCAATCGCAGCAGCATCTTTGCCAGTGCTGTCACAGTTGAAGAAGATGCAGGTGTTCGTTAGACATCATAGCGCTGGCATGTGCTGGTGGGGAAGGGGGGGGGGGGGGGTCTTATTACCTTCCGTGGATGAAACCAGTCGTGACAAAGCCTATCGGCCACCTCCACGCCTCCCGTGCTGTGTCGTCTTTGGCATGTTCGAGGTCGCTGCCGCCAGGATCCAGAGATGAGAAATAAGAACTGATGTGGGACTGAGGGAGCTGGACTTCCCATTTTTCTACACATTCTTCCGCATCCTCCTTTGATCTGTTGCATACAAGAAAATGGATGACACCCTCTCTAAGAGGAAGCAGTGGGTGCAGAACAAAATGTTTTCAGGCAAATGGATTTTCTTGAAAACAAAACCAGTCAACTAAAAGGTAACTGCAAGCAATCCAAAGGGCTGGCAGCATGAATGTTACAAAGGATTGTTTTAGTTATATATGTCATGTCAGGCCAGTAATTCAGGTTTAGGCACAAGGAGAGTGCAAAATCAGCTTAGAGATAAACTTTAATTTTAGTCTGCTTGCATATCAACTTAGTTAATTGTTTCCCTGGATAAATATTTTGTTAGTCGAAAGTTAAGCTTGGATCTGAATCGGCCGGCCCTATATTTAAAAGGGACCTAGGCCACGCATGTGATATCACAGAATAAATACAGAAGAAAACAGGAGGCTCGCCTCCAGTTATCCCCCAATCCTAAATCTACCCAGCTACGCTCGCCAAAGCCTAGGCTGTGTCATAAGTGAACCAAAAAATTCTCGTCTACACGGTTGTACCATCAATAACTCAATATACTCCTTGCCTGAACGGCTATACCATCAATAACGCAATATACTCCTTTTGGAAGAACTTTATATAGCTCCAAAGTCTAAGTCTCCAACAGCAAACAAAAAACTTATATGGGATACTAACCTGGTTTTCCAAGCTGCAAGATCTGATGGAAGTGGGGCACAAACAACAGCGCCCTCTTCAAAAGAACCTTCCTTGAACGCTCGGATCAGGACCCTTACAAGACATAATCCCTGTACAGAAGATGTTGTCTTGGCAATTCCACCAAAATCCAAATTGGGTTGGTCCGTGTCTATTTCCATCTCAGATGAAGAACTTGAAGACTTCATATCAAGTTCCTTCACATATTGTCTCAACATTTGGATGGTCCTTGGAACAACGAGTTGGACGGATGCAACAGCAGTTGGTGACGATCCTGAGTCTCCACAGTTTGAATTTCCTGGGCAACATTCAGTTAACACCATAGCAGAAGGCTTTAAGTCATCTACTTCAAGATGTCTCACTATACTATCTTCACGTAAAGTAGCCGTGATACAGTGCCATAAAGGTGGTACAGGAACTCTTGGAGGTCTCTTGGCAGAAGGGCGGTGCTCAGCTGCTTTGTCAGAAATAGCAGCCTCTTCTGTCATAAACAATGAATATGCTTTGCTATCCGGATAATCTGAAGGGAAGCATGGCATCTTGAACTGCAAAAAAGAGGGACCAATGTATTAGCATCTAAGATATTTCCCAGGGAGCAACTGAATCACAGCTGCACAATCTTCTGTATCCTTCTTAAGGCAACCCATTTGAGTATTTGGCAGTATTTCAATTGTTCCATATACTGAATAGTAACAGACAACAATGTTTAACATACGAGTATAAACAAAAACAGCAAGCTAATCCAGCAAACGCAATAACAGTTGCAAGAATCCCCATATTACCTTTGATGCAATCCACCGTCTCTCTCTTAAACCAATCGCATGTGCACCATGAGATACTAGAAAGAGCCAAAAAGGCTTTACCCAGCTCAAAGGTACAATAACAGACCACCTGTACATTCATTGAACATAAAACAATAGTAAGCTCAAAAGGAAACATGAAACAATAAGACATCTTTGAATTAAGAGGGTGGCATGATAATGAAATATAAATTGCAAAACCATATTAATTCAAGACGATTAGCACACCACCGTATTAAACAAGACATTGCTAGTCACCCAATATATAGGACTGCAAGAAGAAAAAGAAAGTCCATTCTCAGCTCAACTCAACAAACAATTTCGTAAATCATGATAATCAACTTTAGGTTTTTTTTTTGTACGGGAATCAACATTAGATTATGTTTCTCCTAAGTAAAAGTTAAAATAACTGAAGTGTTAAATCAGAAAATTGGCATGGTTCACGTTCTCTGTTAGGACTTCGGAGGGCTACACTTTTTAACACTAATCATCATCCCATACGGCTGCACAGGCTAGTAATTCTTCACACATAAACATTACACTATAAGAACAACACTTATGGTATCAAAACTTTGAAAGTAATTAAGAGTTGGAAAATGTAGATAATACTTAATAGTGTGTCTTTTGAACAATAATTATTGAAAACGAGAGCACTATGTTGACTAGGTTTATGAAATGATGATTACTACTGCTAATACGCTGTGCATTATTGGAAAAGTACTTGGACAGTTTATAATTACTAATTAAAACCAATAAAAATTTAGCATAGTACATTTTTTCTAAAATAGTACATGTGGTTCAGTACACTTCCTCTCTTCCTGATATTTTTATTTGTTGAACATTTCTAACCGGTAACTCATGCATAGATATATAGGATTGGAGACACATATAATGCTTTCTATGAGACCTAAGAAATACATGATATTCATAAAGTAAACCAAAGACTGCTCGTCCTTGGTTTTTTTGTGAATATTCCAAATGTGCAAACTCTATGAGGATTTAGTTTTATTTTTTCCTCATGTATAGACAACTAAAAGGAATATAGATTTTTATTTACCTCTAGCGGACTTTTTTTCTATGGTCATTTATGCACATGTGTACATAATTCTGTCCTGCTCAGAATCATATAGCTTTATTAAGATGAGTTCACATGAGCCGTATGTGTGCATGGCAATATTAGCCAACTTGGACTATAGGTATGCTAGTGCGTAGATTAGTGTACCAAGTAAAATTAGTACTTGGCAAAATTCGTCGTGCAATTTATCATGGCTGTGAACTCAAGATCCACTAACTATTTCTTGATGTGTCTTGTGTGATCTCTGCTGCATGGCAGAGTACACAATCATGCATTACTACTTGCCTTCTCATGCAATTGTTAACACCCATGTCGATCAAGAAATCGACGCCAACAAATTTGAAATATATAAATATGTTTATAACTCATATTATCTCAGAACGGGGACCATTGATGTGAATTATCATATGCCTCGTGAACTTTTAGATGATTTCAAGTCCAACACACAAAACACAATTATTCCCTCCATCCCAAAATTTAAGACGCCTAAGGATTAGTCAAAAGTCAACGTTTTCTAAGTTTGACCAAGTTTAGACACAAAAATATGAACATTAATAGAATTGAATTAATATCAATAGATTCAGCATAACGTATATTTTACTAATGTATCCATTTAATATTGTAGATGTAGATATTTTTTCCTAAATATTTGGTCAAAGTTAGTAAGATTTGACTTTTGACTAATCCTTAGGCGCCTTATATTTTGGGACTGAGGGAGTAGTACACAGCTACACGCACATGCACTTCCTTTGTAAGCTCCAACCTGGATAAACCTCAAAAGACACATTCAAGGGTTTAGAGATTTTCTTTATTAGACTTGTTTTTTGTTATGAATTGTAGGATGCTATCAAACCATATTCCCCTAGGAGTGCCAACATTTCTCATTTAATCCTACTCCAAGCTGTTACGGTAAGATCTAATGATTATTTTATTATATTTTTCTAGGATTAACGAGAGCCTCCAATTAGAAAATATTGATAAGATGGAAGCATATGAAAGCTACCTGCAATAGATGTCAACGTTTTAGTGTTATGCTCCAGCGAGCAGGAAAACCAATGTAACATCTTCTACAAAGAAATGCTGAATTTATCCTAGAGACCAACCTTTCTTTAGCATGTTTCAGAAGAATAACAGGGCAGGATCGACTGGAGCAATCTTTCACTTGAGTTTCTTGTTCTTGATCATTTCCAGAATCCAGACAGAAAAACTTTATACGTCTGTGATGTTTCTCCATGCAAAGGATCTCCTCTGTTACAGGGGGATATATCTTACAACCAGAATCCCACAATTCTCTACAATCAGAAATGGGCAAATCATGCCTTCCAGGGTGCATCTGTGTCGATGAAAATATGTGTGCCTCCCCGTATGGTGCCTCATCAACATTTAGAGTTAGGCCTCCCTGCTCCAAGAATTTGTTCTCCTGTTTTGGAACTATTGTCAGAGGAGAATCTGCACCCTCAAATGAAACTTCCCTGGGATCATGAACTATCATGGATACTATACCACCGGGCTGAAGAATCTCAGCATGATCGATCACAGATTCTTTCAAAAGAGGAGGGCCAGTAGAGGAATCCAGAGAGGAATCAGTTGGTTTAGATGTATTACTTGTATTAAGTACCCTGTTGATCATACGAGTTACAAAAACTTAAGTTAGCATGCCTAGAAATAACATAATTATTCTGAAAACAAAAAAAAGGATAAAGAACTCACTTGCTAACTGGGTGCAATATACTCTTAAGAGATTGCATAGCCTTGCATCCCATGACTTCCAATCTTGCAATTTTCCCGTCTAGTGAAAAGCAGTTGACCAGAACACCAGAATCTTGCATCTGCAATGCGACGTCGCACATTGAATGGTGATAGAAGAGTAAGAATTAAATTGCTGCACAGACGAAACTTATTTGTTGCAATTGTTACTGAAGCAGTAAGCACCGAGTTGTATAAAACAAATTAAGCAAACCAATAGTAGATAGATAATAAGATAAATAGTTTAAGAGTGCCAGGATACTCCTACTCAGCAGATGGATGTAATGTACCTCAGTAGTACTTAAGAATTGTTAGTTACTAACTCTATGTTAATCATGAAACAAAATAATTGACTATGTGAGATCACTAATGTTCTGCTAATCCTGATACACAAATTAACTAGTATCTTCTGGTTAAAGAATAGCTTGTCCTCATGGTTATACTCGGACGAGGAGAGCGGGAGATTCACATGAACCAAGAGAAATGGTATGAGTTATTCACTGTTGTACCACCTAAACCCAAGTCTTGAACTCTTGTGTATGCTATCAGTTGTGGACAATTTAACTCTTTAAACAGAAACTACATGTACAGCTTTAAATGATTAACTGAATGGAGGTAAGATAAACAGACGAAAAAAGGATAAGCAAACACAAAAGGCAAGCATTCTGATTCTATAGAAATGGTAGTACTTTATATCAAAATGAGAAGGCAACATGCATAGTCCTACAGAGGAAAATCGAGAAAGCACCTGTTTGTCACATGCTATCCTTATTGCATCCAGCCCTTCATCCAGCACAGAAGGATGGATCCACATCCATAATTGGCGTTGCAAAGAACTGCAACTTGCTTCATTTAATCTAGTTTGGGAATTGGACAAATCTCCTCCTTTGTCCTCCAATTTGCTACTCTCTGCTGACAATGGTCGCCACATGTACGTCACTGGCCCAATAGCTTGAGATGGGGGACTACCAGCACGCCAAAGCTGGAAAGAACAATGAAGTCAGAGTTGTTATTCCAAACACTCTTCTACCTATACTGTCTGTGATAAAAAAAAATATAAATACCATAGCGTTCTCATAGCAAACACCTTGCAGAACTTTATATTTTAGGTGCTTCGCATTAGGTGATTCATCTGCAAGAGACGGACACAGAACTATTCCCAGAACGGATAGTAGGGATCCCTACAAAAATCAGCGACCAGATTGGTTTATTAAATACTTAAAAAATGACGACTGGAAATGAAGAAAATCAAGCTATAAAGTACAGGCTAGCAGCAGAAAGACAATGACTTCCACCTCAGGACCATCTAGCTGAATCGGAATGAAATAGCTAGCATCATGAACAACTGTTCCATTTTTCAACCACTTGAGAATTGCCCTTGAACCCCTTCCTCTGCAAAATGGAACGTTACCAATATTACTCATTTAAATTCACATGTATGATTAAACATAGTTTCATCGCAAAGAAAGGATCATCATTGCGCGAAGGTATCACATTATACTCTACCTAATGATGAAGCTAGTTAGTAAAGGTTCGCACACAATGTTTGCCTATGTAACTACAGATGGGCTAAAATTCTGCTGCTATCTGAAAAAGCTATTTCAGAAAAAGAAAGTCACAAAGGATCCAAACAGAGAAGCAAGCTGCAGGTGGAATGATGAAATTTTCGTTCAGCATGGATCAACACTACCAATTTAACACTTTCAGCACATTGAGCAAAGAAAATTCTAGTTCACCATAGAAAACTCAGTGAAGTAGTAATCCAATTTCCTCTCACAGTTTGAACAGAAGAAAGGAAATGAAGAGCTTGTTTGTCGCTCACCTCCCCTGGGCGCCAACAGGCAGGACGAAACCCCACCGCCTCACCATTGCGAACCTCTTGGCGTGCCACAGGTGCGTGCGCAGCCGCCGTGCGCCATCGCCCGCGACCGAGAATCCCTCCGCGGGGTTGCCCGCGAGCTCCCTCCGGCGCCTCACCCTTCTCGACTGAAGCACCGGAGGGCTCCCATCCTCCGGTGCATCGCACAGCGCTGCGGCTCTGCTTGTGCGACGGCGCTTGGCGGGGAGGTGCCCCGTGGTGCGGCGGCGGGCGGAGCGGGACTGCTGGAAGTGTCCGTCCACGCGAGCGGATACGGTGCCGTGCAGGGAGCGCAGCTCTCCGGCGCGGTCTGCGGCGAAGCGCCGCACCTCGAGCTGCCGCGGCGGCGGGGGCACGGCGGCGCCGCCGGCCATTGTTGGGACGGACGGGTTTCTTGAGGGTTTAGTTGAAGTGTTTGAACGGTTTTGCGATTGCCCCCCAGGCCCTCACGGTTTTGAAAGGAAACTAAGAGGTCGTTTGGTAATTTGGACCTGGAATTTCGGAATTCATTTTACAATTTCATCATTTTGTAAGATGCGTCATTTGCCTGGTATCTCGGGCTCGTCCTCCCCACCGCAGCATCGCCTCTCCCCCCGACTCCGCATCGCCTCCTCCTCCTCCCATCGCAGCGCCGCCTCCTCCTCCCATCGCAGCGCCGCCTCCTCCTCCCACCGCATCGCCGCCTCCCTCCCCTATCCCGTCTCGCTGCTCCTCCTCTCACTGCAAGCCTCCACCTCTCTCTCTCGCCCCCAGAACCCTAACCTCGTCCCCTACCTCTCACGCGGAAGCTCAAGATCACAGGAAGCCTACAGGTTTGGATCACAGGAAGCTCAAGATCCCCGGATCCAGACGCCGGAAACACGCTTGACCTCGTCCCCTACCTCTCACGTGGTCCCTCCTCGTCCCCAACCTCTCACGGTATGCTCCCCAACACATATCCCTCCCATTATTTTACTCTTTGTGATTCTTGTTGATGTGGTGTATTGAGAGTCTGAGATATAGATTGCTCCCCGGTTAATTTCGACTTGATGAATTGATGTGGTGTACTGAGAGTCTGAGTCTGAGATATAGATATAGTTTGTGCCTCCTCTGTTAATTTCGACTTGATGAAGTGATGAATTACAGGCTTACAGTGCTAAAAAAGTATATAGATTGCTACTCTGTTAATCCTCTGTATATAGAGTGGTGTTAACAATTAGCTTGTATATTAGCTGGATAGTTTTTTTGTGGGTCACGTCACATCAGGTAGTAGTTTTAGATGATTAATTAGCTGGATAGTTTCAGAGTTCAAAAGAAGGTTCATCCATCGGCTTGAATCATCAACCATCAAAACAAAGTGGGGCCCTTGTATATAAAAACAAGAGCAATTTTTTCTAACCTTTTCAGATACAAATCTAAAATTATCATGTTCGCATGTAGTATTATCATGATCATATATATTGTTACTGCCCTTATCCACACTTTGTTTTGACCCTGAACCTTCAGAACAAAATTAGGTTGAACATAGCAAAACAGAGGGCAGGGAGCAGAGCTTAGTGGCGTCATCTCTTCTTGCCTGGCCTGGTACAGCAATTAACCCTCAGCTGAACTGAGTAAGCAAGTAGCAGCACAATTCAGTACGTACTTTTTCCAAATCAATTTAAATTACACGCTGACAACTAGGTTCCATAAGCAATTTCAACCAACAAGTTAAAAGCAGAGAGTGACATTGATTGAATAGGATCATGAAACATGTCATCGGAGACCACACAACTGGGTATTTTTTTGCAGCATCATGATTCATGTGATTTGCTGCCTGTTCTCCCTCGTTTTCTTTATGTAGTATCTGCTCAACATATCTTGTTGATTTATATAGTATGCCTTGTTTAGATATGATTCTTGTCTGCCAAACTCAGTTTGTTACTTTGTTAGTAAAATTTAAGGTGGCTCCAATTTATATTATTTGCATACAAACAAACATGTTCTAATTTCTACTATGCTTTTGCTGTCAAATGTTGTGATTCTGCTTTCGCTGTTCCCCTCTTTTGCTGTTCTGGAATATATATAGATGTTCTACTCGTGGTTCTGATCATCTTCTGTAATTGCTTCTTCATAGTATCCTCCCCCTCTCCGATCTTGTTAGAGTTGTTTTCAACACAAATGACAATATGTATCCTGACAGGGTGATTGCTACTGAAGCTTCTGAAATTGTTTAGCATGAGCGGCACTGGATTCTTTAGCAGCGTGCAATGAATGTATCAAACAATACCAACTTCTGAAGATAGCTGGAGCCCCTCGCTTACATAAAAGAGGTATGATTATGGTTCCTTGTTACATACTGCAATTTGTTTGGTTATATGTTTGCATGATAGTGGTTATATCTTGGTTGCTTGGTTATGTCTTGATTGTATCATACTAAGTGGTTATATCTTGGTTGCTTCACATCAAGTGGTTATATCTTTGCATTGTTTAGCATTGATCTGTTTGTGTGCAAGTGTATAAATAGAACTAATGTGTATATACTGATCTGCTGTTGGATAGCCAACCATGTCATTTTTTACTCTTGACAAGTTTATTACTCTACTCAGTTCCCCTTGATGTATGTATTGTAGATGGCTGATCAACAAGTAGTGCTATATCATGAGAGGAGGAAGAAAAGAAAGAGGGCAGCAGCTGGGTTTTTTGTTAGTATAGTTGCGGTAGCACAACATATGTATTGTAGGAGAAGGATAGTTGAGCTTGGTGATTTCAGTGAGGAAGAGGAAGAGATTAGAATTAGGAGACAGATGCTAAGGAATATTTATATGGATCCAAATTTATATTGCTATGATACTCTATGGTTTACCAAAAAGTCATTCTTTGACCTATGTGCCATTTTACGTGAAAGGGCTGGATTGAAAGACACCTTTTACGTGACTGTTGAAGAAGCTGTGACCATTGTACTGCTTGTTCTTAGCCATGGCATGAAGTTTAGGTTGATCCGTAGAACCTATAGGTTGACACTTGAGCCAATTAGTAGACATTTCAATGAGGTGCTAGGAGCCATTCTTTCTTTATCTCATGAAATCATCAAGTTGCCAGACCCTTCTACTGAACTACCCGAAGATTACAAATGGAAGTGGTTTCCCGATGGGCTTGGAGCATTAGATGGCTCACATGTTGATGTTCGTATTCCGCTACACAAGCAAGGTAGATATAGGAATAGGAAGAAAGCCATAACAACAAATGTGCTGGGTGTTTGTGACCGCAACATGAAGTTTGTTTATGTGTTGGCTGGCTGGGAAGGTTCAGCATCAGATGGCAGAGTGTTGAGAGATGCAATGTTTATAGAAGACTCTTTTAAAGTTCCAAATGGTAACTCCTATCTTAGTATGATACAACTTGCCACTAAATTTCTCAACTGAAATCTAATGTGGGCTATTTTCATAAACCTTAGGAAAATACTATCTAGTAGATGCTGGATACACAAATGGTCCAGGCTTCTTTGCTCCATTCAGAAATACAAGGTATCACTTGAAAGAGTGGGCTGTCAATGGGAATAATCCAGAAACTCCACAAGAGCTCTATAACCTGCGGCATGCAATTGCTAGAAACGTAGTTGAGAGGATTTGGGCTCTTTTAAAGATGAGATGGGATACTCTCAGGGTTAGTTCATTTTTTGGAATAAAAAATCAGGTACCATCTAATTTTGTTAATTCAAACCATTTGCTGAAATATTTTGAGTTTTGTGTATTAACATGCCATACTAACTTAACGGCAGATTCGAGTAATCAATGCTTGTTGCGTACTGCATAACTTCCTAGCTGATAGGCAAAGAGAGATGGATGATCTGATGTTGCAAGCAGTGGATAATCAGCTAAACAATGATGTCATTGATGTGGACGAACCTGATATGATTACGCACATTGAGGTGACGAATGAGTGGAATAACAAGAGATTGACCCTAGCTAATCAGATGTGGGATGATTATCAAGCTAGGCGTGGACAAGCAAATGCTTAATTTTCCTTGAATGTTGTATAGTCTTCTTTATGTACATATTTTATTTTTGGTATGCTTCATATATGCCCAGTTTTTTACTCTCTCATATACACACACTTTCCTTTTGCCACTAACTAACTAATGGTAATCTTTATGTACATATAGGGATGGATTCGGGCTTGGATTCGACGAAGAAAGGTAGAAGTTACCTCAAGTAGACAGATGAGATGGATAAAGCTATGTTGGATGTATTTATGGAGTACTACAACAAAGGAGATCGTGCTCAAAATGGGTGGAAACCCCACGTATACACAGCTGCAGTGAAGAAAGTGAGAGAGAAGTGTCAGATTGAGCTCACAAAGGAGAATATCATCTCTAGGAGCAAGACTTTTGATAAACATTATGCTATCGTCAACAAGATGCTTTCTCAGAGTGGATTTGGTTGGGATGACGAGAAGAATATGGTCACTGTGGAAGATGATGTTTGGAACACTTATGTCAAGGTAACCTACTTGTGCTTAGTTATGCTATTTGGATGCTTCTACACAACAAGAACTTGCTGCTATTTGTGCTACTTGTGCTTAGTACTGCTATTTAGTGCTTAGAATATTTGGATGCTTTTTTTAATGTATTCTTGTGCTTAGAATATTTGAATACTTGCTGAATCTCTCCAATCCAATCCCGAGATCCAACAAATGCTGGATTCTTGTCACCAATTTCAACAAGAACGTGCTAAATCTCTCTGTGTGAAAGAACATTTTTATCTCCTCTCATGCCACCAAACGTTAGCTGTGTCGTATATAGCTGTAATAGGAATAGGCAATCCAGGGGGAACAAAATGGTACAACAGCCACTACAGGAAGATCAGTAGAAGCGTATCATAATATATCTAGCTTCAATTACACATTTGAACTAAAATATGCTACCTGATGTTCTTTCTAAACAATTACACATTTAAATTAATATCACACTTACTCCAGATTAAAACAAGTTGGCAGGCCAACAAGTAATGATGTACTGATGTATCTGTACAACAAGTCTGCTTTATTGTGGGGGGTGCCTGCAGCTGTCGATTTGCCCTGGGAGATAGGTAAACTGGGAGTAGAGCCGTACAGTGTAGTAAGACGCGTATGTAACAGTGGAGGATGAGAACATGATGTACCGATGTATCTGTACAATAGATTAAAATAAGTCTTAATAAAACTAAAATCTGCTTTATTGTCTTGTATCTGTAGATTTTATTCTTTCTCATGTACTGAAGTTTTTCTAGGTGATTAGAGCTTTCCTGTGATTTATTTGCAGGCCAACAAGGATGCCACTTCATATAGGTACAAGTCAATCAAATTTTGGGACATGATTAGCACACTATACTATAGAGACCGTGCTACCGGCGCGGGTGCAAGGACAGCTAATGAAAGCGCAGCTAAAATGGCGAAGGAGAATGCTAACACCACTGTCAACAATAAAGATGCCAATTCATCAACTCAAGCCGATGAAGATCGTCCGAAGAAGAGGTATCGATCGGATGACTCAATAGCAACCATGCTTGGTGACAAGTTAGATAATTTTACTGATGTGTTCAAAGCCGATGTTCTCGAGCCTCCACCAAAGCCAGCATCTCCTGAAGAAATCTGGGCTGTTCTTGATGGCATACCAGATCTGGAAGATGATCAGCAGTTGGCAATATATGATGTTCTTGTAGCTGATGATCGCAAGTTCAAGTCATTGGTGGCACTGCCTGAACGAATGAAGAAGAAGTGGGTGCTCAAGCAGATAAACGCATGATTCGGATCTTCCTTTGTGTTATAGCAGTCTGCCATTTCATCTTGTGTAACTTATTCAAACTCTAGTGTATTTATTATGTCGATGTATCTTTGTTTTATGGACTGAACATGGATTAGAACTTTGAAACTTGGATGATATGTGTTTTGAGGTCCAAAACTTATGAGAAGTACCGTTGCAATTACTTGATGCATGTGTTTTTATTCTAGTACATGGCAGCTATTTTGAAATTCCATTTTGAATTCCGTCATCATTTTCAAATTCCGGTGGCAGCCAAACATGTGGGTGTTTTTGGAATCACAATATAAATGAAATGAATACATGTATTCATTTCATTTCTACCAAATGTAATGAATACCTGGGTGCCAAACGAGCTCTAAGAGCATCTCCACTCGTCGGCCGTTTTCGAACAGAAATCTGGACTAAAATATAGTCGGATGAAACATGTTTTTGGTCTGGAAACGGCGAGTTTTCCACTCGCGTCCGAGGTCAAGTTCTTAGGACGTCTTTTTTCGCCCAAATTTGACTCAAATTCGACCAATTTTCAGCATATTTCGACATAATATGAATACAGAGCAATGTTCGGCCAAGTTCAGAGTAAATTTAAACATAGTTCGGAATAAAATTAAAATAGTTCGGCATACAATCACTATTGGAAAAACCATCTTCGGTTCGACGTGAACAAGGCCAGCAGTCCCGGCCTATCACAGCCCGCGACTAGTGGGAGCACTAGTCTCGGGCCGTGAGGCTTCTAACGGCTAAAAACGGCCGTAGTCACTAGTCCCGGGCCGGACCAGATCTTTAGTCCCGATCCGTAATACGGACCGGGACTAATGAACTGGAGCAGGCCAGCTGGTCTTTTCGTGGAATATTAGTCCCGGGTCGTTTCACGGCCCGGGACTAGTTGTCCACCACTATATATTCTGCTTCCTGTCCTGCTGTCCTAAAGCATATGGTGGCCATTTTTCTCAAAGAAGCAAGAGAGTTCATGCCAATTTTTTCTCAAGATTTAGTTTGCAACACCTAAATCCAAAGCTTTAAAAGCACGGAGAGAGAGAGGGGTTATAATTGTTGGACCAAGCACGGAGAGAGAGAGGGGTTATAATGGAAAACAATAAAAAAGAGGAGGAGGATGACAACTATCATGGTTTCCCTAGTATCGAGATACTTCCATGGAGGATGCTAAAGGGGAGGATGAAGAAGAGACACATGATGAACCCGCTGATGATCTTGGTCGGACCATTACCGATGCACGAAGAGATTGTGAAACTGAAAAGGATAGGGAGAAGTTCAATCACATGTTAGAGGATCACAAAAAGTTGTTGTACCCAAATTGGGAAAATGGTCTAAAAAAACTGGGTAGCACACTAGAATTGCTGCGATAAAAGGCTGAGTGTGCTATACCTGACTCCTTATTTAAAAAGTTGCTGAAAATGATGAAGAATATGCTTTCAAAAGATAACGTATTGCCTGCCAGTACGTACGAAGCAAAGAAGGTTGTCTGCCCTCTAGGTTTAGAGGTCCAGAAGATACATGCATGCCCTAATGACTGCATCCTCTACCGCGGTGAAGAGTATGATAATTTGGATGCATGCCCGGTATGCACTTCACTTTGGTATAAGATTAGACGAGATGACCCCGGTGACGTTGAGGGCGAGCCCCCCTTCCCGGAAGAGGGTTCCTACCAAGGTGATGTGGTATGCTCCTATAATACCACGGTTGAAACGCTTATTCAGAAACAAAGAGCACACCAAGTTGTTGCGATGGCATAAAGAGGAACATAAGTTAGACGGGATGTTGAGACACCCCGCTGATGGGTCGCAATGGAGAAAGATCGATAGAAAGTACCCGAACTTTGCAGATGACGCAAGGAGTTTAAGGTTTGTTCTAAGTACAAATGGCATGAATCCCTTTGGGGAGCAGAGCTCCAGTCACAACACCTGGCCCGTGACTCTATGCATCTATAACCTTCCTCCTTGGTTGTGCATGAAGCGGAAGTTCATTATGATGCCAGTGTTGATCCAAGGCCCGAAGCAACCCGGCAACGACATTGATGTGTACCTAAGGCCATTAGTGGAAGAACTTTTACAGTTGTGGCACGAACCCGGGATACGCATGCGGGATGAGCACAAGCAGGAAGAATTTAACCTCCGAGCATTGATTTTTGTAACAATTAATGATTGGCCTGCTCTTAGTAACCTTTCAGGACAGTCAAACAAGGGATACAATGCATGCACACACTGTTTAGATGAGACTGAAAGTATATATTTGGAACATTGTAAGAAGAATGTATACAATGAGCATCGTCAATTTCTTTTGGCCAAGCATCCCTTAAGAAAGAAAGGCAAGCATTTCAGCGATGCGGCATGTCACCAGACGAAGCCTAAGGAGCGTACTGGTGCTGATATATTTGATATGGTCAAAGATTTGGATCAAATGGTAACCTTTGGAAAGGGTCCTAGAGGAAAATCTGTTCCGAAGGACGCTGAAGGACACACACCCATGTGGAAGAAGAAATCTATGTTTTGGGAGCTACCATATTGGAAATTCTTAGAGGTCCGCTCTGCAATCGATGTGATGCATGTGGCGAAGAATCTTTGCATGAACCTGCTAGGCTTCTTGGGCGTGTATGGGAAGATAAAAGATACACCGGAAGCACGAAAGGACCATCAACGTATGAAAGACCCAAATGGCTTGCATCCAAAATGGTTTCAAGGTCATGCCAGCTACGCTCTTACCAAACAAGAGAAGGAAATATTTTTTGAATGCCTTAGCAGTATTAAGGTCCCGTCTGGCTTCTCGTCGAATATAAAGGGAATAATAAATATGGCAGAAAAAAGTTCCAAAACCTAAAGTCTCATGACTGCCACATGATTATGACGCAAATACTTCCGATTGCATTGAGGGGGCTTCTACCAGATAATGTTCGAGTATCCATTGTGAAGCTATGTGCATTTCTCAATGCAATCTCTTAGAAGATAATCAATCATGAAGATCTACCACGGTTACAGAATGATATGGTCCAATGTCTTTTCAGTTTTGAGTTGGTGTTCCCACCATCCTTCTTAAATATTATGACGCACCTGCTGGTTCACCTAGTTGAAGAGATTTCCATTCTCGGTCATGTATTTCTACACAATATGTTTCCTTTTGAGAGGTTCATGGGAATCTTAAAGAAATATGTTCGTAACCGTGCTAGGCCAGAAGAAAGCATCTCTAAGGGCTATGGAACAGAGGAGGTCATTGAATTTTGTGTTGACTTCATTCCTGACATTAGGCCGATTGGTCTTCCTCAATCGCGGTATGAGGGGAGACTGAGTGGAAAGGGTACTCTAGGAAGGAAATCAATAATATGTAGGGACGGACATTCTTACACCGAAGCATATTACACCGTTCTACATAATTCTATCTTGGCAGCCCCATATATCAAGGAACACAAGAAAATCTTACGCTCCAACAACCCTGGAAAGCATGACTCTTGGATTAGAGATGAACACATGAAGAGTTTTGGCGGTTGGTTGCAACATCTCATCAAAAACAACACTCTTGGAGATCAGCTATACTTGTTGTCTAGGTCACCATCTTCGACTATATCGACTTTCCAAGGGTACGAGATAAATGGGTATACATTTTACATGATAGCCCAAGATAAAAAGAGTACCAACCAAAATAGCGGTGTCCGCTTTGATGCAACAGACAACAATGGGTCAAAGACCACATATTATGGTTACATAGAGGAGATATGGGAACTTGACTATGGACCTACTTTTAAGGTCCCCTTGTTTCGGTGCAAATGAGTCAAGCTGACAGGAGGAGGGGTTGAGGTAGACAAGAAATACGGAATGACATCGTTGGATCTCAACAATCTTGGGTACTTAGATGAACATTCATCCTAGCCAATGATGTGGCTCAGGTTTTCTATGTGAAGGACATGTCTACCAAACCTAGAAAAAGAAAAAATAAGAAAAATAATACATTAGACGATGAGCCAAAGCGCCACATAGTTCTTTCAGGAAAAAGAAACATCATGGGAGTGGAGGACAAGACAGACATGTCAGAAGATTGTGATAAGTTTCATGAAATTCCGCCCTTCGCGGTGAAGGATGACCCAAGCATCATGTTAATGAATGAAGATGCTCCATGGATACGGCGGGATCAGAAAGGAACACACGAGAAGAAATGATGTGTAATAATTGTAACATTTTATGAGTGAAGATGCTCCATGTGTCCATTTTTATATTGTTGTCTGCAAACAATCTTGAGTGTGTTAGTCCCGTTTTGTGGCTGGATCGGGACTAAAGGGGGGCCTTTAGTCCCGATTCATACTTACCATTAAGATCTGATCTCCAAACGTGTGAGGTCACATATTAGGGAGTGCCTCTATGACCAGTTTCTTGGAGATGCCGGAGGACTGGACTCCGGCGGCATCTCCCTGAAACTGGCCGTAGTGGTGTCCCTGCTCTCGAAAACCATCTTGCAGCTTGTAACTTCTCTAACTAGATCAATACGCCCGGTAGCTAACTAATTTCACATATTAGGGAGTGCCTCTATGACTAGTTTCTTGGAGATGCCGGAGGACTGGTCTCTGGCGGCATCTCCCTTAAACTGGCCGTAGTGGTGTCCCTGCTCTCGAAAACCATCTTGGAGATGCCTCAAACTGTCTGGAGGACTGGACTCACAAGGATGCCTATTTATAGTACAAGCAGCTCGGCATAATGTCGACACTCACGACATAATGTCGACACTCACCCCCTATTTTTAGTGCTGACTCATGTTTTGTCCCGGTTGGTGTCTCCAACCGGGACTAAAGGTTAATCTTTAGTCCCGGTTGGTGACACCATCCGGGACAAGGTACAAGCCGCACGACATAATGTCGACACTCACCCCTATTATTAGTCTTTGCTGGCTCGATCTGCAATCCCTTGATTCTTGTTGGTTTCTCCAACCGGGACTAAAGATGAACCCTCTCTTTATAGGCATTTCCCTCTATTTATAGGCTGCTCGATCCAGCCTGCCCGCCCTTTCCTCTATTTATAGAACTTTTCCTCTAAATACAACATCTTCATATTTAGGTAACACTCAAGAAATTTATTAATATTAAAAACCGGGACAAACCGGGACTAAGTAACACTCAGGACTAAAGCCGCCCCTTTAGTCATAATCATGCCTAATCCTATAGTACGCAGCTTCAGGGGCTTCTTCGTCATCGTCATCATCATCGTCATCGTCACCTGCCACTCCGGGGATCCTCAGCCCAGCCATGGATATACTAGGGGCCATTCCGGCCTCGGATTCACGGCGAGCGGGGGAGGGGTTTCCTGGAAGACGATGCCGCTACCACCGGGCGGGGGTGGGGCCTTCTTGTGGCTCTGTGGTGGGTGGACTTGTGGGCACCGCAAGCGAGGATGGTCTCCCCCGGCGATGTAGCGCATCACTCTGATGATAGTACGGTTCGCCCACCACAGACGACGGCCGGCTTCGTTGTGGTTCACCGGGGGCGGGCCATCACCCTCATACCTGGCGAGCTCCCTTTCCTGCCTATTAGCGAAGAAGGCATTCCAGGTGTCGTAGTTGTCGGGATCCCACTGGGGATCCATGCGCTGCTCCGGCGTGAGCTCGTGGTAGAAGTGGTTCGTGATGGCCGAATGGCATGCAGAACCTTGAGGGACAGGAGGGACAGGAACCCCTCAAGCGCCCAGCATCCAGTCGACGGGCGGACGGTAGCCCGGCGGACAAGGGTAGTTGGAGGCGCACAGTGCCTCGGTCTCCTCGAGGGTCAGAATGGCCCAGTAGGCGTTGTCCATTGTTCTAAGAGAGGAAGGTGTGGATGTGTGGATAGCCATGGCACGATCGCCCTAGATATAGAGGGAAAGGGCGGGAAAACTTGGCGTGAAGCTTTGGGAAATGGCGGGAAATATCTTTAGTCCCGGTTAGTGACTACAACCAGGACTAAAAGCTCTCGTAAAAAGGAAAGGGCGGGAAAACTTGGCGGGAAGCGGTGGGAAATGGCGGGAAATATCTTTAGTCCCGGTTTGTGACTACAACCGGGACTAAATGGATATTATACTAAGATTCTTTATATTTTTCTGATAATAATAGACATATTATTTGTTTTATTTGGATTTTTACAATAAAAGATATGATTTTCCAAAGTTTTATATTTGATTTGAATTAAAAAAAGAAATTTACAAATGAAATAATTTATAAATGATGCAAACAGATATATGGATATTATATTAAGATTCTTTATATTTTTCTGATAATAATAGACATATTATTTGTTTTATTTGGATTTTTACAATAAAAGATATGATTTTCCAAAGTTTTATGTTTGATTTGAATTAAAAAAGAAATTTACAAATGAAATAATTTATAAATGATGCAAACATATATATGGATATTATATTAAAATTATTTATATTTTTCTATTAATAATAGACATATTATTTGTTTTATTTGGATTTTTACAATAAAAGATATGATTTTCCAAAGTTTTATATTTGATTTGATTTAAAAAAGAAATTTACAAATAAAATAATTTATAAATGATGCAAACAGATATATGGATATTATATTAATATTCTTTATATTTTTCGGATAATAATAGACATATTATTTGTTTTATTTGGATTTTTGCAATAAAAGATATGATTTTCCAAAGTTTTATATTTGATTTGAATTAAAAAAAGAAAATTTACAAAAAATAAACTAGTCGCGGGTCGTGGCTGGACCCGGGACTAGTGGGTGCGTGCGCGCGTGAAAACCAAGCGGCCAAAAAAAGACATTAGTCCCGGGCCGTGGCTTAACCCGCGACTAAAGAGGGGCGGCCCGGGACTAGTGACCCTCTAGTCCCGGGCGGTGGCTTAGCCTGAGACTAAAGGGGGGTATAAGTAAACTGCACCCGCCCCTGGCCTCCCCCACCTAGCACTTGGAAAAATCGACGAGGTGGAGACAAACAGACGACGAGCTCGATCGACCCAGGGGAGGTGCTGCCCGATTCCACCGCGTCGCTACCCTCGTCTCCATTGCCCGTCGTCTTTGCCACAAGCCTCGTGCCTCACTTGGCCGTCTTGCCATATCTTGACCGTCTTCACTTGTGCCTCATACATAGCCGCCGTCTTGTATGCCATTAAATCTTACGCCATGTCGCCATTTGTCTTGGTCTTAGTCTTCTTGGTATGCCGTTGGTTAATTAGTACCTATATAGGAGGAGGGGTATTCTTTTTTACGAATATATATATATATATAATTGTTTATAGTTGTTTTTAGGAATATATCATTGTTTTTAGTTTCTTTTTTTAGGAATATATAATTGTTTATATAATTGTTTTTAGTTTTTTTAGGAATATATAATTGTTTATATAATTTTTTAGGAATATATAATTGTTTTTAGTTGTTTTTTAGGAATATATAATTGTTTATATAATTGTTTTTAGGAATATATAATTTTTTATTAGGTTTATTAGGAATATTAATTGTTTTTAGGAATATATAATTGTTTATATAATTTTTTTTAGTTGTTTTTTAGGAATATATAATTGTTTTTTAGGAATATATAATTGTTTATTAGGTTTATTAGGTTTATTAGGAATATTAATTGTTTTTAGTTGTTTTTAGGAATATATAATTGTTTTTAGATGTTTTTTAGGATTATTAATTAGTGTTATTAATTAGTATTATTAGGGTTATTAATTATATAATTATTAGGGTTATTAATTTGTGTTATTAGGGTTATTGTTTTTTTGTTTTAGTTATTAGGGTTATTGTTTTTTCTAACCTGTTTAACTCTCTTTTTGTTATAGTTAATTAAGTGATGGATCCATCCGAAGATCCTGGTCGCATTGGTGAAGGTTTTCTTCAGGGCATGATAAGCGGTGAAATTCCTCTTAATATTAATATCGGTGAAGATATTTTGCTCGAGGAAGAGATATCCTCATATCTGAATCCATCCGGTGATGGACTAGAGGAAAACCTAATGTATCAAGGGAAAGACCGGATGGACGAAGGGCAAACAAATAACAACAATAATGATGGCCCCTCGTCAGGATCCGGCGAGGTACATATATATATATATAAAGCCTCGTGTTACCTCTATTCATTAATTGATCTAGATATATATTAATCACTCTCTCTTCTTCTTTTAGCCCACCGGATCGAAGCAATCGACAGCTCGAACGAAACGAGGGCCGAACAAAAAGTTGGATGGTAATCAGAGGTTCACCAAATAAATAGATGATGATGGTGAACCGATTGCTCCAGAAAAGCACCGAAGGATGTTTATAAATCAACGCGGGGTGCCTGTTAGGGACAACCTGCCAATCACCATCCAAGAATGGAATCAGTCAAAGAAACCCGATGAATAATCCAACAGCTATGTCACCGATGATGCCAAAGATGACTTTTGGCAGAATCTCATAGCGCATTTCATACTACCTCCAGAGTATGAAGAATTTGAGGTAGATGGTATTACCCCAAGGCCAGGTGGGCTTGAAAATAGAGCGAAAGTCAAGGAGTGGGCTTTGAGCAAGATGGTTGAACTGTATCGTAACCAAAAAAAAGTTTATACGCAAAATATGTCGCGAAAAAGAAAACTCCAGAGTTGAAAGGAGTAAACGAGAAGTTGAGAGAATAGTGGCCCAATTTTGTACAGTACAAGCAATCTGATAAAGAAAAGGCAAAGTCGGCAAAGAACGCGTTAAATGATGCCCAAAAGAAATACCATCATAAAATGGGGACAGGTGGCTACAAGAGTGCCGTCCCTAAGTGGGAAACTATGGAGAAGAAAATGAGGGCTAGAGGCGTCACTCACGAATGCGGATGGATGGCCCGAGAGGTCAAAGCAGTGGTATGCAGACACGGGGGATCCTTGGACCCAGAAACAGGGAAGACATTATTTCATGAAAAAATTCTAAAACCCTCCCAAGACCTTATTCAAGCAATGAACGATGCTCAATTGGGATTGTTCCGTCCCGAGAGAGAACGATGAGCTGACACGTGCCCTAGGGAATCCTGAAAAGGGAGGACGAACACAAGGCAAAGGCACCGGTGTCTCGTGGAAGAAAGGGTTTCCTCAGTATGATGCCAGTTACAGAAGTCGTCAGAGAAAGAAGGACCGGGAGGCAGACCGGATCTCCAGGGTAGAGCAGGACCTAGCTGATCTGAAGAACCTCATGCATGAAATTAGCCAAAGGCCGTCGTCGTCAATTCACCCGCGGGCGGATGATCCTGCATTGGATCTTAGCCAGTGGAGAAGCAGCGTGGCTTCCACGGAGGTCCGGGCTGATGATCAAGCACTTCTAGATGATGCACCGGCTCCTCACTACCCCGTGGATGATGTCAGAGAGATGGCACAATGTGAGCTACATCATCCAATGAACAACGTGTCCTTCAAGGTGGTGATCGGCACTACTTTACCTTGTCTACCTGGAGCACTCCACCATTCACTTCCGATTCCACCAGGCTATGCTCGTTTCACGGTGGATGACATAGTGGAGGATTTTGCAGACATAGAGATTGAAGTCGCTACGCCTGAAGGCCTTACGAAACTAGGAGATGTCAAGCGCAACATCATTCTATGGAATAAGAAGTACATCAAGTTTCTAGGCTCGGCGCCAAGGCCACCGACTCCAAGGAATCCAAGTCCACCCCGCATCGAATATCGTCAACCTCCAAGTCCGCCCCAACCCGATTATAGCCAACCTCCAAGTCCACCCCGCCCCGCTGACGATCGCCGCAGCAGGAGTACATCAACTCGATCTCCGCCTCTGCGCAATACTCAATCTACGCCTCCGCCTCCGTGCAATACTACTACCTCATCGAAGAAACGGAAGTTCGACGCTCCCCCGCGCCCACATCAAAGAAAGGTGAAACGACGAAGATAGTCGACATCCCACCGGGTCTTCCAAAGAGACCTTATGACAAGACCGATGAGGAAACTAACGCGGATGTGGCTGCCCAAGTTAAGGCGCATTTTGCACCCAAAAAGCCTGAGCCAAAGCCGATATATGATGAAAAAACTAAAAAGTGGGCTAAGTCCTTTCTTGAGCAACCATCCCAGATATCGATGAATCTGGAATCAGACTATGACTGGGAGATTATTAAGCAAGCACAGAAAAAAATCACAAGTGCAAAAAGCGGGAAACAAGTTGCCCAGCTCGGAGCACAGAAGAATCAATCGGTCGCCCCGCTCAAAGTTATTTCAGACCTCGACAAGGCCTTCAGAGCTGAAATGGATATGGATATGCAAATAATGGACCCCAGAGCCCGTAATAATGATGCACTAATGGGAATCACTGTATCACAGGACAAAGCACTTGCTACCGAAGCAAAAATGTCTCTTGGTCAATATTTAGGCTATGAAGATACGCCAGTGGGTCAGATAGTACGGAAGTATGTCCAAGGGGAGCCTCTAGTCAATAATGAGGAGCTCGCGCGTCTATCCACACATATGCGAAATCTGCACGAATGGTACATGTCGCAAGCAGAAAAAAGCATCAGAAAGATTGGTTTCCGGTGGACATTAGAAAGGAGCATCACTTCAAACCATACTCGATACAGGTTCAAATGACCGAACTGTTTCAGTTATACAACCAGCGCACCCTCGACAAATCTATCATTGGTTGCTACTGTCCGTAAGTGATTTATTTCTATAATTAAGTTTGTAGCTCGGCTTGTTCATTGCATTTAATATATTATCCTAACTATATATCCTTTTGTATGATGATATTATATTCTGCGGAATGAAGATGCTTGAATGCAAAAGAGCTAGAAGATACGACGTTGGGTTCATTGACCCATATATCGTTAATGAATATACGTTAAAGAATCACCCCAAGGACGTGGAGGAAGACCTGTGCAGGTTCTTAACCGAGAATAATTTTGTTAAGGAAATAATATTTCCTTACAACTTCAAGTGAGTGTTTATATCTTGTACACATTTTATTTTTGCTTACTCGATGAGCTATGCATGTATGCTTATGTAAACATCCGCAGATTCCATTGGATCTTGCTAAACATTCAAGTTGACAACTCCCTAGTTGAAGTACACGACTCATTAAGTTGGGACCAAGAGCAGTGGAGCGACATGAAAGCAATGCTCCATAAGTAATTTCAATCATTATCGCATTATATCGTCCTCTTTCATTCATTTCCTGATATCAAGTAACTAATAACTCCTTTGTTCATTTTCTTTGCCGAGAAGGTGTTGGACACGGTTCAGACAGAAAATACCAGGTCCATTCAAAGAGGAGTTAACTTATAAAATGGTGAAGAGTTTACAGCAGCCACCGGGAACTCATTTATGTGGATACTATATGCAGTACATCCATGAAGTTGACCGATGGCGGAAAGTTGACTCACATTATATTTATGATTTGCGGGAGAAACTAGAGCTAGACCAGTGCATAAGAGCAATTCAAGAGGAGTTGGCGTGATTTATAATGAAGGAAGTCCTTGATGTACGTGGAGAGCATTATGCGGATGACGTGGAACTCGATTTGCCTTAGTGATCTCCATGTAACCGATATGATATATATATTCTAATTTTAAAACATTTCTTCCTTTTGATATATATATCATCAATGTATGCTTGCAAGGGATCGATTAATTATATAGATGCATCAACGTGTACTGTGTATATAGTAGCGTAGAATATGTGTACTTAAATATATGTTTGAAATTATAGTGAAACACAAAACAAAAAAGGAACGAAATGGTAAAAAAAGGAAATACACAATCTACCATGAAGAAACACACAATTCTCTTCCGCGGAAGGAAACCTTATAGTCCCGGGTGGTGTTACGGCCCGGGACTAGAGGGTTTCGCCCCTCCATGGCTGAAACAGCCACGTGGCTGTTATCAGGCGTGGGATGTAGCGAGCCGGGACTAGTGGGGGGGGCTCTAGTCCCGTTTTCATAGTCTCGAGCCCAAAACCGGGACTAGAGCCCGTTGCGGCCCGGAACTAGAGGCCTATTTTCCACCAGTGAATAACAATAGAACATATTTTGTCCTAGTTCGGCACATTTCATGCTCGGCACCTATGTGTTGCACCTGCGTATCCATAGGTGCTCAACTAGATCATCCTGCAACTGTTGATGCACTACCAAATCTTGGATCTCCCGAGGCATGGCGATGAAGGCAGCCCAAATTGGAGGCACCTGATGATCAGGCTCGGGAAGAGGTCCCTGTCTGTAGTATGGCTCGTTTTGCTCGACCAAACTCACTAGGTCCTTCCGACTCATCCTGAAACGATGCTGAAACACGACATCTTTGTGCAGCGGCTCATCGGGGAAGTAGTCGGCGTGCAACATGCAGTAGCCCTCCATCCTCTGCCTTGACTTGCACTTTCGGCGACCCTTCGCCGAACCTCCATGCTTCGGAGTTGCCGTCTACACGTACAGCCGGGCGAGGGAGGTGAGAATCTTCATGTGCTCTGCATCTTTGGCAGCAGCGGCGTTCTCCTCCTCCAGCAACACGGCGGACATCTCCTCGTCGTGGGAGTCCATGGCCGAATCGGCAAAACGTCGGACACTTGGCGGGCGAGGTGGTGGGAGCTTGCAGTGAAGCCGAACTACGGCGAAGTTTGGGCGGCGAAAGATGGACTAGGTCGGGGGGAAGGGGCGGCGACTACGGCGAGCTTCGCCGGTGAAGTCATGGTGGCAGAGGTAGCTGGGGAGCTCTACGCCACAGTCTAGGCGAGTGAGTGTGGGGAATGGGACTGTCTCGTCGATAGGGTTATCCCACGCTGTTTTCGCTTTGTCCGGCGTTCCCAGGGTGTTCCCAGGAATCCGAGAATGACCTGGAAAGTCTGGACCAAACTTGGTCCAAATTCGGACGAAACTGGGATCCTGGGAACGCGACTGGGCCAATTTTTGGTGTCCGGACCAAAAATCCTCCCTAGGATCTGCGTTCTGGGAACCCGAGTAGAGATGCTCTGAGCATAAGCACCGGTGGTCCCATTTCTTTTTCCGCAACTTCAATTTGATCCTAGTTTTTAAAATTGCACGTCTAGATTTTAAATCTTTTATAAGTTATTCATGCGAGATTCTAAATAGGTCTGATTGGCGTTGACTGGTGCCACATCGACATTGGGTCCTAGAAAATAGACAGTCTAGCATGCATCAGCTAGCACACAGCGTTGAGACTGCACCGTAGCAACCATAGTACACGGCCGTCACCATCGACGTCGCGGTGTCGACGTCTCCCGTGACTGCAGTGGTGGTCACAGTCTTGTAGGCGGTGAGCACAATGAGCGTCACACCGAGGCTATGGACGGTGACTGTGATACTCAGCCACGACATGCCACTTGCCGCTTGCCGCCCCCGTACACACAGACGATCCTCTGCACCTCGCCGCGCACTTAGTATTGCAAGCCGCCGTGCGCCTGGACAGGGATTGTGAAGATCCTCCAAAATCCGCTCTCCACGATCGGCTCCTCCTCACCAGCGACGTCACCCGATCATGTCGCTGTGGTGGTCAAGAGGCAAGTGGGAGTAGAGTGGAAGTTGTTCAGCCACTAGCCGCATGGTGTCGTGCCATGGTACGTGATGAAGACATCGTGGCGCCCGAGCCGCTCGATCTTGCCCTCATCAACACACACCGCCACCTAGCCGATGTAGCTCGAGGTACACATGCACGACGATGGCAGCCAACTTGGCGCGGAGGTAGACACCGTGTGGAGAAGGCCGGTTATCGCGTAGCCGATCTCTGGGATGCCGGGCCGGAGCAGGGACCAGGACAGGAACCGGCAGGACCCGTAGGACATCGGGGCATCGCGGCCTTGGAAGTCTAAGCTTGTGTACACGGCACGGACAAACTCCCCGTACTAAACGAGCTCGCCATGGAGCGCGCCATCGAGCTCGCCACAGAGTGTGCCATCGAGTAGTTGAGTGCAAGCGCTAGGGTAGCAAGCACGTACTCACAAGACAGAAGCCACCATAGTCTGTGGAGTACTGTTAGACTACAATTCGTCTCGTGATTAGACTAGGACCAGTTCTGTATCTATCCATGCATTGCATAGCAGCGTTACGTACGCCTTGTTAAGATAACAGAAAATCATGATAATATGCTTGAAAAATTGTCTGACCAAGCTATTAGTTTGAGGATCCAAGAAAGAACAAGGATTGTTCAGGCACAACTAGGTAAGATAACTGAGAGTTAAACTCTCATTATAGCTAAATTTGCAGGTAAAGCTAAGCCCAATCCGGTTGAAGACATCAAGGTGATAAGAATCCAAAGGGATGAGCTTGAAGAACTCGACTATAGCAATGCCTCTTCACCAAATTACACGGTTGAAGATCTTGTGAAAAGGATCAATATCAAGATTCCCGTAAGTGAAGGAAATAAGGAAGCTATGTCTCAACATTTCATTAATCAGGTAGCAATAAAGATATGTGAGATTGAGAATGAATATAAGAAAATTACTGAAAAACTACCTGTTAAACTTGATGATATATTTGAGCCCACTATTAAAATTAAAATTGGAACTAATGAGATAGCTGCGCCTTGTGATTTAGGTACAAGTGTTTCAACAATTTCAAAAAGTATTTTTAATAAATTAAATCTTGGATCTTTTGAAATCACTGAGTTAAAATTTCACATCCCAAAATTTTCCAAATTTTGAAATGTGGAAAAACTTAAATAAAATGAAAAAAAACTAGGTCTTGGAAATTCAGAGGGAACAAAAACTTTTTGACTATTTAATATAACTCCTTTAAAGCAAAAATTAAATAAAACAATTTTGTTTGTGAAGTGATACGTCCAATTTGAATCACCATTCTATATCATAATTTGTCTCTATTCATTGATATATTACTTATTATGAGGTGTTACTTATGTCTTTCCCTCTGTTTTTACATGTTGGATGATTCTTCGAGGATGGACTGCCGGAGTCAGGTTTCTGATGGAAAAAGAGGTGTTTTGATACACTTCCGCGAAGATCAGAAAAATACCAGAAAAATATTAGAAAATTATATTTTCCCAAAAGACGAAGGAAGCCAGAAGGGAAGGCGTAGCTAGGCCACAGGGGCCCCACACCCCCCTAGGCGCGGGTCCCCCTAGGCCGTGCCTAGGATAGGTGTGGCCCACCTGGCCGGCCTCCGACTCCGCTCTCTCGCCTATATCTTACTCTCGGAACCCTAATACACGGGGGCGACCATAGAAAGATTTCCATCGCCTCTGCGGGGCGGAAAACACCGAGAGAGGAAGAGCTCTCCGGCAGACAGATTTCTGCCGGGGAAATTCCTTCCCGGGGAGGGGAGATCATCGCCATCAACACCGTCATCAAGCTAGACTTCATCTGGATCATCATCATCCACACCATCATCTCCACCAACACCATCATCACCACTCCATCCCACGCTAATTGTGGGGTTGCCGGAGTGACAGAAACCTGAACCCCCGTTAGGACACCTTTGCACAAGGGAGTATAGGATCTCAGAGTTTAAGGCTATGGTTAGGTTTATATCTAATTACTTTCCTGTAGTTGCGGATGCTTGCAGGGGGTTTAATCACAAGTATGTATTAGTCCAAGTAAGGTCGGTACATTAGCACAGGTTCACCCACACAACACTTACAACACCAAAGAAGAGTACTTAGCTATTTGAAGCGAAAGCACTTGACAGGATTCCCATGTGTCCTCGAGAACGTTTTGTTCTTATAAGTATTTCCACCGGCTTGTCCTTTGCTAAGAAAGGATTGGACCACTTGCTGCGTTTTTTCTTTGTCTTTGTTACTTGCACTTTGTTTTGTTGCTTTATCAGAAAACCCCTAAAAATCCGTTTGCTAAGTATTTACAGAGATTTCCTGCTCCATACCACTAGTCAACACCTTCTGCTCCTCGTTGGGATCGACACTCCTATTTATCGAAAGTACTACGATACACCCCCTATACTTGTGGGTCATCAAGACTATTTTCTGGCACCGTTGCCGGGGAGTGAAGCGCTATTAAAGAGTGGAACTGGTAAAAGGAAACTTCTACTGTGAGTATTGTTTTTTTGTTTCTATTTGTTACTTTGTTTCCAATATGGATAACCCACTTGGTTTTCTGTTTGGGAAAACTACTACCACTGTTAGGGTAGTAGATGAACGACCACCTATTGAGATAGATCCTTTTAAGATACCTACAAGTATTGTTGATCGTGTTATGGATAATTATTATTTTGGGGATGGATCTGTTCACCCTGGTGATCATTTGCTTTTTATCCATGAATTATGCAGGTTTTTTAAGTGTGTATGTATCACAAATGAACAGGTGAAGAAGAAGTTACTCTCCATATCCTTGAAAGGGAGAGCTGAAGAATGGTATAAGCTGCTGAAGAATGGACAATCCATGGAATAGGAGGAGATGACATCTCTCTTTTATTCTAAATTCTATCCTCCCAGTAAGATTCATAAGGATATAAATCTGATATATAACTTTTGACCTCGTGATGGAGAGAGTACAACTCAAGCTTGGGGGAGATTGAAGTTACTAATGCTTAAATGTCCTATTCATGAACTCCCTAACAATATTATTATCAATAACTTTCATGCTAGGCTTTCTCTTCATGATGAAGATTTACTAGATGCTTCTTGTGTTGGATCATTCACACGTATGAAGGAAGAAGCTAAATGGATCTCCTAGACCGTATTCAAGAGAACACTGAAGCTTGGGAGAATGACAAAGGAAGGAAGTCAGGTATAAACTATGATTATGAATGCATTAAATCTTTTATGGGAACTGACGACTTCCGTGATATTAGCAATGAGTTTGGTCTTGATTTCCAAAGTATTGCCAATTGTTTTAAAGCCTTTGCCTCTTACATAGAAATTCCTAAGAAGAAGTGTAATAAGTACCATGCACCTTATAAAGATGTTGTTAGTCACGTTCCTTTTAGAAGCACTGAAGTTTGTACTACTAATCATATTGTGCCTGAACCTTATGTTGAGAAAATACCTTTCCTAATTAAGGTAAAGGAGTATTCTATGATGATTAGTGCAAATAATAAAGGTACTAAGAAAACTGTTGAGCCTGATGAGCAATTGAATATTGAACTTGTGGTAGCTATTGTGAAAGACCTTGTCACTAGAAATATAGAGGATGAGCACATTGTCTTCTGTGAAGACGCTTCTAATATTATCTATAATCCTAGTAAGGCTAGAAAAGCTAGTGTCCCTGTGCTTTCTGTTAAAATTGGCGATCATTTCTATTATGGTTTATGTGATATTGGTGCTAGTTCTAGTGCTATTCCCTATGAGCTTTATAGAGAAATTATGCATGAAATTGGTCCTTGTGAGCTTGAGGACATTGATCTGATTATTCACCTTGCAAATAAGGAAACCATTTGCCCTATTGGTATTGTAAGAGATGTGGAGGTTCTTTGTGGTAAGATTAAGTATCCTGCTGATTTTCTAGTACTTAATTCAGCAGCTAGTAAAAGTTGCCCTATCATTTTTTGTAGACCTTTCTTGAACACTTGTGGAGCTATTATAGATTGTAAGAAGGAAAAAGTTTTAACTAAGTTTGATGGAGATTCTTATGAGTTTAACTTTTACAAATTTTCTAAAGCTCCTTGTGAAAATAGCTTGCTTAATAAAGATTTCAGGATGGAACAACTTGCTTCTATTGATCCAGTTTATGACCTTGGACCTCTTTTTGGTGATTGTAAGTATGCTCATTCTGATGATAAAGTTGTTGCCAGTGATAGTTATATTGCCAATTTTATTCAAAGTCCTACTAAAAGTTATTATGAGAGAGGGAAACAAGGTTTTATGGATATGTTAAGTTTCCCCATTTTATGTTGAAAGCTTTGAAGTTGCATATGTTTTGTCTTCCTATGATAGTGGCTTTTTGTTTCAACAATTTGTTTTCTCATGATACCCCCATGCATAGGAAGTGGGTTAGACTCAAATGTGTTGATTATTTGCTTCTTGATGCTCTTTTTCACTTCAAATATTTATCTCTTTTGGGAGCATCTTTGAAACTTTCAAGCCTAACTTAAAGGCATTAAAGAAAAGTACTTGTTGGGAGATAACCCAAGAGTTTGGTTGAGTCTTGGAAGTTATTATCTCTATAATAACCGCTCTTTATCCTTTTTGTTTTGGTTTTTGTGTCAAGTTCAACTACTTTTGAGAAGTAGAGGAGTTGTGAAAAGTGGCTGTCCTGGGACAGATTTTTGTGCTGCATTGGAAAATTCTTGAGGGAGCTAAGTACTTCGGATGGAGCTGTATTTTTCTGTGCTTGTTCTCTAGGTTGTTACCCAACTTTCATTAGTTTTACACTTTTTTATTTAAGCAACAGAAGGTTTTCGAAAAAATCAATCTTTGCATGTCAGTCTGTTTTGACAGATTTCCGTTATCATTTGCATTTTCCTCTTACATAAGCCTTTGTTTTGATGGATTTCAGTCGAAGTGTGAACTTAAATATTTTTTTTTCTTACACTAATGTTGCCATTGAAGTTTGTGCATTGCCTTGTGAGAAAAGGAATTTCCAGGAGAAGGAGAAAAGGAGTCTGCAGAGTTCGTCTTTGAATAGGTAAAAGTGGTGAAAACAAAAGGTTCGTGAAAACCTAATATTTTTATATTTTTGATGTTTTTAATACATAAGGCAGGTTACGAGATGGAACAGAGGAGGAAACAGAGTCTGGGGTGGCCTCACCCACCCTAGGCACGGGCCCCAACTGGCCGCGCCTGGAGGGGGTGTGAGCCCTCCGAGCTCCATCTCCACCTCGTTTTCGTACCAGCAACTTCCTTATGCATTGAAACTTCGTAATATATAACCCCGCCGGATCCCCCCGAGGTTTGTGCATCGTGTTCTTGTCGTGTTTTCGTTTCGATCTATTTCTGTCAGGAAATCTTCTCAAGTTTAGAGCACCATGGTCTCCGCCAACGACAAAGGCAAGAAGCCCGAGGAATATGATCCTCAAAACCCCAAGGAGGAGGAGATTTTGGTAGGGGATGAAGAAGACATGGAAGAGTACAAGCATCCGGACACCCGCGCTACCGTCGCAAGAATTGGAGTGGTGGCAAAACCTACCAAGCTTAGGAGGACATCACGGATGTCTACAGGATGGAAACCTCCACGTCTTATCTACACTCCACAATCATCTCCTCCTCATACCAAGAAACCCTTCCATACTCTTATACATGAGCATCAATACCAACAGGTGCCCAAAGGGAACTTGCCCTCGATGTGGGATATGCCTCGTTTTAACCATGCAGGGGGGGAACACACTAAGAAGGAAGAGTGGGGGAAAGAATAGCAAGGACTAGGGCTCTCGGTCCGATATGATCATGAATCACATTGAGCAAAATTCGGAGTTGATTCATACTCCGACCTTCGAGATTGAGTATTTGAGGAAACTGATTGAGGAGCTTATCAAGAGAACACCACCACCGAAGGAGTAATTTGTCATCACGTTTGGCATCCCCTTGGCTTGTTCCAATCTTGGGGAAGTGTCGCGATATCACCATCATTATCTTTTATCTTTTACCTTTTTAGATTCATAACTTTGGAAGAGGACTTATTTTATAGGATGGTTTACATTATGGAAGTATCTCTCCTTTAGTTGCTATGTACCCCTTGGTGCGAGTGCCTTTATGGAATATTAATGAGAAGTTTCATCTTTTATTTTTTGCACTTCTTAGGCCCAGTCCTTTTGGGGCTTCTAAACAGCTTAGAGGTGAAAAAAGCCTAAGCTGAAAAGAACTCAATTTTAAGCCTTTTCTCGCCACCGCTGATTTTCACGATTCGCTCACAATGGGAAGAAGCTGGGTACCCCCAGCTTCCTGCAGCTTCCCGAAATTGACCAAAACGGTACAAGTTGATACCCCTTCATTTTGCATTATTTACATAGAAATGCCACCGCGCAACCTCAGTCAATCGAGCGAAACATTTTTTTCTCCGAGCGAGCCAATGATCCAGTGATATCTCCCTCCTCTTCACTCGGGTTTCAGAGCTCCATTGCACGCAAGCCTGCCACTGCCGCCGTCCCGAACAACTCCGGCCACCACACCTCGCCGCAATAAGCTTTCCCTGCCCACCCCGGCCCTATTCCACGGAAAAGGGGTAGCCCGTTGCCACCCCACACCTCGTCAGCATGGATTTGAGGCGAGCTCGATCTCCCTGTAGGCGTGCATGCTTGCTGTTCTGACTCCTCAAGTCTGAACGTGGTCTAGCGGTCAACAATTGACCTTTTGTGAGCACAGATCGAGAAGCAAAATCAGCATTCCAATTGTTCTCTTCCACTAGGATCAAGGAAGGTGATTAGCAAGAACACTGACACCACAGATCAAGTCAGGGTCAAGCAACTTAGAGCTTAGGTTGTAATTAAGAAATTGGATAAAGTCAGGTTAGGTTAGGTTGTACAGATTTTGTTGCTGACACTAGATAAATTCAGAAAGATGGTTGTTAATGTTCAGGGGTATTATAGAACTTTTATCAGACAACTGAGATAACAAGCTGAGATGGTGGAAGCCAAAAATAACTGAACTATAGTTTCTCGCGAGCTTAATTTCACTATAGTTTCTCTAGACAACTCAAGCCAGAGTGGCTTATTCACAAGCCTGAGCCGAAAAGAACTGGGCCTTATTTTAGTTTGCAATCTCTATTATATGATGGATCTTGTTGATCTTGGCATCACTTTGGGAGCATCAAGTAAATCTAAATTGGTTTTGGCAAACCGAGCTCTGGTCAGTAGAAACACTTTTTGAGGTTTGAAAGGAAAAGAGGAAAAGCTTACAGGTATTTTGTATCATTTATTTTCCTTCTTGATTGGATCATAAGCTTAGTATTCTTTATTTAAGATCTTTTGTGTCTTCAAGGAATATTGCATGTTTGGATTTATCACTTGTAGGTTTGCCTATTTCTTTCAACTATTTTGCTTGCTACCTAGCCTTGCTAGCCAAAAACCTGTTTTGAGAGGGCATACTTCTCATGCTTCCAAACCCTTTGAACCAAAACCTATGCCATTTGTGTCCACCATATCTACCTAATAGCATTATTGCTATTCCAAGCAAATTCTCAAGCTTCATCTATCTTTCGAATTAAAAGTATTTTGTTATGAGAAAGCTAGTTAGTAAAGCTCTCACGAACTTGATGGCACACCTTATTTTCTTGCCCCTAATAAACTTGAACCATTATGTCATCAAAGTTGTATATGCTTGCATCTATACGTTGGGATTAGCAGAACCATGCTGTCACGGGAAACACTTTCAACACTTATGGATACATAATTAGTTGATATCATGCTCTTTTGTTTGCGAATGTCAACGGTGTGAAATAAAGAGGGAACTTGTAAGTCCATGGAGTGATGTATGTGTGTTAGAGAAACGCCTGGGCCGCTAGCCTAATCCATGCTTAATCCTGGTGGAAACTTGCAACATCACCATAATGAGCATTATGTGAAGCATCCTCAATAAAAAGCTATGCACGTGGTAAATAAAAAGCTCACTGAGATGCTCATTGTCTGCTTACCTTGTCATTTTGGTTATGGGATAGCTCCTGTACCATGTGAAAGGGGTACCCCGTTGGCGGTTCTTTATGATACACATGTACTTACAATGACAAGAACTTACCAGTGACTAAAGTTGAGTAGCATGAGGAGCGGCCCTTGTACTCAAGGGACATGAGATTTCCAACTTATATTTCGTCAAGCATATACTCCATCCTTGTTCACTTTAACCTTAATCATCTCAAGATGCCTATGATAGGGGCAATGAGGGCTCAAAGCTAGTAACTACCATAATGTTTTGGAAGCTCTTTATGACTTGAAATCCCTGCTTCCCTCTATGAAGGGACCTTTCTTCTATTTCTAAGTTGAGTTAGTAAACCTACTTCCTCTCTATCTCTAGCAAGCATTTGAGTTGTTGTGTTGCAAGCATTCATATGATGATTTATTCACTCATGTTCTTTATCTTCCTTGTTTGCACAAAACTCTTATCTATTGAGTATTACTTTGAAAGCCATCATTGTGAAAAACCTTTTGAGCAAAGAGTACTCCTGTTTTAAAACTTCTTCGAAAGCTTTATTTGTGAAACTGTTTGCCAGCTGTTCTCTGACCAAGAACAAGAGTTTGCCAATTCCAATTATGATTTATATTTATGCATCTCTGTTGTGACTCCTGTACTTGTTGCAAGCTAAGTTATATAATGGTGAGTTGCCTTCTTCTATGAGTTGTGTAATGGTAAGTGTGATGCTTCTTGTCCGTGTTCTTTTATCGACACTTCACTCCATAAACCCGTGGACATGTTTACTGAGCTTAGTTTTCGCTTGGGGACAAGCGAAGGTCTAAGCTTGGGGGGAGTTGATACGTCCAATTTGCATCACCATTCTATATCATAATTTGCCTCTATTCATTGATATATTTCTTATTATGAGGTGTTACTTATGTCTTTCCCTCTGTTTTTACATGTTGGATGATTCTTCGAGGATGGACTGCCGGAGTCAGGTTTCTGATGGAAAAAGAGGTGTTTTGATACACTTCCGCGAAGATCAGAAAAATACCAGAAAAATATTAGAAAATTATATTTTCCCAAAAGACGAAGGAAGCCAGAAGGGAAGGCGTAGCTAGGCCACAGGGGCCCCACACCCCCTAGGCGCGGGTCCCCCTAGGCCGTGCCTAGGATAGGTGTGGCCCACCTGGCTGGCCTCCGACTCCGTCCTCTCGCCTATATCTTCCTCTCGGAACCCTAATACACGGGGGCGACCATAGAAAGATTTCCATCGCCTCTGCGGGCCGGAAAACACGGAGAGAGAAAGAGCTCTCCGGAAGACAGATTTCTGCCGGGGAAATTCCTTCCCGGAGAGGGTAAATCGTCGCCATCAACACCGTCATCAAGCTAGACTTTATCGGGATCATCATCATCCACACCATCATCTCCACCAGCACCATCATCACCACTCCATCCCGCTGCAACAATCATGTTGGATCTTGCATTAGTTCTTAGAGAAAACTTTCTCGGTGTTGATTACTATTGTAGTTGATGCTTGTGAGTGGAACCATTAGATTATTGTTTATGTTCAGATTGTTATCCATCACCATATCATCCTTGATCTTGATTCATATGATGTCTTGTGAGTAGTTCGTCTAGTTCTTGAGGACATGAGAGAAGTCATGTTGTTAGTAGTGGATTTGTGTTGAGTTATTATTCAATGGTTTAGTATTAAAGTTGTGGTGCTATTCTTCTAGTGGTGTCATGTGAACGTCGACTACATGATACTTCACCATTTATGGGCCTAGGGTAATGCATTGTGTATTTGGCTACTAATTATGGGGTTGCCGGAGTGACAGAAACCTAAACCCCCATTAGGACACCTTTGCACAAGGGAGTGTAGGATCTCAAAGTCTAAGACTGTGGTTAGGTTTATATCTTAATTACTTTCCTGTAGTTGCGGATGCTTGCAGGGGGTTTAATCACAAGTATGTATTAGTCCAAGTAAGGTCGGTACATTAGCACATGTTCACCCACACAACACTTACAACACCAAAGAAGAGTACTTAGATTTTTGAAGCGAAAGCACTTGACAGAATTCTCATGTGTCCTCGAGAACGTTTGGTCCTTATAAGTATTTCCACCGGCTTGTCCTTTGCTAAGAAAGGACCGGGACACTTGTTGCGTTTGTCCTTTGTCTTTGTTACTTGCACTTTGTTTTGTTGCTTTATCAAAAAACCTCTAAAAATCTGTTTGCTAAGTATTTACAGAGATTTCCTGCTCCATACCACTAGTCAACACCATCTGCTCCTTGTTAGGATCGACACTCATATTTATCGAAAGTACTACGATACACCCCCTATACTTGTCGGTCATCATAAAGTTGTGTTCATGTTTTCAAAACCTCAAAATCATGAAGCATGCATGGTTGCATTTTAAAACTAATAGAAATAACTTTCTTCTCAAAGTTGAAATGACCACATAACAACATGAGACTTTGGATATATTCCATATTTAAAATATACAAAAGAATTTCTAAGTGAGCTAAAAAGATAAAGGGAAAAATTATAAAACCCTAGAAATTAGTTTGACTCTATCTGAAGCTCCAAATAAAATGATATGAAATTTATAAAATATAGAAAGAAAAATAAAGTCAAGTTAAGGCAATGACTAAAACGAAATAAAAGTATTCTTAAATGAGTGATTATGATAAAGAATAAAATTATAAAGCTAAGAAAATTAGTTTAAACCTTTTTGGTGTCCTAAGTCAAAAGATATGATTTTTATAAGAAAAATGAATAGAAAATAATAAAACAAGACGTACGTGCCATACTCATTTTTTTAAAAATAAATTATATTTTATTAAAAAAATATTCCAAATACTCTAATTGGAGTAAACTATCAAATTATATTTTATATAAATTTTCCAAATTTTTTTGATTCTAATTGAATCAATTTAGAAGTTATAACAATTGATAGAAAAAACGTTTATTTAGATAGAAAATAGAGAGCGGCCACGACCCACTCTCCTTCTAAATAGCCTACCACGGCACCTCTCCCTGACCCTCAACACCTAGTCGCCTACGACCTCCTGCAAGAGAAGAACAAACTGCACGTCCGTTTCCAGTCCATCGATTCTCGACTTAAATTAGCACTAACACAACCTTAATTACCCAATCCATCCGTGCCCTCTTAATCCCGTCTGTCCGCTCTTCATTCCGCCTCAACCAGTGCCACCCAAGAGCCACTAGGCTGCACGAATTCGAGCTTTTCGTCTCGCGGTGTCAGACGAACTCTGGTGTCTATTCCGGTGAAGAAGGACGCCCCCGCACCTCCCTTTCTCCTTTAACCTTCCTAGTTTTCCGTCGTGCATCTCCCTGGCTCTTTGTTTTGATTTCTCGATCCCCAGGTAGACGACACCATCATCAACCAACGCCGCTGTCGAATCCGTCGGGTACAAAGGGACTATGGTCATGTTCCTTATTTCTTTCATCTTCTCTAGACTAATCGCATACATTCATTAGAAAATCATCTTATTGTTTAGTCTGCGACCCTACACAACGATCGTCGGAGTTCTGCTCTGGCTATACTTCATTGCCGCAAGGAGCACCCGGAAGGATCCATCGTCTTGGCTACTACTCCAGTTACAACGTCCACAACTTGATTGACTCCCATTACACACTGTCGTTGCTGCAACACTGTCCCTGAATCACCATCGACCAGCCGTGCCACTACAGGTATGGTCGTGTTGTTGTTGAACCAAGTAATTGTACCACTGTACTCTCTCACGATCTAGATGATCGTTACCTGATGTAGCATGTACTGACGTATCACGGTAGCGTTATTTAGTGTACTGCTGTCTCCATGAGCTTCAATCTCTCATACACAGATGGAACTAGAGCTAAACCAAACTAGCAAATGACCCTAGAATCTAGATGCTTATTAATTCAGTTATGAAATCGATATCCACAAGTAGGAATCTATCACGTGACCGTAACAGTTTATGTCCGCGTGAGTGCGAGACATATTGCAGTAAAGTTGAAAAGCTGAATAAGCAAACTGAACCGGCAAAATGGACTGTAACTGACGAGGACGTGCTAAAGATTAATTTTGATGGATCTTACGATCAGGCTACAGGCAAGGGTGGCTGGGGATTTGTTATACGCGACAACAGGGGCAGGCTCGAGCGTTGGCCTGTGTAGAGGCAGTCCAGACCGCTGCGACATGGGGTATGGGAAGAGTGGTCTTCGAATCAGACTCACAGAACTTTGTACGTGTACTCCAGGTACCGAATTTGATCTTGCTCCTTAAGACATCATCTACAGGGAAATCCGCTCGCTTGTTAGCTTAAATTTCATTTCAGCTAGTTTTACTTTCAGTCCAAGAACTTGTAATAAAATTGCCCATGCCATTGCGGCTCTAAGGGCAAGTTAGACAAAGCCTGTACTGCTGTGGCCAGAGTCGGTCCTGAAATCTGTTATTGTTCTGGTGGCCAGCGAGTTAGCTGAGCTGATATATTGAAATCTTTAGAGTTTCTAGTCAGAAAAAAAAACAGTTCATGTCTATTTCAGTCAAACTTCTAGAATTCATTACTCGAGTTTTCGTAATGTAAATTTAGCAAATTCAGTATCCTTGGATTCAGAATAATGAGTGGAATATAGTGCAATTTTTTTTGCACATTTATATGTAGTAAAACAATAATTTGCACAGAACTTTAGTCGAATATTTTTAACTATAAAAATGATTATGTAATTTTGAGTGATTCCTGATGTATTTAGTTGAAAATTGAACACTCTGACCAATGAAAGCAGAACCAAAATTTATTTCATGACGTACTATTTTCTTGTGAGCTGTGTCGTTTCTAGTGTTGCAAAATGAATTTTTCAATGATCAAAATGCATTAATATGTTTCATATTGCATCATGCCTATACCAAATAATCAGAAAGTAATTTTAGTGACCAGAAAACAATTAGAGTATATTTGCACAATAAAAAGTGACTTTTGCATTCATACATGCGCTTGCATTGTTTTATGTATTGCCAGAGTGCTTATTTTGAGTGCTTGTATTGTAGATTGTACGGAGTGTAACATCTATTATTGCGAAGAGTGTGACTTTACCACCGACTACTAAGGCAAGTGACACCATCATGATTTCCTATTATTTTCTATGCATATAACAATTTTTAGTAGAAATGCATGTATAGGAAAATATTGTACTATGTACTATGCTATGCTATGTCCTATTAGGATATCCTTTATATCTTCCTTAGTGGAAACATCATAGTTATAGTATGCTTAGCCCTGCTATAGATTCGGGGTGGAATACCATATTACGATTATATGAAGTGTTGGAAAAATATATGATTTATATAATAAAACAAATACTCAACGAATCACCTGGGTGGAACGTGGTGGCAACGAAGGGAACCATATCTATGGCTATTTCTTTCGTGTGTGCACTAGAATAATATCACCCCGGGACTTAGAGATTGAACATGTTTCTCGTACAGTGGCTTCCGTGTACAACCACATGCTAAATGGCCCTGGCTTAGTCAATTACATAGTGGAAGTCCCTTGCATTGGTACCTATTCAGGTTAACTAGAATTATGCATTGGAAGTATATCCTTACATTGGTGCCTGGTAGACGTGCTTAGCATTATGTATTGAGAGGACTTTTATGGAAATACTTTGTCATATTCTCGATCTGCCGGTACTCCATTTGGTATGTACTTATCCAGCGGCCACTAGTGGCATCAAGAAGGGATTGTGTCCTGTGGGTAAAGTGTACAACTTATGCAGAAGATCAAATTCTAAGTACTTAGTCGTGTTCCTGGTTACGGACAACTCTGAGCAACTAAGGCCTAAAGCTATGAAAGATCTCGACATTTCAATTTCTCAAAGTAAAATTTGATGGTGTCAACAAGGGATTAGAAGCACTTGAAGTTTGCCAAGGAGTTCAGAAAGTTGTTGAAAGATCAAAACTATTTTAAAAAGATAGGATAAAACCATATTGCTTTCTACAAATGAGCCTAAACTCTACTTAACCAAATATGCATGTATTGATAGATTCCAACTTATTTCCACATAGTAGTGACACTTGCCAATACATTCAAAGTATTGACCCTTTGTGGCTGCAACCTATCATGTTGCAGGTATATTCTATTTGATGAGTGAGGAACGATGATAGGGGTTACGAGTCTGCACCCAACATGTTTGCCTATGGCACATTGTAACTACCTCGGTGAATTACGCTCCTAGTACAAGCCTGGATGATCAGAAATGGTTGAAATAGTACGGTGGGGCCCAAATGCCACTCACAGGTAGACCTTTCGGCCGTCCCAACCATTTCCAAACATCAGGACAAGAACGGGCGGCGTAATCGGTGACGAAGGATCAACTACATACACAAATGAGTATGTATGCAAGCCACCATACAATAGTACATCAGAGCCATTCCATCTAAAAAGAAAGGAAATATAGCAACGCCATACGGCAAGATCCAAATATCCTAGATAGATATAATAGTTTAGGATATCTCCTCATACATCAAACATCAGAGTATCAAGCGGAAGCGGAAGACAAAATCCGAGTACGGATAAGAAGCAAATCGGCATAAGATGCCCCATAATTAAGCACATCCCGCCCACAGATCTCACGGATCCCCGTTCCCGGAATCTCTACACCGAATGATCGTTGCCCACATCGTCCGTCTCTTCCACCCAGTATCCATCTTGCGAGTGTACCTGTTCATCTGAACCAATAATTTATCGTGTGAGACCCTAGGGTACTCAGAAGTCTTTATGCCTCTAAAGGGACACAACACAGGGTGACGCAATTGCAGCAAAAGATAAACCCTAGCAATTCTATAGATACTCGCTAACCATCCGCCTAACCATAGATAGACGGATATCCGTGAATTAATAACAACAGTTATAACGGTTATGAAGGTAATCTCCACAGATCCATCCTCCTTCTCGCTTACCGACGAGGAAGTGGACGAACAACCCCCCCATCCGTTGGCAGTTTTATCATCCATTCCGTGAGTGTTGCACTATTTACTAGTCAGGTACCTAGTCTAGTCAAATTAAAAGCGGTACTTTAGTTATGCTTGTCTATGATCGAGAAACTGTGCTCCAAGTCGTCCATAACCGCAGACACGGCTTTCAGAAAGTTTTACCCTGCAGGGGTGCACAAATAGCAACACACACTCGATATGCCTCGGAAAAACCAAATCAAAACCCAACGAGGCAGTCACGACAAAGCAATTACAGGATTCAGAAATATTTCAGGGGGCCACCCCATTGAGCTACCATAGCGAAGTTAGTGACTCGAGACGGCCTCAAGGTTTGCGTCGGTGGCTGTGAAACGAGGGAACGAAAATGTGGACTGGCTTGTCGACACCGAAAACACTCGCTTTCCTAAATAGCATAAAGGTGCTCCTCGCACAATCTTAAATAAAGCGAAGAAGCATGGCATAAGTACAGGATAGTAAATAAAACCTCAAACTAGTTTGTGGCCCCAGAAATAAGAATGAATCAAGCTCGGCTCGGGGGTTCATAAGCCTCCCGGATGTGGATAGCGCGAATATTCAAGGAACAGGAATCAAGTACTGGGTCCTCGGGACACAAGTGAGCCTGAAAAACCAAATAGCGAATATGGCTCACCGATGCCACTTTCATTAGTTATCCCATTACTACTCAGGTTAAGTTGTATAGGCACCTCGTTATCCATCAGACACTCACATACCCTACACATGCTGTTCTACGACTCGCATGGCTCAAACAACTCCTGTAGTAATGGCTCATGGGATGGAGGAACAAGCTTCGGTGGGGTTTAAAAGTAAAGGCTATGCAATACTTGGGATTCAATTTAATGCAATCGCGACTCAATGATGCAAGAATAAGAACGAGGCAATAGGTACTATATGTATGCAAGCATGTGGTAGTGCTTGCCTGGCAGCTCAGTTGAAGCAAGGGATGGATCTGGGTAGTGCTCCTGGTTCTCTTGATATCTCCCCTGCTCAGCGTCTATTCGGAGAAGAACCAAACAAACAAGGGCCAACATAAATAAAATGCACAAGCATATGTATAAATGCATCAAGCAAACAATCATGCCATGATGAATGATGCACAGTTGGCATGGCAATAAAGTAGCATGGCATGGGTGAGGTGTGGAAACATTAATAAAGCATTTTTATTGAGCTTTGGCCCCATTTTAGCCTCATATTAGTTGCTGTACACATTATATTTATATGATGCATGCTTCAAAGCAAACCAAGGAATGCATAAACAGAAAGGTCTCGTCGAGCTAATCATTTTAGACATATCATTTGTTAAATTTGGAGTTATAAAACAAAAGATATTAATTAATTAAGATAAAGGGGCAAATTATTGTAATTTTGTTTAACTTGGAAAATAAGGTGTTCAAAATATATTTTGGATTGCATATTTGAAATCCTCACATTTTTCTGATTTGAAAACATATATTATTTGTATTATTTGGAATTATATTTCAAAAGTTATTTTAAATCAGAATTAAATTTGAATTTGGTTTAATTTGAAAAAGATTTGAATTAAAAAACAGATTACAGAAAACCTTTTTATACCTAAGCTAAGCTAGCCACCGACACTGTCCAGTGGGTCCAGCTGCTGACTGGGACAGGATGCGCGCAAAAACTTTTAACACCGCGAGCTATTCTAGCCGTTGTCGACAAAGTGAGGCCAGCCAACGAGGTCAATATCATGGCGCTTGCCAACGTGTGCCGGACACGTGGGCGATCCAGGCGCGCTGGGAGGGGGACTGGTCTGTGGTGGTGGGGTTTTCCGGGGGGTCTTTTGCAATGTAAACACAGAGGCTGGTAGGTGGGGTCGCAGGGGTTGCGGGTTTAGGCGGGAAAAACGTCAGGGGCCTAAACGGAAAACGACACCATTGCTTCGCTCGTCTTGACAGATCCGCGCCGACGGTGGATCGGTCCGACTCCCGGCGACGATGGCGACGCATCCGCTGAGCGAATCGCATCGCGGCAAAAACGAAAGACGACGAGGACAGCAAGGGCTACAACTTTCGTACAGAGAGCAACTACGGGGGTGGGCTGCAGCCACAAGGTGGCGAGGAACTGTATGCTGTGATGTCTGCCAGAAGGTGGCTGGCGCTTCTGATTGCCAGGGGCGGAAGGGTGGCGGCGCCTTCTGGTGCACGAGAGGGAAGGGTCCATGTCTAGGGGTTAAGAGGCTCACCAGAGCTTCAGCGGTGTAAGCGAAGGAGCTCGGGACGCAGGGGATCGGCGATGATGCAGACGGCCGGTGTGCTCCTGGTGCTCACGGACACGGCGGCGGCGAGGCTTCTCCGGCGAGGTCCTGCAGCTACCCCGCGTCCTGGACGTCGAAGAGGAGGTGGGGGTGGTTGGAGAGATAAGGAGAGAGGAGGGGGCACATGGGGTGGTCTCTAAAGAAAAAGGTGAGGAGGGGGAATGATCGGGCTAGGATTGCTTCTCTCTTGCCTCCTTGTCCTGTAGCTTAGAGAGGGCAGAGAGGGACCAGGAAGGAGGGGAGCCCGTGGTTAGGAGGGCAGGCTCGGGCTGGTGGGGCCTTGTGGCATGGAGAGAAGAGAGGGGGAGGGGGTAGCCTCGGGTTAGGTTTGGTGTTAGGGTTGGGGGGTAGCTAGGTGGGGTTTGGATGGTCAGGTGGAGCCAGCTAGGTGGGGCTCGGCATGGAGACTAAGGGGAGGGGGAGGCCGAGAGAGAGAGAGGAGGGGACTTAGGGTTTAGGTGAGAGGGGTATGGGGGTTAAGGTTAGATGGGGTATGGTTAAAGAGGGGGGGTATGGTAGATTAGAGGAGATGGAGAGATATGTAGCTAGGGTTTGCTATGGACAAGGACAAGCCAAGACTAACCAAGCTCAAACAAAAACAAGACAAGAAAAGAGAGAGGGATGTGATGATAGGGTGTAAGCTAGATCAAATTAAGATCAAGCTAAAAGGAGTGAGAGATAGATGAGAGATGGCATGATCCAACCAAAAACAAGTAAAAACCAAATGACAAGCAAAAGCTGGTACTTGCATGGCCCATGCAAATATTTAATGCCATGTTGATTCTTGTGAAAACAATGTTATTACATGGCATTATTATTATGCATTCCCAAAATTGGAGTAAGGCCCAAGCAAAAGAATCTAGAAAGAATTCCAAGTGGAGTATATGGGGATGATCACACTGGATTATAATTGGGAATTACTAGTGTGTATATTCCACTAGGTAGTTAATAAGCCCACAAAATATTCCAACATGAGCATAATTCCATGATAATCCAAATGGAAGCTAGGAGAAAGGGTCCCACTCACAAGGCAGGCAAAGGTGGCCATGTGGCTCTCATATATCAATACTGTGAAAACAACATGATGCCAAGATGAGAGCATGTGGAAAAATAATTGGATCCATCCCAACCCACATGAGCTAGAGGTAATCTCAAATAAAATGCAAAGCTCATATTTCAGTTGGATGGTGGAATTATAAGGTGGTGAAAGAAAAGGTGGTGGAGTTAATAAGAGATATGCCCCCAACTCAACTTGGGCATTAAACAATATATCAAGACCCAAATACAATATCAAGAGGCAAATACAATTAATAATGCATATGAGATAAGAACCAAATGGAAAAGGGTTTTATATGATGCTCAAATGCAAGGAGGCATGATGACATGAGCATGATATAATTATGATGCAACCATTATATGTTTGAAGTAGCCATTATATAGACTAGGCTAGTAGCATTGCAATTGTTAGACAATTGGGATGCTACAACTCTCCCCCACTAAACAAGAATCTCGCCCCGAGATTCCTAGGAAAAGAAAACAACACAAGGAGAGGCGGGTGTTCGGAACGAAGGTGACCCTCACGTTCCCAAGTTGAAGAACAACGGAATGGTGCAACCATTACACCTTGCAAAACTTGCTAGACTTGTTGCGAGTCTTGCGTTTTGCTTGAGAAACAATGGTCAGAAGAGTTGAAGGATTGTCGTGAGACAAGAAGGATAGGATGGACATAGCTCCGGTTTTTCTCAAGAACATGATTAAAGAATAGAACCACTTGTGAAAGAAAAGGAAGAGATGATGTATCATGAATAAAGAAAGACACACCGTTAAGATTAACGATTTACCGATACTAGAGAGGATGGACCTTTGTGTCGCCGGAGGAAAAAGAGCTAGATTGGAGAGGTTTGAACTACTATGACAATAGCATCGTAACTTCTCTCGGATTAGAGAAATGAAGTTCGGAAACAATATTGCCTTCAAACAATAGAGTCCCTTGATATGAACAGAAAGATTTAGTTAGACATCGCCGGATTAGATTCTTCTTGCGCCGGTAAGACTCCGAAGGATCACGCATTTGAGGTGCGCGGATATAACTTCCAGAGACGGATGTGAAGCCAGATCATGGTGGAATCCCGAGAAGCAAAGATTATGGAGGATCTGGAGTTTATTGTAGATATACTTATTGCTTTCTTTAGCCTTGAGGCTAACGCAATAGATTTGCGGCTGATGGCATCAACCATAATTGGCTTTACCACCGAAAAAGAACTGATGAAACAAAGAGAGATAGTTTCCTTTCATCTTGTTTGGGGATGTCAAGCACCGGTAGAAAGACGAGGACCGAAAGGAGTTTGCGTTTGTTCCCACCAGATAATTGAGGATTTTGCTCCGTAATCACAGGGATTTCAAACCAAGCCGGGTTCGGGTCCGCTACATAAAATTACATTTAGCAGATTCTACCTACAAACAGGCTGTAGGAATTAAAGAGAATACTTTAGTATACATTAAAGGTTGTCCTGCTCTTATTGATTTTGTTATTGTTGACATGCCTAAAGATGCTACTGCTCCTTTCATATTAGGCCATCCGTTCTTAAGAACTATTAAGCCTTTGATTAATCTACATGAAGGGAACGTGAAGCTTCAATTGCCTTCGCGGGATCCTTTTGTTATTCATTTTCCTAGAAAGAAGAAAGCCAAGCATGACGAGAAGGAGGCCATCACTTTGGATGCCAACTATTTGGGAGTGGGTGTTCCACTCATTTGGCCTAAGTGAGGAACACCATGGTCAAGCTATTGACCATAAAAGAGCGCTTCATGGAAGACAACCCATGTGAAGTAAAGGTTTGAGTAAAGTTTTTAAGTTTTAGTTTAAGTTTTATGTTGAATAAAGAGTGCTAGAAAACTCTAGTTGAGGAGGAGAAGTTCGGTGGTACTGAAATACCTGTCTTATACATGCTGTTATTGGTCAAAAATTTAAGCTGTCATTTTCCCGTCAAAACATGTTGTTTCACTAAGTTTCATTAATAAAGAATTCTCAAAAAAACAGGTAAATTTTGGCGACTGCATAAGGTTTAACGACCAACTATATGGTGGAAATAAAATTTTGGCCGTATAGTTCCGGTCGTGTATTTGTTTCGACATCACCCCTTCAGTTTTCAAAAGATATAGTAGGTTTAACGACCAACTATACAGCGGGAATAAAAATTCTGGCTGTATAGTTGCGGTCATATAGATATCAATTCCTTCGTCAAATTTCTTTTCCAGGGTACAGTAAGATTAATGACCAACTATATAGCGGGAATAAAAATCCCGGCCGTATAGTTTCAGCCGTATAGTTTGCGCCGCCAGGAGGAAACCCTAAGAAATCCTAAAATTTTGCCATTAGACCAACTGTACAACAGGAATAAATATTCCGGTCGTATAGTTCATGCGACCATAAAAACTCCACGGGAAGGTACCCCTAACACCAAAATTTCAATATGTTTTCTATCTTCTACCTCCAAACTCTCTCAACACCCCAGGAGATCTTTATCTCTACTCAATTTCGTTCGATTTATTCGCACACAAGTGATCTACGGTACGTTTCTCCTCTGATCCTCCATTTACTTTTTGCAAATTTATCTCCGATCTGATGTCATTATCAATCTAGGGTGAGACCTATCTTGAACTAACTGCCATGTTTCTCTTGCCTAAATTATTATTTTGAGGAGATTCCTTAGTGTGCTATGATAAAGAATATGTTATGTTTATTACTATTGGATCAAAAAAAATTATTTTTTTGTCTTTATTATTATTTTAGATGATGACACAAGGAGCCAATCGTGTGTGCGTGCCAGCGCGAGTTCTTATCGGGTTGCCGCTGCAGCGCAGGACCGCATGGGGATACGGTTTAGGGATGAGCTCCAACGTGATCGCTTCAATAGGATCAAGAATCGATAAGTGAAGATAACCAAGTGGGCTTGTCCCATTATATTGAATCAACTCGATATTTCTAATGACTTTAATTTACTTTTCAATAGAGTTGGCCTAAAAAACTTTGTATTCCAAGATGCACCTACTTACTACCGGTTAACTCTTGAATTTTTATGTTCTTTGAAAAGCACCGTTAAAACATGGGAAGGAGAGGACATTTCTTTTCGACTTATGAACAACAATCATACATTATCACTTGATGAATGGTGAAATTATTTTAATTTACCAAACAACAATGTTAATGCTTTAAGTTCATCTTTTCATGGCATGTGCCCTTCCCGTGATGATTATTATAATAGAATGAGTTTCACCTTTAGAGTCAACAAAGGGAAGAATATTCAGCATCCTGCTATTCGCTATTTGTTCTATATTATTGCTAACACCTTGCACGCACGAAATCAGTTTACAAGACTCAATGAGGAGGACATCTTGATCCCCGCAAAAGCTGCTTTAAACAACTTGTCACTCAACTTGAACGCAATTCTTGTGGCTACTGATAACCCACAAGTATAGGGGGTGTATCGTAGTACTTTCGATAAATGGGAGTGTTGATCCCAACGAGGAGCAGAAGGTGCTGAACAGTGGTATGGAACAGGAAATCCATGTGAATACTTAGCAAATGGATTTTTAGTGGTTTTCTGACAAGACAACAAAACAAGGAGCAAGTAACAAAAGTAACGAACAAACGCAGCAAGTGGCCCAATCCTTTCTTAGCAAAGGACAATCCGGTGGAAATACTTATAAGGACCAAACGTTCTCGAGGACACATGGGAATTCTGTCAATTGCTTTCGCTTCAAATAGCTGAGTACTCTTCTCTGGTGTTGTTAGTGTTGTGTGGGTGAACCTGTGCTAATGTACTGACCGTACTTGGACGAATACATACTTGTGATTAAACCCCCTGCAAACATTCTTAACTATAGAAAATTAATTAAGATATAAATCTAACCACAGCCTTAAACTCTGAGATCCTACGCTCCCTTGTGCAAAGGTGTCCTAACGGGGGTTCAGGTTTCTGTCACTCCGGCAACCCCACAATTAGTAGCCAAATATACAATGCATCCCCCTAGGCCCATAAATGGTGAAGTGTCATGTAGTCAACGTTCACATGACACCACTAGAAGAATAGCACCACAACTTAAATACTAAACCATTGAATAATAACTCATCATAGATTCACTACTAACAACATGACTTCTCCCATGTCCTCAAGAACTAAACAAACTACTCATAAGACATCATATGGATCAAGATCAAAGATTATATGGTAATGGATGACAATCTGAACATAAACAATAATCCAATGGTTCCACTCACAAGCATCAACTACAATAGTAATCAACACCGGGAAAGTTTCCCCTAATGAACTAAGCAATATCCAACACAATTGTTAAAGCGGGACGGAGTGGTGATGATGGTGCTGGTGGAGATGATGGCGTGGATGATGATGATCTCGATGAATCCTAGCTTGACGACGGGGTTGATGGCGATGGTCCCCCCTCTCCGGGAAGGAATTCCCCCAACAGAAATCTGTCTGCCGGAGAGATCTTTATCTCTCGGTGTTTTCCGCCCCCAGAGGCGGCAGAAATCTATCTGTGGTTGCTCCCTGAGGCTTAGGGTTTAGTAGGGAAGATATAGGTGAAGGTGCGGAGTCGGAGGCCGGGCTGGTGGTCCACACCTGCCCTAGGCGTAGGGTCAGGTGGGCCCGTGCCTAGGGTGTGTGTGGGCCCCCTGAGGCCCTTCTTCGTCCCTCCTTATGGCTCCCTCATTCTTCTGGAGAAATAATATATTTCCATATTTTTCTGGTATTTTTCTGATCTTTGCAAAATTGCACCGAAACGCCTTCTTTTCCATCAGAATCTAGACTCCGGTAGTCCATCCTCCAAGAATTATCCAACATGCATAAACAGATGAAAAATCCATAAGTAATACCTCATAATAAGACAAATATCAATGAATAGAGTTAAATTATGATATAGAAAGGTGATGCAAATTTGGCGTATCAGCTACTTGGAGCACGAATCCTCCCAAACCCAAGGACCAATCACATGTGGAGGCATCATCACCGTTCTTGCAATTGCCTTGGGCGTCGACCTAGGTGAGTTACAACCATTTCTAGGTGAGCGGCGTGTTGCTTTCTCTACTTTAAAAGCTTGTGGAATGCTCACTAGGAGAGGTGGTGGTTATTACTTGCATACTGTTGGAGTTGGGCGTCTCTACCCCGCTCCTTTGCCTAATGGTTTTTCTCTATCGAGGAAGGATGTTTTCTATATGATGTGTAGTTTGAACAACACCAACCTGAGGAGGAGATTCCAGATGAGGATGAAGACCAAGAAGAGGAGCAAGAAGTTCCTGATCAAGAGGAGCAGCCACCAAACTGGTTCGTTACATATCAAGATCTCCAAGAGCTTAGAGGAACTATGGAGGGGATGTATAATCTCACCTAAACCTCCAAGAAACCACTAGTAATTTATCAACTCAATTTGTGAACTAGAGCCATAACTTTTTCCCGCCACCACAATGATTTGAAGGGCTTGTAAAAGCCTAAGCTTTGGGAAGCCTCCCCATTATCTTTATTTGGAGTTTATTTTTAAATATTGAGAGGAATGCTTTTAGTTTGAGTTTATAAGCACTCATGTTGGTTTCCCCAACACTTTATCTTTAGTCATTTTTATTTGTTTTCGAGATTTTCTAGCCAAGCTTTGTCGCCAATTTTCTATTCTTTAACTCTCACTAACTTAGCAAACGGATTTTTAGTGGTTTTCTGACAAGGCAACAAAACAAGGAGCAAGTAACAAAAGTAACGAACAAACGGAGCAAGTGGCCCAATCCTTTCTTAGCAAAGGACAAGCCGGTGGAAATACTTATAAGGACCAAACGTTCTCGAAGACACATGGGAATTCTGTCAAGTGCTTTCGCTTCAAATAGCTGAGTACTCTTCTCTGGTGTTGTTAGTGTTGTGTGGTTGAACCTGTGCTAATGTACCGACCGTACTTGGACTATTACATACTTGTGATTAAACCCCCTGCAAACATTCGTAACTACAGGAAAGTAATTAAGATATAAATCTAACCACAGCCTTAAACTCTGAGATCCTACGCTCGCTTGTGCAAAGGTGTCCTAACGGGGTTTTAGGTTTCTGTCACTCCGGCAACCCCACAATTAGTAGCCAAATACACAATGCATCCCCCTAGGCCCATAAATGGTGAAGTGTCATGTAGTCGATGTTCACATGACACCACTAGAATAATAGCACCACAACTTAAATACTAAACCATTGAATAATAACTCATCACAGATTCACTACTAACAACATGACTTCTCCCATGTCCTCAAGAACTAAACGAACTACTCATAAGACATCATATGGATCAAGATCAAAGATGATATGGTAATGGGTAACAATCTAAACATAAACAATAATCCAATGGTTCCACTCACAAGCATCAACTACAATAGTAATCAACACCAGGAAAGTTTCCCCTAATGAACTAAGCAATATCCAACACAATTGTTACAGCGGGACGGAGTGGTGATGATGGTGCTGGTGGAGATAATGGCGTGGATGATGATGATATCGATGAATCCTAGCTTGATGACGGTGTTGATGGCGATGGTCTCCCCTCTCCGGGAAGGAATTCCCCCAACAGAAATCTGTCTACCGGAGAGATCTTTATCTCTCGGTGTTTTCCGCCCCCAGAGGCGGCAGAAGTCTATTTGTGGTTGCTCCCTGAGGCTTAGGGTTCCGTAGGGAAGATATAGGTGAAGGGGCAGAGTCGGAGGCCGGGCTGGTGGTCCACACCTTCCCTAGGCGCGGGATCAGGTGGGCCCGCTCCTAGGGGGTGTGTGGTCCCCCTGAGGCCCTTCTTCGTCCCTCCTTCTGGATCCCTCATTCTTCTGGAGAAATAATATATTTCCATATTTTCTGGTATTTTTCTGATCTTTGCGAAATTGCACCGAAACGCCTTCTTTTCCATCAGAATCCAGAGTCCGGTAGTCCATCCTCCAAGAATTATCCAACATGCATAAACAGATGAAAAATCCATAAGTAATACCTCATAATAAGACAAATATCAATGAATAGAGTTAAATTATGATATAGAAAGGTGATGCAAATTGGGCGTAACAGCTACTTGGAGCACGAATCCTCCCAAACCCAAGGACCAATCACATGTGGAGGCGTCATCACCATTCTTGCAATTGCCTTAGGCGTCGACCTAGGTGAGTTGCAACCATTTCTAGGTGAGCGGCGTGTTGCTTTCTCTACTTTAAAAGCTTGTGGAATGCTCACTAGGAGATGTGGTGGTTATTACTAGCATACTGTTGGAGCTAGGCGTCTCTACCCCGCTCCTTTGCCTAATGGTCTTTTCTCTATCGAGGAATGATGTTTGCTATATGATGTGTAGTTTGAACAACACCAACCCGAGGATGAGATTCCAAATGAGGATGAAGACCAAGAAGAGGAGGAAGAAGTTCCTGATCAAGAGGAGCAGCCACCAAACCGGTTCGTTACATATCAAGATCTCCAAGAGCTTGGAGGAAATGTGGAGGGGATGCATAATCTCACCCTGAACCTCCAAGAAACCACTAGTAATTTATCAACTCAACTTGTGAACTAGAGCCATAACTTTTCCCGCCACCACAATGATTTGAAGGGCTTGTAAAAGCCTAAGCTTTGGGAAGCCTCCCCATTATCTTTATTTGGCATTTATTTTTAAATATTTAGAGGAATGCTTTTAGTTTGAGTTTATAAGCAATCGTGTTGGTTTCCCCAACACTTTATCTTTAGTCATATTTATTTGTTTTCGAGATTTTCTAGCCAAGCTTTGTCGCCAATTTTCTATTCTTTAACTCTCTCTCTCTTAAAAAACAACAAAAATATTTTTCCATTTATCTTTATCTTCCCTCTTCCTTTTTCTATTCTCCTCATGGTTCTCACATATTTGCAGGAGAGCAATCGACTTCGAGTTTCCAAGAAACAAATAAAAGGGGAAGAGAGAAGTGGAACCAATCATGAGAGGTATGTCTTATGACTCCTCACTTTTGAAGTTTGAGAAACCCATGCTAGTTAGTAGTAAATGTTAAGACATTATATTGGTGGAGTGAGTCTTTATATTGGAGTAAAATTTTGTTTGCATGGGTATTTAGTTGAGTATGTTTTGTTCCGGCTCTTGTAATTAACCAAGTCTTGCCTAAAAATTTGCTAAACAATTTTAATAAGAAAAATTATCACAATTGAAGACTTGGGTGTTGTAGTGTTTAGTCTTGAAAGCTTATTCCTAGAGACACTCAACACCATGGAAATAATGATTGACTTGATAGCTCTCTTTGAAAGGATTTGTTCAATAGAATTAATGTTTAGCGGTTTTTGTGAGCATGCCAATGTTTGACTTGTGAGTCATAAGAATGATATATCTTTATGCGTGTCAAACTTCATGGGATGCCAACAACTCTGCTAGCCTACGAACGATCTTCATGGGGGAAGCTCCTAAATTTCGGCTATGAGTTGATTAAACATTTGTAGCAGCAATGCTATAATGGGTAAGATTCTTGGCATCCTCGTGTAACTGTGTTTATGATGGAACCACTCCTCTAGCTAATATGAGTAATCATTATGCAACAGGAAAAAAAACCTTGCTAATTCCACGAGTGTCCATCACAGTTCGATGAACTAATTATTTTTTGGCATGCTCTCAATTACTTAAGAACTGAAATTCTTGAGGGACAATGAATAGAAAAGTAGTGCTTGAAAAGTATTTACTTATTGATGTGGCAGACTTGAGATACTTTAGTGTATATGCTTTTCATGCCAAACTCTCACACTGTCAATTTTACATGATTATACTTTATTGTTCAAAGGCAAGCTTATGAGTTGATTACATGACATGGAATAGAGTTTACTCATTTGAATCATCCATGCTAACAATAATCTTGCTGCAATATAAGGATTCATTAAAACCCGTATGATAGCTTTCCATTACTATATCTATGCTGAGTTTTTCAGATTAATAAAGTGGAGGAAACATGAGACTACCTATCATGAGTAAGATCATCATCTCGTTATTTCATTTTAAATGCCGAGTTCCTTTTTGATTTTGGTTTTCTTGCTCAAGGATGAGCGAGTTTAAGCTTGGGGAGGTTGATGGTTGTGAAATATAGCCATCCACGTCCACATTAAACTAGATATTATTCATACTTTTGATGAAACATCTCTCTAAATCCTGCCACTAATGCCTAATGATCAAAGGGGTATGCAATCCTGTCTTTCCATTTTCCCTACACAGGAAATGACGTTTGATGATGGGAATCACAACATTAAAGTCAAAGATACAAGATTTCCAACAACCCAAAGAAACTAGGGGTCGTGAAGAGGAAATAGAAGGTTTAATGACCAACTATACAACGGGAATAAAATTCCAGCCGTATAGTTTCCATCGACACCGCTAGGTCAAATAGAACAACTTTCGTGAAGGAAACCCTATATAAAGAGACCTCTCATGATGAGAAAAGAGAACCGAGAAGAAGAGGAGATCAGAAAACACAACACCGAAGAGCCGACAGAGGAATAGATCTAGATCCAATCTCACAAACCCTTCTCCACCACCATAGCCATAGTCCACCACTTGTAATAGTATATCTCATCTCCAATTGGCGACATTATAAGACTATTATTATCTACCTCATGATTTCCATTACAATGTTTATGATTGTTAATCTCATCTCTATGTGTGAGTAATTCTCCTTGGGCTAAGGGCTTCGACCTAGCCATGTAGTTTGTGCATGTTATTTATCATAAATGGGATCGTGTATTAGTTTGTATGACATGATGATTATTGTATCCTCTCTTGTCTCAATGTAAGGACTTGTAAGGTACCCAAGACCCTGAGGATTGATCCAGGTATAGGAAGTATGAGTAATGACTAATCTGTAGGATGGGAACCCCAATGACAGAAATGGTAGTACGACTGTATGTGAGGGATTTACTTGGGATTAACGGTGATGTCACTGCGCATATCATTAGTTCTCTTTCTTCTATGGGTGAGACTAATAGGCTATTGCTATAAGCGGTTGTGGAGGCAATAACAGTTATGGATGCACTACCCACATATAATTATCTTGCTCTAACGATTACACACGTACTTTATTATTACCTTTTATTCCCATCAGATGTTTTGCACATCTAGAGGTGAAACCGAACATCCCAGGCCCTCTCTCTCCATCATCGACAACAAAAGATCGCAAACTCTTGGTTTGGTAAAACACTAAAAGAATTCCAAAACTCCCGAAGGTCGTTAAAATAACTTCACCAAGCTTTCTGCTTCCCGAGGATTTGATAACCTGGGTATACTAGGGAAAAAGAGCTATACTACATCCTTAATCCGGATCAAAGGTATCATCCACCTCCATCCCCTTCATCATTTTCTGATTTCTACAAGGAGGAGGACGGCGGCGAAGCAATTCAGAATTCCATTGAAGCCTCCCTGGCGAAGGAAAAGCCACGGGCGGGAGTGGATGTCGCTGGGAAGGGCATGAAGGGCTCACCAATCGAGGTGGACTCCGACGACAGTGGTGTGATCTGGGTCTAGATATTTTTTAGGTTGATTGCAATTTTGGTTCTATTTACAACGAGTAGAAAATTATTGTAATGGGTTTGGAAAGCTACAATGGGAATTATGGATAGCTATGTTCAGCGCAATAACAGGTGCTCGTGCTTCCACAATAGAAATTGTGTATTTGCCCTTTGCATGCGGCAGAATCCACGTAGATTCCGCTTAAGCAAACCAACAAAGTCAGATTACAACCATCAGAAAAAATAAAGAAAGAAAGGCATAAGATAGATGAACATACACCCAATTTGTTTTAAGCAGACCTACTCGTTTAGACTTCACACCACTTGGTCGACAAATACTATTATATTTTGTTTCGAGCATTCCCACACACAACTAAGAATTCACGGACATGCTTCATATTGGGATCCTACTAGTTCAAACTTCAGACCACTTGGTCGACAAATACTATTACAATTAACAGTAAGGAGCTCAATCTAAACAAACCTAGTTTTCACACACATCCATTATATTTCTAACCTTAGCCCGATGCCCTTCATTCTGCCACTCTAGGGTTTGAATCGTCAGCGCCATGTTTTTGGCATCCTTCTTGCACTTGGTCAGTTCTTTCTCTACCTTGATCCACATGAACCTGTCCATATTGGTAGTTGTGACATCATGGATTTTCTTCTACTACAGTTCAATCCTTGATGCAGTCAGGTCTTTCTCTGCTTTAGCATTCAGGGCCATCACCACATCCCTCTCCTTCACGACTTTGCTAACCTTGTCTTGCGACCTATAGATATCAAAGTGAAGAATTGGTGTGCCATCAAAGACCATTAATCTCATCTCAGAACTGTCAAGAAGTGAGCTAAATAAGGCTTCTTTTAACTCAGTATTCTTCTCCCATAGTTTATCTAGCGATTTATTCATAGATAGTGGCCACTCCGGATCTACCCATTTGACGATGCCGCAAATTTTGGTTGGCCACGCTTCACCCTGTCCTTGACACCCTAAAAACGTCCTGCCTGCGTTGCGTCCCTCGAATGCTACAAATTTAGCGGGCACAAGCTCATGTTTTTACAATGGGGAGGATTGTAACATCCCAGCATTTAGGAACTAATAAAGGGTAGATTTAGGAATATAGAATGTTGCATGCATCTATCTGTGAAAATGTGGGTAAAATTTTCGCCAAATAAAAACCTAAAGTGATCAATGTTTCTTTCATACTTTGAGATTAGGTTTAGTCTTAAAGGATGATTGTTATAAACTTTGATATGATCTTTGAGGAATTATGTGTTTGGAAAGTGAATTTGAATTTTAAACTTGAGTGTTTGAATTATACTTCAAATGATTTAGGAATAGATTTGAATCTTGATTAAATTAAGAGTTAATTATTTTTGACTCAAACTTTATTTAAAAAAAAACAATTAAGAATATGAAAACTTATTTCATATTATCAATATATAAACAAGTTACAAAAATGAAATTTATTGAAATCATTTCCAAACTTCACAATAACAAATGAATAAAGGATAAGAATATATCTTTATTAAAAATTATATAATCTTTATTACAGAAGAATAAAATGAAGATTACAAAATAATAAAATGAAAATTACAAAAGAATAAGAAAATTACATTGGATTATTCTATAACTATTCTATAAAAGAAAACCTAAACTAGAATCTTCTTCTTTATATCTGTACCTGCAAAACAAACAGAAACTAAATAGAAAAAGGAAAGTTAGAGTTAGAATTATTTTTCTCTCAGACATGTCAGTGAGGTGCACTGAACAAATTCATCATTGAGAAATTTATAAAAGGGGCAAGTTTCACCAATATGAAAGAATTCATCTTTCATAAATTTTAAGCCAGAAGTCAAATGACAGCCAAGAGGGGCAAGTTTCACCAGCCAGGTGAAAGTAACCAGATAACAGTAAGTTTCAAAATTCTGAACATATCCACAGGTGCACAGCAAGCACACAAGCAGGACACACAACTAAATGCATGTGTTGTCAGTCGACCTCCCAAAGACAGCCCCAAACTCACAAAACCACTAGCACAGCCGTGGAGAGGCACTAGTGCATCTCTCCACTGCTTGCACACAAGAACAACCAGCTTAGACAGCAGCTTACCAAGCACAACCGCCAAACTAAACCACCAAAGATCAACCAAGCATCACCAGATGGTGACATAAGGAGGGGGAAGGATCAGGTGGACAGCAAGATCAAGTCCAGGAGCTAGGAGGAGCAGGCTAGCTCAAGGTCAAGCACAGAAGCTCAGCAAAACAAGATCATCATCACCACTTTACTCCACAAACATCAGATTCTGTGGTGAGTATCATAAAACCTTCACATGATCTAATCATATCATTTAGACAGAAGCATGTGTTGTTTTATGAAACAAACTCTCAGAGAACACCCAAGTGGGGTGAATCCATCATGGAAATTTTAAACTCTAAAAGCAAACAACAAAGTACAAGGATCCAACCAGAGCTTAGAACAAAATCATTGCTCTGGTTGTTAGGCTATATATTACAATTCAAGCATAAATATAGCTATGATCTATTTCTAGGCACATCCCTAAAGAAATGGTAGCACCTTAGAAACTAATCTTTTGGATCCAGATAATGATCAAGCTTACTATCAATTTTATCAAGCTTTGATTCAAAAACAATAGCTGGTACCATTACTAGGACTATCTATATGAATCAACTAGATAAGGTCCGAACCCCTAAGCCTCAGACCAACATCATTGGTCTTAGGGAATTCAGGAAAGAGCATTTCTATTTATCTTATAAATCCAAGCTTGATTTAAGCTTAAACCAACCCAATCAATGAATAAGAATCAATCTTGTGTGCCATACCAAGATGGTGTCACAAGAACAATTCTATATGAATCAGGATAAAAATCCAATCATCACAGATTCAACAAGTTAATCTACTAATCATTTTCCTATCAGGAATCATAAATAAAACATTCCAATGTTTATCTGTACTGTTTGAGATCATGATGAACTCAAACCACATATTAATTTCTAAGCCAACAGCACTAGGACAGTGATTTCATCACACCATAACCATGCTCCTAAACCATGAAATGACAGTGGAAGGTTATCAAGTCACTAACTTTACCAAGCATGGTTCCAAAGCAACTATACCATCTGAATCATATGCAATCCAAGCATAAAAGCATCTAATAAGCCACCAGAACCATCATAGTTCATCTCAAGCAACAAGCCTCAGGCCAATAATCATTTAGCATGTTTACAGACCATCCAGACATAATCTAATTCATCCAGTATATGATCAACCACAGGATAAGAACCCTAAATGGATAAATCATCCTAATCAAAAACCAGACAGTAACCAGAGAGGTCACTGCCAACATCCAGCATGGGATGAGCGAGCACAAAGAGCACAAGGGGAGAGGAGAAGAACTCACCAAAGGTCCTTGCTGGAGACTAGAAGAGGAAGCAGAGGGGCCGACGTACATGGCGGCACAGGGAGCACCCTAGGGGGGGGGGGAATGGCCCAGGTGGCATCGCCGTGAGCGGAAGATGGGGTTCAAATCCCTAGCCACGGGGCCGATCTGTCATTGGCGTAAAACGCCAAAGGGGTAAGGGGGCTCGCTGGTCGTCGGATTAGAAGCGGATCCGACGGCTCTGCGTCATCCTCCTTCTCTATCTGCGCAGGGTCGAACGGAAACCCTAGCAGGGAGGTTAGGGCGAGGGAGGGGCTCACCAGAGGCGCGAGGAGGCGCCAAAGATGGTCGGAGGCCAAGCGGCCCACCTCGGCGAGAAGAACGAGGGGCGGAAGAGGGGGTCTCCGCTGTAGGAAGGGCCTCGCGTGATGGGGACTGGTTCGGATGCCATGGGGGATCATCGGGGAAAACTTCCAGGAGCTCCTGCCTGCGGGAGAGAAGGTCGGGGAGGTTAGAATAGGGGTGGAGGAGATCAGCTATGCCACATGTAGTGGGAGGAGGAAAGGGGAGGAGTGAGCCTTGCTCATTTCTTTGCCATGGCCAAGGTGCCCACTTTTCTCTTTCTCTCAGGAAAGTCAGGGCTAGAGAGGAAGAGGGGAGCTCTGGGATGGTAGGTGGGTGGGGGAGAGGGAAAATGAGGACCAGAGAGGCACTGGGGTGGCCTCTAGACTTTTATCCTGAAGGGGTTGGGTGTAGGGCTTGAGAGGGGGAGATGGCTAGGGATTGGCTCTTAGGGGTGGTGGAGTGGTCGTGTGGGACCAGTAGCTTATCCAGGGAGAGGGGGTATGGCTGTTGTTTGCTGGGTTGTGCAAGATATTTGCTCCAAAGGGGCATTTCTCTCTCTCACCCTCCTCCAAGCACTAGGGATAAGGCAAGCGGGAGGTGCTAGAGTATCTAGGGCTACTGTACACGACCAGGAGGGAGGGGTATGCTGTGCACTTGCTTGACCAAGCTTGGTGAGAGATTGTGTTGGTTTAACTCAAGTTTGAATTGTGTTTGCAAGAATTGATCAAAAGTATGCTTGTGAAGGAAGTTGAGAAATTCCCATTGGTTAAGGTGGGGAGAAGATACTGGTGTGTGTATGGGTTCAAAATATAACCTTGGGAATTATTTGAGATTTTTCAAAAGAGCTTTAGTCCATTTAAACTCAGTTATTCAAAAAGTGTAGAAATATATTCTAGAAGGTTATTTGATATTTTTACATTGGACAAGCTTGGTTTTTTATGTGATATGGACCTAAATACCATATTACACATTGGAAAATTTTATTTGAATTTATTGAGGTGGAAAAGTATTTTTAAGGAATTGTTTCTTGTTTCTGCCATTTAAGAAGAAGGGCAAAAAGAAATAATAAGGAATCTCAAAAATATTTATTTTTGAGTTTGGAATATTGGGTATGAGGTAGAGAACTCAAATGTGCATTGAGTTAACAAAGTGATTTGGAGAAAAGCAAACTTGTCTTTATGGGAGAGATTTTGAGAATTTTGTAAGATAATGAATTTAAATAGTTTTAGGTTCCAAATAATTATGGAAATTATTTGGAGAAATTGTATATCCAAGTAGATGATGTGAACTTGATTCATACATCATTGTCCACTTAGGTTTTGAAGGATTTTGGTGAGAGGGGAAGAAAACTAGATTTGGGGGAATCTAGGGTTTGGTTATTTTTATGCCACTAAAACATGATTGTATTTGTGAGATCAGAGCTCACCTTGGCACAAGGGATAGATGGATAGCTAGACAAAGTTATAAAGATGATCAAGAAAGCAAGAGTTGGGCTTGGTTGCATTTGAGGTTGTCTATAAGAGATGGCAAACTTTGTTGAAAATAAGGCTGCCATAGTAGATACATCAGGTAGCCTGCTAAACCATGTGGGTTTAAGAAGCACAAAGCTTCAATGGGAACAAAGGAAGTGATGTTTGATAGGCCATGGTTAGTAGATCATAACCATGCAAAGATTTGGTCAATGGGAGGTGGCATATAGATGTGAACTTCTACCAAACTAGGCAAGATGATAAAGTTTGCAGAGAAGATTATTATCTTGACTACAAAACCATCAGGGGAGAGTGGGAATTAGAAGGGATTAGCCAAGGTCAAGAGTGGGATTTGGTAGTACTAAAGATGTACTACAAGATGGTTCAGGTACATTCTCAAGAATTAATATAGGTTGGAAAAGGTATATCTCCAAAATATTGAATCTAGATAAGAATTCCAGACTTAGCCATTTTGGCAGATTTAGGGTTTTAGACTAGAGTGCAAGTGTAGATGATTTTGAGAGGATGCTAAGTTCCAAACTCATGATCAAGGAGATTATGTTGAAGTGTTAACTAAGTAGATAGGATCCATGTTTGGATTGGGTCTCCATTGAGTTGGAAACTATCAAAGGGATTATCCCTGATTGATCTGATTAGGAAATGAGATGATCACCTTAGTGGCTTAGGATAGATACAGATTTGGATGCTTGATATGAGATTGATGATCACAAGCATAGATTGGGTCCTAAGGGATGAGCTACTAGATTAGCTCACTCTAGTTCCTAAGCAAACAATGCAATCAGCAGATCAAGGCAATTCATCTTATCAAACTTATCCAACTACTACTAGGGTTACCATCAAGCCTAGCTTGAGGTAGGGATGGGTATTTTGAATTGGTTATGTTTTGAAGTAAGATAAGTACCTCTTGGTATTTCTACCAAGATTGGAATGAAGAGGTTTTGAATAAAGGTTATGAAAAACCTAGGGGTAAGAGTAGTTGAGAGTTCTGTCTTAAAAGCATAAGGACATTATATTTTAGTTCTCCATGGTTTTGTTAATATAACTAGTAGAATATTTTTGTTTTGTCAAAGTCATCTTGGCTCAGGTTTTGAAATGCCAGCACATTTGAGAATATGAAAGATGATCCAAGACATCTCTTTTCTAAAAATAGCTTTTGTAAACTAGTGTTGAGATAAGAAGTATAGCACCTAATACACAATTAGTTGCAAGAACACAAGCAAGCTAGTAAACAAACATTGCACATGTAACAAGAAAAAGATTTTGTTCCCCCTGTTTTTTGCCTTTTGGACAACAATTCAGGGTTGCTTAAATTTGGGATGTTACATATATGGTATACGACGTTGTACAACCTTTTGTTTTTAGGAAAATGTAACATCTCCCATATCGGACAAACACTTTACATGATATATCCACCCAAACCATCGAAACTGCCTGAGTTTCCCATCTGGTTCTATCTCTTTAAGGAGTACATCAGACTTGTTTTAGTATGTAGGTTCACTCAACTTTGGGATGAATCTACACACTAAAACAAGTCTAAATTCATTTTCTTCACAAACCTAAAACATCTTATATTTTAAAATGGAGGGAGTAGAATCTATCTCTTCTAGGAGTACGTACATCAGACCTAGAATCTTTTACCCTGACAAAAATCTCTTCCGTGCTAGCGGATATTATCAGGTTATTTTCTTTCTTCTTGGCATGCTTTCTTCTTGATCTTAATGTATCATATGGATCGCTGTAACCTAGCTTGGCCGTTGCTTTCCTATGGAGACCGGGGAGGATAGATCTTATTCTTCTTTTTATATAATTCCTTGCTCATTGCTCTCTTGTCTCAATCACATGAAACTTTTTAGTGCTTCTATATTTCTGTAAAGTAAAAGAGAACAACTGTTTAAATTTGGTACTACATAATTCACAAATCTCTAGATTATTTTGGTGATTAAGAGCCTCTTTTAGCGATATATTGTGGCAATGTAAAACGCCCTATCTAAACTTTCGTAGTCCTACTAAGTACTTAGCTTTAACTTTCTAATTAAAGCTATACATGGTGAGATGTGTATTGCTAGTGTAGGCTACGCCATTAAAAATTGACTATAAAGTTCATATAATTTTAGCATCACTGCTCTGTACTATTTCTACGTCATTACAATTTGATAGTAGTTTCTTGTGATAGAAAATTCAGTAATAAGAAAAATATACAATTTCAGTGGTTATATCAGTATATAATATTGCACCGTGTTACCTGGTATTCATGCAGCAGAAACATATCCATGTTTACGAATCCCAATTTTCTAAGAAACCGTTCTTCTGAACAGATTTACTCTAGAAAGCAGAAAAAAAATCTATATGAGAAGTGACACTAGTATAGTGAAAATTAGTGATGCATAACAAATAACCACAGACAACATCAAATATTAACCTTAAAGCAATATTACTTCCAAGAGAATCCAAAAAACAGATCTTTTCTCCTATATCCATGTCATTATAATTTAACTGCAGTTTGTTATGTCAGAATTATCAGTAAGAAAAATATAACTAACTTACTTTTCTTTTATCCCTGCAACATACTAATGTGCATACTGAAGTGCGATGGATCGGGAATGGATGATTAAACCAAGAGCAAGTGTTGAATATAAACATGGTGTCGAGGAATTCCTTTCTTTTGCATACCGTGATGTTCCACTTGGTGAAAAGATCCTTTGTCCATGCATAAGTTGTGCAAATAGAGGAAGACAAAGTTTTGATGAAGTGAAAACCCACCTACGATGTGATGGTATTCTTCAAGATTATACTAGATGGGTTTTCCATGGAGAAGAATGTGATGCACCATCTATTGCATTTGCACACGTATCAGAGAACAACAATAATTTTGCTTTTCCTGGTTTTCCTAGGAATAATGTTGTACAAGATGGCCAGAAAAGAATGGATGACATGATAGGTCTCGTAAATGCTGTATATGGTACTAGTTTCAGTAACAGTTACGAAGCAATATCAAGCCCATCTAATGGAGCTCAATCCGAATTTACTAATATGGAATCTGATGTGGCTGATAGCTCGAATGCTCCATATGAAAAAGGTAATGGAAAGAGATAAAGCTTCTTACATGATGCGAACATAAAGTTGTACAACGGATGTGAAGCATTTGCAAGGTTGTCATTTCTAGTCACCATATATCACTTGAAAGTCTTACATGGTTTGTCACAAGAATCATTCACGGATCTACTTGGTGTATTGTATAAATTACTTCCTCTAGAGGCAAAGATACCAAAGAAATACCATGAAGCCAAAAATATCATTCGTGGTTTGGGTCTTGGGTATGAGAAAATCCATGCATGCCCTCAAGACTGCATGCTTTTTCGAGGGGAAATAGCTAACCAAGAGACTTGCCATGTGTGTGGTACATCTTGTTGGTTGACTGATGAGGGAGATGCTCCAATTTTATCTAATAAGAACAGGAAGATATCGGCAAAGGAGTTGCGGTACTTTCCTTTAATACCAAGGATCCAAGGCTCTTTTCAACTACCAAAACATCTAATGATATGCGTTGGCATGATGAGGGACGCAACAAAGATAATTTTCTGCGGCATCCAGCTGATGGTGAATGTTGGAAAGATCTCGATACTAGATATCCAAAATTTGGTGAGGATGCCCATAATGTACGCCTTGGTCTTGCAAGTGATGGTTTTAACCCATACATGAACATGAGTTAAAAGCATAGTACTTGGCTAGTGATGCTTATTCCATACAAACTACCACCATGGATTTGCATGAAACAAACATCTTTAATTTTGTCAATGATCATTCCTAGACCAAGTTCCCCTGGTAATGATATTGATATATATATTTGCAGCCATTGATTGATGAGATCCAACAACTTTGGAAGGGTGTGGACACATATTATGCTTTGAAAAGTGAATTCTCTATTATCAATGAGTCTCATGATCAGCTCCAAATTCGATTGACTAAGTATGATATCCCTAGCATATCTAAGTCAACATATACTCATGAAGAAAATGCTAGGGTGGAAGATGAGCTTTCCAAAACCTCCACTTCTAAAGGTAAGGGAGTTCTTGATGATATTCTCGCAAGCAAAGATCAAATCTTGGAAAAGAGGGACTTGGCTATGTTTCCAAGTCCAAGAAGAAGAACAAGAAAAAGAATACCAAGAGTGCACAAGCAAAGACAAGCACCATTGAGAAGAACATCACAAAGGAAAAAACTGACCATATTTGTTTTGCGGGGTCTAACAATCCTAATTATGAACTATTTTGTGATTACTATGGTGATGTCTATGCTAACTATGTTCATCCTTTTGATGAATATGTTTCTTGGTCTATTTGGGTTCCAAAGACCCTTGTTACTAACTAGAGAGGACCCATTGAAAAATGGGTACCTAAAACCAAGAAGTAATTTTCTTGCAGGGCTATGCTTCTGGTGGGACTATATGGGTACTGGACAGTGGGTGCACTAGTCATATGACCGGAAGCAAAGAGATCATCACGGAAATGCGACCCAACCATGACCATATTACAGTCTCCTATGGTGATAAGTCTAAATCTGAGGTATTGGGTCTTGGCAAGGTAGTGGTTGCCCATGATATCTCACTCGTGGACATCATGCTTATTGAGACCCTCGGTTACAACTTACTTTCTGTTCGTGCCCTTGGTAAGATGGGCTTTGCTGTTTTCATTGATGGTGATTTAGTGGTCCTCTTGTGGGGCAAGTCTCTAAAGGTCGCTTTCGTTGGGTACTTCGAAAATGACCTGTATGTGGTGGACTTTTTGGGGGGAAAACCACTGCGGGTCCGATGTGCTTATTCGGAAAGGCCGACGTGGGATGGTTATGGCATCGCTGTGTAGCCCATGTCAACATGAGAACTTTGCAAAGTCTTCACAAGGGTGGCCACATCCTTGGACTAAAAGACAATGTTTTCCTTTGCCAAAGATCGTGTTTGCAGGGCATGTGTTGAAGGCAAGATGCACGACTCTCCCCACAAGAGGAAAACTATTGTTTCCTCAAAGAGGATCTTGGAATTACTTCATGTGGACTTGTTTGGTCCTCCATCTCATGCTAGCCTTAGTGGGAAGAAATATTGCTTGGTGTAGTCGATGGTTACTCAAGATACACATGGTTCTATTTTTTCAAGCTAAAGAGTGAGACTCAACAAACTGTCATTGATTTCGCTAATGAGGTCTAGCGTCAACACAATGTCCCCGTATTGGCAATAAGAAGTGACAACGACTCTGAGTTCAAGAACTACGCTTTAAATGAATTTCTAAGTGGGTGATAAGACATCAATATTCTGTTGCGTACACCCCTCAAAAAAATGGTGTAGCTGAGAGGAAGAACCGTACTTTGATGGATATGGTTAGATCTATGTTGGCTGAATGCAAGTCACCATACAACTTCTAGGATAAAGCCATATCTACCACATGTCACTCATCAAACCGACTCTACCTCCGCAAGATTTTGGACAAAACGCCATATGAGATACTTACTGGTAACAAGCCCAACATATCATATTTCTGGGTATTCGGTTGTAAGTTTTTCTTTCTTATCAAAGGAGTTCGTTTGTCTAAATTTGAGTACAAGGCTTTAGAAGGTATTTTTGTTGGTTACGGTGCTGAATCCCACACTTATAGAGTCTACAATAAGCTCTCCAGAACTATTGTAGAATCTTGTAATGTGGAATTCGATGAAAAGGATGCCTCCCATGTGGGGCAAGTTGATGTTTATGATGCAGATGTTGAAATACCCCAAGATGCCATAATAATAATGGGCGTGGGATTATTCCGCCCCATTGGGGAACTCCTTGTGGTGCATCGGGAAGTACAATGCTCTACTCAAGTGGAGCCCTCATCCACACAAGATCAACAAGCTCCTCCTACTGGAGAAACTACTGCACCAACACCACAACCTCCTAAAGATCATTAGTTTTCTAGGAAAACTGGTAGTCCCAGGCCAGACTATATGCCCCCTCCAAGGGGCGGACTATCTGTCCCTGGCACTCCAATAAGCACCAGGGGCAATCAGGACGAACAGGAAGACGCTGAAGATCCCCGGCCAGATTATCCGGGCCCTACCAGGGGAGGATTATCCGGGCCTGGCACTCCAACTCATGATAGGGGCAACCAGGAAAAGCATACTAAAGCAGAAAATTCTAGGCTTGATTATCCGCCCCCACCTAGGGGCAGATTATCCGGTCCTGAAGCTCCAGAACAGCAGCAACCTCCTGTTATGAATGCAGATCAAGATCAAGGGCAAGGTTCTTCATCTCTAGTTCGCAGTAATCAAGTTGTTGATGAAGGACAAGGTAGTGGTGAAGACGAGGTCCCAAATGTTGAAGCAACTTCCCCAATAAACAATAAGGAAATTGAATCTCGTCACAAAACTCGTGCTGAAAGGAACCTTGAGTTAAGGGGTCATACTCTTTACAAGGTTGTAGGTGATCTAAGAAGAAGAGTGTCCACTAGAAGAGAACTTGCTAGCTTCTGTGATCATCAAGCTCATATATCAATGGTGGAACCAAAGAAGGTCTTTGATGATCCTGAAGATCCAGATTGGGTGGTTGCAATGCATGAAGAACTGAATAATTTCGAGCATAACAAGGTATGGAATCTCGTAGAAAAACCCAAAGAGTGCCACAATGTTATCGACACAAAGTGGATTTTCAAGAACAAGCAAGATGAACATGGCATTGTTGTAAGGAATAAGGCAAGGCTAGTGACCCAAGGATTCTCTCAAGTGGAAAGCATCGATTTTGGTGAAATTTATGATCCTATGGCTCATCTTGAGTCCATTTGTATCCTCCTTGCTTATGCTTCTCATCATAATTTTAAATTATAGCAAATGGATGTTAAGAGTGCATTTCTTAATGGTCCCCTACCTGAGTTGGTATATATCAAGAAACCCCCGGGTTTTGAGGATCCCAAGTTTCCGAACCATGTCTACAAACTTGATAAGGCGCTCTATGGCCTTAAACAAGTCCCACGTCCGTGGTATGAGCACCTTAAAGATCTTTTGTTAGACCGTGGATTCAAAGTTGGGCAAATTGATCCCACTCTTTTTACTAATAAGGTTAACGAGGAGCTTTTTGTATGCCAACTATATGTAGACGATATCATTTTTGGCTCTACTAATCAAGCTTTTAATGATGAATTTTCAAAGATTAAGACTGACAGGTTTGAGATGTCTATGATGAGAGAATTAAGGTTCTTTCTTGGATTCGAGATCAAGCAACTTAGAGAGGGAATCTTTATTAATCAAGCAAAATACATACAAGACATGCTCAAGCGATTCAAGATGACAGATCTAAATGGCGTTGCTACTCCAATGCAAACCAAATGTCATCTCGAGCTTAATCCAATGGGTAAAGATGTGGACCAAAAGGTATACCAATCCATGATCGTCTCTCTCCTTTATCTCTATGCATCTAGACCTGATATCGTGTTGAGTGTAGGAGTGTGTGCAAGGTATCAATCCGCTCCTAAAGAAAGCCACTTAGTGGCGGTCAAGAGAATCTTCAGATATTTGGTTCATTCCCCAAATTTTGTTCTATGGTATCCCAAAGGCTCTGGTCTCTCTCTATGTGGCTATACTGATTCAGATTGGTCTGGTGACAAGGATGATCAAAAATCAACTTCTTGTGCATGTCAATTCTTGGGCAGGTCTCTAGTGTGTTGGTCTTCGAAGAAACAAAATTGTATATCTCTCTCAACCGCCGAAGCTGAATATGTTGCTGCTGCAAGTGCTTGTATGCAATTATTATGCATGAGGAAAAGTTTAAAGGAATATGATGTCAATTGTGACAAAGTGCCTATTTTATGCGATAATGAAATTGCTATTAAAATTGCTTACAATCCGGTGCAACATACAAGGACAAAACATATTGAGATTCGCAATCATTTTATTCGGGATCATGTTGCTTGTGGTGATATTGACCTATCTTTTGTGAGCACAAAGAACCAACTTGCTGATATTTTCATGAAGCCACATGATGAAGCAAGGTTTTGTTATTTGAGGAATGAGCTAAATATCGTAGATTCAAGGAGTTTGGCTTGACTACCCTTGCATACTCACTTGCACTTCCTCATGTATTTGGTTTAGATGCGGGCATATACATAGGGGAGTGTGGTCCTAATTGATTGGGCTAACCCTCCACCCATAATGCCGAAAGCAAGAGAAATCATTTCCCTTAATATCATTTTGTGATATGTGGGTCATCGATGAGCATTGGTTTTGAACTCAAGATACATCTTTGCTGTGTCATGCCATGCACTCCAACATGGTGGCTTCGGCCACCGCCCTCTTCCTTAAAAAGAGTTGGGTTTTTATTGGCTTTATTCTTTGGATTCTATTGTTTATCTTGTATTCTTATGGGAACCACACCCAATCTTGGCTTTTAGTTGATTTGTTCTTGCAAGGTTGGATGTGTAGTACCATCTTAGTTTGTTGCTCTAAACCCAAGCCTTTTGTTCTTATCTCGAGCCATTTGTTCTTGCACACAGGTACCATGTATACTTGCGAGGGTTTTTGTTTGGAGAGCTCCGGCCTGAATCTCTGTTTACAGAATATTCAGAGAGGGGCCAGACTATCTGCCCCAAGTGGGGGCAGATAATCTGCCTTGGGCGGTTATGTATTTTAAGGGCCAGGGGTCGGGGGAGGGCTCAAACAGAGCAGTCCTTCCTCCCCCACCCCGTGTCCAGCCCCTAGCCGCTGCTAGAGCCTCCGTCCCTCCCCAGAGTCGATTCGACCACCGGATTCTCCGGGCTCCACCCGGATCTTCTTCCCAGCGCCTCCGGGTATCTTCTCCTCCGAGCTTTTCCTCCAATGAGTGAAGGTAACTCCCTCATCCATCTCTTGTGTAAGGAAATTGTTGTTTTTGGTGGAAACTCGTTGTAGAAGATACTATGTGTTTTCCTTGCATGTTAGATTCCATAGTATTGCAACCCTAGGGCCCGATCTATGTTGCCATGGTGAATCTGGGATGAAATCGAAATTTTTCACAGGGATCCACCCCTAGCATGGCCCGATAATCCGGCCTGGAAGTTCACTGCCTCCTTTGGTTTTGTCTTAGATTCTCATAGTGTGCATAATTGGACCGTGGGTTGTTTTCCTACTGTATCTACCATTCCTCTTGGACTTTTATGTATGCTTATCCCCATGATACCTATCTATTGCTTCTCACAGGTGGTTCCAGTGCCCCCCAAGACCTACAAGCATCGTCCCCATGCCTGTTATCTCAGGCATAACGAAGACGACAAACTAGTTGATGAGACAAAAATACACTTGTCGCAAAGAGAGGCTGAACGGATATCCGAGGCAGCTAGAAAAGCCAAGAAGACCACCTCTCGCATGGGAAAGGGCAAGCAGGCCCGTGCCAACTACAAGTCCATCGACAACGTTGAGTACTCTGCTATTCGCCACATTGATTGTTATGCTGAGGCTGACAGTGATGGTCCTCCAGAGGATAGTATGTTTTGGTCCCTCACTTCAGGTAAATTCATGATGATGTTTATGCTACTCTCAAGATACACCCTATGCATCCTATGAATTTGACTGAGGCTCAATCCAAGGCAAGACTTCGTGAGGCTTTGGACGTGACTGGTAGAATGGGGATGCACAATCTTATGACCTTACAATGCCACTATGACTCCTCAGTTGTGAAGCAATTCTTTTCTACCCTTGTGATTTGCGGAGATGAGCTTCGCAGCATGAAGTGGATGACTAGGACCACTATGATTCAGTCGGATTTCCGCACTTTTACTTTCCCTATGAATGTGCCACAAATACCGAATCATCTACAGGGTACAAGTTGGATGTCATGGATTATATCTATCATGAGATGACTGATGCAATGTTCAACAGGCTCTCCATCCCTTTTTCTCCCTATATTATGATGCTTATCAAGCACATGTTGCCACATGAGGAGTTTGGTAGCAATTTGGATGGAGTGCACAAGCCCAAGAATATCTACAACAAGGCATAGAAGACCTCTCACCCTTCCACTGCTCCTGAGTCTTTCATCTGTGATGCACGGGCTAGTGGTCGCCGGCCCACGGTGTCTCCTATGGCCCGTGAGGTCAAGCAGATCAACTGGTTTCAACTTCACATTCTTTGCATGGGCGTCGACACTCACAAGGGACAGTATGAGGCCTACCGCCAGCGCCATGTGATGGCCCAAACCTAGCAGCTGATTCTCCACATGTTTCTGGGGCGTCTGGCCATACTCCTCCCCCTCCTGCTCTGGAACCATATGCTCAGTGGAACACCTCTAGGATTAATTATGGAGAGCTCGAGAGTCACCTATTTCCTGCACCGCCTAGGGCGCCTACTCCTCCAGCTGCTGATGATGATGAGGAAGAGGAAGAGGAAGAGGAAGGGGACGGGGATGACTACGACGATGACGGGGAGGACTATCATGAGTGATCTCTTGGGGCGCTAGCATCGCTCTTATTCCTTTTTGGCATTTCGATGCCAAAGGGGGAGAAGTAGTTCTATTTAGGTCTCGGATTTGCATGGGTCAGACGCAAGCATCTGCTTTTGTATCATTCGTTTTATTTATCGGTTGCTTGTGCCCCTTTAGTGTTGAACTTCTATTTGTGCTTGGTTTTGTATGAGACTATGTAATGTGTGAAACTATCTGTGTGGAATTCTGTGTGGGAAATCTGGATTTCTGGATTTATCTATGTGAAACTATTAGTATGGAATTCTAGATTTATCTATGGAGTGGAAGTATCTTGATGTCATATGGAATTCTGGAATCATATATTGATGCATCAAAATGGTGGCATTTTTTCAAGGCCTAATAGTCTCGCTTATTATATTAGCTTATTCACATCCCGGTGGTATGAATTGTTTTTCCTAACTCATCTTTATTATAGCCGTCAATCTTATGAAATTGGCTTTCTCCTTAGTGTGTGCATTTGTATTCAAATGCAAGTTATTGATATGCACACATTTAGGGGGAGCCTATTTCATTTCTTGAAGATGATGTTAGTAGGTTTTATTGCAAATCATAGTATTGTCATCTAACACCAAAAAGGAGGAGATTGAAAGAACATTTCATGATCCCTAGTGTTTTGTGTATCAGATAACAATACCAAGGATTATTTAATGTGTGTTGAACTGCTGCAGATCTTAACAATATGAAAAGAGCCTCAAAGTGGTTTGGGGGGGGGGGATAATCCGCCCCTCCCCCAAACACAAAGGGCGCAAGGGCGCGGCTCTGTGTGTGTGGGGGGGATATCTCTAGGATTGTCTGGCCAGGGCCGTAGTTTTTGCCCAGGACGGATAATCCGCCCCTCATGGGGGCGGATAATCTGCCTGATGGGGATATGCCAAGTGGGGTATACCCAGCAGGACGTTTCCTATTGGCCCAAGCTGCCAACGAGTGGGCCTGCAGGACGGCGACTGGATCAGACCCAACAAGGAGTCAGGCGACTGGAAGATGAAGGCCTAGAAGAGTAGCTAGGCCCAGTCGGATTAGGTCAAACACCCTCCGAATCCTTAACTAATTCAGTTGTAGATCTATAAACCCTAGCGAGGTGAGTCTATATAAACCTCCCTAGGGTACGCATAGAGGACACGTTACATCATACACCCCCTGCGACTCGCCGCCTAGTCGCCGAGCTCGTCCTTGTACTCTCTCATCAATACAATCTAGCAGGAGTAGGTCTTTACCCTCCGGGGGGCCGAACCTGGGTAAAACCCTGTGTCTCCGCCCTCATCTCGCACCGCAGATGGCTGGCAGACCTTGCCCCTCGTTCTACTACTCACTGCCGATTGCAGCATCTGCAGTGGCCATTCCCACGATAGTGGCACCCACCCGTGGGGCCTGGCTGGTCAGGCCGGTGTTCTGCGGCGAGATCCAATCTGCCAATCAAAGAGACGGTCGCCACCGGCCGCATGATCGCGATCGGCGAGATCCTTCAGATCTTGCGAGCAGATACGTCCCGGCGGTGCGTCCCGTCACGCACAGCGTAATCATGCCGGTCGGCATGATCAGCCTCTTCGTTGGCTTCAATGACGTCATCTTCTCGGAGGACTCGGCTCGCATCCGCAAGTCGCCACCGTGTGATCGGCTCTCTGAGAGTCAGATCCGCACCATCCACCGCCTCACCTCCGAGTACGACTCGGCCAACAACAACATGGCCAAGACTAGCATGGTCGCGGATGACACAACACTCAACGTGGCCAAGACTGGCGACCCCGGCGTCAGTCGCCGAATCCATCATCACCGTATCACCTGCGGGCTCCATCACCCAGGTCTCCAACATGGGGGACTTCGAGGACCATTCCATCATTGGGATCTTCAACTCTGATTCTGGATCAGAGAACTCCGGCGACTTCCACGCCAGATCCGGTCGCTACGTCACGACCTACATGGCGAGCGGCACGGACGCCCCGTCATACCCCTTCTCGATGCCGATCCCGCCGACCGTGATGACGATGGAGGTCGAAGAACTCTGCCTGCGACTGGAGGACGTGGTCCGCAAGGAACAAGCAGAGCGCGAAAAATTTCTCCTCGAGCAGGTAACGGTGCAGGAGCTCTCGTGCTACCACCAACTCCGCATCAGGTCGCGCCTGAACCCCATTGTTCAAGGCCGCGCCCTGAACTTCGACAACGAGGGCGACCCGGCCCGCATGGCCGATTGTGTGATCTGCGACCACGTGCCGCTAGGAGGAAGCACTCGACCCCCACCAGGAGCATCATCGAACATCGCTCCCCCACCACCGCCCGACCACACGCCCCTCCAAACCAACCGAGGATCATGATCTCCATGCAGGAGCGGGACGCGGACGACCTCCTGCTGTTCTCTACTCCGATGGCCAACGTCATCACGAGTCGAGCCGCGGTCGACAACATCAACGTAACCAGGAAAGGCGCCCTGCGGATCTAGTACGCCAGGGCCTTGCTGGCCAAGGCCATCGAGCAACAAGCTACGAGAGAAGATTCATGGGGATGCATCTACTCCCGCTCATCAGGAAGCAAGGCGGCCTCGAGCGGCCGCCCGACAATGGCAAATACTCTCAATTGCCCACCCCCAAGCCCCTGCAGCTCCAGGCAACGACCGTCGACCAACGAACGACCGTCGACCAACGAACAACATGGTTGCTGCCAACAGGCAGCCAGTCGATGCGCGGACCCACATCATCAACAACTAGAGCTGGCGCGCACGCCAGCCTGACGAATTGAGGCATACCCTCGCCAACCATCGCGACGGCGAGCCAAGGGGATCACTCGGCCGAGTCGGCCCCCAGTGCTTTGGACCAATGATCCGAGGCGAAAAATACCCGGCAAACTTCAAAGCGCCAAAGGAGATCGAGAAGTACAACCCCTCATACGACCCATCCGTGTAGCTGGCCATGTACCTCATGGCGATGGGAATCGCCGGCCACACCGACCTACTCGCCGCTCGCTACCTCCCCTTGATGATGGAGGGAGTGAGCCGGCAATGGATCAACACCCTCCCCGCGGATAGCATCGACTCCTAGGAGGATATGCACGACGCCTTCATCAGGCACTTCGAGGGTTCCTACACCCGCGCCACCACCATCGAGGACCTGGAGTGATGCGTCCAGGGACACCGCGAGTCCAACCGCAGCTGGGTCCAATGCTGGCAGGACCTGTAGTTCAACGCGGCTGGCATCCACCCAAACACCGCAATCCATTTCTTCAAGACTTTGTGCCGCTACGAGCCCTTGGTCGCCAAGCTCAAGCGGGTGTACAAAACACTCCACAACATACCGAATCTCCTCGAGATCGCCAAGCGGTACGCGGAGGAGGACCCGAACCAAGAAACCGACGACGAGTCGGGAGGAAACCGCCGCACGAGTGGCCACGACAATGGGAGAAGAGCTGAGCTACACTACAGCAACACTCGCCTCACCAGCAAGCGCCACAGCGACGGGCGAGTTGACTTCGTCGCCAACGTCGGCTACGCGCCACGCGAGCCCAAGAGCTTCCACCGCGACGGATGCCAGCGCCACGACAGCGACAGCTACAAGGCAAAACCAAGGTTCGACCCTGCAGCTCTTCTCAACTTGCCCTGTGTGTTCCACATTAGGGAGGGGAGGCCCTCCACGCACACGACAGTCGACTGCCACTCCCTGAAAGAGATCGAGAAGGCACGACGCGCATGGGAGGACCCCAACAACCACCCGCCAAATGGCAGGGCATTCGGCAACGACGTGGGATTTCTCCACACCTTCACTGGGTTCAGCACCAAGCGTGAGAAGAAGGTCATCACCCGCGCCGTCGTCATCAATGCGGTGTCCCAGGTTGATGTCCCATGCTTCCTCAACTGGTCCGAGCAGCGGATCACCTGGAGCTGCGAGGAACACTCGCCACGGATCGAATATCCGGGGTGAGTCGCCTTGGTGGTCAAGCCCAAGGTGGGAGACTACTGGCTCCCCAAGACGTTGATGGACGGTGGAAGCTACATCAACATTCTCTACCTAGACACGTTCAGGCGACTGCGGCTCCTGCAGTCAATGATCGAGATGACCTACACCACCTTCCACGACATCGTCCCCGGTTGGAAGGCGTACCCGATTGACAAGGTGATGCTTCTAGTCACCTTCGGCACACTAGAAAACTTCTACACCGAGCGGACCGTCTTCGAGCTGGTGCCCTTCAACAGCCCCTACCACTGCATCCTGGGGCGTCAGGAGTTTGCCAAATTCATGGCAGCGCCCCACTAAGCGTACAACGCGATAAAGCTCCCAGGGCCGTGCGGCATCATCACCGTCCACGGTGACCCCTACATGGCCGCAGAGTGCGAGGCCAAGGGCGCTGACCTCGCCGACACCGTCATAGCCGCAGAAGCCAACCACGCAGAAGAGCTCGCCATGTACACAAGCAGGGTCAACAATGATGACCCCACAATACTCAAGAAGCCCAACTCAGAGGGTGGCGGATCAACCGCCTTCGAGGCAACCACGCACACGCGCTTCGTCGAGCTGGTCCCAGGCGACTCTAGCCAGACGGTGACGATCGGAATGGGCATGAGCCCATCATAGGAAGGCGCGCTCATCGAGTTCCTCTGTGAGAATCGTGACATTTTCGCATGGAAGCCATCTGACATGGCTGGAGTCCCGAGGGAACTCGCTGAGCACAAACTCAATGCCGACCCCAAAGCGCGACCCATCAAGCAGTCGCTGCGGCCCTTCAATGAAGAGCGCCACCGAGCAATCGCCGAGGAGGTGCGGCCCACTACCGCAGCTTCATACGGCCAATCAAGTACTCCAAGTGGCTGGCAAACCCAGTCCTGGTCGAGAAGAAAAGTGGGACCTGGAGAATGTGTATCGATTACACAAACCTCAACAGCGCCTGCCCAAAGGAGCAGTTCGTCCTCCCACGGATCGATCAAATCATCGACTCGACCATGGGCTCGGAGTCGCTGTGTTTCCTTGACACCTACTCCGGTTACAACCAGATCAAAATGGCAGTCGAGGATGAGGAGAAGACGGTGTTCAACATGCCATTCGGAGCATTCTGCTACACCGCCATGATGTCCGGCCTCAAGAACGCCGGAGCGACCTACCAGAGGTGCATGAAGGAGTGCCTTACGAGCCAAATTGACCGCAACATCCATGTCTACATCGATGATGTGGTGGTGAAATCCACTCGCTAGGGCGATCTACTCGCCGACCTGGCCGAAACCTTCGCGAATCTGCGGAGGTACAAGATCAAACTAAACCCAGGAAAGTGCACCTTCGGTGTACCTACTGGACAGCTGCTGGGGTGCGTCTTCTCCAAACGAGGGATCGAGGCGAACCCCACCAAGATCAACACGATCCCCCGGCTCGGCAAACCCGAGTGCCTGCGCGACGTCCAGAAGTTGGCCGGGCGAGTCGCGGCTCTCAGTCGCTTCATCCCCCGGCTAGGCAAGAAGGCAATGCCTCTCTACCGCCTAATGCGCAAGAATCCCACCTTCTAGTGGGACAAGGAGGCAGACGACGCGCTCCACACATTCAAAGAAGTGCTACTCGTGGCCCCGCTACTCGTCGCCCCCGTCGACAAGGAGCCCATGCTCATCTACGTCGCGGCCTTCGAGCGAGTCGTCAGCGCCGACATGGTTGTCGAGCGACCAGAAGAGGGCAAGGAGCGCCCGGTGCAGCGACCTGTCTACTACGTCAGCAAAGTCCTCACCGAGTCGCATCAGCGCTACCCGCAGTACCAGAAATTGGTATATGCGGTCTTCCGAGCCTAGCGGCGACTGCCGCACCACTTCCAGGAGCACCCAATCATGGTCGTCTCCTCAGCGCTGTTGCAGGACATCATCCGCAACTGCGAGGCGACCGGGCGAGTCACCAAGTGGGCCGTGGAGATCGGAGTCCACAACATCAGTTACGAGCCGTGCAAAGCAATCAAGTCGCAGGCCTTGGCAGACTTCCTTGCCGACTGGGAGGAGGCACAACAGCCAGAGAAGCTGTCGTACCTCCACTACTGTTTGCTACACTTCGATGGTTCCAAGAATGCAGACGGCGCAGGGGCAGGGATCGTTCTCACATTTCCAAAGGGCAACAAGCCACGCTACGTCCTGTACCTAGACTTCACCCCCTGCACCAACAATATGGCCGAGTAGGAAGCGCTCCTCCAAGGCATGCGAGCAACCAAGGAAATGAACATCAATCGTCTATGCTACTACGGCGACTCCGACCTCGTCGCCAGGCAAGTCGCCGGCACATGCGATGCAGTCTCCCCCACCATGGCGGCATACCGCCAAGTAGTGGACCAGCTGAGAGGCCACTTTGACGGCTACTCCGTCGAGTGGATTGATTGGCGCAAGAAAGAGGAGGCCGATGCCCTCTCTCGCATCGGGTCGTCTCACCTCGTGCCACCCGCCGGTGTCTTCCTCGACACCATCACCAAGCCTTTCGTCTCTCTCCCGAGGGAGATCAACATCGGAATTCTGCTGCAACCAGAAGCAGCCCTGGTCGCCATGTCGTGGAGACAAACAACTAGACCGTGCCATACGTCGCCTACATGGAGGGAGGAACCCTACCCGCTGATGAGACGGAGGCCCGGATGATAATACGCCGTAGCAAGTCCTTCGTCATCATCAATAGCGAGCTCCACAAGCGCAGCGTGCCCGGCGTGTTTCAACGTTGCGTCCAACCCGCAGAAGGTCGCAATATCATCCAAGATGTCCATGATGGAAACTGTGGCCACCACGCTGGAGCTCGGTCCCTGTTTGCCAAGGCCATGCGACATGGCTGCTACTGGCTCACCGCGCACGCCGACACGGTCGATATCGTCCAACGCTGCGTCAGATGCCACTCTCCATACCTTGTGCTCACTCTATTGGCTATGAAATAAATATCGATTCGCACAAATTATGCTCATTCTCCATACCTTGTGCCACTCGCACTTGTAATAACAGCGTTATGCTACTCGCGGAATTCAACCTTTGGTTACGCGACCGGAATGGCCAAGTAGTGCGATACGAGGGCACCGAGAAATCTCGGGCCTTGTATCGTCCACGAAAAACTTCAACCCAGAGCCCCATCAGAGTCGCCCTGCTCGACTGGATTTTCAAGCCAAGACGACCGTATTCGCTTCCAACAGCGGCCCAGTCCTCCACATCCTTGGCGCAGCGACTCGAACGGTAAGTACCATGCCCGGGGACTAACAACAGTCCAAAACCCGAGCGACTAGGGAAAACGCCAAGTACGAGAGCACGCCCAGGACTCGCCATGCGACTGATCCTTCGGGTCAGGTTGAGCTACGCGCTCAACACAACGCGCCTCGTCCTCACCTACCTAGGGCATGCGACTAGAATGACTAAGTACCACGCTCGGGGACTCGGCTACCCGATCCCTCTCGCGCCTGGGAAAACGGCTAAGTATAGAGCAACCCTTGGGGTCTCCATGCGATTGGGGCTTTTCAAGCCATGGCGAGTTGACCTCAACTGACTAACAGTTTAACAACATACATACACGTAAAAACAAGGTAAAATCCACAAAAGGAAGGACGCGCTCGGGGAATCGCACAATCCACAATCAAATCAAACACTGACAAAAGCATTCTTGCATTCCTTACGGCAAAAAAAATTGTTCGCTTACAAGGGCAGTTACATAGTTGTTATAATCAACGCCACTCGGCAAACTAATTTACTCCACAGGCTTTGATGACGAGGCACCACCACTCCCGCGGATGTGGATAAAGGGAACCCACGGGTTCGAGGGGTACATCGTGAGAGCACCCGCCATGGCCGCTTGGAATGGCTGCTCCACCTTGAAGTCGCGGTGCGCCGGCTCGGGGTCGTTCGGGGCAACGACCGTTTCCTGGTACGGAATGAGGTCACCCATCGCCCATACCAGGTCGGAGTACACGGCAGCCCGCTCGGTCAGCTTCAGCACTTCGGAGATATCGACCGCGCCCGTCGATGATGGGTACCCGATGGTGACATCGTCAAGGTCAAAGTCGTGGAGGAAGTGCGTGAGCCCAAGGCTCAGCGCAGTCGCGGCACAATGGTGGAAGGCCGACCGCGACATGAAATCAACAACAGCCGGGGCCTTCTCCAGGTAGCGCCAGACATCGACGAGGTCGCTAGGGATCACCTCCATTGGCGAAATATCCTGAAGGTACGCGCGAATGCAAGTCGCTGACAGATCGGCAGAGTCAACCAGCATGGTGACACACTGTCGGGCGTCATACGACTGCGCTTCGGCAACATCATCAAGAATCCTCCCTGCAATGCACAAGCAAACAGTAAGGAAGGATCCAACAAAACAAAGGCGACCCACACGCTCGGGGACTCTCCAGTCGTTCAAAGGAACAAAGAGCAAACCAATCAAAGGACGGCAGGTCCCCGTAACGAAATCTTGAAGACCAGAGAGGTCATCCTGCAGCCTGGCAACGAGAGCATCCGACACCTTCCGCTCCTCGGCAGCAGCAGCAATGGCTGCCTTGGCCCTCTCATTGGCCGAGGTCGCCTCCGCCTTCACGTCCTTGAGCTCCCGCTCCAAGTCGGCGACTCGCTTTTCCGCGGCGCTCAAGGAAGATTGGGCAGCCGTCAGGTCGCTCGCAGGGACCATGCCCTCATGGGCCTTCTCCACCGTGGCCGCATGACCCTCTACGTCAACAAAACCATGAGTATGAGATTCGGAAATAACATCCTCGACAACAAGCATGTCAAGCACTTACCAGCAGTCGCCCGAAGCTGCTTGTTCGTCCCCTGAACAGAGTGGAGCTCCTTCTCTAGACGCTCCTTGGCAGCCAATCGCTCTGCCGACTCGCGTTGAAGCCCCTGCACAATAGTAACAAATCAGAGAAACAATTGCAAAGTGCCTAGCCGCTGAAATTCAGCGACTAGCCACTCGGGGACTAGACAGCGAAAATATTCCTAAGTGTCTAGCCGCTGAAATTCAGCGACTAGACACTCGGGGACTGGACAGCGAAAAAATTCCTATGTGCCTAGCCGCTGAAATTCAGCGACTAGCCACTCGGGGACTGGATAGTGAAATCAATAAGGATCCGACCGCTGAAATTCAGAGACCAGATCCTTGAGGAATGGACATACTTGGATGGCGGCACCTAGTATGCCGTGGAGCTCCATTGCATCCTCCGACGGGAGCACGAGAGGAGTGCGCCCATGACGTTGGTTGACTTCCGTGCCGACGACCTTGGGCACATGGCCCGATGGCGCTGAAGCACTTGCCGCAGAGGCCTTCTCTACAAAGTGAGGGAATGTCGCTACCGCCGCTCCCGTGGCACTCGAGGTCGGGCATGTCGCCCCGACTGACACCACGGGCTCCACCCGTTGTGACTCTGCGTCCACTACGCCCTTCGAGGCCGCATCCGCTCCAGTCGAATCTTCGCTTGGGGTGACCACCGGCTCGTCCGAAATTGTGACGACCTCGTCACCCTTTGCCCTCTTCATGCCTCAACGGGCGCCACGACTTCGTCGCTTTTCCTCTTCTTTGAGAGATCGACCTGCGCCCCCGGGGCACCCAATGGGACCTTGGCCACCGAGGGGTGGCCTAACTTCTTCACGCCAGTCCTACAATATGGCGACACCAGCGAGTTCACCAGACAAACATAAGTCAGTTGCTCAACTTGAAGAGGTACTCACCTGGCGACTGGGATGAAATGAAGGCCGGTGCGAATACTCGCTGGCTTATCTAATTATGGCCCCAGCTTCTGGCTGAGGCCTGTCTCAAGCACGCTCTAAACCCAAGTCACCGAAGGCTTCTTTGTGGATGAAGCCACGATAGGAGGGTCCGTAGCAATCGCTGTAGGCGCTTCCCTCGGCGGCGAGATGCCCGCGGATGGAGCGGCCCCGAGCCCGGTGACGGTGGTGATGGGCGGTGGCAGCGACGCCAGAGGCACCTCACCCTCTACCACGGCTGCGTCGGTGCACTGGCCCCAGTTTCCTCGGCCGCGCCAGTAGCTCCGGAGCTACTCGTGGACTAAGGCGGTGACGCCGGCTTAGCCGGCCCCTTCTTCTTATTCTATGCCAATTTCTTCTTCGACGGCGTGTCCACGCGCTGTGAAGTGTTCTCGGGGACCTCGTCGTCATCCCCGTCATGAGCCTCGAGGCTCTTGCTGGCCTCGAGCTCGTGTTGCCGCTGCCCACGGGTCTTACAGACCATGGGCGCGGCGACTTCCACGACTTCATCATCATCTTCATCGTCATCGTCATCATTGTTGTCGACATCGTCACCTCTGGTGTTGCCCTTGTTAGACGAGGACTCGCTCTCGTCCTCGGCGGACTCGTTCAAATTTTTTTCATCAGCAGGTGGAAGCCAACCTTCCACCACTTGGAACAACTGCAAAGATAAAATGCGATTAGCACAAACCGCGACTGCATATCTGCGACTGCGAAATGTACAAGAAAGTGGGTACTTACTGATGGAGCCTTACGCTTCACGGTGTAAGGGGAAACCCGGCCTTCGCGTCGAGGTATTCTGCGTCGGTGATTTTCTTTAGGGCCAAGGTGTAATCATTGAGCCTCCACTCGGCAGTGCAAGACTTCGTCGGGTCGTCCTTGCCCGTGTACTCGTACATGCAGTGGGCACGACTCTCCAGAGGCACTAGCCGCCGCCCAAACCAGAAATTATACAAGTTGATCGTCTGGAGGCCCTTCTTCTTTAAGCTGCGGATTATCTGCAGCATTTCGTCGACCACCATCCGTGGTCGTGTGGAAGCTTGGTGACTTGGAGCCGACGTGGCTTGGGCCGGTCATCGGAAGTGCCACCTCGTCGTCTGGCGGCGACTTGGTCACGTAGAACCAATGCTTCTTCCACTCGTTCGCCGCCTTCTTTGGCAGCATAAGGTCGGATAAGGAGGCCTTTGACTTCAACTAGAAGGTGAGGCCGCCCGCGGCAGCATCGGTCCGCCTGTTTCTTCGCGCCCGATCCTCCCGTGGAACAGGTCTTGCCATAGGGGGAAATACGGCCGGCAGCCTAGGTAGCACTTGCAAAACACCACAAAGATGGCGAGTTGCTCGATGTTGTGCGGCCCTAGGTTTGACGGCTAGATGCCGTAATAGGCGTAGAAGCGGCAAAATAAGACGGAGGTGGGGAATCCGAGCCCCCTCTCTACATGGCTAGTGAAGCAGATGAACTCTCCATCACGTGGATCTGGCACCACCTCTCCGGCCGCAGGGATGTGCCATCTCCCTGCATGGAGGATCCCTGCCTCTTTGAACAATTTCAATAGCACTTTCGTGCATTTGGATCTCCCCCATGGCTCTGTCGAAGGCACCATCAGGCGGAGGATCTAGGATTGCGGATCGCTCTAGGACGCTCTGATCGCTGACGAGGAATGGAAGACTGGGAGACGCACGAGATCATAGGGAGTGTGGGGATGACCGATAGTCGCCTGTCACTCTCCTTATATAACGTTTGTTACCCGCCATTCTCGAGGAGCCATTGTCGCGAGGTGATTACGCCGATATTACCGTTGGATTACCCAACAGCTAGTTTGACCAGTGCTGACGGTCCAACTTCGTCTACTCGACTCGCCAGCTTCAGCGACTCAACTACTCGCCGACCTGATCACCCTAGCTGCGATTCGACTACACGCTGACCTGATGACCATAGCAGTGATTCGACTACTCGCTGACCCATTCGCCGTGCTGCGATTCGACTGGTCGCTGTTATTGCGACTAAGATAACAAGTTCCCTCTTTCATTCGGGGAGTCCACCGCCGATTCGACTGGGCGTCCAAATTGGACCCGCATACTCCGACTGCCAACGAACACCTACGACGAATCAACGACGGCCTCAGGGACTACTGATGGGGATATGCCAAGTGGGGTATACCTAGCAGGACGTTTCCTATTGGCCCAAACTTCCAGCGAGTGGGCATGCAGGACGGCGACTGGATCAAGACCCAACAAGGAGTCAGGCGATTTGAAGATGAAGGCCCAGAAGCGTAGCTAGGCCCAGTTAGATTAGGTCAAACACCCTCTGAATCCTTAACTAATTCGGTTGTAGATCTATAAACCCTAGCGAGGTGAGTCTATATAAACCTCGCTAGGGTACGCATAGAGGACACGTTCCATCATACACCCCCTGCAACTTACTGCCTAGTCGTCGAGCTCGTCCTTGTACTCTCTCATCAATACAATCTAGCAGGAGTAGGTCTTTACCCTCTGGGGGGCAAACCTGGGTAAAACCCTGTGTCTCCACCCTCATCTCGCACCGCAGATGGCTGACCGCCCTTGCCCCTCGTTCTACTACTCGCTGCCGATTGCAGCATCTGCCGTGGCCATTCCCACGACACTGCCCCCAAGGAGTTGGCAAAGGGAGCCAATGCACGGCTCTCTGTATGGGGGGCGGAGTTTCCCCTGGAATTTCCGGATCTAGGGCGGATTTCCCCCCAGGGCGGATAGTCCGCCCCTTGCTGGGGGCGGATACTCCGCCCCCTCGAGATTTTTCTCCAAGTCAAGTTCGGCGCAACGCCCAGAGAGGGGGCGGATTTTCCCTCGGACCTTCCGGCCCTGGGGCGGATTTTCTCTCCAGGGCGGATAGCCCGCCCCTAGTGGGGGGCGGATAATCTGCCCCCAAAATGCTCCAACGGCCAGTTCTGCGTAGGGGTATTTAAACCCATCTCCCCCCTCCTAACAGAACTCTTGATTCATTCGAAAAAGACAAGATCCGCTCCTGAAGTTTCATCCAAGAAATCTCCACCTTCATCCACCCAAAGGCCTTGTTCTTTGCAAAATAGAAGGAGGAGGGCTCGATCTTCATCAATAGAAATCAAGCGCTTCACCTCCTCTCCATTCATTTGGAGAACCCTCGATCTAGTATTTCTTGCAAATATCTAGATCCTTGTTTTGATTATTTTGATAATCCTTGTTCTTGTGGCAGCTTGTTGTCATTACGGGAGCCTCCAATTTGGTTGTGGATGTGTGCCTCGCTAGAGTTGTAAAGGCACTGGTTCCTGCCTTGAAGGGTACCAATAGTGGAGAAGGTGGATCAGGCCTTTCATGGCGAGATCCATCGGAGAATAGGGTGAGGCCTATTGTGGCGTGGTTGTCTTAGAACCGCCCACCCCAACAACGCAGACGTACTTCCCTTAACAAGGAAGGAACTGCGGTAAAACAAATCCATGTGTCTCCGCGTGCTGCACTACGGTTTCCTTGCTCCTATCTTTCCGTGTTTAGTAGATAGGTTTGCATATAGGGAAATTCTCATAGTTTCATATCTAGACAATTTACTTTGTGTCAAGCCTAAAATTGAAAAAGAACTAAAAATTTGAGTAGCACCTATTCACGCCCCTCTAGGTGCCCATACGATCCATTTCAATGGTCTCAGCGAAAGCAAGGTAAAGGTCATGGTCAAACACTCTCTATCACCCTTCCAAGGAAGAGGTCTAGTGATCTGGCATTAAGAATTAGTTGGTACGTGTGGGTAAAGTTGTACACCCCTGCAGGGTATTAATATTTTTGAAAAGCCGTGTGCAGTATTATGGATGACTTGGAAACGGACGTGATGATTATAGAGAACTTGAACCTCATCGTAAAACTTGGCAAGTAAAGTAATGTGTGCTAACAAATGCTTCCTCAGGGGTCGAGGGGGTGATCCTAGTTGTAGGTTCAGCTGATAAAGATTCAATGGATATCAAAAGATGATCAAAGCTAGAGATATCAAAAGTTTTACCATCATGTCTCGTTTGTCAAATCTTAGGTGCCTTTCTAGGCATGTCGGTCTCAACCACTTGACCTAGTGTTAAGTTCTCTAGAGTATGGTGTGTGTGTCTGTTTCTTGTTCCCTTATTCCCTTTCACTCGAGAGATTTCTTTCCATCATGACCTCTCTGTGTTTTGGGCCCACAACATTATGTTCATGGTCCCACAGTGTTCTGTTCTAGGTATCGAGGTTTCCTTTCGCTTCGTATGCCTCCTTTTCATTTGTTTGGGTACTTCAGAAGTTGTTTCTTCTCCTGGAAGTTACTTTTGATTACTATCTTGTAGTGTATGTTGTGTCACTCAAGTAGTAGTTACTGTTTTCTTTGGGTTTTAACCCTCGGACTTGAACCTAAGATCCCCGATTGTGCTGGATTCTGGTGTTGTGAATCTTGTACATGAAGTTGACCTTTAACCCAATATCCATTTCTTTGACCCCTGTGGTTAATGTTCACACATTACCTCAGGATGGCTAGTACCTCTACTCTAGCATTCAAGCTTGTGAATATTGTCGCTATTGAATAGTAAAGGACTTCCCCTACCACATGCTATGGCAGATGTTCTTCAATAGAACCAAATAGATCACGACAAGAGCTCCTCGTTAGTCTCGCATCTAAACTTGTGACTCTACCACACTTTTCCATCTATGAATTGGTCTTCGAAAGATTATTGACTTATGCATCCACATCTAGGGATTCTATCCTGAGCATGTTCGTTCCCTTTTGTTGTTTTTGACCTTTATCTACCAGTTGGTAACCAAGTAGTAAATGTGCATCGGTGTCTTCTGATGCAATATATACTCGTGGTTCATCTAAACAAACCATTCCGGGATGTCAGGAAAAACAAACTCTAGTACCTCGTCATTTCTAAGACCAGGCCAAAGTGTAGTAATCCACAGATCAATAAGCGTTGATTATCTTAGGTTCTTTTCTACCTTGAAGCATCACATTCCTTTACACTAAGAGGTAATGCTGAGATTCATGATCCTCTTATTGAAGTGATGCTCTTACACATATTTACCCACCCTTCCTCTGTGTTGTTCGCTCTCATGATTGTTGTGCGTGCGTACTGATGTTGCCATATAAGATTCTTAGCAAATCTTAATGCTTTGAACTACAAGGACATTTGTATCATTCATAACGTGATGGTTAACCCTATCACTAAGCAAAGGATGATTGTGCTATCAAGTCCTCTATTCTAGTGCACTCTCTTCAGTCAAAGAGTTAGGCTTGTGCCGAAGCTCTGAGACTATGTCTTCTTGCCTTACCAAGCAAGTTTTCCTCTTGAACAAAGTGACATATTGGTGGTTCGTGATATTCTAGGCGTCTTTCTAGAAGTATTGCCATATTGCCACATGACCGTGTTATTAGGTTCTTGAGTAAAGCTGTTTATTTAAACCGCTCCTTTCTCCAAGGATCCATACTAGATACCCCTGAACTAGTTGGTTGAGCTTAAACAGCAACTTGGAGAGTTGTAAGACAAAATTTCTATTCAACTTTGGTCTTCTTAAAGGGATGTCTAGTTCTGTTTTTTGTTGAAAAAAAGATAGTATGTCCTTTATGGATATGTTGTATTCCCTGCCTTTGATTTGGGTAATCATCAAATCAAACTCAGTCCCAGGGACTATCCTGATGGTGTATCTATTCGTGATGTTTCACTTCAGTACATTTTTCATGTCCTTCGGTCTGACCAATGTCTCTGCTTTGTTCATACAACATATGAGTCCTTCTTCTTGGAGTGTCTTAGTAAGTTTGTTATTGAGCCCATCGATCACATCCTTACCATCTCTATACTAGATTAGATTCATATGGAGCATTTGACATTAATGCTGGAAACCTTTTAGAACCATCTTCGTGTTAATTCTAAGCATGTGTTCTGGATGTTAGAAGTAACCTTCTCTGGTTCACACATGCAATTGTCGAAAGATGTTGCTATGGGTCCGAGTAGAGTTATCTTTGTTTCTACGGGAATCATTTCAAGTTAGTCAAGCATGTGCGAAGTATTCTGGATATGACAGGTTGTTACCTTCATATTTCGAGAAGTTCCCTGATGCACACTAAACCACTGATTGATTTTTATGGAAGAGAAGAAGTCCAAAACCTTTGGTATCTTCTTAAATGTTTCCCAACAAGGTTTCAGTTGTGTTTTGTTGCAAATAATTCATGTAGGTGCAATTGTCTCCTGATAACTTGCTAACATGTGCGTTTTGCAATTTAGATCATCTTTTGGAGCTTGACACTATGTTCCATGTCTTGGGAATCTAGTAACTTTATCTTTGTGGTAAATGTCGCAAACCTTCTAATCGAACATGCTGAGTCGGAAGTATCTCTCCACCTAACCAAATCTGAATCTCAAGCAGATATCATGGTTGGTGTTTCTCAGGGATTTGCAATATGTCTCTTTGAACATACGAGAAGATTGATGTGATGGTTGACACAATTAGTCGGAAGGCATATTGTCATATTCTCTTGATTTAGCAAAAACAACCACTCCTCATGAGGCTCCTTCTATGCCTTATTATATGAGTTGTGCTCATGGTTTCCTTTGTACCCGAAGTCCGACCTTCACTTGATGGCTGATTGAAGGCTTGTTCAAAGTTTGATATTATTATCTCAAACATCAAGGAGAACATTTAAAGTAGTGTTGTTAAATGTCTGTCGGTCGATCCTCCAGACCCTTTTATGTTGACAATCGTTTTTTTGTGCCAAGTAATTATAGCGGACCGAACCCAATGAGGTACAAGTCCATGTGTTTACAGTGCTAGTCCCTGGATCGAATAGCTATCACCCACAGTTAAGATGTAATATTAAGAAACAAAGGTCATATTACATCGCATATCCAAGAATAAAAAGTTCATTACAACTTACATAGCTCATATGACTATCTTATTACAAAGCAGCAAATATAACTATAAAGCATAGAGTCCTTCATCTTCATGTGCCACAGGCAAACATATTGGTTGTAGACTCGTAATCCCTACTCACCAAACTTCACTATCATCAAGTAATCCCGCAACATAATAAGTTACAGCCACAAGGGTCAATACATTTGAATTGTATTGGAAAGTGATGCCATATTGATATAGAGAACCTAACATCTACATGAATATATGGCTGAGTGGAGTTTTGGCTGGCTTTTGCATAAAGTAACTTTCCCCTATCCTTTGTAAAATAGTTTTTCTCTTTTTCATCAACACTACATCAAACTTGGCACTCTGGATACCCACCAGGTGCTTCCCTTGTTCACCCAACAAGTTTTAACTTAGAGAAATTAGAATGATGAGATTCTTGATTCTGCTTCATTGTCTTGATGCTCAAAAGTTGTCCATAACCAGGGACACGGCTAAGTACTTAGTTTTTTACCCCTCTCGATAGGTGGTGCATTTTCCCCACAAGACTCGACATGCATCGAGACGAGAATTTTTAGAAGCAATCCCTCAGACCACCATGGACGCGTTCCATCCTATCATCACTACCACCCTCTGTCCATCTGGCTGAGTTCTGGCAACTTAGTCGGTCAAGGCAGAGCCCATATGCCATGTGGTTGCACTGGAAGCTTCACGACAAGAACGTCTCCTATCTCTTTGTTGTTGGGTGGCCGTCCACAAGTGCAATACACTAGGGTAAATCATATACATGGGCCCTGAGTAACCACTCAACATAATCCATACAAGTCCCATTTCCACCAAGGTGTTTCATTAACATCAGTTGTTTTCATTGGTGCAAAAAATACTTATATTTCCATAATACATCATATCATGATTTCCACCCACGAATATATATAGCAAGTCTAAGCATTCTAATTTTACGATGTCTCTTATCTTTAGGAAATACTACCAAGGTAGATACTATAGGAATAGCATAGCATAGTAATATACATAATAGTCATATCATGCACACTACAAAAACATCACTAATGCAATATAGAAAATATAGGATTTTTGATGACCAAAGTATCACTTGCCTTGATTATACGATAATAGTAGAATAATTAGACACACTTATCGAATTTGCAAATGTCGCACTTCGCAAAATCTACAACATCAACAATCAAACAATATGCACACTCTCAATACCATAACCAATACAAACAAAGTGCAATATATGCATGAATACGGAGTGCTATTTTATTGCAAGTTATTATAATAGTGTTATGAACCTTACACATGTTTTCTGATCATTTCCGATGCATCAATTTACACAATTATATTATTCAAAACCATTTTATAACACTAGAAATGACATTTCTTATAAAAAATAATTGCTATTGCAATTACAATTAACAAAGTAATTTTGTATTCTGGTACTAATGTTCATAGGATACAAATTCAATTAAATATAACAATTTAGTGCTATTAGATTATTTATAAACATTTTCTATTAGACAAAAAGGACTTTCTAATTAACAAAATATTTTCTGCAGCATTCTATTAACAAAACTAAAATTGGATTCTGGTCTTACATTACAGAGGGTTCAAAATACAGTTTATAGCAAAAGGATTTATCTAAATATAATTTACGGAACACTTTTTATAGCCAAAATACCCTAATAGAGATTCTATACAATTTATTTATTTAACAGATGCAGAAGTGCCCAATTATGGTTCCACTATATTCTAATTAATTTGTGAATCCGTGAACATATTATTCGTCAAATTGGGATATGCGGTCTAAGAGATGTGATTTTTTTAAATCACCATCTAAAATAGACTGAAAACAAAAACTGGATTTGTCACACACACGTGATGGATTTCTAATGATGGATACCTATCGATAGCTGAACTAACTTGTACTGCTTGATATAAATCCATGTTGATTTGGATCAGCTCTAGTTCTGACCATGTACGAAACGGAAGACTGAACGTACTAGAGACAACAACCATATCTGTAGTGGCGCACTGGTCGGCGGTGATGTCAGGGATGGCGTCACATGAACGGCAGTATACGTAGACGTTGAAGAAGATTATTCTCGAGTTGTCAAGTTGTGAACCTCGTAACAGTAGTCGTAGCTGAGATGATGAGTCCTTGCAGTGCCGATCAGTGAAGTACGCTCGGAGTGGAATTTACTTCGGTCGTCGTCATGGAGGGTTGCAGACTACACAATAGGATTATTTTCTTATCAGAATCTATACGATCAATCTAGAGAAGATAAAGAAAGAAGAAACAGGGCCTTAGTCCCTCTACACCAGGCGGAATCGACGATCAAGTCACCATGGCAACCGAAAATTTGACAAAAAAATTCGGCCGCGGTGTGGTAATATTTTTGTGTGAACTAGTTGGGGAGACGAAGGGAAGCAGCAAGTATCGTGGGAGTTTCTTATACAGAGAAGGGAGTCAGATGCGAGCAGCAAGAAACAAAATACATACATGTGCTCGTCCAATGTAAATAAGAGAGTTAAAAGCTGAGAAATTGTGCATGAACACGTGCAGACCTATGAAGAGGAGGCAAGCAGACCAGCTTACATGATGGTAATGACAGGCTTTTAAACTCCAAGAGAGGGACGACTCAATTTAAATGAAGCAGTTTCTTCCGTATTTTAATGGTAATAATAAATATCAACAGGACGAAAGATGTCATTATAATATGGTGGGTCGCGGCAGCGGAGGAGATAGTGGCGACGTTAATGGATTCATAATCATCGGGGAAGATGAGACGTGAGTCCAGTCAACACGATGTATCAGCCGGAACGTTGGGCTCCTTTTTCTAACTTCTTGACGATGGGGCTAGCTTGTTCATGGGCCATACGTGGTCGTATACAAAGAAGTCAGGGACAGGTCAACCGCCCAGGCAGGAGGAAGTCAGGACAGGTTAAACCGCGCGGACATGAGTAGTAGCAAATTAAGAGTGACGTGGCTGCATGAGGAGTCGGGAAAATCAGCCAGTGGGGTTCTTATTTAGATATAGAAGATAATTTAAACATGGCACATAAGCCTATATGTTTTTATTTTATTTTTTTAATTCTTTTATGTATCTTGTATATTACATATCTTTCGATTTAAATCTCCAAAAATAATCGAACAAGTTTGTAAATTTATATAAAATAATTATTTATTATTATATATCTTTTAAATATACTTTTGTTTCGTTTAATTATGGATTCTATCCATGACTCAAATTGTCTTTGTAGTATATCTTATTTCTTTTTCTGTCTTAGGTAAATCATATATTTTGATTTATAGTTCAAAAAAGGGTGATTTCGACTACTTAATAATAATTTACTTTTATATATCATTTAAATAGACTTTTGTTCTATCTAATATTGACTTTTGTTACGGCTCAAATTGGTTGTGTAATATTTTTCCATTTCTTTTCTTTTTATCAAATAAATCATATGTTTTTATCCATGGCTCCAAATAGTGTGAAACCAAATCCTATGGTTTTGTAATTGTTGTTTACCATTATAGATTATTTAGGTATTACGTTGACACATTTTTATATGGAACATAGTCGCAGTCCTCTATTGAACTTGATGGTGATTTCTCTTATTAGTGTTTTGGTTTTAGGTTTATCATTTTTTTCTAGAGGTTTTAAAATGCAAGTGCTTAAAGATGATGATGCATGACATGCATTTGAATTTTTTTGAAATCTTGTTTGTCACTTTCTCATTCAAAATTGTTTTTTGTTTAAGTAAGGTTTTGGTATTTCCATTAGAAGCAAATAGTTTCTTTTCCCCCTAAATTTCATCCTTTATTTATTTTGTTTGTTTATTTTTCACATTTCAAAATTTAGAATTTTTTTGGGATGTGACAGTAATTGAAGTCTGAGAATAAAGTTTATTTTTTTCTCGTGTCATCAGGAATATTCTTATTTATTCATCTGGTGGTGTAAAGAGATATCATGATCTTCGGCAAAGATGTGGATAAACCTGGATGAATAAAGAGGTTCCTTCGTTTTCAACCATGTTCAAAGAGCGACTATGATTTTGGTAATCATTAGTTCCTCTTGTTACATGTTCCCTGTGACTCCTACGAGTCCTCGCCACAAAACACCTTTCTGTCTTCACCTTATGATGGATGAAAGAGTGATCCTTATGTTTCAAAAGTAGTTCAACATCTTGGTTTAGTTGATATCTATCTCTTCCACCTGTAAAGCTCTACTTAAGCTGTTTAGTAGAGGTTTACCTCTTGAAGTCCGTGTTTCTTATCTATTATATTGGAAGTCTCCTTCCCTCAAAAGTTAAATTCCTCTATAACTCCCTGGTCTCCATCCTTCATCAGCTAAGTTTAACTTGAAACCATCTCCTTTTGTTCCCTCTGTTACCTTGACGTGTCGCATGTTTGTTGGTTCTAGAGATATTTATGAAACGCTTATCCCCGATTTAACCATGAGATACTCAGTTTTTGGTTTTGTGTCTTTCCTTCTCTTCCTTAGTGTGAGCAACAACCTCAAAGATTATGAAACGCTTCGTCCATTCATCATGGTGGCATGGATCAACCTCTTCGAGAAGGTCGTCGAAGTTTAGTGTAACCCTGTTCCTTCTATCTTCCTACTTAGGAATCTCGGGACGAGATTATTTTAAGGGGGATAAAATTGTAACATCCCTAGTTTTATTAAATGGTAATTAGGATTTGATTGTGCATTGATGAGAATCATCATCAATTAAAATGTATGCAACAAATAGATCAAAACCCTAAACCCTAATTCTCTCTCTATTTGAAACCTTTCAAATGGTTTTAAATTATTTTGAAAATCCAAAGATCTACGGAACCCAAATGGTTATAAAGGGTCCATACAGTATTTCAGAATGTTTATAAAAGTTTCTGTATTTTGAAAATATTCAAAACAGTTTGGTATTTGAAAATACAGAGAAAAAGGAGAAAACACAATAGAAAAATGTTTTTAACAGAAAAATAGAACTCTAACCTAACTGGGCCAAGCCCATCTTCTTTTCTCCTCTTCCTGCCGCTCACGCGTGCCCACAGAGGCCCACCCGGGGCCCAAACCGGCCCAGTGTGGCCTCGTACCGCTTCAGCCTCCTCTGGTTCGTCGTCTTCCCCGCGACCGGCGAAGCAGCTATGTGTCGCATCGGATGTCGTCGGCTCGCCACCGCGCGCCAAGATCAACGTCGCCGCCCCCGGTCGCCTACAAGACCCTCTAGACGTCGGACGAACCCTATCCATGCCCCTACTTCTCCTCTTCCCCTTCCTCTTCTGTTTTCCCCTTCGGCCCAAAACCCTAGCTCACAGGAGCTCGACGACACCGCCGTTCCCGACCACCCCAGCCCAAGCCCTGGCCACCGTTGGAACCGCCTCGTCACCCTCATCCTCCTTCATGAAGAACGCAAGCACGGAAGCCGGCTGCTCGTCGGAATCGAGCTCAACATCCTCTCGGCCGCCGCCGTTGCCACTGTCGATTCGTCACCGTCCGAGCTCTCCTCGCCTCCCCGACCTCCCCATCGTGTTCGTGGTGAGACGCTGGTGCTCGTGCATCCCTCCTACGTCTCCCTCTTGCCTTCACAGCGCTGGCGACGACCCGCCGTGTCTTGACGCATGAGCTCTCGTCGGGACGATGCTCGGTGACCATTGGTCATCAAGCACCACTTTCTGGTTTAGCGTGCAAGCCCGCTTCCATCTCGACCGCTCCCGCATCCTGGCGTGCCCCCAATCGTCCGATCCATCCACGATTGAGAGGAGCACCATTGCTGACATCAGCATGGCATCATATGTCCTTTTTTCTTTTGTCTTAAATGTTGTTTGTAATTATTTCTATAAATAATAATGTTATGACATGTGAGCCCCTATCATAACTTGAATAAACATTTTTAGAAATGTTTTCTGATTAAATAAAATTTTAAATTAATTCCAAAATGTAAATTATTTTTATAACATTCCAAAAATGATATAAAATGAATTAAAAATGGAGAAATTCATAACTAATTCATTTTAAATCAGAAAAATACAAATAATATATCAAAATGTTTAGAAAAATAAGATCTACACAATAGAAATATAATCATGCATTGTTCAACAACTTCAACTGCAAGTTTAATTAGAAGAACCAATTAAACCCCGCAGGTGATTCTGAGGATCCCCTATTCTAGGGTTTGGACCCCTCAGACCCTGTTTAAAATGACCAAGTATGTACTAGGGTCCATTACAATACACTTTAACTTGTCATATCATCATCCTTGCTTGAGCATTGCATCAATGTCATGTGTTGATTGTTTCTCTCTCTTTCTAGTGTTTCTGCTTCTTCTCGGTAGTACTCGGAGTTGAATGTGAGCCGCGATTTAAGAAAAGGATTGAAGACCAAGATCAACACCGTTGAAGAGAAGTAATGGATCATCGATGAACAAGTCCATCTGAAGTACCTAAAGATCTATAGTTGAGTATCAACATGCAAAGGCAAGCATAGCCCCACACATGATACAAACCTATGATTTCAATTGCCATGTGCATATGATTCCAATGTCTTTTATCGATAGATAGAGTAATCCTATATGATGCATGTTCCTTGTGTAGCCTATATTCCCTAATCCACTTCACCTAGCATAACTAGGTTTGGCTTATGAAGCATTGCTAGAACTGTTATATCTGTTGTGCTTAGCCATGCTTAGTTGTTCTGCTGGTCCATCCGGTTGATGAATCAGAGCTATGAATGAAACTAGTATGACATGATGACATGGTATGATTAGAGATTAAAGTTAAACATGCTAAGGCTTGTATGGGAGGCCACAGTGGGTTGTGGTTTTTGCAGTCCCATACCTGCCACTACTAGGACCTGACTTCTTATCTCTCGAACCAAGACGATCGTACAGCCACACAGGGGCTTGAAAACCCCCTCGACCAACTAACTTGCCTAGTAGATTCCATGAGTCACATAGTTCGGGCGTTCCATTCGACATACGTATTCTGATTCTTCTCGAAGGAGGTGAAGGAGGTGCATTAATAATAGGTAGGTAAGCGTGGCCAGAAACAAGAGAGGCACGACCTCTGTAATCTTGAACCCTGTGCATATTGCTAGGGAACGGCTTCGGGACTCAACCCGTTACGGCGACATCTCCTTAGTGCGTGACTCATGGTCTCGGCGAAAGCAAGGTAAAGGTTATGGTAAACCACTCTCTGTCGGCCTTCCAAGGAAGAGGGCTAATGATCTGGCATTAAGAATCGGTTGGTAAGTGTGGGTATAGTTGTACACCCCTGCAGGGTATTAATATTTTTGAAAAGCCGTGTCCGTGATTATGGACGACTTGAGAACGGGCGTGATGATCATAGAGAACTTGAACCTCATCGTAAAACTTGACAAGTAAAGTAATGTGTGCTAAAAGATGCCTCCTCAGGGGTCGAGGGGGTGATCCTAGTTGTAGGTTCAGCTGATAAAGGTTTGGTGGATATCAAAAGATGATCAAATCTAGAGATACCGCTCCCTTATTCCCTTTTAAAATATTCTGATTACTTGAGCTTCTTCTCCCTCTTGTTTTACAAACAAAGATGGCTTTATGCAAAATAACTCCACCAGCCATAAGTCTTGCGGAGTACACCATGTACTCACCCTTGCTTTGTTGATACTTTTGCAGCATGGTAAGTGTTACCATTGAAGATGAGTTCAATATTGCATCGACATCGACGGGTAGCTTGGGGTTCCCAGTCGACAGTCTGTGGTTTATGGATTGGACGTCATCGTTATGCTTCAGGACTCTTAGTTCATTTGTTAAGTTTTCTATACTTAATAGCATAATTTTCCTTCCGTTGTTTGATGTTTGTGGTCAGTGACCTCTGCTTGTATTATTTTGGTTCTTTTCTCAGTTATGAGCTTGCTGTAATAATTTTGTGTCGTAGGTTCACTGTTGTGTTATCGATTCTTTCTTTGTACGCTTTCGAGATTAGGTTAGGCTTATGATCAGACAAAGGTCTGGGATTTGTCTATACCTGATCCCGGGGGTGTCACAGGAAACATTATGCCAGGAAAACATTATGGCAGAAAAACTTAAGATACACTATCTCGAAGTTAACTGACAACTACAAAGTAATGAGGAAATTAAGATACTTAACAATACTATAACTAAAATGAAGATACATTAGGACACCACAACTGAAATGAAGATACATTGTTACCGAGACATACATCTACCTCCCCTGAGTCCAGTGAAGGTACTTCCCGGTCTTGTCCCCATGTTCCTCTGTCGCCTACGCCTCATCATCCCTTTCTATTAATCTCTTCCTTTCCGCCTCTCGAGCCTCCTTGCGCACCTGTTCCTCCATATACCTGCTCTCTTCCTCTTTGTCCATCCTCTTCATGTTTATCTCCTGGTTCCGAGCTCTCTTCTCTCTTCATTTTTTGAGCTCTCTCTCCCCTTCTCCTTCTTCTCATGATCGGCCCTCCTTTCGGCACGTTCCTCTTCATGAAAGGCAGCCCACGCAGCTCGGCTCCTATCACGAATCTCTTGCATGGCCCAAGTTGGCTACTCCGTGTCAATCCAATGGTACCACTTGCAAAGAGGAGGAGGAGACTGCAAGCACATCAATAGAATGAATAAAAGAACACATGATAACGTGATTCATTCATATTCACCATGCTTTGGAAACATATCGGAGGCCTCTCATACGACGAACTCGCTTGCCGGGGCGGGATTGCGTCGTAGTTGCAACACATGAAAACTTCATGCCCATGCAAGTGGAGAAATCGCTCTAGACTCCTTGACCTTGGTGAGATGGCCACACCAACAGCGCTCGTGTGTCACCCCTTGTGGCAACCTGACATCTTTCATCTTTCTAGACCTATAGTCTAGATACGAACATGGCACACTCTTGATGGAGAGGAGAAGGAAATACGAGAGAAAGAGGAGGGACATATGAACTGGTGGAAGAGAAAACATGTCGATGCCAGATTTATAGAGGCACTGGGAAGAATAGGCGGGAGAAAAAGGAGGAAAAAATGGTGGGAAAAAGGCGGGAAGCGGTGGCGGGAGATAAACGACACGAAACAGTGGTGGGAGAAAATTGGCGAGAATTGGCTGACGAGACAAAATAGATATTTAGTTAACGTAACACGTCCGTTAACACGTCGCATGATACATGCAAGCTTGGGGGGCTTCTAGGCTAATCAGGGGTAGGCTAGTTGGAATAACACCACCCGACCACCTCTTTGCCACGTCTGGCGTGCCTCCGACAGCTTGCTCGGTAGTTCATCCCTCGACGGGCTCTGGTCGAGAGTTCATCCCCGAGGCCACGCTGGATTTGCGATTTCTCAAATTCATGTATTATTCGTGGAATTTAATAAATAATTCGTATTATTTAGAAAAAAATATCCAGACTAGCAAAAGAGTAGGTTGCATTGCTCTATTGGCCTATCTGGACATACCGCGGGGCTACACGTAGTACTGACTCCGAAAAAAATGATGCCGAGCAAAGCGGTTCGATTAGGCTGTTCCGATGTTTGGCTTCCGCATCAGACCCGATGGATAGTATTTACCTTCTTATATGAGAAAGGACAATTTTTTTTGCAAAATCCACCGGTAAAAGAAGACTAAAAGTAATAAAAATTACATTGGACCACCTAGCTAGCGACGACTATATACACTAGCACGGTCCGAAGACGCGGACAATTAATTTTGTTTTATAAGTACTGCGTATTCCTTATCTATTAAGTGCATATCAATTTAATCTAACAGCCCACGTGTGTATCCAGATTAGATTTACCAACTTCATGAGATAAATCTCCACCGGTGTTTTTCTATCGTTTTAATGATAGTAACATACTACTCCTTTCAACGTTAGCTAGCCTGGTCGCGATCTTACTATTGCTGGTGATAGGAGAGGGAATATTAATTCCTCACTAATTTGAATTTTCTGTGCTCCTAAGCAGTCACATGCAATGCATCTATCCGACAATGGCCAGCTACCACTCTTGCACTGATCCAGAGGGATAAGGCGCCCTGCAACCAGAGAATTTCAGCCACCCCTTCCACATCTTGTAAGAAAGCAAAGGCAGAATTTCAGCCACCCCTTCCACATCTTGTTAGAAAGGAAAGGCACTGAGCCTAAGGCGAGCCATATATAACGCGGCGACCCAGACATGGAGGGGCCTCAAGCATAGCCTAGCTAGCTATCTCATCTCTTATTAGCAGTATACTTAGCACCATGGCCCCCGTCGTGGCTTCGTCGGCCACCTCGGTCGCGCCCTTCCAGGGGCTCAAGTCCACTGCTGGCCTTCCCGTCAGCCGCCGCAGCAACGCCGGCCTTGGCAGCGTCAGCAACGGTGGAAGAATCCGATGCATGCAGGTATGAAAATCTTCAAAATCCAATTCACTTAGCAGCAAATGGTGAGCTGAGCACCAACTAATGTGTGTGTGTGTGTGTGTGTGCGCACAATTCAGGTGTGGCCTATTGAGGGCATCAAGAAGTTCGAGACCCTGTCTTACCTGCCACCACTCTCAGAGGAGGCCCTCCTGAAGCAGATCGACTTCTTGATCCGCTCCAAGTGGGTTCCTTGCCTCGAGTTCAGCAAGGTTGGCTTCATCTTCCGCGAGCACGGCAGCACTCCAGGATACTATGACGGCAGGTACTGGACAATGTGGAAGCTGCCCATGTTCGGCTGCACCGACGCCTCCCAGGTCATCAAGGAGGTGGAGGAGGTCAAGAAGGAGTACCCTGACGCCTATGTTCGCATCATCGGCTTCGACAACATCCGTCAAGTGCAGTGCGTCAGCTTCATCGCCTTCAAGCCACCGGGCTGCGAGGAATCTGGCAAGGCATAAGTTGCCAGCTGAAACAGTGGCCGCGCTATATACTTTTGCCGACGACTCTGCTCCAGGGTTTGTTTTACAAGCAATATGATTGTGTATGTACGTATGCTTGTATGTATGTACCTATCAACCTAGGGTGAAGAGCTCAAATGTGAATTCTAGAACCGGCTATACGTAAGGACATACACATATTTTTTTTTCCGAATGTGTTTATATCCAATCCACAAGTGTGTGTTTGATAATAATTGATTGGAATTTCTATTAATTCTTCCTGTCTTTCGATAAAAAGTTCATGTATTTTCCACGGCTAAGATGCCTTTATTATGAAAACAAATTTCAAGCGTCTTTACTGACAGGTAAAAAAAACATTACATGACTCCTTGTTTACTCCCTTCCTCTGTATTGTTTGTTGAGTTGCACGGCATGTCTTCAGTTTCTTTTGTGTGCTTGACCTCCCTGCTAATAAAAACCATCTTTTGGCAAGTTTGTACTGTTCCTTTTAAAAATCATCAAGGAGTTCTAACAAAAAAACTGTGTGGACAACTATTTGGGGTGCTAAGGGCATCTTCACCGGGTCGACCCAACCTGGCCGAGCGCGTCCGAATGCGTCTGTAGGGACGCGCGGGACGTGCGCGACGCCCTAGCGTCCGGATGGACGCATCCGTGCACCAAATCTGGGCAACGGTTGGATCGACCCGAACAACGCGCTTGTCCTTACGCGTCCCCCTACCACTAGTGGAGAACGGGGCTCTTGTCCCGGTTGATAAGGGGTTTTAGTCTCGGTTGGTCAACCGGGACGGAGCAATCAGGACTAAAGCTCCCACCCTTTAGTCCCGGTTGCGCTACAAACTGGTACTAAAAGGGTTCCACGTGACCGCGCTCGGTTGCGTGGGGGAGGACCATGCGTCCCGATTCGTATTACGAACCGGCACAGATAATTTTTTGTCGCGGCAGTATTTTGGCCACCTTTTGTGCTACGCCAGAAAATTTATTTATATTGTTTTCCTTCATTGTTTTCCTTTATTATTTTCCTTTTTATTTTGTGTTGCACTCATCAATAAAGGAACCATTATATTACACAACATCATCATGAATATAGAGAGCGAAGTGTCGAACATATTACATTTAGTACATGAGTTTCATGCATATATATATATATATATAATCTCTTTTTACGGTCCCTATTGCCTTATATCGAACTCCACATGGTATTCTTCTTTTGGGTTTAGGACCTCTGCATCTAAGAATCCCGCCAATTCCTCCTGAATTGCTCGTACGCGATCCTTTGGCAGAAGACCGTCCCGCTCGATGAGAGATGGTGTACCACCCCCCTGATATGATTGTCAGGATTTGGGGATCGGATGCTTACTTGAGAAAAAAGAAAGAGAAAGTTCAGAGAGGGAGAGAGATAGAAAAACTTCAGTTTGTATTCTCGAATTTCAGCATAGCCTTTTCTAAATACAACTCACGCCTAATATAGAGATCACCCTGGACACATCCTCGACACACAGTCACATGGGCCCGGGCTTACAACTGGCGAATCTAATATGTGGCCTTCTAGAAAACACCCCCCAAATAAACACTCGCTTGCCCCCAAGTGAGTACAACAGGAAAACGGTGCTCCAGAACATCCCAATCTTCCCACGTTGCAGAATTCATGGAAGTTGTTCATGCATGATGGCCTGAAGAAATTGTGCAGGTATTGTGATGTGCTCATACTTGGCTTCTAAGTCAACCATACTATGTTTCTAAAGTGGTTGATTATCAATTTGAAGACCTCCAAATGTAATGGACATTTCAAACTTTTCAAAGATATCCGAATTAATTTTGCACGCTCAGCGATGATGCAATGTTAATTTGGTCCTAAACTTTGCCATTCTCTAATTATTAGAAAATACTTGCCCTTTCTATTTCTTATATTTTTTGTTGTGCTCTTCCTATAATTTATAGGGGGTCATAGGATTTGATTTTGTTGTTCTACTTGGAGCTGTTAGAGAACAAGGGTTGACCTTTCATACTTTACTAGGCAGAAGAAAGTTTTGATGAGAGATGGAAGGTATACATTGGACATGCTTGTGCAATTTACTCGGTCTATTTTCATACAATTAAGCTTGACTCCTACTTTCTGGTGGATAAATAGAACATCCAGCTGGTATGTATCTATAACTTGCAGGAATTTATGACAATAGGATATGAATTTTTTATTATTCAGACAAGGTTGAGGGTTGTTGATTTGACAAAGCTAAAGTTTTTAATAAGAAGGTATTTCTTGCCAGTCCTCATATCCTTTTATTTTTGAACATTTATTGACAAGGGTTCAACTCGTCAATGCTCATTGTTATGGACTTGGGTTTGGAGAAGATGCGGATGCTGGAGATCACGAGACGGTTAACAGACACGCAACAAGGGGACACGAGGTTTACCCAAGTTCAGGCCCTGGGAGGGAAAACCCTACTCCTGCTTGTCTGTTTTTGATTAATGGCAGAGCCGAAGGTTATAGGGGGTGTGTTGATGCAATCTGGCGTGAGGTGTGTGTGTATGAGTTGGAGAGATCCTTCTCGCCGTACCCTCCTGGCTTTTATATGGGGAGGCCAGGTCTTGGGTAGGTCGAGTCGATTACAAGTTAGGGTTTCACCTTTGAATATTCTGTCTATAACTTGGTCGTGTTCTCCATGGATTCGCACTTCTACCGGTCTTAGGCCATCTGTAGTCTCCCTAGGCTTCGCATTAGCAGCAAGTATTCATGTGGGCCTTCACTAGGCTGGACCGGGTTTACCAATGTGAGGCACCCATAGGATACATTCATGTTAGTAGCCCCCGAGTATTCGGTCGAATCGTAGATTCGACGACTGAAGACTATAGTATTTCGGGTGCTTCTCATCTGAACCTGTTTTCAGGTGAATATATCAATTCATAGGGATTGTTTATACGTGTGCCTGACTCGCCCGACGGATCAGGGTCAGTTAACTGTCTTTGAACAAAACAATATGATCTACTTCAGACTCGAGTCCCCGGACTCGAATCCGGAACAATTCTGGTGTAATTCGATTCAGGCCACAGAGGTCTTACAGGAGTCGAATTCCAGTGTTTAAGTTGAGTACCCAACGCGTCCATCAGGATTTTTCATTGCGTCTGTTGACACGGTATGTTACTGGCAGAGCGCAGTTAGGTGCGATACCAGGTCATCAGAGGATATCTGTAGGTCTTATCTTTGCGTCGTAGACACATCATCCGATTTTATCACCGCGTAGGTCTTTCGGGTGACCAAGGAGACGATATCTCTCTCAGCGTTAATTCGGGCAAAGTTGCCAAATAGATTTTGTTTTTGCTTTTTTGTCACATATGATCCCAAGGATCTCATCCGAATAATTTATAGGATGCGCGACCAGCGCTCCCTATGGGAGTAGCCTCCGAGTGTCTGTTCGAGTCATAGACTCGAGCAGAGACTTTAAATCTGCGGATGTCATCAATGCTAGTGTCTTTTTGAATGTGCGGTCAGCGCGCCCTATGGGAGTAGCCCCTGAGTCCATAGTAGAGTCGCAGACTCGACGAAGGACTCGAAGGTTTTTTCGAAGAAGTGTTTCCACCATAGTAATTTCTCGTGCGGCCATCGCTCTTGATAGGAGTAGCCCCTGAGTAGTTGGTTGATTAGTAGAATCGAGTAAGTACTTTTGTTTAGTCGAAAGATTCTAGCCGTTGCTAGCTTTTGCTTTGACGACGTCATTGCTGACGCCTGGTGAGCTCAACCGTCTGCGACAGCTGTTGCGACGTGACGAACGTGGGTCCCATTTTCTGACCTGGATTTGACTCTTCATGCGTAATTTTTGCGATAATTATGGTGTATACTCGATTCCCGTGTGTAGTGGGCGGAGTTATTGCGACGGTTCTGGCGTCTGTTGACATGTGTATGGAGCGATGAAGGGCAAGCGTTAGGGTTTGTGAATCAATGGCTCTGCTTCATCTTCTTCGTCCTTTTATACCATGGGGGGATCAAAGTAATCTTTTCCTCCTGCCATTTTCTTTCTTCTTACTTCCTTCGCCATTTCTAGAGCTTGCTCTAACCGCGCACTGGACGTTCTTCGCATCTTTCCCTCATCCTTCCTCCGTGTTCATCGCGTTGCGTGTCGCGCCGCAAAGATGGGCAAGCCGAAGTAGACTGATGGCGCCTAAGTTGATGTAGGAGCGCTTCATTGGAAACCCCAAGAGCAAGGTGTGAAGCGGCACAACAGCAAGTCTTCCCTTAGTAGTGTACGGGTTCGTAGCATGGAAAACAAAAAATTTCTACCGCGTACAAACAAATAAGCCAAGATCTATCTACTAGATTGTAGCAACGAGTCGATGGAATAACTCACCCTCGAAGATTCCAAAGTGTTTAACGAGAGCGGATTCTCGTGGTTGATGTAGTCGTACTCTTGCCGATCTCAAGATCGCATAGACGATCCTTCCGGCGCTGCATTCCGGCAGCGCTTCCGCAGTCGGTCACATGTTCGGTACTCGACGAAGACCTTCCTCTCCCTTGTTCCAGCAGGCAGCGGAGGTTATAGCACTCTCCTCGCGATTCCGGCAGCACGACGGTGTGGTACCGGAAGTAGAGGGGAGATCTCGCAGGCTTAAGCGGAGCCGGCAGTATGGTGGACTATGAGAGAGAGCCTCGGCGATCTAGGGTTTAGACGCACCAAGGAGGAGCAAGGCCGGTGGCTAGGGTTTGCCTAGGCAGCGGCGGCGGCTTGCCCTAGGCGGCGGCAACAGGAGGTGGCGGCGCCGGTGGCTAGGATTAGGGTTTGCGGGGCGTGGTGTTGTGTGCTTGGAGGGGCAGCCCTGCCCCTCCTTATATAGGTGGAGGGGGCGCGCCAGGGGAGGGGAGTCCCTCACCAACTCGGTTTCCAAGTGGTGCGGTGGAGGACGGAACTCCTCCCAAGTAGGTTTCACTCTCCTCCACCTCACAAAATAGCCGTTTGACTTTTCAAATTGGCGTTTGACTTTTCAAACTAGGATTTGATTTAACCCTTTATTTTGTTCAGCGATGACACCTAGTACATGATGCAATCATTCCAACTTGTTATGACACATTCATGTACCCTTCCCCTCCGGAGTGCCGGACATTTCGGAACCTTCTAGAACATTCTCGATGAAAACACCGGAACCATTCTCCAACCCCGAAACAGGACTTTCCTTATATGAATCTTATTCTCCGGACCATTCCGGATCTCCTCGTGATATCCCGGATCCCATCCGAGACTCCGAACAACATTCGTTCTCTTACTCATCATTCCATAACTACTCAAACAACGTCGAATCCTTAAGTGTGTCTCCCTACGGTTCGTGAATTATGCGGACATGATCGAGACACTTCTCCGAACAATAACCAATAGAGGAATCTGGAAATTCATATGGCTCCCACATATTTCTACGATTACTTATGATCGAATGAACCACTTACATACGATACCAATTTCCTTTGTCTCACGATAGTTTACTTATCCGAGGTTATGATCGCCGGTATCTCTGCATACCTAGTTCAACCTCATTCTTGATAAGTACTCTTTTCTCGTTCCCGTGATATGTGATCCCTTGTGAGCCAGTCACATGCTTGCAAGCTAATTGGATGACATTCCACCGAGAGGGCCCAGAGTATATCTATCCGTCATATGGATCGACAAATCCCACTCTTGATCCATGTGTCTCAACCAATACTTTCCGAACACTCAATGCCACCTTTATAGCCACCCAGTTACGATGTGGTGTTTGATGTCATCAAAGCATCCTTACGGTGAAGGTGATATGCATGATCTCATGGTCGAAGGAATTAGGTTACTATGTATCAGAAAGCATATAGCAATTGAACTATTAAAATGACTTGATCTTTATGCTACGCTTAATTATAGGAGTATGTCCACCATATCATTCTCCTAACGATATGATCTTGTTGTTAATAACATCTCAATGTTCATGATAGGGAAACCATAATCATTTATTAACCAACAAGCTAGTATTATAAAGAGGCTTTACTAGGGACTCTATTTTAGTTTACAAATCACACAAGTATTAATGTTTCCTTGTTAATACTATTATAGCATGAATGTAAACATTTATCATAAACACAAAGATATAATAATAACTATATTTATTATTGCCTCTAGGGCATATCTCCAACAGTCTCCCACTTGCACTAGAGTCATCTAATCTAGATTACATGGTAATATACCGAACACCCATGGTAGTTTGGTGTTGGTCATGTTTTGCCCTCGGGAGAGGTTAGTCAACGGATCCGCCAGATTCAGATCTATGTGTACTTTGTAAATCTTTATGTCCACATCTTGGACATGTTCTCGAATAGCGTGAAAACGTAGCTTGATGTGCTTCAGCTTCTTGTGTGACCTTGGTTCTTGCGCATTGGCTATGGCGCCCATGTTATCACAGTAGATTAACATTGGGTCCAGCGCACTAGGAACCACACCGAGCTCTGTAATGAACTCTTTCATCCATATCGCTTCTTGTGAAGCCTCCGAAGCAGCCATGTATTCCGATTCAGTTGAAGATCTCGCCACAATGCTTTGCTTTGCACTCCTCCAGCTAACTGCTGCACCATTCAAAGTAAATACGTATCCAGATTGTGATTTAGAATCATCCGGATCGGTGTTCCAACTAGCATCGGTGTAAGCATTAACAACGAGCTGTTCATCACCTCCATAAGAAAGAACCATATCCTTAGTTCTTCTCAAGTACTTAAGGATGTTTTTGACCGCCGGCCAATGATCCACTCCTGGATCACTTTGATATCTGCTAGTTAAACTAACAGCATATGCAATGTCGGGTCTAGTACATAGCATGGCATACATTAGAGATCCTATGGCTGAGGCATAGGGAGTTTTACTCATCCTTTCTCTATCTTCTGCCGTTGTCGGACTTTCAGTTTTACTCAAGGTCGTATTGGGCAACATGGGCAAGAACCCTTTCTTGCTATCTTCCATTCCAAACCTCTTTAGAACTTTGTCCAAATATGTACTTTGTGACAATGATATTAGGCGTCTTGATCTATCTCTATAAATCTTTATGCCTAATATGTAAGCTGCTTCGCCAAGATCCTTCATTGAAAAACTATTATTCCAATATTCCTTGACACTATTAAGAAGGTCTACATCATTCCCAATCAACAATATGTCATCTACATATAGTATTAAGAATGCTACAGAGCTCCCACTCACTTTCTTGTAAATACAAGCTTCTCCATAAGTTTGTATAAAACCAAAACTTTTGATTACCTTATCAAAATGTTGATTCCAACTTCGGGATGCTTGCTTCAATCCATAGATGGACCGTTGAAGTTTGCATACCTTGTTAGCATCTTTAGGATCGACAAAACCTTTGGGTTGCATCATATACAACTCTTCACCAATGTCTCCATTGAGGAATGCTGTTTTGACATCCATCTGCCATATCTCATAATCATAATATGCAGCGATTGCTAACATAATCCTCACAGAATTTAGCTTCGCTACAGGTGAGAAAGTCTCATCGTAGTCAACTCCTTGAATTTGTCGAAACCCTTTTGCGACAAGTCGAGCTTTATAGACAGTAACATTACCATCAGCATCTGTTTTCTTCTTGAAAATCCATTTGTTCTCGACAGCCTTCCGGCCATCCGGTAAGTCCACCAAAGTCCATACTTGGTTTTCGTACATGGATCCAATCTCAGATTTCATGGCTTCTTGCCATTTATTGGAATCTGGGCTCATCATCGCTTCTTCATATGTCGCAGGGTCGTCGGTGTTGTCCACCAACATGACACTCATAACGGGATCATACCAAACAGGAGTGGTACGAGTTCTCGTTGACCTGCGAGGCTCTGTAGCAACTACAACCGAAGTTTCATGATCATCATCATTAGCTTCCTCTCTTATTGGTGCAGGCACCACAAGAACTTCTTCTGGTGCTACGCTACTCGTAAGTTCGAGAGAAGGTTCGACAACCTCATCGAGTTCTACTTTCCTTCCAGTCACTTCTTTCGAGAGAAATTCCTTCTCTAGAAAGGATCCATTCTTGGCAACAAAGATTTTGCCTTCAGATCTATGATAGAAGGTATACCCGATAGTTTCCTTCGGGTATCCTATGAAGACGCATTTTTCCGCTTTGGGTTCAAGCTTGTCCGGCTGTAACTTCTGTACATAGGCTTCGCAACCCCAAACTTTAAGGAACGACAATTTAGGTTTCTTCCCAAACCATAATTCATACGGTGTCGTTTCAACGGATTTAGATGGTGCCCTATTTAAAGTGAATGCGGCTGTTTCTAATGCATAACCCCAAAACGATAGCGGTAAATATCTGTAACTGACATCATAGAACGAACCATATCTAAGAGAGTTCGATTACGATGTTCGGACACACCATTACGCTGTGGTGTTCCCGACGGTGTCAATTGTGAAAGTATTCCGCATTTCTTCAAATGCTCGCTAAACTCGTAACTTAGATATTCACCTCCACGATCAGAACATAGAAATTTAATCTTCTTGTTACGTTGATTCTCTACCTCACTTTGAAATTCCTTAAACTTCTCGAAAGTTTCGGACTTATGTTTCATGAAATAGATATACCCATATCTACTCAAGTCATCCGTGAAGGTAAGAACATAATGATAACCACCGCGCGATGCTACACTCATTGGACCACACACATCGGTATGTATGATTTCCAATAAGTCCATAGCTCGCTCCATCATACCAGAAAATGGAGTCTTAGTCATTTTACCCATCAGACATGCTTCGCATCTTTCAAGTGATTCGAAATCAAGTGATTCAAGAAGTCCATCGGAATGGAGTTTCTTCATACGCTTCACTCCAATGTGACCAAGGCACGATTACACATATAGGTCGAGTTATCGCTCGATTTCAAACGTTTAGCCTCAATGTTATTAATATGTGTATTTCCACTATCGAGATTCAATAAGAATAGACCATCTATCAAAGGTGAATGGGCATAAAACATATTACTCATATAAATCGAATAACCATTATTCTCGGACTTAAACAAGTAACCGTCTCGCAATAAACAAGATCCCGATATAATGTTCATGCTTAACGCAGGCACCAAATAACAATTATTTAAGTATAAAACTAATCCCGATGGTAGATGAAGAGGTAGCGTGCCGACTGCGATCACATCAACCTTTGATCCATTTCCCACACGCATCGTCACCTCGTTCTTCGCTAGCTTCCGTTTATTCTGCATCACCTGTTTCGAGTTACAAATATGAGCAACCGAACCAGTATCAAATACCCAGGCACTACTACGAGTACTAGTGAAATACACATCAATAACATGTATATCGGATATACCTTTCTTCTTGATGTTGCCGTTCTTCAAATCCGCCAAGTACTTTGGGCAATTCCGCTTCCAGTGACCTTCTCCCTTGCAGTAAAAGCACTCAGTATCAGGCTTAGGTCCAGCCTTGGTTTTCTTCGTCGGCGCGGTAACTTTCTTACCACCCTTCTTGAAGTGTCCCTTTTTCTTAGACTTGCCTTTCTTGAATTTTGTGGTCTTATTGACCATCAACACTTGGTGCTCTTTCTTGATCTCCACTCCTGCAGATTTTAACATGGCGAAGAGTTCTGGCAACTGTTTGTTCATGTTTTGCATATTGTAGTTCATCACAAAGTTCTTGTAATTTGGTGGTAGTGATTGGAGGACACGATAAATCCCCAAAGCATTAGGAATCACTATACCCAAGCTTTGAAGTTTGTTTGCGTGCCCAGACATCTTAAGCACATGCTCACTGACGGAGCTGCCCTCTTCCATCTTGCAGTTAAAGAACTTTTCAGAAGTCTCATAGCTCTCAATTGCAGCGTGAGTCTCAAAGATCAATTTGAGATCACGGAAAATATCATGTCGGTCTGAATTCTCAAACCTTTTCTGAAGCTCCGATTCTAAACCATACAAGATAGCACACTAAATTGTGCAGTACTGAGCCTTCCGAGTGAGGTAAACATTCTTTACTTCATCGGTAGCAGTAGCTGCAGGTGGGTCACCCAACGGTGCATCCAGCACATAGGTCAAATTACCAGCAGTGAGGACAATCCTCAAATTGCGGAACCAATCCGCGAAGTTGCTTCCATTGTTTTTCAACTTTTCTTTCTCTAGGAACGCATTAAAATTGATGGTAGGGGCCGCCATTGATCTACAACATATTTGCAATAGTTTAGACTAAGTTTATGACAAATTGAGTTCTAATTAATAGTTAAATTAATCTAGGTGAACTCCCACTCAAAACGATATCCCTCACATTGTTTTAGTGATCACACGAACCAAATCCACCACATCAACACCGATCATCACGAGAGTTGATGCAGCTTCAATGGCGAACAATCGACATGTTCATCATATCTACTATATGATTCATGCTTTACCTTTCGGTGATCGGTGTTCCGAGACCATGTCTGTACATGCTAGGCTCGTCAAGATCAAACCTTAGCTTCCGCATGAGAAAATCTGGCTTTCTCACGTTGTATACACTTGCGGAATCTAACACACCTGATCATCACGTGGTGCTTTGAAACAACAAGCTTTAGCAACGGTGCTTACTAAGGGTGAACACTTTAGAACTTGAAATTTATGTGCATGAGGGATCATCTTATAATGCTACCGTCGTTAACTAAGCAATACAAGATGCATAAAGGATTAACATCACATGCAATTCATAATATGTGATATGATATGGCCTTTCTTCTTTGTGCTTCCGATCTCCATCTTCAAGCACGAACATGATCTCCATCATCACCGGCATAGCATCAAGGTCAATGACGCTTCTTCATGGTTGTCGTCCACCAGCTTCAACTATTACAACTATTTTGAATAGACACGCAGGTCTTAACAGAAATTAAAGACAACCATATGGCTCCTGCCGGTTGCCAACTTACAATAAGGAACATTGCATACATCAAATATAATCACAATCATGGCCATATCACATCACAGCACACCCTGCAAAAAAAAGTTAGACGCCTCTACTTTCTTTGCATGTTTTACGTGGTTTGGGGCTTTCAATAAGTGTTGTTCTAACTTACGAACAAGAACCACAACATTGATACTAGTATTGTCAATCACCCATTGTAAATTGAATCTTAACTCTGTTGGGAGAACCAGGCACCCGCAAAGCCACTTATGCAATACAAGTTGCATGTCAAGCGTGGAGCAAATCTCATGAACGATGTCATGTAAGGTTAGCCCGGGCCGCTTCATCCCACCATCCCGCAAGATGCAAAGTACACAAGAAGCAATCGACAACAAAAGCATCAACGCCCACAATGACCATTGTGTTCTACTCGTGCAACATATCTACATATAGACACGGCTCTGATACCACTGTAGGGGTTCGTAGCATGGAAAACAAAAAAAATTTACCGCGTACAAACAAATAAGCCAAGATCTATCTACTAGATTGTAGCAACGAGTCGATGGAATAACTCACCCTCAAAGATTCCAAAGTGTTTAACGAGAGTGGATTCTCGTGGGTGATGTAGTCGTACTCTTGTCGATCTCAAGATCGCATAGACGATCCTTTCGGTGCGTTAAGCGGCCTTCCATGATCGGTCACACGTTCGGTACTCGACGAAGACCTTCCTCTCCCTTGTTCTAGCAGGCAGCAGAGGTTATAGCACTCTCCTCGCGATTCCGGCAGCACGACGGCGTGGTACCGGAAGTAGAGGGGAGATCTCGCAGGGCTTCGTCTTAAGCCGGAGCGAGTATGGTAGACTATGAGAGAGAGCCTCGGTGATCTAGGGTTTAGACGCACCAAGGAGGAGCAAGGCCGGCGGCTAGGGTTTGCCTAGGCGGCGGCAGCAGGAGGTGGCAGCGCCGGCGGCTAGGATTAGGGTTTGCGGGGCGTGGTGTTGTGTGCTTGGAGGGGCAGCCCTGCCCCTCCTTATATAGGTGGAGGGGCGCAAGGGAGGAGTCCTCCCCAACTCGGTCTCAAGTGGGTCAAGCGGTGGAGGAGGAACTCCTCCCAAGTAGGTTTCCTACTCTCCCTCCACCTCACAAAATAGCCGTTTGACTTTTCAAATTGGCGTTTGACTTTTCAAACTAGGATTTGATTTAACCCTTTATTTTGTTCAGCGATGACACCTAGTACATGATGCAATCATTCCAACTTGTTATGACACATTCATGTACCCTTCCCCTCCGAAGTGCCGGACATTCCGGAACCTTCTAGAACAGTCCCGATGAAAACACCGGAACCATTCTCCAACCCCAAAACAGGACTTTCCTTATATGAATCTTATTCTCCGGACCATTCCGGATCTCCTCGTGATATCCCGGATCCCATCCGAGACTCCGAACAACATTCGGTCTCTTACTCATCATTCCATAACTACTCAAACAACGTCGAATCCTTAAGTGTGTCTTCCTACGGTTCGTGAATTATGCGGACATGATCGAGACACTTCTCCAAACAATAACCAATAGAGGAATCTGGAAATTCATATGGCTCCCACATATTTCTACGATTACTTTGCGATCGAATGAACCACTTACATACGATACCAATTTCCCTTTGTCTCATGATAGTTTACTTATCCGAGGTTATGATCGTTGGTATCTCTACATACCTAGTTCAACCTCGTTACTGATAAGTACTCTTTTCTCGTTCCCGTGATATGTGATCCCTTATGAGGCAGTCACATGCTTGTAAGCTAATTGGATGACATTCCACCGAGAGGGCCCAGAGTATATCTATCCGTCATATGGATGGACAAATCCCACTCTTGATCCATGTGTCTCAACCAATACTTTCTGAACACTCAATGCCACCTTTATAGCCACCCAGTTACGGTGTGGTGTTTGATGTCATCAAAGCATCCTTCTGGTGAAGGTGATATGCATGATCTCATGGTCGAAGGAATTAGGTTACTATGTATCAGAAAGCATATACCAATTGAACTATTAAAATGACTTGATCTTTATGCTACGCTTATTTATAGGAGTATGTCCACCATATCATTCTCCTAACGATATGATCTTGTTGTTAATAACATCTCAATGTTCATGATAGGGAAACCACAATCATTTATTAACCAACAAGCTAGTATTATAAAGAGGCTTTACTAGGGACTCTATTTTAGTTTACAAATCACACAAGTATTAATGTTTCCTTGTTAATACTATTATAGCATGAATGTAAACATCTATCATAAACACAAAGATCTAATAATAACTATATTTATTATTGCCTCTAGGGCATATCTCCAACAAGCAGACACCGAGGTTATCGAACCAGTAGGAGGAAGGAAATGTCACAAGGGTGTTGCTGGCAACGTGGAGACCTGCACAACACAAACTCAAGACTTTGTCCCAACGAATCAGCGAGGTTGTCAAGCTCACTGGTTTGTTGTAACGAAGGATTAAATGTATGGTGTGAAAGGTAATGGTGGTTTGCAGCAAGTAAACAGTAATCGTGGAAGATGTATCAATGGTAAAGATTGGACCGGGGTCCATAGTTCACTAGAGGTGCTCTCCTTAGATAAACAACATGGCATGAAGGGTAAACAAATTACAGCGGGGCAATTGATAGGAACTGAGCAAGGCATAACAATGCAATTACTAGTCAAAAAGATCCTATGAGGTTGATTGGGCAATACAACAAGATACATAGACCGCCATCCAACTGCATCTATGACTAGAAGTCCACCTTCAGGTTATCATCTAAACCCCCTCCAGTATTAAGTTGCAAGCAACAGATAATTGCTTTTAAGCAAAGTGTGTAAGGTAAACAGTCCACATGTTCCATGAACAAGAGACCGTTGTTTTCTCCCTAGTAGCAACAACACATCTACAACCGAAGAGATTATTGTCACTTCCCTTGGAAACTAGAGGCATGAACCCACTATCGAGCATAAATACCCCCTCTTCGAGTCACTAGCAACTACTTGGACAAGATAACCACTAGCAACGAAGAGCATGCAAGATCGCAAATAACACAGACATGATAGAATCATAAAGACAAAACCATTAATCAAACCAACATAATAATCTCAATATCCATCGGATCCCCATAAACATAACATGCATGATTACAAATAGATTAGATCTTGATCATGAACGGAGCTCACAAGATCTATACATGAAAGGATAAAGGAGGAGATACAACCATCTAGCTACTACATGGACCCATAGTCCAAGGTGGAACTACTCACGCATCATACCGGAGAGAAGGCCTCCGGGATGATCTCCCCTTTGGCAGGGTGCCGGGAAGAACTTCAGACCCCCCCTCCTCGATCTAGGGACGATGGTGGCGGCGGATACAGATGGTTTCGTGGATTTCTGATTGGGTACCCAGGGTTTCTGCATCGGTGGCTTCTTAAGGCAAAGGGGGAGACCGAGGGGCTGGCGAGGGGCACCGAACTCTAGCCAGGAGCGGGCCCACCCATGGCCGTACCTGGGGGGTGGCCCCTCTGGCTTGCCTCCCCGGCTCTCCTCTGGACTTCTTGTTCCCCACGGAAAGTAATTGACATTGTCCTTTGTCCCGTCCAATTCCAAGAATATTTCTTTACTAACTTTTCTGAAACCAAAAACAGTAGAAAACAGGCATCTGGAACTGTTGCAACTTGTTAGTAGGTTAGTACCAGAAAACATGTAAAAAACACCTCAAAGTGTGGACAAGTATAGCAAAGTAGATACTAAACAAGCATGGAGCATCAAAAATTATAGATATGTTTACAACGTGTCAGCATCCCCAAGCTTAACTCCTGCTCGTCCTCGAGTAGGTAAGTGATAAAAAGAATGATTTTTTAGGTGACATGCACCCTCACAATAAAGATCCAACCATTTGCAAGCATTGAAAGCTGGAATCAAAGAACTCTAAACATGTGCATGAAAGATGGAGTTCTAACAATAAGACATAGTAACTATGCATGCAACATGACAAGCTACAAACAAAGATCATGAATAACATGCATTGACAAACGTTTGTTTGTTTTACATGCAGAAAACATAGCATAGTGGCAATCAGCTTGTCCCTCATAGAGTAGCAATATAGATGCATAGGACACCTACAAAGTTCACAAACCACTGCACTGTAGCGGCCATGGCCCTACTGCTCGGCTCCTCGGCTCTCCTCTAGACTTCTTGTTCCCCACGGAAAGTAATTGACTTTGTCCTTTGTTCCGTCCAATTTCGAGAATATTTCTTTACTAACTTTTCTGAAACCAAAAACATAAGAAAATAGGCATCTAGCACTGTTGCAACTTGTTAGTAGGTTAGTACCAGAAAACATGTAAAAAGCACCTCAAAGTGTGGACAAGTAAAGCAAAGTAGATACTAAACAATCATGGAGCATCAAAAATTATAGATACGTTTACAACGTATCAAAGACCGCTTCCTCTTCTACAGGGACTAGCGCCGCCAGTGCTACCAAGCTGACCTCCTGCGGAGGCCGGTTCATTGATGGTGAGTGGCGGTGAACCGCAATAAGGGATGCGGACCTGTGCCTCCTGCGCGAGGTTGGTATGATCTCGCAGAACAAGAACGGCACCCTCCTTCCTCGCGAAGAGATAATTCTGGATCCATCCGAAGTATTTTGGGTTATGTTTTACGCCTTTGTCATTCGTGGTATTTCTCTGCCCGCCCACGAATTTCTTCGTGGGCTTCTCTTTCTTTATTGGCTACAACTCCACCAGTTGTCGCCCAATTCTCTTCTTCACATCGCGTGTTTTATCATGCTTTGCGAGTGCTGGATCGGTATCGAGCCACACTTCGGCCTCTTCAAAAAACTATATTCTCTGAAGAGGCAGTCTGGTACCGGTGGCGTCTATCCATTGGGTGGGTGCGGTATTTCTATCTGCCCCACCTTCCAATTCTTCTCCTTCTATCTCCGCGAGTCCATCCAGCAATGGCGGAACAAATGGTTTTACATCCGCGATGTCAAGCTCGACGACCAACACTATGGGTTGGCCACCTTCGACTCCAGCAAGGTGGTCACCTGAAAGCGCTCATGGTCAAATGAAATCATGGAGGGTGAAGCCGCAGAGGTGGAGAAGCTGTACCAGCGGGTGGAGGCGCTCCAGCTGGTGTGAGTCAAGGAGGTCAGTGGCGTCGATATCATCCGAATTTTCCTTAAGCGTGGGGTGCAGCCTCTCCAAGCGAGGGCGCATCTGATGTTCTTGTACTTCGGCGCCAGTGATCCGACGAGAGTGTTGGCAGAGGAGATGTCCTCGACTGACCTCGACCGAGCGCTTCAACCTCTACTAAAGCATAAGGCCGACGAGGAGCTACCGGGGAAGTCTCTGACTCCCCTTTCCATTCCAAGAAGGAGGTCCCTTAGGTGAATCTTGTGGTTGCATGTAATGCATTTTTGATTGCCTTTATCTGATATTCTTTGACTGACGTTTGCATTTTTCCTGATTCATAGGAGTTTAAGGTATCTGGCATGATGCCTCGTCTTCTTGAGAAGTTCGAAGCTACGCTAGATGGTGGAGACACGGATTCCAAATCCACGCTTCCCCACGCACGATCACCTACCGCGGAAGCCCCTGAGCATAGCGAAGAGATCTCTCCCAAGAGAACTCAGAGCAAAAATTCAGATGGCGCGACACCATCGACACCAAGGGGACCCACATTTCTTTTGCGGCACACTGGAGATGAGGGTCTGATTTCCCCCATTCCTGCTGTGCCCGTTCGGGCCATAGCCCCGCAGCCACCAGCCAAGAAGAAGAAAGAGGCGCCAGTTTTCGATCTCTTCGACATTCCGTCATAAGTTTTCTGTTGCCTTTGTATTTGCAGTGTGCTAAGTATTACCTTATTGTTTTTCTTGATTGGCCTAAAATACTTCGTGTGCTTCTAGGAGGAACTCCTCAGATGAATCCTTCAAGGAGGAACTTGAGGAGATGCATGGGGATTCAAAGGTTTATGTTGCTTCCCCGAAGATGGTGGCTGACTCTAACAACGAAGTTTCGAGCTCCTTCAGGCCAAGGACTCGTGTTGTTGTTGCTCGGAAGACACAAGCTAAACCCTTGGAGTCTTCGGGTGACCACGTAAGTAGTTTATCCTTTCTCATGGGCAAGCCCCTGAGCCCTTTTGTTCATATGGTTTTGCATGTTGCCTGTTTGCATCCCTTCATCCATGATGTCAATCGCCTTGGCCAGCAATATCTTTCCCTAGAGGGCGACCTTCAGTAGCTCTGAGGTGTGTATACTACTTATGTTTATCTAGGAATATTGTTGAGTACCATTTTTATTGATTCATTTCTTGTTCACTGTCGTAGATGAGAACAATGAAGCTCTCCTCAAGCTGAACACACTCGAAAAGAGTCATAGTCAGGCGGAGACCAAGGAGAAGTATGCCATGGAGGCTCTCGAGCGGTATCGGCAGGAGGCCCAGGATCGTGAGCAGCAGATTGCGGTTGCCACTACATCTCGGGAGAAAGCCACGGCGGAGAAGCATATGGTTGCTGCCAAAGTGTTGTCCGGTGAGTGACCCCATGTTCCTCTTCTTGAGCTTTCTTTTATTCTGGTATGGTTCCTTGGATTCATTTGAATTTTCATTTGCCACACCTTGCAGATGCTACTGGCATTGCGTTTGATCGCAGTGCTTTGGAGCATGGGAATCCCCTGGAAGATGCCGTTGCAGCGATCGAAGATCATTGCAGCTCTGCCGTGGAGACGCTCGGCAAGACCAAGGAGGTCCTCGCCCTCTTCTACAAGGAGATCAACCCGAAGGGCGTCGCTCTTGATGACGTTGACTCCCTAGCACATGCCTTGGCGGGCGATGCCCCTGCGAGCAAGAGGGCTCAGAAGGGTGTGGGTGCCTCCATGGGGCTAGCGAAGGCAGTGGTGTCTGGCATGCAGCTGGATCTTCCTCATATCACCTCCAGGATGCCGACGCAGCAGATGGCACCGAGGTAGCTTTTGCTCCGTTCGCCTCCTGCTGCAAGCATTTTGGCCCGAAGCTTATTGACCTTCTGACCACATATGCGCTGGAGCAGCAGCGGGCAGCCAAGGCTAGGGTCTCGGAGTCCGAAGCTGCTCCGGATGCTGCTTCTTAGGTATTCTGCATCGTACTTTATTTAGTAGTATTTTGATTTTGCTTTGCCAACATTCATGTAATGCTTCATGCTGAACAAGTTTGACTTTACCTCGTAGTGGTTGATCGATGTAAATATAAGTGTCTCTTTTGACTGCTATCAATTGCCTTGATTTTTATACTTTTCTATCTGTGCACCCTTAGGGTCCTTCAAATGTTGAACTGATGACCATGCCTTCTGCCGCGATTGGTGCCCGTCCGCCAACGAGTGAGATGTCATAGTTGCCTATGCTACGCGATCGCATCCGAAGCCTGGAGAAGGATGTTCTCATGATCCGTGGCCATGCGGGTGTTTGGAAGTCCAAGACCGAACAGGCTGTTGCGAGAGAGGAATTTCTCGTTGAGGACTTTCGGCAAGTCGGCGAGCAACTCCAGTGTAATTCACTGTGAACTTATTTTATTTTTTGCTGCGTCTGACCTTCATGTCTTCTCATCTACTGCTTTTGCGTGCAGTTGTGAATCTTCTTCTGAAGGAAGAGAAGGAGCGTTTGTGATTAGGCTGAATTGCTTGACGCAACAAGAGTTGGAGGCCGGAGGATTCTTCTGGATGGATCATGACCAAGCGATTGTTGCCGTGACGGTTCAAGACCGCGTCCACCAAGTGCTTCGGGTGCTGAAACATCCAAGGTTGTCACTCGCGTCTATTTGGGCCGCGATGTTTCCTTTGGATGCGGCTCCCTCCAGCTTCTTGGGCTTTCTAGGCAAATTTCATGATGTGGACACCGTGAAGGAACTCATTCGTCATCAGCTGGTGGCAGGTGTGAAGGCGGCTCTAGCACATGTTCGGCTATACCGTCGTGATGTTGACCTGGTTGAGATAGTATCTGGGCCACCCAATCCTCCGGATGGTATGGCATAGTACATGTGTCCGCATTACGCCGCAGTGGCACAGTATGCTGATGGGATTGTTGACGTCTTCGAGGAGCGGACAAACGTCCTGCTTCGACATAGCTGAGTCCTGTGAATAGTAAATATAACAATGTAAAGTCTGTATATTATCGAGTGGCCTTTTGTGCCCTTGTAAAGTTGTATGTATTGGCACATAGTGTATTGTTTGACTATGGGTTGTGCATGTCCTTTTCGTTAGCCTGACGTGGTCAGCTACTCAGGGTTTATGTGTTATTGTTGTCAATCAACGAAGTCGTAGGGTGAGGTGCAACCCCCGAGCATGTTTAATGATGTAAATATATGCAATAGAGAGAAATTTGGGCCAAGGGACTTAGCTTTATTCATCATAATGTAGGAGGTACAATGTTCGGGTGAATAGCCTTATTCAAAGTAAAAGATAACTAGGGGTACAAGCGTCGCAATTGTGCGATGTTCCAAGGGTTGGAGTATTCGACTCCGGACTCGACATCCTTTAGGCGGTAGGCGCCACCCAAGATTACTTTGGTGACGACCTAGGGTCCCTCACATGGTGATTCAAGCTTCAGGTGCCCCTTATGCTTGAGTCGCAGGATAAGGTCTCCTTCGACGAAGGACCTTGGGCACAGCCGACGGCTGTGGTAGTTGCGGAGACTTTGCTGGTACACAGTCGAATGGGCTGTGGTGATGTCTCGAGATTTGTCTAGCGTGTCGATGGCATCTTCGAGTGCGGCTGATGATTCGGCTTCGCTATAGGCGATGACCTGTGGGGCCTTGTAGAGTACCTCGGCAGGTAGCATGGCTTCGGCTCCATTCACCATGAAGATGGGCGTGTAGCCAGTTTAGCTGTTTGGCATTGTGCGTAGGCTCCAAAGGACAGAGGGTAGCTCATCTGCCCAGGCTCCCTCCAGCATTTCGAGTGGGCGGAGCCGCCACTTCTTGATGTTGTTGCCAACGACACCGTTGGCCTTTTCAACCTGCCCATTGGTCTGTGCATGTGACACGAAGTGTATGTGAGGTTGATATCAATATCTCCGCAGAAGTCTTGGAACTCCTTTGAGGTGAAGTTCGAGCCATTGTCTGTTATGATGCTGTGAGGCACTCCAAACTTGTAGACAATGGATTCAAAGAACTTCACCGCGTAGGCGCCGGTTTGGTTAGTGATGGGCATGGCCTCGATCCACTTTGTGAATTTGTCGACTGCCACCAGGAGGAAGACATACCCTCCTGGCGAGGACTTTGGCAGCTTGCCGATCATGTCGATCCCCCACTGGGCAAAGGGCCAGGCCAATGGTATTGGCCGCCGCTCTGAGCCTAGAGCGTGCGGCTTGTCTGCGTACCTTTGGCAGGCATTGCACCTCTATATGATGTCCTTGGCGTTGCTAATTTCTATTGGCCAGTAGAAGCCAGCTCACAGAGGCTTGGCCACAAGGGCGCGGCTACCTGCGTGGTGGCCGCAGATACCTTCATGGAAGTCGAGGAGGATGCTCTTCCCATCATTGTTAGTGACGCATTGCTGGAGCACACCCGAAATGTTGCACTTGTATAGCTCGTCGTTAATGATGGTGAAGGCCTTTGATTGGTGAGCGAAGTGTCGGGCTTCCGTTGGGTCCTCAGGCAATTTCTTGCTCACCAGGTACCTGATGTACGGCTGAGTCCTTGTTTGTTCTACTGCCAGGACCTGCATGAGGCTCACCAGTTTGACCTCCGTGTCGAGCTCTTTGGGTCCTTCGGCTTTCTCGGGTGGTGCAGCCCCCGAGTGTCCCGTGGCTTTGGTTGTCTCCTTCGGGAATTTTCACTTGATAGAGGGCACGCAGATTTGCTTGGGGAACACACCCGATGGCACTGGGGCGCAGGTGGAGCCGATGTTGGTGAGCTTGTCATCCTTTTCATTGCTTTCCCTGCCAATGTGCCAGCGTTCACAGCCGTCAAAGTCTCCTTCGAGTGAGTCGTAGACTGCACGATATGCGATCAAGTTGGCGCTATGGGCGTCGCACTCGTTCATCGCCTGCTGGACAACGATGTTGGAGTCGCCATAGATGACAAGGCGCGTGGCACCACACACTTTGGCTATCCGTATGCCATGTAGGAGCGCTCCATACTCTTCCTCATTGTTGGATGCGCGGAACTTCATCCGAAGGACATATTTCATCTTATCCCCTTGAGGGGACGTCAGTATCACACCGGCTCCTACTCCAGCCTCGCGTTTGGAGCCGTTGAAGTGCATTGTCCAGGACTGGGACATGTCCAGGGTGTCTGGCAACTGGAGCTCCATCCAGTGGACGAAGAAGTCAGGGAGCACCTGAGACTTGATGGAGGTGCAACACTCGTAGATGATGTCTAGAGGGGACAGCTCGATGCCCCATAAGGCTACTCGCCTTGTAGCTTCAGGGTTATTCAGGATGTTCGACAATGGTGCATCATTGACGACCATGATCTGATGCTCCAAAAAGTAGTGGCACAGTCGATGCGCCATCATGAATACGCCGTAGGTGAGCTTTTGGTAGTGGGGATACCTTTGATTTGTTGAGGTGAGTACCTCGCTAAGGTAGTAGACTGGGCGTTGTACCCTGTGGGTTTTGCCATCTTCGGATCGTTCGACCACGAGGGCAGTGCTTACTACCTGGTGCGTGGCTGCGATGTATAGCAGCATGAGCTCCCTCTCCTTTGGCGTGACCAGTACTGGAGATGTGGAGAGCAAACGCTTAAGGTCTTCGAATGCCTCATCAGCCTCGGCCGTCTACTCGAACTTCTCGGCCTTGCAGAGCAGTTAGTAAAACAGGAGAGCCTTTTCGCCCATGCGGCTGATGAATCTGATGAGTGCCGCGATTCTGCTCGCCAACTGCTGGACCCCTTTGACGTTCTTGGGCTTCTCCATAGCTAGTATAGCCCTGATTTACTTCGGGTTGGCCTCGATGCCTCGCTGCGAGATGAAGTACCCGAGTAATTTCCCGTACGGGACGCCGAAGGCGCACTTGTCTGGGTTCACGTTGATCTTGTAGTGATCGAGGTTGTCGAACATCTCGCGGATATCGTTGATAAGTGTTCTGGCCTCCTTGGTCTTGATTACTATGTCGTCGACATAGACCTGGACGTTGCAGCCGATCTGGCTCTTCAGGCACGCCTGCATGCACCTCTGGTAGGTAGCGCATGCATTCTTCAGCCCAAAAGGCATGGTGTTATAGCATAACACTCCGAACGACGTGATGAACGCCAGTTTCTCTGGATCTCCGACCTTCAGTTGAATTTGATATTAGCTTGAGTAGGCGTCGAGGAAGGAGAGTCTCTCGCATCCTGCAGTGGGTTCGATGATTTGATCGATCCGTGGTAGAGGGAAGTGGTCCTTGGGACAGTGCTTGTTAAGCGACATGAAGTCCACGCACATCCATAGGATGTCCGTGTCCTTCTTAGGGACCAGCACGGGGTTAGCTACCTAGGTGCTTTCTTTTATATCCCTTATAAAGTTGGTGTTGAGGAGTCTGATGACTTTGATGCCGATCGCTTCAGATCTTTTTTCGGATAGTCGATGCATCGACTGCTTCACCAGTTTTGCATCCAGGAACACATTGAGTGTGTGCTCGGTGAATTCCCTGGGAACTCCTAGCATGTCCACAGGACACCAGGTGAATATTTCCCAGCGCTAATGAAGGAATTCAATGAGCGCGAGTTCCTATGCGGGACTCGGGACGTTGGCGATAAACGCTATCTTGGAGGGGTGATACGGCGTAAACGTATCTATAATTTTTGATGCTACATGATTTTTTTGTATCGACTTTCTTATGTTTTGTCTACACTATGAGGTATTTTTATAAATTTTCCGGGACTAACATATTAACAAGATGTCGCAGTGCCAGCTGCCTATTTTTTGTTGTTTTTGGTTTCAGAAAAGCTAGTAAGGAAATATTCTCGGAATTGGACGGGACAAAATCCCAAGTTCATATTTTACCAGAAGGAACACGGAGTCCGGAGGGCAGCCGAAGTGGGGCCACGAGGCGGCCACACCTGGTGGAGGTGCGGCCAGGGGCGCACCATCTCTAGGTGTGGGCCCCTCGGGTGCCCACCGACCTTGCCCCTTCGCCTATAAAAGCACTCCGATGCAGAAACCATAAGTACCCCGATCAAATCTCCATGAAACAGTCTGTAACGACCACCACCATCGTCCCTATATCGGGGGGGGGGGGTCTGAAGCTCTTACCGGCACCCTGCCGAAGGGGAATATCATCCTAGAGGCCTTCTTCATCACCATGCCAGCCTCCAGAGTGATGTGTGAGTAGTTCACCCTTGGACTATGGGTCCATACAGTAGCTAGATGGTTGTTTCTCCTCCGTTTTGCTATCATATTTAGATCTTGTGAGCACCGTTCATGATCAAGATCATCTATTTGTAATCATACATGTTGTGTTTGAGGGGATCCGATGGATATTGAGATACTATGTCAGATTGATTATTGATTCTATCATGTCTATGTTATTTGTGATCTTGCATGCTCTCCATTGTTAGTAGCTATCTTGGCCAAGTAGACGCTTGCAACTCCAAGAGGGAGTATGTATGCTCGATAGTAGGTTCATGCCTCTAGTAATCTGGGGAAGTGACAGAAATCTCTAAGGTTGTAGATGTGTTGTTGCTACTCGAGGAGAAAACAACAATCCTCTGTCCATGGGGGCAATTGTATTGTTTACTTTAAACACATTGCTTAATGCAATTATCTATTTCTTGCAACTTAATATTGGAATGAGTTCGGATGATAACCTGAAGGTGGATTATTAGTCATAGATGCAGTTGGATTACGGTCTATGTATTATGTTATAATGCCCAATCAAATCTCGTAGGAGTCAAGATGTCTATTATATGCATTGTTATGCTTTCTCAATCTGTTAATTGCCTCGCTGTAATTTGTTCACTCAACATGCTATCTATCTTAAGGAGAATACCTCTAGTGAAATGTGGACCCTGGTCCCATCTTTATCATTGATACATCATCTACTTTTATTGTTTACTTTCTGCAAGAAATCACTATCTTCCACACTATACGTTTAATCCTTTGTTTTTAGCAAACTGGTGAGATTGAAAACCTCACTGTAAGTTGGGGCAAAGTTTTGAGTTTGTGTTGTGCAGGTTACAAGTTGTTAGCAACATCTTGGAGTTGTTCCCTTACTCCTACTGGTTCGATAACCTTGGTTTCATAACTAAGGGGAAACTTGCTCATGTGATCATCACACCTTACTCTTGGGGTCTCCCAACAGGCTCTTCGTCAACCGAGCCACATCAAGGGGTCCGTGGGGTGGACCTGCACCTTTTTGGTGTTGACTGTGGAGTCGAATGACATGTCGGGTGTGTTTTGCCTGGTGACTGGGGGCAGACCGTTGTCTGTCACCTCCTTTAGCTTTGCGAGCTCCTCCTGCATGCCGAACGATTGAGAAATTCTGTTGAAGTCCCTGTCGCAACTATCTGACCTGGTGAAGCTTCATGGGATGGTGATGACACCGTTGGGTCCTGGCATCTTAAGCAGAAGGTATGCATAGTGTGGCACTGCCAGGAATCGGGTGAATGCCACTCGCCCAAGAATGGCGTGGTAGTGTGAGGGCCAGTCTACCACCTCTAACTCAAGCCGCTCGCGCCTAAAGTTGTTGGGGGTGCCAAAGATGACGTCGAGCCATATTTTTCCCAGGGGGTATATTCCCTTCCTTGAGACGATGTCGTGGAACGTCGTGTCCGACACCTCTAGGCTGCATATCGGGATCCGCATAGCTGCGAGTGTGCTGGAGAACATCAGGTTGATGCCGCTACCGCCATCCATGAAGACGCGACTCATCTTGAATCCTCCAATCTGGCCCTCAAGCACCAGGGCAAAATGACCTGGGCGAGGTATTTGGCGCGGGTGATCCGAATGATCGAATGTGATGCATGACTCCGAGCCGCTGAGGTACTCAGATATGGCTGGCGGAGCGGTGATGGCCAGGTTGACCTGACGGGTGATCTTCTTCTGCACCCTGTTGGTTGGGCGCCCCTTTTGTATTATTAGGGCCCCCATCGGTGGCGGGTATTGATCTACTCTTTTATTCTGGGCCGGCACAGCCGCAGGCTGCGCGGGTGCTCCGGGTGGTGGAGGTGGAGCTCCATGTGCGACTTCTCTTGGGGCGGGGAAAAACCCTTGGTTCACCGCTTGGCGACGCATCTTGGAGTAGCCCTCATGGAGTTTATGGAACTCCCTGCAGTCCTTGAGCATGTGGCTGGCCTTCCTTTTGCCATCCTGCTTGTCGATTGAGAAGTGGATGGTGCAGGGACCCGACAACTTCTCAATAGAGGATGGCTCGTCATCGCGGTTGCGGAGTTTCCACGTTTGTTTGGGTCTTCCGCCGTCGCCATAGTTGCCACCGCGATAACCGCTATTGCGGTTGCCGTCGTCGCGGCGGTCGGCGTAGCCGGCCGCGACCATATTGACCTCTTCACGGTCGTCGTAGACGCGCGCTCTTATTTTTCCTCGGCGATCGCGTCTGTGGCGGAAGTCTTCCTCGTCATACGAATGTGTTCGGTTGACGGTATTTTTGCCATCGTCCCAACGATTGGCGATGTCCATCAAGTGATCGATGGTTTTGGGCTTGACACGCCCAAGCTCTTCTTTGAATTCACGGCACCTTATGCCATCATTGAAGGCGTTGATTGATCTTTCTTCTGAGATGTTCGCGGTGGAGTTTTTGATGATGGACTAGTGCAGTATGTATGAGCGGATACACTCGTTGGATCGTTGGAAGTAGGCGCATAGCTCCTCGATTGAAGCTGGTCTCTTGTTGGTGCCTTTGAAGTTGCATATGAAGCAGTATGCCATTTCTTCCCAACTGCGGATGGATCCGGAAGGGAGGCTGTTGATCCTGGCTCTGGCTGCGCCCATCATCTCTAGATGAAGGCACTACATGGCTATGTTTTTGCTCCCGCCATGGAGCTTGACTGACGACAGGTGGTCGTCGAGCCAGATCTTCATCTCCTGCACGCCATCGAATTTTGGGTTGTCCGGAGGGAGTTTGAAGCCGTACGGCCATGCTGAAGCACTTGGCGCCGCACAACTCCGTGTTCTCGTCTTCGGACTCCGTGGAGTACGCGCGTTTTGCGCATGAATTTTCAATCTTGCGATGCGCGAGCTCCCTACGAGCGTCATAGTTGCTGCGCCTGTGCCGTGGGCTACGGCGACGCCGCGACAGGTCATGCTTCCTCGTCAGATGAGGGTGTGCGGCTTCAGGTGAGTTTTACCGCGGCCTTTTTCTTTGGCTCCACGACTCCTTTGTCGTGGAGCACAGCTCTGACAAGTCCGAGACCTGCAATCGCAGATTTGTGGATTGCGTACTTTGGGTTTCCCATCGGTGGCGGGTTTGATGCCAAGTAGGTGGTGGCCGCCATGACCGTGGCCTATGGCGTTTTGGGCATGATATTCCTGCGAGTCCATCGTCATGAAGGACATGTCGAGTGCCTTGGTGGCCTCGTTCCGTGCGGCGGGATCCATGCGCTCCATGCGGGAGCGATACTTGCGGCCGTCGTAGCCCTTCAAGGAAGAGCCACCAGCAGAAGAGAGCACAGCTCACCACGCGCTTGACTCGTTAGACGCTCGCCTGTGCTGATCGAGCTTGTTTTGCTACTTGATTTGTCGATTGTGCTCCTCGATGAGGAGCCAGTGGTATCCCATCAGCATATCGCGAGGGACGTCGATTGGTAGAGGGTTGGTGCCTCGCACAGCTTCACACACCCTCTCCCACTCTTCGTTGTTGAGCTTGATCTTGTTGCGAACACGGTTTATACCCTCAGTGTTTTCGGTTGCCCTATTCCTGTTGGGATTGGGTGGGGGTGGTACGTTCCCTCCACCGGCCTGCGGGTTGGGAGGGGGATTTGGTGGATCCGCGCCGTCGTCGATGTTGCCGTTGTGGATGGCCACGCACATGTAGCATTGGAGGAGATCGTTATTCCTGCAGCTTTCGGATCCGGAACGGTAGCTACCACTGTCAGCAACAATGTGCGCAAGGCACCGATTGGTGGCACCCATGAGGCGGGCCTGATCGACGGAGGTGGCACCCGCTCTAGGAGGCATAGGGTGTCGATATTGCCCACTTGTAAGTAGAATCTTCCGAACAACATCTCGACTCCATCTCCTACGGAATCGAAATCCTTGAGGGTGGGTCGAGGGCAAGGAAGAGGAGGTGATTATCCGTTGCCAAGGAATCGATGATCGCAGCGGATGGAACCGTCACGATCGCATGATCAGCGTCCCAAGTTCTCACAGACGACGCCAATTGATGAGGGTTCGACTCGTCAATGCCCATTGTTATGGAGTTGGGTTTGGAGAAGATGGGGATGCTGGAGATCGCAAGACGGTTAACAGATACGCAGGAAGGGGACACGAAGTTTACCTAGGTTCAGCCCCCTAAGGAAAAACCCTACTCCTACTTGTCTATTCTTGATTGATGGCAGAACCGAAGGTTACGGAGGGTACGCAGATTCAATCTGGCGTGAGGTGTGTGTATGAGTTGGAGAGATCCTTCTCGCCGTGCCCTCCTGGAATTTATATGGGGAGGCCAAGTCTTGGGTAGGTCGAGTCGGTTGTTAGAGCTTCACCCTTGAATATTCTATCTATAACTTGAATGTGGTCTCCAAGGAGTCAAACTTCTACCGGTCTTGGGCCATTCGGAGTCTCCCTGGGATTCGCGTTAGCAGCAAGTCTTCATGTGGGCCTTCACTGAGCTGGACCGGGTATATCAATGTGAGATACCCGTAGGGTATATCCATGTCATTTATTACTTTGTTTCTAAGGTTGAGTTGATTCTTAACATCACCATGGATATTTCTAACCGTCTGCCTATCTTCTTCAATTTTATGTGCACTCAGGTTCTTCTATTCATTTGCGTGATGTTATGTACAATATCAGGACACTCCTCTTCGCAACTTTGGTAATTTATATAACATCAACTATCTATCGAAGTATCTATTACTTAAATACCAGTGTTTATTAGTGATACAAGTAATTTTTGCTAGACCAGCTAACCTATAAGTCTATTAGGTAGAAAAATTGATAGCAAAAAAATCCTTTAAAATGGCCTATTTCTGATTTCTGCTCTTACTTGTTATACCTAGACTTTCAAAATAAAGTTGGCAAAAGTAGAGTTGTTTGACTTTTTTGTCTTCTAAAGTAAAATATCTAATATATCCATCACAAAAGGAAATTAGGCTATGTGATGTGTTGGAATCTAGATGGCATAAGGTACATGGTTTAGTTTTGTAGAGTAAAAATGGCGGGGTATGATGGTGGGTGCCATCTTGTGGCTCCTTTGGTTTCGCCATTGTGTGGCTACCAACTTGGTTTTGGTTTGTTTGTAGCTGCTTGTTGCGGTTCCTATAACAGGTCATCCACCTATTAGACTCTATTGTGCGGATCCTTTGGTTTCACCATCCATGCAGTTGCCGGCAACTCTCGCTCATGTTTCACACTATCCGTCCTTTAGGTGTCTTTTGATTTTTTGGTTTGTAGGTTTTAGCGTTGGTTTCTTTGGATTTGTCTTCTGTTGTTTGCTATCTGTTTTCCCCTTATTTGTCCGCTGCAATGTGCGTGAGAACCAGAGGAGGCCCCATCTTCGAAGGAGTCCTCACATTTTTGGTGAAGTGTCTATATGTTTCTTTATTTGTATTAGTCTATAATTGTTTTATTGTGTGCAGTAGTTTTGCTGAGTGTAGATTGTGCTTTTATTGTTTAGGTGTTCGGCTTCCATGTTTGTGGATGGTCGTCCTGCTAAGATGTCTAGATATTATATTGTGTAACCTGAAACGTTTGTGCTTCGGTTCTTCTTCTCATGTTTTGTTTTTGAAGATACATTGTTATCTGTTTGTTTCACTGGTTTCCCAGGTTTTGTTTTGTGGTTTAGCCTCCTCTTTTCATGGGAGGCTATAGCTTGGTGTCCTAAAATATAAATGTTCTTATTTGACGTGGTTTATATTGGTATAATGAGTGCCTACTCATTTGAGTATGTTTACACAGAAAATGATTCCTCTAAAACCACTGTTGCGAGGGAAGTAAAATACACTTGCCTGTGTATGAGCCCTTGGTTAGGTTTGGTGGAGGGAGTGAGTCAGACAGAGTTAGTGTGTTTAGGGCTTTACGCATAAAAGAGTGTTCTATAACCACTTTTTCAAGGGTAGTAAAATACACTTGCCTATGTATAAATAGGCCATTGATTAGGTTTGGTTTAGGGAGTGAGTCAACAAAATTTATGCAATTGATCAGCTCTTATAGAGCATGTTTTTTCCTCTTTGGGTGAAGGCCTGCAGGTTGATGATAACATATAAAAGAGGTTGTGGTCTTTGTGTGTTCGAGCACGCCAACAAATAGATCCCTAATGAAACAGGCTTACCGAACTGACCACTTATTCATCTAAGTGAAGAAAATGCTAACTGATGGACTAACTAGAAAACTATACTACCGATAGGAACGACAATAGCCTGAAGTGTTGTAGTGTCAGGTTTACATATTCAGTTTCAACACACTAATCGCATTTTGTAGTCATCATCTAATGCACTCATCGTTGAGAAATACAAATTACATGATGGATCTGGTAGTTAGTTGATGTTGTATTTGCATGATGATAAAATATTATCCATAATAACCGACACATTTGCATATAGATACCAGTTCAGGCCTTTTTAATATTGGGCCATCCATATTTTCACAGGAACTATAATCTTTTGTTTACTATGCATGTTAATACTGATGAATAAGTAATGTTATGTTTAAAAAATCTTTCACTGTTTCATTAGTTCCAAAAATAATCCAGCCTAGGATACTAAATATCAAAAAACATGTTTTTAATGAAGTGGTTATGACATTTTTCACCTTTCTCTGTTATTTTACATAGAAAATTCAAATCAGTAAAAAATTGCAATTTTCATATATGGTACAATTGGTACACTTAGATTATAATATCACTAGGGAGTTGTAATTTAAGACACTGGCACGATCAGTCTCGGTCTCGGTTTTACGGCCATACATGTATGTTGATAATTTCTATATTTTTGAAAGTTTCGGTTATTTATTACATTTATTGTGTGTTGGGGCTTAGAGCAGTTTAAGAAGATCATTGTAATGTTTGTTGGTAACGAATACAGTCCTTGATATGTATAAAATAGATAAATCCTTCTAAGGTGTTTTCCATAATAGACTTCTTTGAGAAATTAGGTCTACTTTCATTCTAAGGTGATGTATTCTTAGTTGTTTCGAAATAGGATGTGAATTGTTCTTAGTTGTTTTAGAATAGATGTGAAGTATTCTTTTCTTTTATAATAGTATATATGAGATATGCAAAAGACAATTCTAGGTTCAGTTAGGCTACACCCAAGTAGTGCATATCAATTTCGTTAATTTGTTTATGTTAATGCTTGTGGCAGTTAACCGAGATCACTACAGAATTCATGTAAATTGATGCCCATTTTTCCTTGCCAAAGAAAATGGAAGTAACAAACTATTTGTATTTCAGAACTAAGATTGTCTAGAAGATTTTCTTCTGTTGTGTTAAACCATAAAAAGTCTTGTAAAGGTTTTTTCCTCTCGCCGCAGGTCAATTCAGAGGGTGGAGAAGTGATCCTGAGTCCCTGCCACTTTCACAGCCACCTCCTGAAGTTCAGTTCTGCATGTGTAATTCTGATCCAGTTCCATACACCAAGAACAGAGACCTCTTGGTGCTTATCGAGATCGTTGTGGTCGTCTGGTATAAAGGGCTTCCTCCTCTATATGAAGCATGCATATTAATTTGTCCCCTTGGATTTAGGAGCCCCTTGACTTCATCTTACCATGTTCGTTGGTAGAGATATCCATGTACTTTCTTAATTTTTACCTGATAGGAGTTCAGATCCTGTGAACCGAATGTACAAGAAACATTGCCTCTGTTGTTCTAGCTGGGGGACATGGCCCATTCTATTTTTGTTTTGGTATATATATGGTCAGTAATGATTGATTGCATAATACTAAGAGCTCCGTAATTTATACTATTGTAGTAGTTATGAGCTTATTTTCTCTGATAGTGTTTTCACATCATGCAAGCTTATCATAAATATGGAATCTCATATATATATGTTATCGCAAGGCGGAGCGGCAAAGCGCGTTTATCTGTCTAGTATTGATTAGATTTCTTTACAGCCAAGAGCACACGCAATGCATCCGACGGCCGTCCTTCTTACACTGATCCGGATGGATAAGGAAACCAGGCAGCAGGCAAACGACAACCACCCCTTCCACATCTTGTAGGAAAGAAACGGGGTTGAGCACATGACTACATATACCCGGCTGACCCGGCAATGGGGCCTCAAGTGTAGCTTGCCTCGTCTCCTCCAATACCATGGCTCCCACCGTGACGGCTTCCTCGGCCACCTCTGTCGCCCCTTTCCAGGGCCTCAAGTCCACTGCTGGCCTTCCCGTCAGCCGTCGCAGCAATGCCGGCCTTGGCAGCGTCAGCAACGGTGGAAGAATCAGATGCATGCAGGTATGAAAATCGTCAAAGACCAATTCACTTATGTGTGTCTGTGTACCAACTGATGTGTGTCTGTGTACTATTTCTGTCAACAATTCAGGTGTGGCCTATTGAGGGCATCAAGAAGTTCGAGACCCTGTCTTACCTGCCACCACTCTCAGAGGAGGCCCTCCTGAAGCAGATCGACTTCTTGATCCGCTCCAAGTGGGTTCCCTGCCTGGAGTTCAGCAAGGTTGGCTTCATCTTCCGCGAGCACGGCAGCACTCCCGGATACTACGACGGCAGGTACTGGACAATGTGGAAGCTGCCCATGTTCGGCTGCACCGACGCCTCACAGGTGATCAAGGAGGTGGAGGAGGTCAAGAAGGAGTACCCTGACGCCTATGTCCGCATCATCGGCTTCGACAACATCCGTCAGGTGCAGTGCGTCAGCTTCATCGCCTTCAAGCCACCAGGCTGCGAGGAGTCCGGCAAGGCATAAGCCGCGACCTGGGAATATAACCGACTACGCAAGGCATGCTAGTTCACTTTCTGTTGACGACTCTCCTTTCGGGGTTTTACTTCAGGTTCCATACAATTGTGTATGTATGTACTATGTTGATTGTATAACTGGCTACACCTACACATGTATATTTATATACAAACGGCAGACTATTATCTTATTGTTAATTGATGGAAAGTTTCTTTATTTTCTGCTAGAATGCCTATGTTTTGCTGTTAGTTGAAGTGTCTTCGTTCACATTTGTAGAAAATTCTTGTTTCAACGCTGTTTTTCGGTCAGGGCTTTTACTCCTATAGTTATTTGTCTCTTCTCTTCTTATATTTTTTTTGACGATTTTACTCCTATAGTTCAATCAAAACTACCCACCGATACCACCTATAAGCTAAAATAACGGCGATTAAATAAAATTTGACCTGAAAGGTTGGTCTTCTCATCCATTGACTGGTGCGGCAAACAAAAAATCACGACTCTATAGCCTGGAATCAGCCAGCGTCCAGAATCAAATAAGCGGTACCACCATTGATTGCCTCCAATCCATATTACTTGTCACTAAAATGGATATATTTAACAATAAAACATATCTAGATATATTTATTTTTTCAATAATTAATATGGTTCGGAGAGAGTAATATAAGGAAGAAATAAAATCCTCCATGTGCCAACAGGAGAGACGGCAAACCGCCGCCTAGACGGACGGACGGGTCTAGCCACGGAGAAAATTAATTAGATAGATATTGTTGGAATCTGGAGATTTAGAGTGCATCTCCAAACAAGAATAATACATGGAGGAATTGACTCATAGACAACCCACAGGTATATTGAATATAATTAATTAAGATTATGAAAGAGCGAACTAAGACCACAGATTTGCCAGTCGATTGATACCGGTGCAAAATTTGGGTCGTGCTGAAGTATTTGGACCAAAATGTCTTTTATCTCCCGATGCAACGCAATATGATTTGTTTGAAAACTAAAAATTGTCAATATAACTAGTGGAAATACTTTCTGAGTTGCTGCCTAGCTCCGTAACTGTTGTGTAGATTCAATTAAGATAAGAAAAATGTCTAGCTCGAGGCCGGTGTCATAAGGCAAGACAAAAAATTATCCGTGCAAATTGGATTGGTCTTCCCGGTGCAACGCATAAGCACTTTTGGTAGTATACCCTATTTTCAATATATCTTTCTTCAAATACAAGTAGCGTGAATTATCTGGACTCAAATGAGATTTTCCATCGAACTCATTTTTCGGTATCTAGTAATTAATAATGAAGTACATTCAAAATGGTAAGAACACAGCCAAGAAAAAAACATAAAAAACGAATTTCAAAATGGTAAAAATTTCTGAATAAAAAGTTGCTTCACATTTTCAAATAGGTATTTATACTATGTGTGCATCTACACCTATGAGCTAACGTGGATTTCCGTGGTAAAAGTCACTTACCGAATGTGCATGGGAGTACAACTCCCACTAGTACTGAACATTTTTTCTTATGTGATTGTCCATGTATAGACACATGTATGCACAAACGTAGGTTGAGAAGCATGCAATATAAACTCTAGCACTTGCTACTGGCCGATATTCCCTACAGTGGAACACTCCTAATGCCCAAAATCTATTTAGGAATAATGCTGTAACGGGGAGCGTTTCGGTAACATATCATTATATACCACAAACGGTTGACGTTTCGAGAGGAACATGGATGATATAGTCGTAATCGTAGCCAACCTTAAAGTCGCGAAGCTCTTCGCACGTCACGTCCTGGTCCTTGAAACAGTCCACCCCTTGCACGACAGTCCGGGTGCCACTAGCGGTAGCACCCCCGTGGTTTCGCACACATAAGGTGTATGATGACAACCAACGATTATTTGATCCCTACCGAGAGTGCAAAACTAGATCTTCTGGATGGAATCCCTGCAGCACAATGGCGTGCCGCAACAATGTAGTCTCTTGCATGTACAACTCCTTCAGGAACCACGCCAACGCAAGAGCGACGAGAGAGATCTCTATCCCCGTGTGCAGTTCCAAACTTTGGTAACCACAAGTGAGGGAGATAGATCATTTGAGAAATTGAATGCTCTTTCCCACCCCTATGCCCCTCTTTATATAGGGGATGGGAGGGCACCCCCACCCATCCAAGTCCCGAGGTGGGACTAAAGGAGGAGATGGAGGAGGCGCCAAGGAGGGGCTTGTTACTTTGTGGCCCGAAAGTTCGCAGGCGAAGGCATTGCGGGGTTCGAGTTGCGTGTAATCACCGCGATTCGAAAAGTTGGGGGGTAATTACCGAGAGGGGTATTTCGAGTGAATGGTGGAAAAAACAAATATTTTCAAATCTTAGTCGTTATGTCATGATATTCCATTACATTAGTACATGGCGTGCCCCTGCCGTGCCCCCTCTAAGTCACCCTGCACGTGTTGCACGGGAAAACCCATTTCTATACTTTCCTAACCCCCGACACTGAATCCGGCGGCGGCGGTCCTTTTTCTCCCCGCCCCCTCCCCCTCTCACACACCCCACCCCCCTCCCCACCCCCCCACACACAAAATCCGGTGGGGGCGTTCCCATTTCTCCATGTCCCGCCATATATGCCTAGCATGTCTAGCGAAGCCAAGGTGGTAGCTACGCCGGCGACTGATTCAGCTCCACCGAAGCCAGCGTCTCGGGCACAACGCTAGACAAGCGAAGCAGCGACGGGGTCTATAGACCAGGTTAGCGAGGAGGTCATCCAGAAGTCTGCTAATAGGATACCTACGAGCAGCGGGTTGAAAAGAAAAGCTAGGCTGGCAGCGGAGTGTTCAGTTGCAGTGCGGGGTCGTGCAATCCAGATCTTGAAGAAAACCACCCAAGAGAAGAGCGAGAGGTGAATTTTTCTTTACTGTGTCTTATCTTGCAAGTAGATTAGTTACTATAAAGTATATTCGAATGAACTGAAAGGTCCCATTTTTAATCAAATTAGGAACATCTTCGATGCAGCAGAACTATATGACTTCATGATTCATATCCGCCAGTACACTACAAAACTAGATTTTGATTGCGAGAGGATTGTGTTCAGGAAGGATGTGCGTCTTCTTGTCAACTGCAAAGAGGTTGTGTCTGTTTTGCAGCTAATAGATATGCTTCATGCTAGCATTCCTTGGGGATCTAGATAGAGGAAAAAATTGGTGTGGTGTAACATGAGTGATACCTATATGCAAATTGATCACTCCCATGAGTTTCAGATGCTTTGGGAGTGTTGTGCAGCTGATCGTAAGGTGAAAGTTGAAGCGATGAGATTGATGATATGTATGCAGATACTGGAGATCTTGCTGCCTGAGCTTCTACTGCTCGAGTTTACGGATCACCTGATGCTGATCAAGAGAAGTTCAATATAAACCTGGAGGTAGATTCATACATAGCAAAACTTGATGGTGGAGTTAATAAGCCAGTTTCATCATGTACTATGGAGATAGTCGTCGATTCCAAAAACAAAACTCTTGTTGAACTAAGAGAGATGATAGGTAAGGAAATCATTATTGGCCCTAAGTAGATGGCACGGATCCGGTGATGGCATCATAAGAAGCAGGAATTCATAGAGGTTTTGGATACCGATGATCTGATGCAGATTATGCAACGAAATAAGCAAATCAGGAAGGTGTTCTTCCTCGCTGCCATTTCTGATATTGTTGGACATGTTGTAATGGATGCAGAGGCCCCTGTTGTGGCTGAATAGAACGAGGCGATAAACGTTGATCAGATCTGATGAGAGCTACTACCCAGGGCTTTTCATATAGACTGCAGGGTTCTCCTGCCTGTATTTGTAACAAAGATTTTTTTTTGCTTTGAAACTATGTGGCTGTAGTCGTGTTTGTTTAGAGATTGCAATCCGATGTTTTGTGAGCTGTTGAGATTTTCAGACATATCACTGGATAAAAGCATCGTTGTTGTTATAAGACATAAGTATATTGTAGTTGACATGATTATGTTTGTTGAGATGATGTGATATACTTGTTTTTGAGATTATGATTGTTGAGAGATTGTAATATAATGTTCTATAAGTTGTTGGGATTTTCAGACATATCATTCATTGAAACCATCACTGAACAAGGTGATACATAAGTACCTTGTAGTTCATATGATTATGATGTAATATAATGCTATGTGAGATCAGTAATTTGACTAATCGCTGGATTACTACATGTTACTTAGAAGGAAGTACTATCATGGATGAACAAGCGTAGGGTTTAGGAAAAAAAAACTTATTAAGTAGGAGACAGTGATCTATTGGACGGACAGGTCTAGGATTTAGGATTAAGGGTTAAGGGGTTAGTGCAACAAACAGTTCATTAGACCCTAAACTATAAACCCTAATCCTATATTATTCGGTAGATAAGATTTTGCCGGTTTCTATAAGTCAAACAAATTGGGAAGGAGGAACTACATGATTAATATTTGAAATTAAAATGAAGGAAGATAAAAAAAAGTATTAGATATGAGATAGTAATCCAGCCACGGGACATTATATCAATTAAACCATTGTAGCATGCCAATTTAGTCAATATTTCAATGTTGACGCACTTCACTTTACCCACTCCTGCTCTCTGCACTCAATGCCCTCCTATCTCTCCTCACCATCGTCGACGCGTCACAGCGTCCACATTCGCCATGTCGTCTTGGAATGATGAGGACGACCATTCGAGCAACGACAGCCTTCTCCCCGACATCGATTATTCTCTCCCTAATTTGAGTTCCTCTATTTTCTTGGCAATGGTTAGGCATTGGTAATTACCTCGACCCAAGACTTGAAATGTGCATGCAATCGTATTTATTTCTAGCTTTTTGTTCCCTTATAGGTACCACTCACGATCTACGACCCCGATTGGAAGGGCCTAGATCTCGATTGGGAAGTACCATGTGAACATGGGCTAAGACTGAGGAAATATGTTGCATTTGAAGGCATTAATACTGGAAGAAGATTTTTGGGCTGTACAAATCAGGTTTGCTTTGTTATGTACAATGGTGACATGAAGAAAATTGTGTAGTGTTAGGTTGATAATTAGGTCCCTTTTTTAGGTTGGCCCGGTGTGTAAAGAAGTAGAGTGGGTGGACCTTGAATGGCAAGACGCACTTAAGAAATGTTTGGCCCAGTTGTGGGATATCTATGAGCTTGAAAGGTCGTGGAGATTTACAGATGCCTGTGATATAGCTGCAAAAAATTACAAGACCTTGGTATGAAATAAGGAGCTAGAACATGAAATCAAGAATTTACGGTCAGAACTAAATGACACAATCAATGGGAGCTTGGTGGTGGGAACTGTATGGAAGTTTTAGAAGGCAGAAAAGGAGAGTGATCAGCTTATGGAAGAGAATAAGAAGCTAGAAACTGCATTGCGCATCTGTTGAAGGATCTGAACAAGGATCACGAGGTGAACAAGGATAAGCTACAGAGGATGAAGGAAATTTTAGATGAATAATTTGTGTCGTGGCAGTATGTGAAACTAGTTAACTGTAAGACTTGCAATTGTGATATCTTAACTAATCCAAACTCAATCCTTGAGAAAAATAATCTTTCATAGGAAAGCATAGTTTGCATAGAGATTGGTCCACGTTTATAAAATCATTACTACATGGATAAAACATAATTTTGTCCGTCAGAACACATAGTTTGCAAACTATTTTCAGAAGAACTTATAGTTTGCACTGAGCCTGGTGTGAAGACGCTCGTTTTCCTTCCTGAGAACCTCCAGTTGGAGGGTTCGTTCGATCCGGTCCGCTTTGGTTTTTACCTGCTCCCTCAGTACTTGGATGTGCGTCTCCCGCAGGTTCAAGCGCTCCATCTGGGATGCGACAAGCTTATCAGTAAGCTTAAGATTATCCCCCATAAGCTCCTTGATGATATCCTCCTTCGCACGCGCCAAGGCGATACCTTTCTTGTGAAGTTCCTTCCAGCCAGCGATGTCTATCTTCATATTGTGGCACTTGCATTAAGGATCATGACTTCTTCTCTTATGCGGTCATAGGTCACTTTCTGAAAATTCGTCTTCTCCATTTGGATGGCCATCTTGTCCTTTAGCCAGGTCGGCAGTTCTGGGTTGAGCTTTCACCACTTCTGCTTTAACAAAAATATGTGGTTAGTTTTCATAATTTAAATAATTAACTAGTGTCAAAGTCATAATTTGAAGGATAGAGGAATCTAGGATTGTTCAAAATTTAACATAATCAATTAGTGGCACAGTCCTAATTCCAATGTCAGAGCAATATATGCTTTTTCCCAATTCAACATGATAAACTAGTGGCACATTTCTAATTTTAATGTCAGAGCAATATAACATTTTTCCCATTTCAATAGGATAAAGTAGTGGCACGGTCCTAATTTCAATTTCAAAGCAACCTAGGACTATATCCAACTAAGGGTGTTGTGGGTTTTTCTAATGTAACCAAATAGTAGTGGCATAGTCATAATCTAATTCCAAGCTCAGATTCATAAAATTGAAAGAAAGGATGATGTTCATTAATGAAACACAAACTCATAATTCAGTTGACATGCAAGTAAGATAAATAGAGAAATAAAGAGTTGCTACAAGATTTCTTAATTGCACGACATATGTAAATTAGAAAAGCAGTGGAGCATGAACTGAGATTCCTGTCCCCTCTACTTAGAATCTGACTTCGGCATTGCCCGATACGCCTCCAGCTTGGCCGTTAGCTCCTCGTTCTCCTTGTTTAGACTCTTGAGCATGGTGATACCTCGGTTCATGTCCTCCTTCATCCGTCTCACTACATCCATGCAACGGTCCCTATCATTGTAGGCTTTGATGGCAGCCTTTGCTTCGCTGATGAGTTCTCTGAGTGCCTCAGTGGCTTCGTCTTGCAAGGAGATGCATCTATTTTGGAGATTCTTCTTGTCACAGATGAGCTTCGTAATTAACTTTATGGCCAGGTCTTGTTTTGACAAGCTGTGTGCGATCAATTTCTGCAGCTTGTCGATCACCCTCTGCAGCTCCTTGCGCTCTGCTTCGAGCCTCTTGATGTCAAGTGAAAAATCAAGCGTGATCTTCTTCTACAGAGACAAACGCCTTCGAAGGCGCTCATTATCCTGGGTTAGGGAGTGTGCACCCTGCAGTTGGTTGTCAATCTTGGCATTGATCGTGGCCACCTTGCCATGGCAATCGGCATTCGCTTGCTGCATCATTCATGTTATTTAAAATAGGTACTCTATAATTGTACTGCATGTTTTAGGGAAGGACAATATTCAAATCACAAAAACCCCAATGTGTCTACGAAGAAAAATATTGAATAAAAGGATTGAGCATGGTCCCTACTTGGAGGCTACTTCCGGGAAGACACGATCTAATATTTCAACATTTAGAATCTTAAAATAAACCAAATGCATGTCAACAGCATTATGAGTGGTAAAAAGTGTGGGGATTTCCTACCTCGCTGAGCCGGGAAACGGGTCCGAACGGGTCCTGCGATGCTGCCGCCATCATTCTGGTTTTAGGGTCCACGGCCGCCCTGGAATATGTAGCAGAGTAACAAGAAGAATAAGAAGTAGACATAGAAGAAGAAGAAAACAGAGAAGAAGAAGACTGTACCGGGATGAGCCCTCGCCTGCTGGAACATTCAGTACCATTGCTAGGAGAGATTGGGCCTCTGTGCGAGGGGGATTGAGCAGCTGATTGAGCAAGAAGTTTCTGGCGGCGAGCTCTCTCGTTTCTCTCCGCACGCACGGTCGATCCGCCTCTCTTCCGGGGAGTCATGGCTAATGCAGATGGAGGAAGGTGGGGGCAGGAGGAAGAAGAAAGTGATGGGTGGGGGAGAATGGTCAAAGAGCCTAGTCCATGGTACAGTCTTATACAAGACCACAGTTTACTCCGGTGCTATCTCAACTACATCTACCGTTCATTTGCTAATTGATGGCCTATGTTACTTCCTTCTCAAAGAAGCGAGACTGACAGAATCAGGGAATAAAACCCCACAGTCTGCATGATGGGACTGGCTTTAATGAGATGGACATTTCAGTGGGCTTGGATGCGCACCGCCTAATATCCCGTGAATAAAGGGGTCGGGTGGGACTATGAGGAAGTAATTGCGGGCTTCACGTCCAGCGTGCATGCGTGCTTACGAGCATGCGTCATGTGTTGAAGGGGTTGGCATGGAGCGTGCAATTGCTGCATGGACACGACATGCTGAAATGTTGAACTCGACGTTGACAGGCACGCACTAGACACTTCCCGACGTTGCCAGAGGGTGCATTTTTGATTTGTTACGTGACAACACTCCCAATACGTAGATATTTTGTGATGTAGTACAATTTTTACGTGACTAGACTATGAGTATGCTCCTCGCGCCCCTTATAGGATTGGCACCCAACTCTGCGTATGGCTGACCACTCTATGTCACCTTCTCGTCGCGGCATCGTTCGTGCCCGCCGGAAGCCATCGATATCGACGCTTGAGGACACAGTGACGTCGAAGCTTGTTGTACCCGCCGCGCTCGAGAAGCACGGTGCACTGGCAGATACGGAGGAGCACCAAGCAACATCCAATACAGAGGAGCGTCATAGGAAGACCTGCGAGTCCACCATGAAGAAGGCCAGGAGGAATAGAGGAGCCAGCTATGAGGACGACTCCAACTCGGGCAACGAGGAGGCGTTCATGGATCAGTTGTAGGCACAAGCGGATGAAAGTGATGTCGACCCGTGGGACTACGAGGAGGAGGAGGACTCCGATGGGGAGAGGGCGCGTATCTACGAGGAGGGAGTTGCCAACGAGTCATTGGAGGACACCATCGCTGCCGCTGCCGATGACGAGTAATGTTCTGTTGTTAGTATTGTTATATATATAATTGCCACGTCCTGTATTGTGATTGTTGTAACTACTGTCCGGTTCTTGTGCACCCTTGTCTTTCATGTCTGAGAGCACCTACGGAGGCCTAAGGAGATCTCGATCGAGGGCCTGAAGGAAGGCCACCGAGCTGGCAATTTATTCCTTGCCCTCATTGTGGATCACATCGTTCCTCAGAAGCCATGAGCGCCAAAGAAGTAGCAGGATGCTAGCTTTCATCTGAACATCAGCTTGGGACAACAACAACTGCATCCAGTCCTTTCCGGTATAGAAAAACTTGGATTCATTCGGTAGTTCCACTTCTCACGCATAGCCTGGTGAAGGGCACTGGCTTTAGTGCAAGATACAGTTGCATGGTGAGAATTTTCAATACCATCGTCGCAAATAAATCAGATGGCATTCAGCTCAAGAGTTCTTTAGCATTTGTTGTCTTTGGTAGCCAAGGAATTAGTGGCCACCTCCAGCCAAAAACTCTGACTTTCCGAGGGACGTCTGCTCTCCAAATGTTCTTACAGATTGCTCGGCCTCCATCTCTCATTGCCTCGCGTCTGCTAGCTTTCTTCATTGCCTCGCGCCTGTTGATGAAGATTCTGGGCCAGGCGGTAGGCACTCTTAATGGTAAAGAGCCCGTTACTCTCATAATGCCATGCCACACAATCTTTGGCATTGTCTTCAGGCAAGTTGATGTTTAGAATAGCTTGGACGTCAAACTCATAAAATAATTGTCATAGGAGGGTGGTGTTCCAGGACTTGATGTTCAGAGAGATCAACTGGTTTACCCATTTGAGTCTCGAGTTCTTTTTTAGGCCAGAGATCTTGAGCGTCCTGTCTCTCCGTAGCCAATTGTCCCTGCTGAACTAGGTTTTCTTTCCATTTCCAATTCTTTTGATGATCCCTTTTTTTAGTACTTCAAGTCCAAACTCGACACCACGCCAGGCATGGGATGCATCCATGGCGAAAATGGTATCGAGAATATCTCCATTGGGGAAGTATTTGGCCTTGAGAACTCTAGTGCAAAGGCTGTTGGGTCTTTGGGTTAGTCTCCATGCCTGCCTAGCAAGTAGGGATTGGTTGAAAAAACCCATATCCCGAAATCCCATGCCTCCCCTGTTTTTTGGTTTGATCATGTTCTCCCAAGCCATCCAATGAACCTTCGTGTGGTTTGATCATCACCCAACAGAAGTCGCGGATGAGTCTTTCATATTGGTCAAAAAAGCTGACTAACATCTTGAAAACACTCATCACAAATCCTGGCATGGCCTGGGCTACTCACTTGATAAGGGTGTCCATAGCACCATGCAACATGAACCTTTCTACCCAATTTGTGAGCCTCTTAGTGAATCTTTCCATAATGGGTTGGAACAGCTCCCCTTTCATGCGACTATCCTGAGTAGGAAGGCCCAGATACTTATCTTCGAAGGTGAAGCTAGTCACACCAAGAGTTGATTTTATCTCTTCTTGGGTTTTTAGCGGGCAGATTTGGCTGAACAGGACTGAGCACTTGTCCACACTAGTGAGTTGGCCCGAGCAACGGTGAAAGAGGTTTAGGGCATTATCGACGGCTTACGCCTCCTCCTTTGTGGCTTTGAAGAAGAGGAGGGAATCATCAGTGAAGAGCAGGTGGGAAACACCAGGATCTCTTTTGGCCACTTTCAAAGGGGTGATGCTCCCCTTAGAAACCTCGGATTTCAGGATGCAGGTTAAGGCTTCACCCACCAACAGGAACAAATATGGGCTCAGCAGATCACCTTGTCTGAGGCCCCTTGAAGTGGAGAAGGTATCAAGTGTGGACACATTGATTCTCACTGCAAAGCGAACAGACCGAACACAAGCCATGATCCACTTAGTCCAAGTGGTGCATAAACGCATCTTGAGCATCGTCTTCTCTAGGAAGGTCCAGTCGACTCGGTCATAGGCCTTTGAGCGGTCGAGTTTGTAGGTGCAATGGTTGTTGTGTGGGTTCTTGTGATGTTGTATAGACATTTTCCTTCAAGCTATACTAGTCGGTGCTTCAACTGCTGGTAGTGTTGCATTTTGGTTTTTATATTTTTTTGTTTCAACCAGCACTTGTATGTGCTTCATTTTTTATTTTTCTATTGTATAGAAATTTTCTCTACCCGATTAAGCCGTGCTTTTTCATAAATTCCAACATAATGTCAAGAATGTTGCAATGATGTTATGAAAGGGCCAGGCCCAGGCCCAGGAAACGCTCCATCATTGGATACCTTGTTGATAACGGAGAATCCATGGTGTCGACGAAGCTCACACGTTATCAACCGGTTCAACATGCCGACGGCAAGGCGGAAGTGAAATTAGTATTTGGTTGTGATGTAAAAGGAGATGTAATGTTCATATCGAATGAATTTATGTCAATGTACATTTTTAATGTGCTTCAGTTGTAAACACAATATTTTTCATAGAACATACATCCGTGCTTCCTTGCATACATTTAACTACAATTAGAATGCTTTGGTATGACATTGTTCATGCTTCAATAATAATATATTGTGTTTCAAATTCCAACTATGCGACTTCATAGCAGAATCCGTATCTTGACACATCGACACTACAAAAACAAGAGTAAATTATGAAGCATGGTCTCTAGCCTTGGAAGCGTGTTTTTATATTATGGAAACAGGTATGGAATATATAAAAAGGAAGCATGTTGGTCGTTGCAAAAAAGGAAGGATCTTGTCTAGAATGAATCATGCATGATATTATATGGATATGGAGTGAATATTAGGAGTATACACTACAGGAAACAGGCCGGGCGCCAACGGCCAGATTCTGTCGGCGTAGCCACTGATTGCCGTCGGCGTACGATCCTGTAGGCATAGCCTGTTTTTGCCCGTTGACGTAGAGGATATAATTGGCGCTGTCGGCGTACGACCCCGTAGGCGTAGCCTGTTTTCCCGTCGACGTAGAGGATAAAGTCGGCGTAAAGGATGTGGGGCCCACATCACACGGTTGACGGACTGTTGCCCTGTCGGCAGCAACGCTGACGGCACTGCCGTTGGCGTAGAGGGTTTGGCTGGACCTACGCAATACCGTCAGCATATCTTTTCTAAAACTTTTTTTAATATTTTTTCTAATTATTTTTGTTTTTTTTGAATTATTAATCTCACAAGCATTTTTTTTAATTATTTGATTCGTTCATCTCACAAGCATTTTTTAACTCTAAGTATGATTAATTTTCGGTTAAATTATACTAATGATTAAACATACCATCGGTCACCGATCCTAGCACTACTCTAGCCTCGATATGCTTAACTTCTCTGTTTCTTTCAGATAAGCTTCCAATAAGGAAATTAGACCTTACTGATAATATTACCATATCAATCCTATTAACCCTTAGACGATTATATCACACGCCTTTATTTTTAAAATTTCAAACATTTATTTAAGTAAACAATAATGAATAAGTAATAAAAATCTTGAATTCAAATTAAAATAAAACAAATTTTATTTGTTTTGCCTTTTTCCATTTAATATTGAATAATTCACAACTACAAATCCGTAAATCGTAATTCGACAAATAATATATCCAAATCGATCAGAAAAATGAGAGAAATCCAAATATGACATCCCTATCATATATTTAATTTTGTATCATATCTTGTTAACACTAGAACAACCGAAACTATGTTAGGATTCATGAAACACCCTTTTTTGCACTCGGAGAAAAAAATAAAATGTCTTATTGGTGCGACGAAAAAGAAAACTTGAAGTGGAAATCTAATGAAATATAATGTTGTGAGTCTAAAAATGATTTTTACAAAAAATTATGAGCATCAGATAATGTATATGTAGTTCAAATCGGACACACTCTCTATCGATTCGGCAAGAATTTGTCTTTTTACCAGAGGTGGACGGAAAGGTTGGAGCTCCCCCGGTTGGGAAATTTTCCATGTAAGGTGGTCTAGTATTTTTAAAAAATGGGGTGGTAGCATTTTGAATTAGCCATTTGGTGATTGCTTCACAAAATGCCCCGTTTTTGGCGCTCGGAAAATAGAAAATGGCTTTTCGGTGCGACGAAAAGGAAAACTTGCTCCTACAATATTGTTCACCATCCCATGATACACATATGTGCACAATATGGGTATATTATCGCAAACTATAGCACGATTCTAGCAATAACATTGGTCATTTGACCTGAAATCCAGAAAACCTCGATTGAGATAGGTCATTTTGTGAAGGGTTTTTTGAGACACAATAATATTAAATCTTAAGTAGTTTCTCAATGAGTAGAAATTACTTTTCTAAAATAAAAGAAATGAAACAAGTGTCTTAATCTTTGTGATGATTGTGATGATGCTAAATCATCTAGTGAAAACCCTGGTGTGATAAATAGAATAAGTTAAGTATTATTTGGTGATTGTGTAGCTCGCATTTATTTATAGACGCTAGTACCGACCAAGGATACGAAGAGGAAGGAGATTACTACGAGGAAGAATCCTAGGAGAACTTCAACCACTGCACTGCATAAGACAATCCTAACACTACAAGTTAACTAGAAAGCCATGTTGCAAGTTAACACTTGCATGACAACTATGAAAACTAGATGCCTTAGGCGTATGTGATTATACCCCCCTTTGATTATACTAAATCCCAGATTTACTTGCAAGCTTATTTATCATAGTTATTTATCAAAACTCTTTATTACTTTTACTTAGTGATTTGTGAAGTGTTGGAAAGATTTTTAAAGGTAGCATAAAGAACATAAAATTTGGCCTAAGTTAGATAAATCTTGATGTCATCCTGAGGCATGAGATTAAACTTAGATAATTCACCCTTGTTTACCACCCCTCAATAGTGTTTACCCCCAATGGTAGTTGCTAGTGCTAAGCATAAAATTTGATCACTTTAGATGGGAATACTTGGTGAAAATGATTATGAAAACCTTGGAATGACTAAATCGAGGGGCATGAAGATTCTTAGCTCGGGGCTAAGCCTCACTAAACTTGCACTAAATCTCTTATGAAATAGTATATTGTGAACCTAAAAATGATTATCATATCATGTACATGTAGTTCAAATCTAACTCATTTCCTACCGATTCGACGGGAATTTGTCTTTTTCAAGAGGGGTGAATGGAAAGTTTTGAGATACCCAGTCTGGGAAATTGTCCATTTAATATGGTCTAGTATTTTTGAAAAATGTGCTATTATCATTTTGAAACTTTTATTTGGTGGTTGCTTAACAAAACACCCCTTTTTTGCACTCGGAAAATAAAAAATGGCTTTTCGGTGTGACGAAAAGGAAAACTTCATCCTGCAACATTGTTCACCATCCCATGATACACATGCGTTCACAATATGGACACATTATCGCAAACTATACCGCGATTCTAGCAATAACATTGGTCATTTGACCTGAAATCTAGAAAAGCTCGATTGAGATAGGTCATTTTGTGAAGGTTTTTTTGAGACACAATGAATATACCAAGTTTGGTATTTTTCCATGCAACTATGTCACATAATATGACACCACGCGAAGGTTTCACATTGTTTCGATCTTTCTTGAATTTTTAAAGCCTATTTCAAACTTTCGTCAAACTTTCTAAATCGAGGGGCATGAAGATTCTTAGCTCGGGGCTGAGCCTCACTAAACTTGCATTAAATATCTGATGAAATAGCATATTGTGAACCAAAAAATGATTTTTTCAAAAAATCATGAGCATCATATCATGTACTTGTAGTTTAAATCTAACTCATTTCCTACCGATTCGGCAGGAATTTGTCTTTTTCATGAGGGGTGGACGGAAAGGTTTGAGATACCCAGGTTGGGAAATTGTCCATTCAATATGGTCTAGTATTTTTGAAAAATGTGGTATTCTCATTTTAAAACTTTCATTTGGTGGTTGCTTCACAAAACGCCCGTTTTTTGTGCTCGGAAAATAGAAAATGGCTTTTCGATGCGAAGAAAAGGAAAACTTCCTCCTGCAACATTGTTCGCCATCCCATGATACACATATGTGGACACATTATCGCAAACTATACCATGATTCTAGTAATAACATTGGTCATTTGACCTGGAATCTAGAAAACCTCGATTAAGATAGGTCATTTTGTGAAGGTTTTTTTTAGACACAATGAATATACCAAGTTTGGTATTTTTTTCATGCAACTATGTTACATAATATGACACCATGCAAAGGTTTTGCATTGTTTCGATTGTTTTTGATTTTTTTATGCCCATTTCAAACTTTTGTCGAACTTTCTAAATCGAGGGGCATGAAGATTCTTAGCTCGAGGCTGAGCCTCACTAAACTTGCATTATATCTCTGATGAAATAGTATATTGTGAAACTAAAAATTATTTTTGCAAAAAATCATACGCATCATATCATATAACTGTAGTTCAAATCTAACTCATTTACTACCAATTCGGCAGGAATTTGTCTTTTTTATAAGGGGTGAACAGAAAGGTTTGAGATAACCAGGTTGGGAAATTGTCCATTCAATATGGTCTAGTATTTTTGAAAAATGTGGTATTATCATTTTAAAACTTTCATTTGGTGGTTGCTTCACAAAACACCCCGTTTTTTGCAATCGGAAGATGAAAAATATGTTATACAAAAGTATTTGTATTTTTATGTATTTATTTTTAATAAAAGTATATAATATTTGTGTTTATATAGATAGATCTTATATTTATGCAAATTTTGATATATTATATGTATTTTTCTGAATTGAAATGATTTAGTTATGATTTTTCTAAGATTAATGTGGTAAAAAAAGAAAAATAGCTACGCCGACGGCTTTGTCGTCGGCATAGGTATGAAACCTACGCTGTTGCTATTCCGTTAGCCTAATTGTAACATCCCAAAAATACCAAACTTAGATCAACAAACACTAATCATCAAGTTTAGGGTTAACAAAAAACTTTTCTAAATCAACTCATGAATGCATGCATATGTTTATGCATGAATTTTGAATTTCTTTAAAAACCACCTTGTTTGTGTGATCCATTGCTTGTAAAATGTTTCTTAGGTGAAAAGAACATCATCTAAAACATTCCCCACACTTTTCCTAAAGACAAGTAAATCAAAACAAATATATTAAGTGAATGGTCATTTTGACCAATTTAACTCCCATGCCTACTTTGGCTGTCTCAAACTTTCAGAACCTAACAGAAATTTTTCTGGATCTTTGCACCCCTTGAATGTACTCATAACAAGGTATCAAGGTCCACTTTGTGGTCATCCAGAAATTTTCAAATGCATAGTTTAAATGACAATTCAAAATTGAATCTTCTTCATATGGGAAGATCCTACGTTTTCAAAACCCACTCAAACAAGCTTAACTTTCAAAACCCAAGCATCTGCAGACTCACCAGAACCAATCTAGCAAACCCACCAAAAATCATTTCAAAATTCAAAACTTGAGTTCATGCGGCCATTTCATCAAACAGGTTGCAGACATAAATCAAACAAAACCACAAACACTATAGTGTGCAGTGATTCTTGCCTAACTTGTTCCCTAGTTAGCTCACACAGCTCGATGAGATCATCTAGAAAGATTAGCCCAACACTAGCACCCCTGTGAGCTTTCCATTGCCATTAATGGTGAAATGAGCACACCCATGTCACCCCATTGTGGATGAAGCTAGGAGCAAACAAGCCTAGCCAGCATGTCTGGGAGGCAACACCGCCCACCGCCATCGCTTGTCCCAGCCATGCGTTGCAAGCCTCGAACCACGCGCACGAGACACGCCCAGACCTTGCCGAGCGTGCGCCAGAGCGCCACCCGCGACCAGCGTCCACAGACCGCGCGCCGCCCTCACCGCGTGCACACACGATCACCACCGACCCAGGACACCGCCAGACACCCCCGTTTGCCGCCCCGTGCCATACAGCCACCGCCCGCCGTCGAAGACGCCGCCTCTGCCGCGCAGAACACCGGCCGTTCCAGACCAAACCACACCGCCCCATGCCTCGCGACCATGCCGTTTAGCATTGCCAGGAGACACAGCACCGTCCCCTACCCGTTCCCATGCCAATAGCACCAGAACGTCGCCCCTGACGAGCTCACCGTGCGCCCCGACGGTCCCCTCGCTCGACTATAAATAGAGGCCACCCCCGCACGATTTCTTCACACCATCTCACTCCCCTCTCCCCACTGACCGTGCCATACCATCCTCAGAGCAAGGCGAGCACCACCTCGCCGGAATTTCACCGGAGCCCGCCGCCTCTGGAGAAGAAGGGAGCCAGCGATTGGAGCCGCCCCAGGAGAAGCCACCGGTACCAGGAGGTTCGCCGTCGTCGACTTCATCGTTCGCCCGCCTCGCCGACCCTCGCCAGTACCCCGGTGAGCCCCCAGCGACCCTCACTGGCCGCGCTAGGTTTCATTCTCGCCGGAGCAGTCTCGCGTCAACGATGACCCACAGCCGTTGGATTAGAACTAGATCGAACGATCCACATCACCCCGTACCGCTTCGCCCAGCCCCGTGTCACTGACGAGTGGGGACACCTACTTACTCAGCCCGCGGGAGCACTGCGCTTAGCAGGCCGGCCCGTTAGAATTTCCCGCGCAGCCCAGCAATTCAAACTAAACCTTTTTCTATTTCTTTTCAAACACACTTCAGCATCCAACTTCAAAAATCAACCCAGATCGATTCAGTGCACCAAATTGGATGAAACCAATTTTGTTGGAAAGGCCTGTGAATGCTTAATCCAAGCCCGTTGGATTCAAGTCATTTGGATCAGTAGATCACCCATAGCAAAAATAACAAGGCAGAAGCTTTTCTGCATTCAAACATTTTTCAAATTTAAACCATAAAAGCTTTTGAGTTGATTCCAACTCTCAGAAATCACATTTAACCATACCTTTCAGAATATGTAAAAATATATAGGTTTACTTGCAGAAATAATGTTCAAGGAATAAAAGAATGCTACATAAGCATTTCTAGCCACTTTAATTAATTAAAATAAAAGGGTAAAACCTTATTAAATTGTGACACCACTTTAAATCACATTCCCATGGACTACAATATGTGGTGATGACATGTGTCAACATGATCCCATGTTTAGTTTGGAGAATATTAAATCTTAAGTAGTTTCTCAATGAGTAGAAATTACTTTTCTAAAATAAAAAGATTTAAACCAAGCCTTAACCTTGTAATGTTAGAGATGATGCTAGATCATCTATAGGACCCTTGTGTGTAATGATTGCAAGTAGTTAAGTATTGTTTGGTGATTGTGCACCTCGTATTTATTCATAGACGCCAGTACCAACCAAGGATACGAGGAGAAAGGAGGATACTACGAAGAGGAAGCCGAGGAGAACTTCAACCACTGCTCTGCACAAGGCAAGCTAAAACTTGCAAGACACTCTACTTTAGCAAGCCTAATACTACTAGTGAATGTGCAAGCTAACACTTGCAAGATACCCTATTGTTGCCACAAACCCATACTTGTGATATGAATACTATATGCCTTAAGCATAAGTGATCATACCCACTTGTTAAACCAATCCTAGTTTTATGGCAAGCTTCTTACTTTATTTCTTTATCAAAGCTTACTTAGAGTCTACCTAAGCGTTTGGTAGATATTAGACAGTTGTGCTCAAGGTTGCCTAAAGAGCATAAAATTTGGCCTAAGCTAGAAACCTTGATCTTAGCCTAAGGGATAAGGTTAGACTTAGTGAAACTCCACTAGTACCACCCCTCATCATTATTACCCCCACCTGTAGATGCTAGTGCTAAGCATAAAACTTGATCAACTTTAGATGGGATCAATTTGTGGAAAAATGGTTATGAAAACCTTGGAATGATGGATCATTCTATTGAAATGTTTTGGACATGTGTTTCCAAACACTTGATGGTTTGGTGATGAAAATGTTGAGGCATGAGCCTTAGCCCTTTATAAAACTGATGGTTGTCTCGATACGATACCATTCCAATTTTATCGTACAATCACAATACCCGAATATTGGGTAGGGCTTGACTAGAAACTTATATACCTTAGTATTGGTTCCCTCACGGCCAAGGTCTGAGCTGAGGCTACCTTGTGAAGATTGTCCACCTGTGCAGTACCCAAGATGACAGTGGTCATGGTTGGGAGGCCAAATTCACAGGAGAGGTGCTGATACTAGGGAGTGTAATTGAAAGGTTAGGATTGATTATCCGCATACTGAGTATGGTGAATTCAAGATTTGTTCCTGACGGATGTATCAAATGTTGTGGTGAAAGTGTACAATCTCTGCAGAGTGTCAAACTATTCGAATAGCCGCGTCTGCGGTTATGGACAGTTGGAGTGGCCATACTGTTCCCCCGTCAGACCCCTTTGAAAATGACTTGTGAAATGAATTGAGACTTTGACTTGACCACAACAGAGTTGTGACCTGAATTACAAGATCCCACTTAGGAGTTATAAAATTGTGACTAGCTTTGGAACTTAGTAAAGATAAACCTGGATTTTTGCAAAACAACCCTAGAGCCTAGTGTCCTATTATCCAAAAACCCCTTACCTGTTAGTATTAGTTTGCGAGTACTTAAAGAGTACTCATGGCTTTGTCCCTGGCTATTCCCATGGCCAAACTATGAAGAGGAGTACCTGGAAGATGGTCCCCAGGAAGGTTACGATAACTAGGATCATCTCCCATCACAAGATTGCCTGTGACCTCAAGATGGAGCTTACCACGCCACTGCTATTATTACGTATTCCGCTGCTTGAAGTTGTATTAAGAACTAGATCATGAGATCCCTATTTGTGTAAGGACTTATGTATCATTTGTAATGGATGAAGTACTATGGTATCCAATTCTGTTATGTCTCGCAAAAATGGTAATCCTGGGATTGTGATGTATGGCATAACAGGCATCTAGGATTGAAAAATCCGGGTGTTGACAAGTTGGTATCAGAGCCATCCTGACCATAGGAGACCCTAGTTAGGTTGGACGTTGAACCAAAAACTTAGTTTCAAAAACCAAAGAAAACAAATATTTACAAAAACCTATTCTCATTCTTATCTCTTTAATTCTTTCATAAAACCTCATGTTCCTCAAAAACTCTTGCAAAATAGATAAAATTTTGACACACTTGATCACTCGGCTAATCTACTCATCCTCTATTTTTATAGATGGACGTGAAGTACAGCAAGTTTTATCAACTTGGGAATGGAGGAGACCTTATCTTTGAGAGGGATCTGGATCAGCTTTCGGAACTTCTGGAGCATCCACACCCCGAGTTCTTCGGAGCTTAGCTCAATGATCAAGGAGGAGAAGATCTGCAGTGGCTAATTGTTGCAAGTCTCCGAGGAAAGATTGAACCTCCCACCGCGGAGGGAATTCAGTTTACCTTGAGGGAAAACAACTGGCTCGATGGACTTGCCAGAGCAATGCAGGAATCTCTTTCCCGTCTGTGTGGGCAGAGCATCAATCAGATCAAGGGTACTCGCTTTGAGTTTTTCCCAAGACGTGATGCAAATGGACAACCACTGGAAGCCCCATACCACCCCGAGCTGAAGACTCAATTGGACCACCTTAGCTTCATGATGTATGACCGTCAGCAGGAGTTGGACAACTGCCGTGACTATTGCAACCACAAGTCTGCCATCATCCAAACGAAGGATCAGACCATAGCCATGCTAGCAAAAGATCGAAAGTCTCGTCGCCGTCAGCTCGATAAGAAGGAGCGCATTATTGCCCATCTGTGTCACCGCATCTCATCTCTGGAGGAGACCATCCACGAGAGAGACATGCAGTTGGAGGAAAGGGAGAATGCCGGAGAGGATCTTCGTGGAGACCCTTACTCCTATCTCAGCGATGACGATGATTTTCTGGAGGATCAGGCCATGGACTTCTTCACCGATGAGGATGATTTCGCCTTCATCGATGATGCGGAAGATGATGAAGCCACAGACTCCGAGGAGTAGTAACACTTGAGCACTAGCGTAGTGAGTAGTATTCGGTCCCACCGTATCGTAGTTTCCAGAATGGTTCTTAAAACCATCTATTTTTCCTTGTTGTGGTGTGTGTTGTACTGTGTGCTATGAATGAATGAATGAAAAAGCAAGTTGCTAGAAAAACCTGAGTCAAACCCTAAAAACTTTTCAAAGACCCAAAACCTTAGAAATTTCCCTCTTTTCTCATGATCTATCTAAATCTTCAGATGCCACGTGGAGGAAGTGGTTCAGCCCCGGATCCGATGTTGCAGATTCTGCAAATGTTGACTTCTGACCGCGAAGCTGAAAGAGCGGAACGTCAAGCCAACCTAGCCACTCTGCAACAGATAGCCCAGCTAGCCCACAACAACCAAGGCCACGGAAATCAGGACAACCATGGATCTAAGCTCAAGAATTTCCAGAATACCAACCCACCTGTTTTCACCAAGTCAGAAGAACCCCTAGACGCCGATGATTGGCTGCAATCCATGGAAAATAACTTAGAAGTAGCAGGAGTGGAAGCCAACGAGAAAGTTCTGTTCGCCACCCACTATCTAGCCGGAGATGCTAGGGCGTGGTGGAACAGTGTTCGTGCAATGACCGGAGGCCAGATGATGACCTGGGAGGAATTCAAGGTCAAGTTTAGCAGAACCCATGTGCCACCAGGTTTGATCAAGAGAATGAGAGACGAGTTCAGAGAGCTGAAGCAAGGAAGGATGACTGTAGTGGAATACCGTGACAAATTTTTGTCATTAGCTAGGTATGCTCCGGACGAGATAGACACCGAGACCAAGAAGAAAGAAAGATTCCTGAATGGTCTGCATGATGAGATGCAGACAGTGTTAGTCAATATCCCCTTTGCTGATATTGAAGCCCTTGTTGACTCTGCTATCCATATGGAAGGGAAGATCAACCAGGCCAATGAGAACCGCAAGCGTTGCATGATGCATCAACCAGGAACCCATCAGACCCCAAAGTATCGCCCCAACCCATCTCCAGGATTTGCCCCAAGAACCAATAGACCCCCTATGACCCGTCCGACCTACCCCAACCGTGGAAACCCTAGACCCGGAGGAAATCACAACAACCCCGGCAACTCTAGCAATTTCACCCGTGCCCCACCCAAGTTCAACACCAACAATGCTACCACCAACCTCAACACTGCCCCAAGGACTGGAAGCAATGTTGTGCCTATCACAGCCAAGGACAAGTCACAAGTGACCTGTTATGACTGTGGAAATAAAGGCCACTATTCCAACGAGTGTCCCAACAAGAAGAATGCTACAGCCCCTAATACCAATGTCCCAGCTCAGCAGCAGCATCGTGTCCAGCCAGGGAGAAGATTTTCCCCAGGGAATTCACTCAACCGCAATGGACGTCTTTTCCTCATGCATGCTGAAGAAGCTCAGGAAGCGCCAGACGTCGTGCTGGGTGTGTTTTCTGTTAATTCAGTACTTGCAAGAGTGTTGTTTGATTCTGGTGCATTGCATTCATTTGTCACCGAAGAATTTGCTTGCACTAGTAAAATTCAACCAACCAAATTGAAGCATGTGATGATTGTACAAATTCCCGGATCAACCACCAAGGCTAGGCAAATTTGCAAGGCCGTCCCTATCCGAATCCATGGCATAGATTTTTATGCTAATCTAATAGTACTCGGAACTAAAGGTTTGGAAGTAGTACTAGGAATGGATTGGATGTCCAAGCATAAAGGATTGATTGACTGTGGCAAGAAAGCCATCACCATGACCAGTACCACCGGAATATCAGTCGAGCATATATCTGAAACCTTACCTCGCCAATTCAAGTGTAACAAGAGTCTAGCCCAACCTACCATTGACCAAGTTCGGATAGTCTGCGAATACCCCGATGTATTTCCAGATGTTTTGCCCGGTATGCCCCCAGATCGGGATATCGAGTTTATCATCGAACTAATCCCCGGAACAGGACCCATAGCCCAGAGACCCTATAGTATGAACCCGTCGGAACTAGAAGAACTGAAGAAGCAACTGGATTCCATGTTGGAAATCGGATTGATTCAACCAAGCGCGTCCCCATGGAGATCACCTGTCTTGTTTGTGGACAAGAAGGATGGAGGTAACCATTTATGTACGGATTATCGGAAGTTGAATGAGGTCACCATCAAGAACAAGTAACCTTTGCCCAAGATAGAAGATTTGTTTGATCAGTTGACCGGTGCCCAAGTGTTTTCTAAGATTGATCTTAGAACTGGCTATCATCAACTCAAAATTCATGCAGAGGATATTCCAAAGACTGCCTTTACCACCAGATATGGATTGTATGAGTATATAGTCATGTCTTTTGGATTAACCAATGCCCCCGCTTATTTCACGAACCTCATGAATAAGATTTTTATGGACTTCCTGGATAAGTTTGTCGTTGTTTTCATCGATGACATACTAATTTATTCCAAATCAGAAGAAGAACATGAGCTACACCTAAGGACCATTCTTGGAACCCTTAGAGAGCATCAGTTGTATGCAAAGTTTAGCAAATGTGAATTCTGGTTACAGGAGGTAGGATTCCTCTCTCACATTGTATCAGCCGGAGGAATTGCCGTTGACCCTGCCAAAGTGAAAGATGTAGAAGATTGGCAAGCCCCAACCACTCAAACCCAAGTTCGTGCTTTTCTCGGATTGGCGGGATATTACCGCAAATTAGTAGAAGGATTCTCGAGTATCGCCCGACCCATGACCCAATTGCTGAAGAAGGACAAGAAGTTTGAATGGACCGACAAATGTGAAGCGAGTTTTCAAGAACTCAAGAGGAGATTGATTTCAGCTCCCATCTTGATTATGCCGGATATCACGAAGCCCTTCGATGTGTATTGTGACACATCCAAGATTGGTCTCGGATGTGTGCTAATGCAAGAAGGCAAAGTTATATCTTATCTATCGCGACAATTGAAGCAACATGAACAAAATTACCCAACCCATGACCTCGAACTCGCAGCCGTAGTTCTAGCCCTGAAGACATGGAGACATTACCTGATGGGAAATCGTTGTGAGATTTATTCGGATCACAAGAGCCTAAAGTATATATTCACCGTAGGAGCTGAATATGAGGCAGAGAAGATGGATTGAACTAATCAAGGATTACGACCTGGACATTCACTATCACCCTGGAAAAGCCAATGTGGTAGCCGATGCCCTTAGCAGATTGCCGTGCCGCTTGAACTCCATGATTTTAAAGGAGCAACCAAGTCTGCACAAGGAGATGGAAGATTTTCGAATAGAACTAGTAAGTGAAGGATTTTTGGCTAGCATAGAACTTCAGCCCACTTTGATCAGTCAGATTAAAGATGCGCAGAAGGAAAATGCTAGTATCGACGGAATCAAGCGTCGTATCGGTACAGGCAAAGTACCCGGATTCACCGAGGACGAAGGAGTTTTGTGGTACAAAGGACGCCTTTGTGTACCAGCAGATTCGGAGTTGAAAGAAGTTATCTTGAAGGAGGCTCATGATACTCTTTATTCTATCCATCCCAGAGGAACTAAGATGTATCAAGATTTGAAAGAGCAATTTTGGTGGCATAAGATGAAGAGAGAAATCGGAAGCTATATCGCCAAGTGTGATATATGTCAACGAGTCAAGGCAGGACATCAAAGACCCGCTGGATTGTTGCAACCTTTGCAGATTCCGGAATGGAAATGGGATTCTGTAGGAATGGACTTTATCACTGGACTACCTACTTCTAGTAGGGCAAATGACTCTATTTGGGTCATAGTGGACAGATTGTCCAAAGTCGCCCATTTCTTGCCCGTCAAAACCACCTATCAGAGTTCGAAGCTGGCGGAGTTATACATTGCTAGAATAGTTAGTTTGCACGGAGTCCCCAAAAATATAGTATCGGATCGAGGAACTCAGTTTACCTCGAGATTCTGGAAGAAAGTCCAAAAAGGTTTAGGAACCCGCCTAGACTTTAGTACCGCGTATCACCCTCAGACCGATGGACAAACGGAGCGAGTAAATCAAATACTCGAAGATATGCTTAGAGCATGTGTGCTAGAATATGGATCCAAATGGGAAGACTGCTCATTGCTTGCAGAATTTTCCTACAACAATAGTTACCAAGCCAGTTTGCAAATGGCCCCATTTGAATTCATGTACGGAAGAAAGTGCCGCACCCCTTTGAACTGGTCGGAAGTAGGAGAGAGTCAGATTTTCGGACCCGACATCCTACGAGAAGCAGAAGAGAAGGTTCACAAGATTCGTGAGCACCTCAAGACAGCCCAATCCCGACAGAAGAGTTACGCCGACAAGAGACGTCGAGACCTCGCCTTCAACATCGGAGATTTTTCTTATCTGAAAGTGTCGCCATTGAAGGGAATGCAGCGTTTCCAACTCAAGGGAAAGTTAGCCCCCAGATATATCGGACCTTTCAAAATTTTGAACCGTCGAGGAGAAGTATCGTATCAACTGGAGCTACCAGAAGAGATGTCAGCTGTGCACAATGTGTTCCATATCTCGTTACTTCTCAAATGTCTCGAAGTCCCCGAGAAGACCGAAGTGTTCAAAAATATCGACCACCGGACCATAGAGATCAACGATGACCTGACCTATCTCGAAGTACCCATCCGTATATTGGAGGAAGCCTTTCGAACCACCAGAAACCGGAGCATCAAGCTTCTCAAGATTCAATAGAGCAATCACACAGAAGAGGAAGCTACCTGGGAACGCGAAGATCACATCCGAACGGAGTTTCCAGATCTCTTCAAATCCTAGGTAATCTTTTCGTCCTTTTTCAAATCTCGGGACGAGATTTTGTTTAAGGGGGGAAGGTTTGTAACATCCCAAAAATACCAAACTTAGATCAACAAACACTAATCATCAAGTTTAGGGTTAACAAAAAACTTTTCTAAATCAACTCACGAATGCATGCATATGTGTATGCATGAATTTTGAATTTCTTTAAAAACCACCTTGTTTGTGTGATCCATTGCTTGTAAAATGTTTCTTAGGTGAAAAGAACATCATCTAAAACATTCCCCACACTTTTCCTAAAGACAAGTAAATCAAAACAAATATATTAAGTGAATGGTCATTTTGACCAATTTAACTCCCATGCCTACTTTGGCTGTCTCAAACTTTCAGAACCTAACAGAAACTTTTCTGGATCTTTGCACCCCTTGAATGTACTCATAACAAGGTATCAAGGCCCACTTTGTGGTCATCCAGAAACTTTCAAATGCATAGTTTAAATGACAATTCAAAATTGAATCTTCTTCATATGGGAAGATCCTACGTTTTCAAAACCCACTCAAACAAGCTCAACTTTCAAAACCCAAGCATCTGCAGACTCACCAGAATCAATCTAGCAAACCCACCAAAAATCATTTCAAAATTCAAAACTTGAGTTCATGCGGCCATTTCATCAAACAGGTTGCATACACAAATCAAACAAAACCACAAACACTATAGTGTGCAGTGATTCTTGCCTAACTTGTTCCCTAGTTAGCTCACACACAGCTCAGTAGATCATATAGAAAGATTAGCCCAACACTAGCACCCCTGTGAGCTTTCCATTGCCATTAATGGTGAACAGCCGAGCACACCCATGTCACCCCATTGTGGACAGCAAGCTAGGAGCAGCAGCAAGCCTAGCCAGCATGTCTGGGAGGCAGCCCACCGTCCACCGCCACTGCTTGTCCCACCATGAAGCGTTGCAAGCCCTCGACCACGCCACGAGACGTGCGCCAGAGCGCCACCGCGACCAGCGCCCACGCATCAGCGCTACCCTCACAGCACACACGATCACCACCGACCCAGACACCGCCAGACACCCCTGCTTACGCCGTACATACAGCCACCGCGCCGTCGAAGACGCCGCCTACTGCAGAGCACCGCCGTTCAGACCAAACCACACCGCCCCATGCCTTGCGACCATGCCGTTGAGCATCGCCAGAGACACAAGACCGCCCCTACCCTTCCCATGCCAATAGTCATCAGAACGCCGCTTCGACGAGCTCACATCAGGCGCCTGACGGTCCCTCGCCGACTATAAATAGAGGCCACCCCGACGATTTCTTCACATCATCTCACTCCCTCCCCACCGCGTGCCATACCATCTCGAGCAAGGCGAGCACCACCGCCAGAATTTCACCGAGCTCCGCCTGGAGAAGAAGGAGCCAGCGATTGAGCCGCCCAGAGAAGCCACCGGTACCAGGAGGTTCGCCGTCGTCGACTTTCGTTGTCGCCTCTCGCCGACCTCGCCAAGTACTCGTGAGCCCCAGCGACCCTCACTGGCCGCGCTAGGTTTCATTCTCGCCGGAGCAGTCTCGCGTCAACGATGACCCACAGCCGTTGGATTAGAACTAGATCGAACGATCCACATCACCCCATACCGCTTCGCCCAGCCCCGTGTCACTGACGAGTGGGGACACCTACTTACTCAGCCCGCGGGAGCACTGCGCTTAGCAGGCCGGCCCGTTAGAATTTCCCGCGCAGCCCAGCAATTCAAACTAAACCTTTTTCTATTTCTTTTCAAACACACTTCAGCACCCAACTTCAAAAATCAACCCAGATCGATTCAGTGCACCAAATTGTATGAAACCAATTTTGTTGGAAAGGCCTGTGAATGCTTAATCCAAGCCTGTTGGATTCAAGTCATTTGGATCAGTAGATCACCCATAGCAAAAATAACAAGGCAGAAGCTTTTCTGCATTCAAACATTTTTCAAATTTAAACTATAAAAGCTTTTGAGTTGATTCCAACTCTCAGAAATCACATTTAACCATACCTTTCAGAATATATAAAAATATATAGGTTTACTTGCAGAAATAATGTTCAAGGAATAAAAGAATGCTACATAAGCATTTCTAGCCACTTCAATTAATTAAAATAAAAGGGTAAAACCTTATTAAATTGTGACACCACTTTAAATTACATTCCCATGGACTACAATATGTGGTGATGACATGTGTCAACATGATCCCATGTTTAGTTTGGAGAATATTAAATCTTAAGTAGTTTCTCAATGAGTAGAAATTACTTTTCTAAAATAAAAAGATTTAAACCAAGCCTTAACCTTGTAATGTTAGAGATGATGCTAGATCATCTATAGGACCCTTGTGTGTAATTATTGCAAGTAGTTAAGTATTGTTTGGTGATTGTGTACCTCGTATTTATTCATAGACGCTAGTACCGACCAAGGATACGAGGAGAAAGGAGGATACTACGAAGAGGAAGCCGAGGAGAACTTCAACCACTGCTCTGCACAAGGCAAGCTAAAACTTGCAAGACACTCTACTTTAGCAAGCCTAATACTACTAGTGAATGTGCAAGCTAACACTTGCAAGATACCCTATTGTTGCCACAAACCCATACTTGTGATATGAATACTATATGCCTTAAGCATAAGTGATCATACCCACTTGTTAAACCAATCCTAGTTTTATGGCAAGCTTCTTACTTTATTTCTTTATCAAAGCTTACTTAGAGTCTACCTAAGCGTTTGGTAGATATTAGACAGTTGTGCTCAAGGTTGCCTAAAGAGCATAAAATTTGGCCTAAGCTAGAAACCTTGATCTCAGCCTAAGGGATAAGGTTAGACTTAGTGAAACTCCACTAGTACCACCCCTCATCATTATTACCCCCACCTGTAGATGCTAGTGCTAAGCATAAAACTTGATCAACTTTAGATGGGATCAATTTGTGGAAAAATGGTTATGAAAACCTTGGAATGATGGATCATTCTATTGAAATGTTTTGGACATGTGTTTCCAAACACTTCATGGTTTGGTGATGAAAATGTTGAGGCATGAGCCTTAGCCCTTTATAAAACTGATGGTTGTCTGGATGCGATACCATTCCAATTTTATCGTACAACCACAATACCCGAATATTGGGTAGGGCTTGACTGGAAACTTATATACCTTAGTATTGGTTCCCTCACGGCCAAGGTCTGAGCTGAGGCTACCTTGTGAAGATTGTCCACCTGTGCAGTACCCAAGTTGACAGTGGTCATGGTTGGGAGGCCAAACTCACAGGAGAGGTGCTGATACTAGGGAGTGTAATTGAAAGGTTAGGATTGATTATCCGCATACTGAGTATGGTGAATCAGGATTTGTCCCTGACGGATGTATCAAATGTTGTGGTGAAAGTGTACAATCTCTGCAGAGTGTCAAACTATTCGAATAGCCGCGTCCGCGGTTATGGACAGTTGGAGTGGCCATACTGTTCCCCCGTCAGACCCCTTTGAAAATGACTTGTGAAATGAATTGAGACTTTGACTTGACCACAACAGAGTTGTGACCTGAATTACAAGATCCCACTTCGGAGTTATAAAATTGTGACTAGCTTTGGAACTTAGTAAAGATAAACCTGGCTTTTTGCAAAACAACCCTAGAGCCTAGTGTCCTATTATCCAAAAACCCCTTACCTGTTAGTATTAGTTTGCGAGTACTTAAAGAGTACTCATGGCTTTGTCCCTGGCTATTCCCATGGCCAGACTATGAAGAGGAGTACCTGGAAGATGGACCCCAGGAAGGTTACGACAACTAGGATCATGTCCCATCGTCAGCATTGCCTGTGATCCCGAAGATGGAGCTTCGCCCACGCTACCGTTATTATTACGTATTCCGCTGCTTGAAGTTGTATTAAGAACTGGATCATGAGATCCCTATTTGTGTAAGGACTTATGTATCGTTTGTAATGGATGAAGTACTATGGTATCCAATTCTGTTATGTCTCGCAAAAATGGTAATCCTGGGATTGCGATGTATGGCATAACAGGCATCTAGGATTGAAAAATCCGGGTGTTGACACTAATAGGCTACACCGACGGTTCCGTTTACGCCGATGGCTGCCGTCGGCCTATTTATCCTACGCCGACGGCAAAGCTGGGCCGACGGCCCCGACATTTTTCTGGCGGCGTATAAAAAGTCCGTCGGCCTATCTGGTTATTCCCGTAGTGATATACGGGTGATTACAGGTATTTGATTTGGAAACGGTATAGAGAGTGGGCCATTTGAAGCAATGAGATTAACAAATGCGTTATTACCTTAGTGATTAGTGAATGTTTTGTTTTGGAAACAACCGAGAGAAAATCATACGGCTAGACTTTTTCCAATCCTGCAGCCAGAACCTGGTTCGATGGGACGCAAAGCTCGGATGCCGATTCCTAGGTCTACAATACATAATGTCAACTACAAATTTATTTTCCATTGCTTTTGACACATTAAAGATGATATCTCGCATTTGTGAGGTTCAGCGTGCTAGTTTATTTAAAATGTATTTTAAATGTCATAGTATATACTCTCAAAAATATATCATAGGACACTCAATATCTATATGCCTTATGAAACAAGATAGAAGCCCCGAAAGCAAAACAGAGTTGAAACAAGCATTTTCTACAAATGTGAACAAAGACACTTCAACTAACAGCAAAACATAGGCATTCTAGCAGCAAATAAAGAAAATTTTCATCAACTAGCAAGAAGACAATAGTATGTGGTTTGTATATAAATATATATGTGTATGTGTAGCCGGTTATACAATCAACATATGCATGTTCCTCGACCTACGTAGATAGGTACGCCCAAACATAGTACATACATACAGAATTGTATGGAACCTGAAGTAAAACCCCGAAAGGAGAGTCATCAACAAAAAGTGAACTAACATGCCTTGCATAGGCAGTTATTCCCAGATTCTTAGAAAAGGCAGTTATTCCCAGCTCGTGGCTTAGGCCTTGCCAGACTCCTCGCAACCCGGTGGCTTGAAGGCGATGAAGCTGACGCACTGCACTTGACGGATGTTGTCGAAGCCGATGATGCGGACATAGGCGTCAGGGTACTCCTTCTTGACCTCCTCCACCTCCTTGATCACCTGTGAGGCGTCGGTGCAGCCGAACATGGGAAGCTTCCACATTGTCCAGTACCTGCCGTCATAGTATCCAGGAGTGCTGCCGTGCTCGCGGAAGATGAAGCCAACCTTGCTGAACTCCAGGCAGGGAACCCACTTGGAGCGGATCAAGAAGTCGATCTGCTTCAGGAGGGCCTCCTCTGAGAGTGGTGGCAGGTAAGACAGGGTCTCGAACTTCTTGATGCCCTCAATAGGCCACACCTGAATTGTTGACGGAATACCCACATATATACATATATATCAGTGGGGTTCTCAGCTCAATACTTGTTGCCAAGTGAAAGAAACCTTCAAGATTTCCCCGTACCTGCATGCATCTGATTCTTCCACCGTTGCTCACGCTGCCGAGGCTTCCGGAGCTGCGGCGGCTGACAGGGAGGCCAGCGGTGGACTTGAGACCCTGGAAGGGCGCGACGGTGGTGGCCGACGAAGCCATCACGGCGGGGGCCATGGTGGCAAGTATACTGCTAAGGAGTTGATGAGATAGCTAGCTAGGCTATGCTTGAGGCCCCTCCATGTCTGGGCTGCTGCGTTATATATATGCCTCGCCTTAGCCTTAGCGCCGTTCCTTTCTTACAAGATGTGGAAGGGGTGGCTGAAATTCCCTGCTTGCAAGGCGCCTTATCCCTCCGGATCAGTGCAGGAGTGGTAGCTAGCCGTCGTCTGCATGTGACTGCTCATGACTCGTGAGCATAGAAAATTACCTCTCCTATCACCAGTAATAGTAAGATCGCGACAAGGCTAGCTACCATCGAAACTTATTATGCTCGTGAGGGGTATATGTTACTAGTATATCATTAACACGATAGAAAAACATCCGTGGAGATTTAGTCCCTGAAGTTAGTAAATCTAAACAGGATACGCACACGGGCAGTTAGATTAAATTGATTTTGCACTTGTACTTACAACAGAAAAGTACTCCTTCGGATTCAAAATAAATGTTAGAGATGTAGTAGTAGTAGAAACTTTGTATTAAAATATTACTAAGTCAGCGACACTTATTATGAATAGAAGGAATTAGTAAATTTAAGTTAAAAAGAGTGGTATACTTAATTCAGCTTTATAGTATTAGAATAACTATATCTTTGGGCACCGTATGCCGACGCTAGTTTTAGATTCCTAGCCGTTACGTTTAGTTTCTGGCCGATTTCACGAATTTCTCTAGCGTCGACGTCCACTTAGCCGACAGGTGTTCCTATTTTTTCGCATAATTTCCTATCAGCAAATGCTATCCATGCGCGTGAGAAAATAAGTCGAACGTAAATTAGCGTCGGGCGTTGGAGGATTAAGTGCCGGACTGGTTTATCTTTTCCCTATGGATTATTTTAAATTATGTAAACGCCTATCTCACAGTCTAGCAATGTGCATGCCCTAATTCAGCTTTATAAGCATATCTTTGACCGACTAGCCCCAATGGGGGTATCATAGGTGGTATCATGCACCACATGTATGCAAAATGCTTATGTATCATAGCAATTAATGATGAAAGAGATTGTGTTGGTATCATAGGTAGATACGGTATCATAGCACATAAAACTAGAAAAATTAATCTCAAACAAATCTTGTCCATAATTTTACATTGAGATTTTACAAAACAATAAATACACCAAGACTATGATACTACTATATGATACTGTGTTGTGGAGATGGTATCATATACTAGTATCATATGCATGATACTACTATATGATACTCCCCATTGTGACTAATCTAGGTTGCATTCACACTTTGAGTGGATACCCACTGCGCTTCCTGGTTTAGCCCCGACCAAATGCGGTTATGGTGTTTGATCAACATAATTTTTTTAATAGAGATTATCACATCTCGAGACCTATAACCTGATGCTCATTTTTCCCCTTTCGAGGAAATTGATCGTCTAGCACCATGTCAGACAATGCATCACCGAAAGCTTTGCATATAAAGATGTCACTAGTAGAAAACAAGCATTTCATTCACTCTCTCCAAGAGCATTAGTCCTGGTTTACGAACCGGGACTAATCCTCGCATTCGTCCCGGTTCAAGCGGCCGGCGCGTCGCTCAGGAGGCGGGGGGGGGTCTCCGTCCCGGTTCGTAAGGGAGCATGTGTCCCGGTTTGAAACACAAACCGGGACTATAGGTATGGCGCCAGACATGTGGTCTGCCACACACCTTTAGTCTCGGTTTGTGTTATAAATCGGGATGCATGTGCCCTGCCTATAAATACGCCATCCCAGCCCTCTGCCTCCCCTCTGTTTTTTCTTGGTGGAAGGTGTGAGAGGTGTGCTAGTTTATTTTTTTCCTATGCATGTGAGGTGTTCGATGAAATGTTTGAGTGAACGATCCCGTTTAATTTCTCAAAAACAAAAATATAGGAGGTGCCCAAGACACACCTGATCTTTCTCCTCTTTTTTTCCTCCTCGATCGAGGTTAGCAACCTTATCTTTTCATCTGTCATTGATACAATGCATGTATCGATGTGAATTGGTCATTTTACTATTTATGATATTCTATAATGGTTTTTGATAAACTTAATTATATGATGCAGATGAACAGTCAAGAATGGATGTACGGTGACCAGCATGAACCCGGGTACATTAAGGGCGTGGATAAATTTATCGATGTGGCTCCGACAAACAAAGAGAATGGTTTTATGTGGTGTCCATGTGTTCAATGTCGGAACAACAAAGAGTACTCTTCCTCGAAAATCATTCGTGACTGCTTGGTTATGAAAGGTTTCATACCCAGCTATAATTGCTGGACCAAGCACGGGAAAAAAGGGGTTATGATGGAAGACAATGAAGAAGAAGAGGATGATGATAACAACTATCATCATATGTTTCCTGAATATGGTGATGCTGCAATGGAAGATAATGAAGAGGAAGGAGGTGAAGAACGGGCATCAGATGAGCCCGTTGATGATTTTGGTAGGGTCATTTCTGATACAAAGTGAGACTGTGAAACATAAAAGAAGAAGTTGAATTTGGAGGGCATGTTAGAAGATCATAAAAAAATATTATACCCAAATTGCAAAGATGGCAGCACAAAGCTCGGTACCACACTGGAATTGCTGCGATGGAAGACAGAGTGTGGTCTAACTGACTTTGCATTTGAAAAGTTGCTGAAAATAATGAAGCCAAAGCTTCCAAAGCATAACGAATTTCCCGAGAGTACGTACGAAGCAAAGAAGACTCTCTGTCCTCTAGGATTAGATGTGCAGAAGATACATGCATGTATTAATGACTGCATTCTCTACAGCGGTGAGGAGTATGAGAATTTAGATAAATGTTCGGTATGCACTGCATTGCGGTATAAGATCAGATGACCCTGGTGATGTTGAGGGAGAGCCCCCCCCCCCCGGAAGAGGGTTCCTCCTAAGGTTATGTGGTATGCTCCTATAATACCACGGTTGAAACGCATGTTCAGAAACAAAGAGCATGTCAGGTTGTTGCGATGGCACAAAGAATACCGTAAGATATACGGGAAGTTGAGACACCCCGCTGATGGGTCGTAGTGGAGAAAAATCGAGAGAGACTTCCCAGACGTTGTAGATGACGCAAGGAACTTATGGTTTGGTCTAAGTACGGATGACATGAATCCTTTTAGGGAGCAGAGCTACAGTCACAGCACCTGGCATGTGACTCTATGTATCTACAACCTTCCTTCTTGGTTGTGCATGAAGCGTAAGTTTATTATGATGCCAGTGTTCATCCAAGACCCAAAGCAACCCGGCAACGAAATTGATGTGTACCTAAGGCCATTAGTTGAAGAACTCTTACAGCTGTGGGGCAAACCAGGTGTACATGTGTGGGATGAGAACAAACAGGAGCCATTTAACCAACGAGGGTTGCTTTTCGTAACCATCAATGATTGGCCTGCTCTTAGTAACCTTTCAGGATAGACAAATAAGGGATATAAGGCATGCACGCACTGTTTAGATAAGACTGAAGATACGTATTTGCATAAAAGCAAGAAGGTTGTGTACCTGGGGAATCGACAATTTCTTCCGACCAATCATCCTGTAAGAAAGAAAGGCAAGTATTTCAAAGGTGAGGCAGATCACCGGAAGAATGATGTATTTGGTATGGTCAAGGACATAGAATTAATCTTTAGAAAGGGTCCTAGCGGTCAATCTGTTCTGAATGACGTCGCTACCGGAGACACTCTCATGTGGAAGAAGAAATCTATATTTTGGGAGCTGCCATATTGGAAAGTCCTACATGTCCGCTCTTTAATCGACGTGATGCACATGACGAAGAATCTTTGCGTGAACCTTCTAGGATTTCTGGGCGTGTATGGGAAGACAAAAGATACACCAGAAGCACGGGAGGACCAGCAAGTTATGAAAGACCCAAAGAACATGCATACACAGAACAAGATAGATAAAGGGCATCACTTAAGTCGTGCCAGCCATGCTCTTGCCAAAGCAGAGAAGGAAATCTTTTTTGAAGTCCTTTATAGTATCAAGGTGTCGTGTCGTCTGGCTTCTCGTCTAATTTAAAAAGGGATAATAAATGTGGCAAAGAAAAAATTCCAAAACCTGAAGTCTCATGACTGTCACGTGGTTATGACGCAGTTGCTTCCGGTTGCATTGAGGGGGCTTCTACCAGAAAATGTTCGAGTACCCATTGTGAAGCTGTGTGCATTCCTCAATGCAATATCTTAGAAGGTAATCAATCCAGATATTTATTCTGCCAAGGTTACAGAAGGATGTGGTATAATGTCTTGTTAGTTTTTAATTGGTGTTCCCACCATCCTTCTTCAATATTATGACGCATCTCCTGGTTCACCTAGTGGAAGAGATTGCCATTCTTGGTCCTGTATTTCTACACAATATGTTCCCCTTTGTGAGGTTCATGGGAGTCTTAAAAGAAGTATGTTCATAACCGTGCTAGGCCAGAAGGAAGCATCTCCAAGGGCTATGGAACAGAGGAGGTCATTAAGTTTTGTGTTGACTTTATTCCTGACCTTAAGCCAATTGGTGTTCCTGACTCGCGGCATGAGGGGAGACTGAGTGGAAAAGGTGTGCTGAGAAAGAAAGCAATGATATGTAGGGACGGGGAATCTTTCACTCAATCACACTACACAGTTCTACATAATTCCACCTTAGCAGCTCTGTATATCGAGGAACACAGGAATATTGTATGCTCCAACAACCCGGGGAAGCCTGACTCATGGATTAGATATGAACACGTGAAGTCTTTTGGCGCTTGGATGCGGACACATCTCATAAATGACACCACTATTGGAGATTAGCTATACTTGTTGGTCGTGTCACCATCTTCTACTATATTGAATTTCTAAGGGTACGAAATAAATGGGAATACATTCTACACGATTGCCCAAGATAAAAAGAGCACCAACCAAAACAGTGTTGTCCGCTTTGATGCAACAGACGAGAATGGGCAAAAGGATACATACTATGGTTACATAGAGGAGATATGGGAACTTGACTATGGAGTCTCTTTTAAGGTCCCTTTGTTTTGCTGCAAATGGGTCAACCTGAATGGGGAAGGGGTAAAGATATACCAGTTGTACGGAATGACAATAGTAGATCTCAACAATCTTGGTTACAGAGATGAACCATTCGTCCTAGCCAATTATGTGGCATAGATTTTCTATGTGAAGGACATGTCCTCCTGACCGAAAAAAGGAAAAATAAGCAAACGAATACATCATATGATGAGCTAAAGCGTCACATAGTTCTTTCGGGGAAAAGAAAAATCGTGGGAATCGAGGACAAGACAGACATGTCAGAAGATTATAATAAGTTTGATAAAATTCCGCCCTTCACAGTGAAAACTGGCCCAAGCATTCTGTTAAGTAAAGAAGACGCTCCATGGTTACGTCTGAAGCGATCATAAGGAAGGGACATACACCAAGAAGTTCATGGCCTCATATTGTGTACCTCTAGTTCATGTCTGGCCGGTCGGACGCATATTATGAACCTGAATGCCATGAGACATGATAGCTCATTTTGTGAAGGATATTTTATAATGTTTGCAATTTTTCAAGTTTAATATTTTTCCTTGCAACTATAACACATAACATGACAGCAAGCGAAGGGTTTTGTATTTTTGAAACTTTAATTCGGTTGTTGCTTCACAAACTATATATTTCTCGTCATTTCCCACCGCTTCCCGCCAAGTTTTCCTGCCCTTTCCCTCTGACCGGAGCTTTTAGTCCCAGTTGTAGGCACTAACCGGGACTAAATATATTTCCCGCTATTTCCCACTTCCCGCCAAGTTTTTTTGCCCTTTCCCTCTGACCGGAGCTTTTAGTCCCGGTTGTAGGCACTAACCGAGACTAAAGATATTTCCCTCCATTTCCACCGCTTCCCACCATATTTTCCTGTCCTTTCCCTCTATATCTAGGCCGACCGTGCCATGGATATCCACACATCCACACCTTCGTCTCTCACAACAATGGATAGCACATACTGGGCAATTCTGACCCTCGAGGAGACCGAGGCGCTGTGCGCCTCCAGCTAGCCATGTTCGTCGGGCTATCGGTTGCCCGCCGACTGGATGCTGAGCGTTGGAGGGGTTCTTGTCCCTCTTGTGCCTCAAGGTTCCGCATGCCAGGCGGCCATCACGAACCACTTCTACCTCGAGCTCACAACTGAGCAGCGGATGGATCCCCATTGGGATCTGATACATCGTAAACGTATCTATAATTTTTGATATTCCATGCTTGTTTAGTATCTACTTTGCTTTGATTTGTCTACACTTTGAGGTGTTTTTATATATTTTCTGGAACTAACATATTAACAAGTTGTCACAGTGCCAGTTGCATGTTTTCTTCTGTTTTTGGTTCCAGAAAGGCAGAAAATCAATATTCTCGGAATTGGACGGGACAAAAGCCAAAGTCAATATTTTACCGTGGACGACACGAAGTCCAGAGGAGATACGGAGGGGCGAGACAGGGTATACACACCCCCCCAGGCACGACCAAGCCTAGCCCGCGCCTGGGGAGGGTGTGGGCCCCCGGGCCCTCCACCGACCTTTCCTCCTTTGCCTATAAGAAGCCTCCGACCCAAAAAGCCTAAATAATCTGGCGGAAATCCATGAAAACCTCCGCAGCGCCGCCGCCACCGAAGGAGAGATTCGGGGGATAGAAAGTCTCTGTTCCGGCACCCTGTCGGGACGGGGAAGTGCCCCCGGAGCCATCTCCATCAATCTCCGCCACCATCTTCATCACTGTTGCTGATTCCCATGATTAGGAGGGAGTAGTTCTCTCTCGAGGCTAAGGGTTGTACCGGTAGCTATGTGTTCATCTCTCTCTCTATGCATGATCACGTTGTGGTCATGAGCTTTGTAATCAAGTAGATATACTCTGTTACTCAAGTGCTTCAATAGATCTCTGCTCTCCCCATGTGTGTGAAAGTGACAGCGTGCACGCTGGTGCTTGACGTGGAGGATTTTGTTGGAAACCCCAAGAGCAAGGTGTGATGAGCACAGCAGCAAGTCTTCCCTCAGTAGAGACCGAGGTTATTGAACCAGAAGGAGGAAGGAAACATCACACAGGTGTTGCAAGCAACGCAGAGACCTGCACAACACAAACTCAAGACTTTGTCCCAATGAACAGTGAGGTTGTCAAGCTCACCGGTTTGCTATAACAAAGGATTAAAAGTATGGTGTGGAAGGTAATGGTTTGCAGCAAGTAAACAAGGAACAGTGGAAGATGTATCAATGGTAAAGATTGGACCAGGGTCCATAGTTCACTAGAGGTGCTCTCCTTAGATAAACAACATGTCATGAAGGGTAACAAAATTACAGCAAGGCAATTGACAGGAACTGAGCAAGGCAATCAATGCAATACTAGACAAAAAGATCCTATGAGATTCGATTGGGCAATACAACAAGATACAAAGACCTCCATCCATCTGCATCTATGACTAGAAGTCCACCTTTGGGTTATCATCCGAACCCCCTCCAGTATTAAGTTGCAAGCAACGGACAACTGCTTTAAGCAAAGTGTGTAAGGTAAACAATCCACTTGTTCCATGAACAAGAGACCATTGTTTTATCCCTAGTGGCAACAACACATCTACAACCGAATAGATTTCTGTCACTTCCCTTGGAAACTAGAGGCATGAACCCACTATCGAGCATAAATACCCCCTCTTGGAGTCACTAGCAACTACGTGGCCAAGATGCTACTAACAATGGAGAGCATGCAAGATCACAAAAAACAGAGACATGATAGAATCATAAGACAAAAACATTAATCAATCTTACATAGTAATCTCAATATCCAAGGTGGAACTACTCAGCATCATACCGGAGAAGAAGGCCTCCTGGATGATCTCCCCTCCGGCAGGGTGCCGGGAAGAACTTCAGATCTCCCCCGATCTAGGGACGATGGTGGCGGCGGCTACAAACGGTTTCGTGGAGTTTTTATCGGGTGCCTAGGGTTTCTGTATCGGGGGATTCTTATAGGCAAAGAGGCGAGGCTGGGAGGCGCACTAGGGCCACACCGCCCAAAGTGCCAACCCCACAGGTGCACCTCACGGGCTTTTGGCCGCCCTGGCTCGCCTCTCCGTCTCGTCTTCTGGATTCATGTCGCCCACGATAAAATATTGACTTTGGCTTTTGTCCCGTCCAATTCCGAGAATATTGATTTTCTGCGTTTCTGGAACCAAAACAGAAGAAAACGGGCAACTGGCACTGTGGCAACTTGTTAATAGGTTAGTTCCAGAAAAGATATAAAAACACCTCAAAGTGTAGACAAAGCAAAGCAAAGTAGATACTCTACAAGCATGGAACATCAAAAATTATAGATACGTTTCCGATGTATCAAGCATCCCCAAGCTTAACTCCTGCTCGTCCTCGAGTAGGTAAGTGATAAAAAGAATAATTTTTTAGGTGACATGCACCATCAAAACCAAGACCAAACCATTTGCAAGCATTGAAAGCTGGGATCAAAGAACTCAAAACATGTGCATGAAAGATGGAGTTCTAACAATAAGACAAAGTAACTATGCATGCAACATGAAAGGCTACAAACAAAGATCATGAATAACATGCATTGAAAAACGTTTATTTGTTTCACATACAGAAAACATGGTATAGTGCAATTAGCTTGTCCCTCATAGAGTAGCAAATAGATGCATAGGACACCTTCAAAGTTCACAAGGGTGACTAGAAACAAGTAGCACAAGAGCAAGTAATATCACAATATGCATCAATCAATAATTTTTGGGACACTGCACATAGAACTAAGAATGGCAACTATGCTCTCTTAATGGTGCCTAAAGGTAGAAGGTGGAGACTCAATAGTGGAAGAAAGGCCCTTCATAAAGGGAAGCAGGGATTTCAAGTTTCAAAAAGAGCTTCCAAAAATTATGGTACTTGTTATCTTTCAGCCATCATTGCCCCTATCATAAGCATCTTAAAGTGGTTAAGGTTAAAGTGAACAAACTATGGAGTATATGCTTGACAAAGTATAAGTTGGCAATCTCATGTCCCTTGAATACGAGGGCCACACCTCATGCTACTCAACTTCAGTCACCTGTAATTTCGTGTCATTGTAAGTACATGCGTATCATAGAGAATATCTAATGGGGTACCCCTTGCACATGGTACAGGAGCTATCCCAAACCAAAATGATAAGGCAAGCAGACAATGAGCATCTCAGCGATATTTTTATTTACTATGTGCATAGCTTTTTATTGAGGATGCTTCATAGACAGCTCACTAAGTGATGCTGCAAGTTTCCACCATGATTAGGCATGGCTTAGACTAGCGGCCTAGGCGTTTCTCTAACACAAAATACAAACTCCATGGACTTACAAGTTCCCTCTTTATTTCACACCGGTGACATCCATAGACAAAAGAGCATGATATCAACTGAGTACAAACTACAAGTGCAATGTTGAAAACGTTCCCCATGACAGCATGGTTCTGCTAATTCCAACGTATAAGTGCAAGCATATACAACATAGACGACACAATGGTTCAAGTATATTAGGGGCAAAGAATATAAAGTGTGCCATCAAGTTTGTGAGGGCTTTAATCACTAAGTATTCACATAACAAAATAGTTTTTAATTGGAAGATAGCTGAAAACAAGAATATACTTGGAATGATGTAACACACCATGCATAGGATTTTATAGTGGACACTTTGGAATAACTTGGTTTCTTGTAAGTTGGAAGCATGAGTAGAACTTACTCATACAAGTGGAGGCTAGCAAAAGACTGGGAGCAACCAACTAAGAGAGCAATAATGGCCATAATCATGTAGTGCAACAAAGCATACTAATCAAAGCAAAGAGTGGTACTACAGGTCAAGGACTAAATGATCATAGAGGCTAATGGTGACTTGTCATAGTCATAACATGGTGTGAGCATGTGCCAAGTCAACCCAAACAAAGCATCAAAGGAGAATACCACAATACTATGCTTTTGCATGCTAAAACAAGGCATAATTTCTTCAAGGCACACTAAGCAATTCCAATTGTTTGGAACAAGACATGCTACAGCAATAATCACTAAGCATAAGGTCAAAACAACACCTAGCATGTCATGCTAAAGTCTAAGTCACAGTCAATGCAAGCTCCTCTTGCACTTTCAAGAAGGAACTTGCTACTCCTATCCAACACCAAGCAACTTCTTTGAAACAACACAGCGAGAACGGGGGTCCAAACTACTTTATTCAAGCAAACTAAATAACCTAAGAAAAGAAAACGAAAACTAAGACGCTCCAAGAACAACACAGTTGTGCATGAAACAATAAAAACGAAGTGTCTAGACAGACCTGAGCTTTTTATTGATGAAGAAGGGGATGCCTTGGGCATCCCCAAGCTTTTACGCTTGTACCTCTTGGATATTTATTGGGTTGACACCATGGAGGCATCCCCAAGCTTGATCTTTTGTCCATTTTCATCTCATTGCATCATTCTCTCTCTACACCTGAAAATTTTTCCTTCATACAAAACTTCACACAATATTCATTAGCAACATTAGTGTATTCAAAAGATATTAGACCTTAGGCAAAGCTTTGGAACAACAAAACTTTTCACTAAAAAACAAGCTACTGTAGCAACTCCTTCAAACATCTCAATTCCCCAAAAGAGAACTCAAAAAGGAATCAATAAGAAGCAAATGCAAATAATGGCGTAAATCACAAAAACATCAAAGTAAAACGATTTTTTCAAAAATCTTTTGTTGCTCAAATAAAAAGTGTTGAACTAACGAAAGTTAGCTTAACATACTGGGGGATTTATTCGTAAATTATCAGCTCAATCCGAGTTACTGAGACTCCTCACAAATTTTTATGGTGGAGGACAGAAATCTGTTTCGGAATAGCAACTCCCCAAATCTTACTTCCCTCTCATTAGAGGTCATTCTTGGCACCAAAAAGCAAACAAAAAGGATAAGGAGAGGTCATTACTGAAGTAATAACTTCCAAGACTCAAGGAAACTCTTGGGTTATCTCCCAATAAGTACTTTTCTTTAACGCCTTTAAGTTAGGCTTGATAGTTTGAGAAGATGCTCACATAAGAAATATGAATCGAAGTAAAAGAGAGCATCAAGAAGAAAATTCAAAACACATTTAATTATAACCCACTTCCTATGAATAGGAATCTTGTACACAAATAAATTCATGAAGAACAAAGTGACAAGCATAGGAAGATAAGACAAGAGTAACTTCAAAACTTTTAGCACATAGAGAGGTGTTTTAATACCATCAAAACTTCTACAACCATATTTTTCTCTCTCATAATAATTTTCAGTAGCCTCATCAATAAACTTAACAATATAACTATCACATAAAGCATGCTTTTCATGATCTACAAACACATAATTTCTATCAAGCTCAAAAATAGTGGGATTAAAACCTTCACAGGTTTTTACCCAAAGTAGATATTTCAAAAGGATCCATAGGAACATAACATTCATCCTCCTTTGGTAAGCATGGGGGACAATCAAATAATGTAAGAGGTAAATAGTTACTCTCATTAGAAGGTAGACATGGGTAGATCCATTCTTCCTCCTATTGACCATCACTCTTCTCCTCTTTTTCATCTAAAGGTCTTCCAGTTTCAGCAATTTCTTCTTCAATAGGCTCCTGCAAGGCATTAGTCTCTTCCATTTATGGAAAGCTTCTATTAAAATATTCAAGAATATAGCCATTTTCTTCCTTGTAATTATCAAAGCAAAATTTAAGTATCTCATAAACCTCACATTCATAAAGTGCATCATCAGTATTTTCAAGTAAACTAGCAAGTTCAAATGCACCCTTGAAAGCAATAAATTCTTCAATTTGTTCCACATCATAAAAGTCATAATTTCCTTTAACATAAGAAGATATGGTAACATTATAATTATACTCACATTGAAAAGTCAGGTGTTTGTACCTCCTACAGCAACAAGATTTATCAAAGAAATAAGTAACATTATAAGTAGAGCACACCTCTCTAGCAATAGTATTCATCTTATCAATTTGTTCCCATAAGTGTTTCCCTTTTTGTGACAAATGGTGTTCCTTATAATAATACTTTTGTTCTTCCGTGAACCCACCATGCCAATAAGAACTAGTTTCAAAGAAACCATCCATTGATAGAGAGCATGACCAAGCAAGGCAATAATACACCAGCAACTAGAGTAGGAACTAATTTTTTTGTGTTTTTGAATAAAGAAAGCAAACCAAACTAGACTAATTTTTTTTGGAGTTTTTGAAAAGAGGCAAACAAAACCAAGCAAAAGAAACTAAGCAAACTAAAAACAAAGTAAAGAGAAAGGAAGTGGAGGACTCCCCTTGTGAAGATGTCCTTAACCTCCCCGACAACGGTGTCAGAAAACTTGTTGGTGCTTGACGTGGAGAACTTCGTTGGAAACCCTAAGAGCAAGGTGTGATGAGCACAGCAGCAAGTCTTCCCTCAGTAGAGACCGAGGTTATCGAACCAGAAGGAGGAACGAAATGTCACACAGGTGTTGCAAGCAACGCGGAGACCTGCACAACACAAACTCAAGACTTTGTCCCAATGAACAGTGAGGTTGTCAAGCTGACCGGTTTGTTGTAACAAAGGATTAAACATATGGTGTGGAAGGTAATGGTTTGCAGCAAGTAAATAGGTAACAGTGGAAGATGTACCAATGGTAAAGATTGGACCGGGGTCCATAGTTCACTAGAGGTGCTCTCCTTAGATAAACAACATGGCATGAAGGGTAAACAAATTACAGCAGGGCAATTCACAGGAACTGAGCAAGGCAATCAATGCAATACTAGACAAAAAGATCCTATGAGATTCGATTGGGCAATACAACAAGATACATAGACCGCCATCCAACTGCATCTATGACTAGAAGTCCACCTTTGGGTTATCATCCGAACCCTCCAAAGATAAGTTGCAAGCAATAGACAACTGCTTTAAGCAAAGTGTGTAAGGTAAACAATCCACTTGTTCCATGAACAAGAGACCGTTGTTTTCTCCCTAGTGGCAACAACACATCTACAACCGAAGATATTTCTGTCACTTCCCTTGGAAACTAGAGGCATGAACCCACTATAGAGCATAAATACCCCCTCTAGGGGTCATCCTAGAAACTACTCGGCCAAGATAGCTACTAACAATGGAGAGCATGCAAGATCACAAACAACACAGACATGATAGAATCATAAGAAAAAACCATTAATCAATCTGACATAGTAATCTCAATATCCATCGGATCCCCGCAAACACAACATGCATGATTACAAGTAGATTAGATCTTGATCATGAATGGAGCTCACAAGATCTATACATGAAAGCACAATGAGGAGATACAACCATCTAGCTACTACATGGACCCATAGTCCAAGGTGGAACTACTCACGCATCATACCGGAGAAGAAGGCATCCGGGATGATCTCCTATCCGGCAGGGTGCCGGGAAGAACTTCAGATCCCTCCCCCCCCTGATCTAGGGACGATGGTGGCGGCGGCTACAGACGGTTTCGTGGAGTTTTGATTGGGTGCCTAGGGTTTCTGCATCGGGGGCTTCTTATAGGCGAAGAGGCAAGGCTGGGAGGTGACCAGGGGGGCCACACCCTGCCTAGGCGTGGGCCCACCACTAGCTGCTCCTAGGGGGTTTGGCCGCCCTGGCTCGCCTCTCCATCTCATCTTCTAGATCCGTGTCGCCCACGGTAAAATATTGACTTGGGCTTTTGTCCCGTCCAATTCCGAGAATATTGATTTTCTACCTTTCTGGAACCAAAACAGAAGAATACAGGCAACTGGCACTATGGCAACTTGTTAATAGGTTAGTTCCAGAGAAGATATAAAAACACCTCAAAGTGTAGACAAAGCAAAGCAAAGTAGATACTCAACAAGCATGGAACATCAAAAATTATAGATACGTTTCCGACGTATCACACGCCATGGTGGCACTTAGGCTAGAGTCTACATGCATACTATTCGTGCTTTAATAGATATATGTTTTCCCCCATGTGTGTGATAGTTACAGCGTGCGCGCCGTGTGTGGCACTTAAGCTAGGTTACATATATATATCCATGAGTTATATTTGGAGTTGGATGTCTTTATGAAATTGTGGTGTTTGTTGGAACCATCTAGCGCTCAAAGTTACAGTGTGGGGTTATCTAGATTGGGGAAGGCCCTACCGTGGATCAGAGTGTCCAACCGGAGAGTAGTTAAGAGTAGTATCATGAAGAGAGGATATTTATATGAGAGAGTGTTCACTAGTGAAAGTATGATCCCTAGGCCTTGTTTCTAAGCATTGAAACACCGTTTGCATCTAGATCTGTTACATGTTTGATTGCTTCCTTCCTGTTGCCTTTAGTCTTTACCTCATCGTCAAGCTATTTTGTGGCACCGTTACCACTTGTATTTCACTATCTCTTCGCCGAACTAGTGCACCTATACACCTTACAAGTGTATTGGATGTGTTGGGGACACAAGAGACTTCTTGTATCTTGATTGCAGGGTTATTTGAGAGGGATTATCTTTGACCACTTCCTCCCTGAGTTCGATAAACCTTGGGTAATCCACTTAAGGGAAAATTGCTGCTGTTCTACAAACCTCTGCACTTGGAGGCCCAACAACTGTCTACAAGAATAGAAGTGGGTAGACATCAAGATATTTTCTAGCGTCGTTGCCGGGGAGGTAAGGTAAAAGATACTCACATCCTCCGGTATGAGTGCTCGAAGTTATTTCCTTTAGATTCTGCAATTTTGTCTTTTTGTTTCTTGTTTTCACTAGTTAGGCTTAATGGAAAACAAGAACAAAACTAGAGAGATTTATAGTATTTATCTTGAGTTAGGACATGAAGTTTTTGAAGAGAAAATTAAAAAAACCTATGGAGCTTTATTTTCATGCTAATAGCAATGTTATTAGTATGAATTTTTTGAACACCATTATTGCTAATGCTATGGAAACATCTAAGCTTGGGGAAGCTAGTTTTTATGAAAATGATCTTTTTAGTCCCCCGGCTTTGGAAGATAGCTATTCTATTGCTTATGATGATACTAAACCTCCAATATATGATGATTACAATGATGAATATGATATTTTCAGTCCACCTACTATTGAGGAGAAAATTGATTGTGATTACAATATTCCTCCTATATTTGATGATTATGGTGATCAGAATAATAATGATAGCTATATTGTTGAATTTGCTCCCACTACAATTAATAAGAATGACTATGCTTATGTGGAGAGTAATAATTATTTTATGCATGTGGCTCATGATAAGAATGTTTTATGTGATCGTTATATTGTTAATTTTATTCATCTTGCTACTAAAATTTATTATGAGAGAGGGAAACATGGTCTTATGCATCTCAAAAATATTAAGTTTCCCCTCTTTATGTTGAAAATCTTGAAGTTGCACTTGTTTTGCTTCCCTATGCTTGTTGCTTTGTGCTTTCATGACTTGTTTCTTTACAATATTATTTTTCATAGGAAGTGGGTTAGACTTAAATGTGTTTCGAATTTTCTTCTTGATGCACTCTTTTACTTCAATTCATATTTCTTATGTGAGCATCTTCTCAAACTATCAAGCCTAACTTAAAGGCATTAAATAAAAGTACTTGTTGGGAGATAACCCAAGAGTTTTCTTGAGTCTTGGAAATTATTACTTCAGTAATGACCTCTCCTTATCCTTTTTTTTGCATTTTGTGCCAAGAATGACCTCTAATGAGAGGGAAGTAAGATTTGGGGAGTTTCTATCTCGAAACAGATTTTGTGCTCGACCATAAAAATTCATGAAGAATCTCTGTACGTCGGATTAAGCTGAAAATTTAAGAATAAATCCCCCATTATGTTATCTAACTTTTGTTAGTTCAACACTTTTTTAGTTGAGCAACAGAAGTTATTAGAACAAATCGGTTTCTACCTGCTGTTCTATTTTGACAGATTTGTGCCATTATTTGCATTTGCTTCTTATTGATTTCTTTTTGAGTTCTCTTTTGGGAAATTGAACATTTTAAAGGAAGTTGCTAAATTAGCTTGTGTTTTTAGTGAAAGTTTTGCCATTTCAAAACTAAAACCCAAGGGTCTATTATCTTTTGAATACACTAATGTTGCTAATGAGGATTGTGTGAAGTTTTGTATGAAGGAAAAATTTCAGGTGTAGAGAGAGAACAATGTAATGAGATGAAGAATGGACAAAAGATCAAGCTTGGGGATGCCACCCCGTGTCACCCCAAGAAATATTCAAGAGTTAAAAGCATCAAAGCTTGGGGATGCCCAAGGCATACCCTTCTTCATCAATAAAATTCTCAGGTCTTTCTAGACACTTCGTTTTTATTGTTTCGTGCACAATTGTGTTGTTCTTGGAGCGTCTTAGATTTATTTTTTGGTTTTCGTTTTCTTTGTTTTCTTTATTAAGTTGGTTGCTCACAGCACACTTCTTTTGGAGAGAGACACACTCTGTTTTCATTGCCTAGAACACTCTAGTTTTCACTCTAATTGTTTTGTGAGTGTTCTCTTTTGCTAGCACTGTGTTTAGCCTTAGTTTTCTTGTGATTTCAGCTTAGAACTTTTTAGTTCTTCTTTGTGGATTTGTGAGACATGCTCACTGATTTTTATTGATTATTATCTTTGTGAGTTGTTTCAAATAAGTTGCTTGGTGTTGGAAAAGAGTAGGAAGCTTCATGCTTAAGTGGTACAAAAGTGAGCTTGCTTTGATTGTGGCTTAGACTTTATCATGTCATGCTATATGTTGTTTTGACCTTATTCTTAGTGATTATTGTTGTAGCATGACTTGTTCCAAACAATTAGGATTGCTTAATGTGCCTTGAAAGAATCATGTGTTGTTTTAGCATACAAAAGCATAGTATTGTGGTATCCTCCTTTGATGCTTTGTTTGGGTTGACTAAGCACATGCTCACACCATGTTATGACTCTAACAAGTCACCATAGCCTCTATGATCCTTTAGTTTTTGACTTGTGGTACCACTTGATGCTTTGATTAGTAATGTTTTATCACTCTGCATGATTATGACCATTATTGCTCTCTTAGTTGGTCGCTCCCAGTCTTTTGCTAGTCTCCACTTGTATGAGTAAGCTCTACTCATGCATCCAACTCCCAAGAAACCAAGTTATTCCAAAGTGTCCACTATAAACTCCTATGCATGGTGTGTTACACCATTCCAAGTATATTCTTGTTTTCATCTATCTTCCAATTAAAAAGTATTTTGTTATGTGAAAACTTAGTGATTAAAGCTCTCATGAATTTTATGGCACACTTTATATTCCTTGCCCCTAATAAACTTGAACCATTGTATCATCTATGTTGTATATGCTTGCACTTATACGTTGGAATTACCAGGGTTGCTTGAGAGGGTCGTTACCACTTGTATTTCAATATCTCTTTGCCGAACTAGTGCACCTATACATAACAAGTGTATTGGGTGTGTTGGGGACACAAGAGACTTCTTGTATCTTGATTGCAGGGTTTCTTGAGAGGTATTACCTTTGACCACTTCCTTCCTGAGTTCGATAAACCTTGGGTAATACACTTAAGGGAAACTTGCTACTGTTCTACAAACCTCTACACTTGGAGGCCCAACAACTATCTACAAGAATAGAAGTGCGTAGACATTAGGATCCCGACAACTACGACACTTGGAATGCCTTTTTCACTAACTGTCGGGAAAGGGAGCTCGCTAGGTACGATGGTAACAGACCTCCCCCGGTGAACCACAACAAAGTCGGTCGCCGACTGTGGTGGGCGAACCGGACTATCATCGGCGTGATGCGCTACATCGTGCAGGGAGATCATCCTCGCCTGCGGTGCCCGCAACCGCCGCATGGCCATAAGAAGGGTGGCGGTGGTGAAGGACGCGGGTGTAGCAGCATCGTCATTCGGGATCCCCCTCCCCCACGCATCGTGAATCTGAGGTCGGAGTGGCAGGTACCCCCACAATATGCCATGGCTGGGCTGAGGATCCAGTCGCGTGCACCTAGCAACGACGACAATGACGAAGACGAAGACAACCCTACAGTTGTGTACTATAGGGATAGATATGAGCATGACTAAAGGGGGGCCTTTATCCCGATTTCGTAGTCTAGGTTTTTTAATATTAATAAATGTATTGAGTGTTATTCCTGGTTTGTGGCTAGACCGGGACTAAAGGGGGGCCTTTAGTCCCATTTTTGTAGTCTCGGTTTTTAATATTAATAAATGTCTTGAGTGTTAGTCCCGGTTTGTGGCTGGACCGGGACTAAAGGGGGCCTTTAGTACCGATTTCATAGTATCGGTTTTTTAATATTAATAAATGTCTTGAGTGTTAGTCTCAGTTTGTGGCCAGACCGGGACTAAAGGGGGCCTTTAGTCCCAATTCTTACTACGACTTTCCCGAACTATGAAGATGGTGTCCATATTCATACTTACCCTGAAGATATGATCTCCAAACGTGGTCACATATTAGGGAGTGCCTCTATGACCAGTTTGTTGGAGATGTCGGAGGACTGGGCTCTGGCAGCATCTCCCTCAAACTGGCTGTAATGGTGTCCCTGCTCTCGCACACCATCTTGTAGCTTGTAACTTCTCTAACTATAGCAATACGCCTCAGACCTAACTAATTTCACATATTAGGGAGTTCCTTTATGACCATCTTGTTGGAGATGCTCGAGGACTAGGCTCCACGGCATCTCCCTCAAGCTGGCCACAGTGGTGTCCCTCCTCTTGGAGATGCCTACTCACAAGGATGCCTCTTTATAGTACAAGCAGCACGACATAGTGTCGACACTCATGACATAATGTCGACACTCACCTGGGACTCATGTTTTGTCCCGGTTGGTGTCTACAACCGGGACTAAAGGTTCATCTTTAGTCCCGGTTGGCGACACCATCCGGGACAAGGTACAATCATCATGACATAGTGTCGACACTCATGACATAATGTCGGCACTCACCCTATCATTAGAGCGGCCTGTCCCAGCCTGCCGCAATCCCTTCGGTCTCGGTTGGTTTCATGTCGGTCCAAATGACTGATGTTATATGCTGAATCACGGTATAGTTTGTGATAATGTGCCCATATTATGCATGCATGTGGACATTGGGATAGAGAACAATATTGCAGGAGGAAGTTTTCCTTTTCGTTGCATGGAAAAGGCATTTTCCATTTTCTGAGCGCAAAAAACGGGTCGTTTTGTGAAGCAACCACCAAAATGTTGTTTCCGAATGCTACCATCCCATTTTTCTAAAATACTATACCACCTTACATGGACGATCTCCTAACCGGGATATCTCAAACCTTTCCATCCTTCCCAGGTGAAAAAGACAAATGTCTGCTGAATCGGTAGGAAGTGGGTCCGGTTTGTACTACAGGTACATGATCACACGCCCGTGATTTTTTGAAAAAAAATCATTTTTAAACTCACAATATGTTGTTTCTTCAAAGATCCAATGCAAATTCTAACGAGGATCGTCCCCTACCTTCATGCACACCGGTTTGACCTTAGTTCGAAACGGGAAAATTCGAAATGGGCATAAGAAATTCAAAATGGTTAATAGTTTAAATAGTTACATTAATTATTTTTAAAAACATAAAATGGTTTTGAATTAGTTATTCAAATTCAAACACTTTTTATGTTTAATGTTTTTAATATTCCAAATTAATATGCAAAAAATATTAGTTAACTCATTTTAAATTTCAAATGGTTAATAGTTTAAATAGTTACATCAATTATTTTTAAAAACAGAAAATGGTTTTGAATTAGTTGTTCAAATGGAAGCACTTTTTATGTTTAAAGTTTTTTAATATTCCAAATTAATATGCAAAAATATTAGTTAAGTCATTTTTAATTTAAAATGGTTAATATTTAAATAGTTACATCAATTATTTTTAACAATAGAAAATGGTTTTCAATTAGTTATTCAAATTCAAGCACTTTTTATGTTTAAATTTTTTTAATATTTCAAATTAATATACAAAAAATATTATTTAAGTCATTTTTAATTTAAATTTGTTAATAGTTTAAATAGTTACATCAATTATTTTTAAAAACAAAAAATGGTTTTGAATTAGTTATTCAAATTCAAGCACTTTTTATGTTTAAAGTTTTTTAATATTCCAAATTAATATGCAAAAAATATTAGTTAAGTCATTTTTAATTTTAAATGGTTAATAGTTTAAATAGTTACATCAATTATTTTAAAAACAAAAAATGATTTTGAATTAATTATTCAAATTCAAGCATTTTTTATGTTTAAAGTTTTTTAATATTCCAAATTAATATGCAAAAAATATTAGTTAAGTCATTTCTAATTTAAAATGGTTAATAGTTTAAATAGTTACATCAATTATTTTTAAAAACAGAAAATGGTTTTGAATTAGTTATTCAAATTCAAACACTTTTTATGTTTAAAGTTTTTAAATATTCCAAATTATTTATCATTTAAAAACCATTACAAATTTAAACCCCTAAATAAAAATAAGGCGGGAACCAAGAGAAAATCTAGAAACACTTTGAAAACAGGCCCTTTAGTCCTGGTTGGAGCCACCAACCGGGACTAAAGGCCCCTGCGCGCGCCGCTTCGGGCCCAGCCCGAAATTAGCCTTTAGTCCTGGTTGGAGCCACCAACCGAGACAAAAGGGTGGAGCATTCGTCCCGGTTGGAGCCACCAACTGGGACTTACGACCCATTAGTCCTGGTTGGTGGCTCCAACCAGGACTAAAGGCCTCCACTTTATAACTAGCGCACCACTTCTTCTTTCCCATCTCTCTCACATTCTGCTAACTGTTGTTCGCACAGGGAGGCGCCACCATGATCTCCAGCGATGCTGCCAGGCTGCCCCGCCGCCCCGCGCGCCCCCACTGGACCACCGCCATCGTCCTCGCCGCCACCTCCGTCCTGCGTCATCGCTCGTCGGAAGCCGAGGAAGCCCCAGGCGCCGGGATTGCTACCTCTGCCCTGACGCCAACCGCTGTCAATTCCATTGATTCTGGCTGCTCCTGCCTTCACCGACTCCACCACAACAACCGGGGTGAGCCACTGGTCCTCATGGGCATCTCCACCATCCTCCTCTTCCTCTCTGTAGTTCCCGCCTCAATGGAATCAACGCCACCTCCTTCCACCGTCGTCGTGGTCACGGTTTCGGTGACCATTTGCTCAGCATCGCTAGTTTAGGGTTCCCCGTGACACGCTCGTTCTATTAAGTGTAACCGCGCTTGGTAACTCGCGCTAGAACACCGCCGTCGTGCATCGTGTGACCGTCACCGGCGAAGTGACGTCACCATGACGTCGTGCCTGCGTCATCTTTGACCTGGTCCACCTGTTTGACCAGTCCACGCCAACGTGGTATGCCTACGTGTCCACTGGCCCACGAGTCAGTGACCTAGGGTAGATCTTGAACATGTGTAAAAAGTAATTCCTTATTTAGAAAATAATTTAGGAAATAAATAAATCTTATAAATTCAATAACTATTGTGTAAGAATTCAGAAAAATATGCTTAATATATGTAAATTTTCAGAAAAATAAATTCTACAACTTAAAACTATTACCATATATTATTATGTTAACTATTTAAATAATTATTATTTGATAAAGATTTTATAAGTATTAATACTTTGAAAATTCATATTTTAATATTCATAAATGAGAAAAATATAAATAATATACCAAAATTCTTAGAAAAATAAGAACTATAATTTAATACTATAATCATGTATTATTATTTCACTTAATTAGTAATACATAAAAATAGGTATAAAATCAGGGTTTATATCTCTCGGCACTTGAAAGTTATTCTAAAGTATTGTATATGTAAATATTGATTTAGTTGTAAATATTGATTTTAGAGGATTTATTTGATTTTAGTTGTAAATATTCATTTTATTATGAATAAAGATCAATGGATGAGAATTTTTATTATTGTGTATGTATATATTAGGGTTTCTCTGAATTAGGGTTTATATCTCTCGGGACCCGGCCCTAACCCCTCAAATCTCGCCTAACTAACCTTCTCCCTTAGCCGCTTTGACTTATCCGCTTTTCCACCTATGTAGAAAATATGGAACCACATGGAAGAGACGAACAAAAGGAAGAGTTAATCCATGGTGTGATCCGCGGGGAAGAAAATATGGATGTATCAACGTTTCTGAACAACTCTGGTGAGGGTGATCCTCTTTTTGCCAAAAGAGACCACTTCATTGAGGGAGAAGGCGTCGACTTTGTTGAGGGAGAAGGCAATGCCTTCTGTGAGGGAGAAGATGACCGCTCCGTAGGAACATTAAATATTACAAACTCCGACGAGGTGCATGTAATATTAATTAATTAATCCTCTACTCTCTATATCCATATATTAATGATCTTTCTTCTTTTAGCCCTCCGGATCGAGCAAATCTAGTGCAAAGAGAAAACAAGGCCCAACCAAAAAGTTGGAAGACCATGAGAGGTACAGGATCGAAGAATTCGCTAACAACGGCAAACCGACGGCTCCCCTTATTGTCGCAAACAAATTTGTAGCACAATGCGAAGTAATCGTTAGGGACTTTGTCCCGATCACCATGCGAAATTGGAATAAGCCTGCTGATCCGGAAGAAGATAAGCCTTTATATGTCCTAGATCAAGCCAAAGATTTACTTTGGAGGAGGCTCATGCTTAATTTCACCCTACTAACGGTAGAGGTGGATCCAAATGCGGAGAATCCAGATGAGGAGGCCAAGCAACATGCCACTGCCATGCAGCAGAAGGTCAAGGAGTGGGCTCTTAAGAAGATGGCCCAGCAATTCACCAACTGGAAGCAAAGATTGCACCTTGACTTTGTCGTGAAAAAGAAGACTCTAAAGTTCGAGGGTCAGTATGAGAAGTTACAACCATTTTGGGATGAGTTTGTGAATTACAAGAGATCAGCGGTAGATAAAAAATGTATGCAACGAATAAGATAAATGCTGCTAACAAGAAGTATCGCCATACTATGGGGAAAGGTGGCTACAGGGCTGCCATTCCTAAGTGGAAGAAACTTAAGGATGATCTACGTGCTAAAGGGGTCATCCCAGAGACAGCCGATTGGATCGAACATGCAAAGAATTGGTTTTACGGGCATGGGGGCACGTTGGACCCAGAAGGGAAGTGTATATATAACATAAGACATAAAGAAAACCCCGTGCCCATCGAGGACATAAGAAATGCAGTAAAGGCTGTTGAAGAGGGGAGTTCATTCCCGATAGAGAGAATGACGAGCTCACACTCGCCCTTGGGAATCCGGAACACAAAGGACGAACAAAAGGCACAATAGGTTCCCAACCATGGAGCATTGGGTTTCCCACAGACAGGAAGAAATATCCTGATAGAAGTCATAAGAGGAGAAAGGACAAGGAGGAAATTGAAGCAAATATTCAGGCAGACCGGATGCGTAAAATTGAAGAACAATTAAGGGAGCAACAAGATCAAATTGACGCACTTAGCTGGCAAGGTACTACCAGCCCATCTCAGCGTCACATGGTATAACCTACATTCAGTGCTACCGGTCTATCGAATAATCAAAAAGCAGTGTGGCTTCCACTGAGGTCCCGGGTGATGACGATGATGATGGTGCACCGATGATGGCTCGTGTTGGTACCCAGTGGATGATATCACGAATATGACACATTTGGAGCTACATGTCAAAGTTGTGAACATAACAATGAAGGTGCGGTTGATTGTGCCTTACCAATTGTACCTGAACCAACTTACCATTGTCGTCCGGTTCCACATGGCTACGTCTTGTCGAGGTGGATGAAGTTATGTCCGGATTTCACCAGTTGAAGCTTGACTACCCTGCAAGTGAAGGGGATGTGACTGAACTAGGAGAAGCAACAAACTTCACCATTCTATGGCCAAAGGAATATATCGTGCTTCCAAATCATACGCCAAGGCCATCTTCGCCACCGCCTCACCCATCTGTGCCAACACAACAGTCATCTCCGTCGCCTCACCCGTCTCCAAAGACAACAATGCCTCAGTAAGAATAAGGCTGGCGCCAGCCATCGCCGCTGCCTTAGGAAAAAAGTGTAAGCATACCACTGCTACTATGCGGAGTGGTAAGCGATCGCCGACACATAAACAGGAGGCTCTACCAAAAGTACCAAAGGTTCCTCCCAAGAAAGCTTACGACTATACTACAGAGGAGACTGCGGCGATCGTCGAGGCGAAAACGACAGAGTTTTTTGCTAAACTGAAGCATCCGAAAGATCCAGAGTTCCCCAGCACCGAAGAAGATAAAGCCTGAGTGCTCAAAATGCTAAAGGCCCTTCACCAACCCAATCCAAAGTTATTATTAGACTATGAGCGCTCTATTCTCAAGTCACATGCGGCACAAAATCTGTCGAAGAGCACTAGTGCTAGCGGGAAATTTGTTCCCCATCTCGGAGAACAAAAAAACAACCGTGCCCCTCGCTCAAGGTGATTTCCCATACCAATGTGGGATGGAGCAATTATGCGGTCGAAGAGCAGTATGTTCCAGAGGTAGTTACACTATACGGAGAAGCGGTCGCTGCTCAAGGTATGAGTATTGCTAACTACTTATCTCAGTTAGAGTACTTCCCCACGACTGAAGTAGCATACAAATACCAGTACGGGAATCCTCTCGTCAAACCTGAGAAGTTAAAGAATCTACCAACAAAAATGTGAACATTGCATAACTGGTACATGAATGCCACAAAGGTCGGGGCAAACTGGATAATGTTGGGGGTTAAAAAACAACATTACGGGAAAGAAGATGACGTGGTAATGATTGAATTTGTTGAACTATTTCAATTAATCAATCAAGACGTCTGGGAAAAATCGATCGTCAGTGCCTATTGTCTATAAGTAATAATTCTATAATTAAGTCTCTAACTATCTCACCTTGTTTATTGCATGTATAATCATACTATATTATGCAGAATGAAGATTCTCGAATGCAGAAGAGGACAAATTTATGACATTCGGTTCATTGACCCATATTTTGTTCATGAAGCTAATCTCAAAAAGACCCCAGGATATAGAGGATAATATTGTACACGCGTTACGGTTTCAAGAAATCAGAAGAGAAATAATATTTCCTTACAACCTCGAGTGAGTGTTATTGTCTTGTATACACTTTCTATTTCGGTTACTCGATGTTAAGTGTATAATTGATGAGTTATGTATGCATAGATTCCACTATATCCTACTAATCATTCAACCTGACAAAGGGCGGGTACTAGTCATGGACTCGAAACATAAACCCCTTGAGACGTGGGCGGACATGCAGATGATGATCCAGCGGTAATTCTAATCATTACGGCACTATATCGGCAATGTTCATGAATTTCCTAATATCAAGTAATTAATAACTCCTTTTATTCATTTTCTGCGCCGGGTAGCGCATGGAAATGGTTCACCAAGAAGGCTAGGGGTGTTTAGAAAGAGGATCTTACATTTAAACCACTAGATGTAAGTACCACTACCTAGATTCGCGCATCTCTTTGATTCTAGTTTTGGTACCATTATCATGCTTGATTATTATTTTGATTGAACTTTGTTCTCGTAAAGTGCCTAACGCAGGGACCTGGGAGTAATTTATGTGGATACTATGTTTGCAAGTTCATCCGTCAAACATGTTGTGAGAAGGGTATAAATTTAGACCAACTTCACGTACGTAAACAATTTTCATAGTTTTTTATTACCATCAAATTATGTTTAGTTTCATTCATATAGGTTGACTCCTTCTTTAAATCAAATCGAACGTCTGCGGGACGATCTTCTGCCAAAGGATCGCGTACGAGCAATTCAGGAGGAATTGGCGGGATTCTTGGATGTAGAGGTCAGAAACCCAAAAGGAGAATACCATGTGGACTTGGGTGTATAAGGCAATAGGGACCGTACAAAGAGCTTATTTTGTATATATATATATGCATGAAACCAGTGTATCGAATGTAATATGTTCGACACTTCGATCTCTATAGTCATGATGATGTTGTGTAATATAATGGTTCCTTTATTGATGACTACAAAACACAAAATAAAAAGGAAAACAATATAAATGAATTCTCTACCGCGACACAAAAAGTGGCCAAAATGCTGCCGCCACAAAAAAAGGTGGCCAAAATGAATTCTCTGTCGTGGCATAGAAATGTGCCAAATTGCTGCCGTGGCAGAGATAGATCTTTCCCGGTTCGTGTTACGAACATGGACGGATGCTCCTCCCCCTCGCGCCATGCAGCAGCCATGTGGAGCCCTTTTTGTCCTGGTTCATGGCCGAACCGGGACTAAAGGGTGGGGGATTTAGTCCCGATTGCCCCGACCTGGTTCAGCAACTGGGACTAAAGCCACTTACGAACCGGGACCAAATGCCCTTTTTCTACCAGTGTGTGATAGTAATGGCTTCATGACAATATATAGTTTATTTCACACGTCTTAGAGGACCAAGAATTTTTTCCAATTGTGATTTTGCATTGAAATGTTGGGACGGCCTTGGGATTGTTTGGGATATTTCTTAGGCGATTAGACCACACATTTTGGATTTGTCCCATCATTTTAGTGGATCTTGCCTTCTTAAGGTAAGTATTTGTGATGTCTGGAATATCAAGAAGGAACATGTAGTGGTGGTGTCACGGCAGATGTCATAGGTAGGCTTGAGTTTGGAGCCGGATGAGCGCTTTATAAATCCCGGGAGAGAGAGAGCATGGTGAATTTGCACACGAAGAAGAAAGACAAACATAAGAACACAGGATATACCCAGGTTTGGGGCTTTCTAGATGAGATGAAACCCCTACTCCTGCATGTTAGATCCCATATACACCATTATTTGTGGCTACAAGTGCTCCTTGAGCTGTTTTGTAGAAGAGGAAGAAGGTGTTATTGCTCTCTCCCATCTATGTTGCAAGGCAATTCTACAGAACAAAATGATCGACCCCTCTATAGAGTCCTTGGTGCACCTTATAAAGGGGTGCCTAGGGTACAAGTTTAGGGATGACTTGGCAGGAATATGCCAGGAATATGATGTACCCAAAAGTCTTCACTAGGCCCAGATGAAGGAAATATGCCCTAGAGGCAATCATAGAGATGATTATATTTCATATGTATCCATGATTCATTGTAATGTTCTTTGAGTATCCATATCAGGCAACTTGTATTGATTGGCAATTATGTGAATTGTTTGTGAAACTCTTTACTTGTATGGTTATTTAATAGTTGTCCCTAGTCGGAGTTCATGTGAGGACACACGTGAATATTAGACTAGCACATCGATTGGTTGATGACTATGTTTCGCAAGTCATAGACATGGAGATGACAAACCAATGATGTGGACACATGTTATGAACATGGGGTTGGACTGACCCAACTTGAGACTGGCAATTAGACTTGCAGCTCTCTCTACACATCGTGTACATTTTGTCCTTAGACCTGAGATTTTCGCATGTACTTGAGATGTGGATCGACCTACTTTGGGGCTATCAGACGCTACTCCGTAACTGGTTAGTTATAAAGGTAGCTTTCGGGTTTGTCCTGAAACATGCTTCAAGCCATGGTCAATCAAGATGGGATTTGCCCCTCTCTACTTGAGAGAGATATCTATAGGCCCCTCGAGTGATCGGATCCAGAAATGCATGGTTGTGCTACATAAGGTTAAGAGTTAACCTAGTAAAGGGATTCTGAGTTACGGTATCGAGAAAGAGAGGTCGACTTGGAGCTAGACCAAATATCGTGAGGCAAAGGGAAAGACATGTACTAAACCTTGTGATGGTTCGTCCGATATGATCTTTGTATGCGTTTAGGAGTTGGCACGTCTTGCTAGAGGCCGCTACCAACTATTGACAGAATAAGTGTATTCGTGTCATGTCTACACGTATATGAACCTATAGGGTCACACACTTAAGGGGCTAGAAGCCTAATGAGGATTGGATCCGAATTATATCAGGCTTAGGCTACTAATGGGTTGCTAATGTAGAAGCCCACTAGGGACGCCTATATAAGAGAGGGTGGGGCGAGCTAACCAGGGTTAGACCATTCCACCCAGCCGCCACACCTAACGCATGTGTTGCACGTGCGGACCTAGCAGTCCGGCATCTAACGCTTCCACCCCGCACGTGTGGATACCTCGGTGGTGCTGCATCTGTGGCACTTGGACGAGCCGCGCAAGGGGAGCTTCTCGTAAGACAAGGACAAGGAGGAGACATGGATCGTCTGCACTGCCTCGACGCGCTTCATCAATTCCGCAATTGCGCGTCTAGTGGTAATCCCGTGATCTATGACAACAGTAATCATGGTTTACGCGGTAGAAATTTTTGATTTGCGCTAGTGTAGCCTACTCGTATTCCTTTAGTGGTATCAGAGACGATGTTGTTCAGTTATAGGTTCGGGATGTTTGCATATGGTGATATGCAGATTGATATGAATGATGTGATCATTTATATGGCGGTGGTTCAGGATTGATCTATGATCTTGCTTTCCGTGATCGTGATTCTGAGGTTGTCGAACGACTTACCCCTACCGGTTGGTTTCCGCCATCGGGGTAGACAGTGACACATAAATCCTGTTGAATCACGCGAAGATCAATATGATTGATCGAATCGGAACCTAGATCTAAAATCGATGTACCGTGATCAAAGGAGTTTGATTAGATCGGAACAACAGATGGTTTATGGTAAATTTGATTTGCCGATCAAAATCCTTAAAGAAAATTGTGAAGATACCACGAGGGGCGCTGCCCCTTCGAACCCTGCAGGGGGAGACCCCCTAGACCCCCCTTAATTGTAGCCCCTTTTGTATCTCGTTAAGGTAACTAGGTGTTGCGATGTCACATGATCCGATAGAATGCGATTCTATGCATAACTTGTTTTTGCAGGATGTATGTGATCAATATGGCCCATATATGTATGTGATGCATGTATGAAATTTTGCATGACCTGCGTGTCGTGAGTAGGGCAACACAGCTAGAGCCATATGTGTTGGCATTTATTGTAATGGCCTGCGTGCCAACTTGTGATGATCCCAATACTATGTAATTTTGATTACTAGCTGTTAGGAGTAATAGCTTGTATTAGTTCTTGGAGGACTCATCACTTGGAAGATGGCTCACATGGAACATGAAGATGGAGATCATCATGGTGGACAGGTTCTATGGCGATGGAGATCACCATGATAAAATGGGCCATACTGTGTCACATCATATGTGAATGCTATTCTTATGTGTTTTACTACTATGCATGCTTAGATGATAGAAGTAGAACGATCCCTCACAAAGTTTAAGTTAAACCATGCCCTCCCAACCAAACCTTGCACCATCCTATGCCCTATACAATCTTTGGTGGGCCTATGAAATTAGGGTTCCACAGTTTTCCTTGGCTGGATGGGTTTGTATCGGATACCTACACGCATAAGGGTTGGTGAGCTTGACAAGGTCATCTTAACAGTTAAGGACCTTGGGCCATAAAGGTTGGGCGCCTAGTTTTGACATAGAGATGTCACCCAACAACAAGACTCATATGTGATATGATTAGCAAGTGTTGCTTACCGATTTACCTTGTCTTCTAGCGGTGATGCTAAAGCTCACTAGTCGACTTGTTAATTGTGGATCTTGAATCACTTAGTATCAATAGAGGGATATTGATTTAAGTGGGAGTATATGCTATTAAATTGTTTAATATGTTTTACTCTTTCATGGTTACATGGCTTAGTATTTTGCATGTTTTCTGTTGTGTATCAATGGCGTCGAACACTACATCACCTTTCTCTTTGCGTTCGATTCTTGACAAAGATAAACTAAATTGAACAAACTATACGGACTGGGTCTGTAACCTGAGAATTGTTCTTAGGTCTGATAAAAAGGAAATGGTTCTGGATACCCCAATCCCCGATGAACCTGCTGATAATGCATCTGTTGCCCTCAAGAATGCCTACAAGAGAGCATGTGATGATTCTCTTGAGGTTAGCCTTCTTATGCTTGCATGCATGGAACCTGAACTCCAAAATAAGTTTGAGGATCAGGAAGCGTACGATATGATCGTTGTGCTTAAGGACATATTCCAAGATCAGGAAAGGACTGAGAGGTACAATGTTGCCAAGTCCTTTGTCGAATGCAAGCTGGCAGAGCGAGCAGTTGTAGGCCCCCATGTGATCAAAATGGTTGGTTACAGTCGGACTTTGGAAAAGCTTGGTTTTCCACTAGGCCAAGAGTTGGCCACTGACATCATTTTGGCGTCTCTTCCATCCAGCTATGGGCAGTTCATTTCGAACTACCATATGCATGGGGTGGAGAAGGGCCTTAATGAATTATGTGGGATGCTTAAAACAGCGGAAAGTGACATGAACAAGTGTGCAGGGTTATAGCCATGTGATGGCTGTGCAGAACAAGCCTAGCTTCAAGAAAAAGGGTACTTCTTGGAGGAAGAAGGGCAAGGCTAAGGATACGATCCCTAAGTCTGCACCCAAGCAAAAGGCTGGACCTGGAGATGACACTGAGTGCTTCTTTTGTCATGAACATGGCCACTGGAAGAGAAACTGCAGCAAGTACCAGGCTTCTTTGAAGATGAGTGGAAGTAAGTACTTCCACTCGTGCGCTTGTTGTAAATGTTGTGGACATTCTTCTCGCTGATTCCTATGTTAACTCTTGGGTATTTGATACCGGATCGGTTGCTCATATTTGCAATTCGATGCAGGGGCTAATAAGGACTAGAGAAGTGCAGAAAGGCGAAGTGTATTTTCACGTCGGAAATAAAGCAAGGGTTGCTGCATTGTTCGTCGGCGTCATGCAACTTCACCTTCCGTCAGGATTTATTATGGAGTTGAATAATTGTTATTACATTCCAAGTATGGGTCGAAACATTTTATCACCTTCATGTTTGATGAGGGATGGTTATTCATTCGCGAGTGCAAACAATGGTTGTGTGATCTCTAAGAATGATATGTTTATGGCTTATGCTCCCATTGTGAATGGGTTATTTATTTTAAATCTTGATGATGCATATGTTTACAATGTTAGTGCTAAAAGGCTTCATCCTAATGATTTGAGTCCTACCTATTTATGGCATTGTCGTTTGGGGCATATAAGTGAAAAGGGCATGAAGAAGCTCCATGGTGATGGTCTTCTAACTTCGTTTGATTTTGAATCATACGAGACATGTCAGGCTTGTTTACTTGGAAATATGACCAAATCACCTTTTTCGGGATTACCCGAGAGAGCGACAGACTTGTTGGAACTCATACATACTGATGTGTGTGGACCAATGAGCACGACAGCCAGAGGAGGATATCACTACTTCATTACTTTCGCTGATGATTTCAGTAGATATGGTTATGTCTAATTAATGAGGCATAAGTCTGAAACTTTTGAAAAGTTCAAGGAGTTTCAGAATGAGGTAGAGAATCAACGTGGCAACAAAATAAAGGCCTTGCGATCTGATCGTGGAGGTGAATATTTGAGTCACGAATTTAGTGATCATCTTAAGAGTTGCGGAATTGTTCCACAACTCACGCCGCCCGGAGCGCCTCAAAGAAACGGGGTCTCTGAACGGCGCAATCGAACTTTGTTGGACATGGTTCGATTGATGATGAGCCAGTCGGATTTGCCATTGTCATTTTGGGGTTACACTCTAGAAACGGCAGCTTTCACACTTAATAGGGTACCACCTAAATCCGTAGTGAAGACACCATATGAGATGTGGACTGGAAAGAATCCCAAATTGTCTTTTCTAAAGATATGGGGTTGTGATGCTTTTTGTCAAGCGACTTCAGTCGGACAAGTTAACACCCAAATCGGATAAGTGCATTTTCGTGGGATATCCGAGGGAAATCTTAGGGTATTACTTCTACAACCGAGAAGAGGGCAAAGTGTTTGTCGCTTGTAGCGGTGTTTTCCTAGAGAAAGAGTTTCTCACAAAGGGAATAAGTGGAAGGTCGGTGCGACTTGAAGAAGTTCAAGATGAGCCAGTTGGGGATGCTTCTACGAGTGATGCTATTGTAGCAGAACAAGTTGAGGAACCCGTGGCAACAGAAGCACCACAACCACGAAGGTCGGTGAGGCTCCACGAAGCGCGGGAATTATTATTGTTAGACAATGATGAGCCTACGACCTATGCAGAAGCGATGGTGGACCCAGACTCTGAGAAATGGCTGATCGCCATGAGATCCGAGATAGAGTCCATGGGAGACAATCAAGTTTGGAACTTGGTTGACCTGCCTGATGGTTTTAAAGCCATCGAGTGCAAATGGATCTATAAGAAGAAGATTGATATGGATGGAAATGTTCACATCCATAAATCTCAACTTGTTGCAAAAGGTTTTCGACAAGTTCAAGGAGTTGACTATGACGAGACTTTCTCGCCCGTAGCGATGCTTAAATCTATACGGATAATTCTAGCCATTGCTGCACATTTCGACTATGAAATATGGCATATGGATGTCAAGACGGCTTTCCTAAATGGAATCCTAAATGAGGACGTGTATATGATGCAGCCCGAAGGTTTTGTCGATCCAAACAATGCTGGAAAGGTATGCAAACTTCTGAAGTCCATTTATGGGCTGAAGCAAGCATCTCGGAGTTGGAACATTCGATTTGATGAAGTTGTAAAGGAGTTTGGCTTCATCAAAAACGAACAAGAACCTTGTGTTTACAAGAAGGAAAGTGGGAGAGCGCTGGTATTTCTAATCTTATATGTAGATGACATATTGCTGATTGGAAATGACATTCCTATGCTCGAGTCTGTCAAGACCTCATTGAAAAATAGTTTTTCGATGAAGGACTTGGGAGAAGCGGCATATATTCTGGGCATCAAGATCTATAGAGATACATCAATAAGGCTAATTGGATTAAGCCAGAGTACATACATTGACAAAGTGTTGAAATGGTTCAGCATGGAAGAGGCTAAGAAGGGGTTCTTGCCCATGTCTCACGGTATTAAACTCAGCAAGACTCAGTGTCCTTCGACTACTGATGAGCGTGAGCGCATGAGCAGGGTTCCATATGCTTCGGCTATTGGATCCATCATGTATGCAATGATATGTACTCGCCCAAATATTTCCTATGCTCTAAGTGTTACGAGTAGATACCAGACTGATCCAGGTGAAGGTCACTGGACGATGGTAAATAACATCCTTAAGTACTTGAAAAGGACTAAGGATGTGTTCCTAGTTTATGGAGATGAGGATGAACTCAGTGTAAAGGGTTACACAGATGCGAGTTACCTTAACGACTCAGATGATTCGAAATCGCTATCAGGTTATGTGTTTGTCTTGAATGGTGGTGCTGTGAGCTGGAAAAGTTCCAAGCAAGATACGGTGACCTCCTCTTCAACAGAAGTTGAATATATTGCTACCTCGGAGGCCGTAAAGGAAGCTGCTTGGATTAGGAATTTCCTGATCGCTCTCGGTGTGGTTCAGGGCGCGTCCAATCCCTTGGACGTTTATTGTGACAACAATGGTGTTATTGCACAAGCCAGGGAACCTAGACAGCACCACAAGAACAAACATATTCGCATGCGTTACCATCAGATTCATGAGTTCGTTGAGGATGGTAGAGTCATGATATGCAAAATACATACAGACTCAAATGTTGCTGATCCCTTGACTAAGCCTCTCCCGCAGCCCGCGCATGAGGCACACACAAGAGCAATTGGTATTAGATACATATTAGATTGACTCTAGTGCAAGTGGGAGACTGAAGGAAATATGCCCTAGAGGCAATCATAGAGATGATTATATTTCATATGTATCTATGAGTTATTGTAATGTTCTTTGAATATCCATATCAGGCAACTTATATTGATTGGAAATTATGTGAATTGTTTGTGAAACTCTTTACTTGTATGGTTAATAGTTGTCCCTAGTCGGAGTTCATGTGAGGACACACGTGAATATTAGACTAGCTGTCACATCCCAAAATTTTATAAATTTTGAAATGTAAAAAAATAAAAAAATAAAATAAATAAAGAATGAAATTTAGGGGGAAAGGAAAACTTTTTGCTTCTAATTGGAAACATTAAAACCTTTTGAACTATTACAAAAGTTTTTCCCCAAATAAAGGTACTCCTTAAAATAAAAATAGCATTTAACAAAAACCCTAAGATCAAGCATCAAGATTATCCATATATCTCCTCTACTTCAAAATTTTAATTTGCAAGGTTCCCCTTCAAAATCTTTTTTACAAACTTACTGTATTTGAAAATCTATTTTTAATCTTGAGGAATGTTCTCAACCAAAAACCATCTATACATCTCTACTACTTCATTTACATTTTTCAAACAGCCTTTGTTTTGTTTTGAACCAAAAATAAAAGCAAAGAGTCTCGTTTTAAAATAAGCACCATAGCTTATGTGAGCTATTTTAAGATTTTATAAAATTATTCTCTCATATTTTCAAACTTTAATTCATGGGTGTTCCATGTAAAGTGGAACTAAATCGAATCAAATTCAAATAAGGAAAGAATTCAAGTCATTCCAAATATATTGCCCTGCAACTAGGCCAATATCGCACACATGCAATCGTACAATAATTAACTAATTAATAATATAGAAAAATAAATATTTCCAAATATATCAAAATTATGTCTTAAAATGTTGCCCATGAATTTACGAACCCGCAGAAATTTGAATCAATAAATTCGGAGCTCTAAATCAAAAGTTATGAAAGAATTAAAAATAGAAAAAAAATATAAAACAAAAAAAAATGGGCCGGCCCAACCAGGCCGATCGGCCAGGAGGGCATGTACGTGAACCAGGAACGAGGGAGCACCTTATTTGTATCTAATGCACTTAAATAACTTTCAACTGCCCTCCTAAATTGCACTAAATATCCTCTAATTCCTCCCTCTCTTTAATCTCCTTTAATCCAGCCCCCAACCCCTCCTATATAAACCCCACTCCATGAAATTTCATAAGTTTTCAACTCATCTTAGCCCCATTTTCGTCCAAAATTCTCTCCAATCTTCTCCACCCAAATAGACCTGCAAGACGACCTCTGATCGCGGTGGCTTGAAGATGGAAGTTGTTCCCCTCGTCAAGAAGGTTCCATTCCCGCTAGTTTCACCTCATTTCGTTCATCGAGCAGAGAGAAAAACACGGTCAAAGATTCAGATCTTAGAAGGTATAATCCATTTTACGCCTATCTTGTTGCTCCAAACTCAATTTCCTTTGAATAGTAGATAGATCTAATTGTTATCTACAACTTTCATGTAGAAAGTTTTTCCATCCGAGCAAATTTTTCTGTAATCAATTTTGACATCATCATGCAGCGTAGTCAACAGTCAACTCAGTCAGATCGGTCAAAGTCAATTTCAGTCAATTCCCGAGTTTGACTTTTCCAGATTTTAGTACGAACTCGTATAATTTATAGAAAAAGATTTAAAAGTCTAAAAATTATAAATTTGGTATCCCTGAAAAGCTGAGATTCTGTAGAATCCATTTCTGCAATAATATTACTTATTATCTGTACAAAAATTTGATTTATCAATTAAATGGTTTAATTGGTCATTTTCACCATAAAAATTATATCTTTAGTTATGTATATCCAAATTTAGCAAATAATATGTCTATGGATTCACAAAAACGAGTAGAACACAGTGGAACCATAATTCGGTATTTTTGAGTCTGTTAAAATCACGTTTTATACATAACCATTTGTGGAGTATTTTGAGTATAAAAATTGTTGTGTAAATTATTTTTAAGTGAATCCTTTTGCAAATGATGTAAATTGAACCCTCTGTACAGTAAAACCAAAATATATTTTTATTCTAGTATAAATAAGACCGTGGCAATTATTTAATAAGAATGGCCTTTTCAACTGTTAGAAAATGTTGCTAATTGCTATAATTGCACAAATGGTTGCATTTGTAATCTTGAAAATATAAAATGTTCATAAATCACTTAGTAATGTTCAGAACCTTGTTATAACAATTTGTACAATAAAAATTGCCGTCTTGCATGTTTGCATACTTTGCATGATTTTCGTGTTGTCATTAGTTTTGATCTTGTGATTGTTTTGTCTTGGTTGTTTTTCTTGATAGATTGTGTTGATTGTCAAGTGTGTTATTGCGAAGAGTGTACCAACACCACCAACTACTAAGGCAAGTGGCACTATCATCTATGTCCTACTATTTTTATTATACTTAGTGGAATTTTTGTAGTATGTATGATAGGATTACTATGTTACTATGCTATGCTATGTCCTATTAGGATATCCTTTATATCTTCCTTAGTGAAAACATCGTAGTTGTAGTATGCTTAGCGTTGCTATAGATTCGGGGCAGAATACCATGTTATGATTATATGAAGTGTTAGAAAAATATATGTTTTATAAAATAAAACAAGTACTCAATGAATCACCTGGGTGGAATGTGGATACTGAGTTGTGAATAAGGTGGCAACAAAGAGAACCATATATATGGCTATCTCTTTCGTGTGTGCACTAGAATAATACCACCTAGGGACTTAGAGATTGAACATGTTTCTCGTACAGTGGCTTTCGTGTACAACCACATGCTAAATGGGCTCTGGCTTAGTCAACTACATAGTGGAAGACCCTTGCATTGGCACCTACTCAGGTTAACCGGATTCGTGTATTGGAAATATATCCTTACATTGGTGCCTGGTAGACAAGCTAGCATTGCGTATTGGAAGGACTTCTATGGAAAGACTTTGTCACATTCTCGATCTGCTGGTACTCCATTTGGTGTGTACTTATCCAGCGGCCACTCGTGGCGTCAAGACAAGATTGTGTCATGTGGGTAAAGTGTACAACTTCTGCAGAAGATCAAATTCTAAGTACTTAGTCGTGTCCCCGGTTACGGACAACTCTGAGAAACTAAGGCCTGAAGCTATGGAAGATCTCGACATTCCAATTTCTCAAAGTAAAACTTGATGGTGTCAACAAGGGATTAGAAGCACTTGGAGTTTGCCAAGGAGTTCAGAAAGATTGATTGAAAGATCAAAACTATTTTGAAAAGATAGGATAAAACCATATTGTTTTATGCAAATGAGCCTAAACCCACTTAGCCAAATATGCATATATTGATAGGATCCAACTTATTTCCACGTAGTAGTGAAACTTGCCAATACAATTCAAATGTATTGACCCTTGTGGCTGTAACTTATTATGTTGCAGGTTTGTTTGATGTTAGTGAAGAGTGTTAAATAGGATTACAAGTCTACAACTAACATGATTTCCTGTGGCACTTTGAAGATGAAGGACTCCATGCTATATAGTTATTTTTGTTGCATTGTAATGAGATAGCCAAATGAGCTATGTAAGATGTAATGAATTATTTTATTCCTGATTATAAAGTTGTATTATGACCTTTGTTTCTTGATATTACATCTTAAACTGTGGATGCTAGTTATTGATCCAGGGACTAGCATTGTAAACACAGGGATCTCTACCTTATCAGGTTGGGACCTCTACACTAGCACATCGATTGGTTGATGACTATGTTTCGCAAGTCATAGACATGGAGATGTTAAACTAATGATGTGGACACATGTTATGAACATGGGGTTGGACTGACCCAACTTGAGACTGGAAATTAGACTTGCAGCTCTCTCTACACATAGTGTACGTTTTGTCCTTGGACCTGAGATTGTCGCATGTACTTGAGATGTGGATCGACCTACTTTGGGGCTATCAGACGCTACTCCGTAACTGGGTAGTTATAAAGGTAGCTTTCGGGTTTGTCCTGACACATGCTGCAAGCCATGGTCAATCAAGATGGGATTTGCCCCTCTCTACTTGAGAGAGATATCTCTAGGCCCCTCGAGTGATCGAATCCAGAAATGCATGGCCGTGTTACATAAGGTTAAGAGTTAACCTAGTAAAGGGATTCCGAGTTACGGTATCGAGAAAGAGAGGTCAGCTTGGAGCTAGACCAAATATCGTGAGGCAAAGGGAAAGACATGTACTAAACCTTGTGATGGTTCGTCCAATATGATCTTTGTATGTGTTTAGGAGTTGGCACGTCTTGCTAGAGGCCGGTACCAACTATTGACAGAATAAGTGTATTCGTGTCATGTCTACACGTATATGAACCTATAGGGTCACACACTTAAGGGGCTGGAAGCCTAATGAGGATTGGATCCGAATTATACCAGGCTTAGGCTACTAATGGGCTGCTAATGTAGAAGCCCACTAGGGACGCCTATATAAGAGAGGGTGGGGCGAGCTGACGAGGGTTAGACCATTCCACCCAGCCGCCACACCTAACGCATGTGTTGCACACGCGGACCTAGCAGTCCGGCGTCTGACGCTTCCACCCCGCACGTGTGGATACCTCGGAGGTGCTGCATCTGTGGCACTTGGACGAGCCGCGCAAGGGGAGCTTCTCGTGGGACGAGGACAAGGAGGAGACGGAACGCTCGACCGCCTCGACGCTTCATCAATTCCAAGAATCGCGTGTCTAGTGGTAATCCCGTGATCTATGACAACAGTAATCGTTTACGTGGTAGAAATTTTTGATTTGCGCTAGTGTAGCCTACCCGTATCCCTTCACCAGATACCATTCCAGTCGGGATGGGACTTGACGTAGCCTTGACCCTCAATGGTATCTGACACTATTCCCACTATGAAACCCTTGACGGGATGGGCTTCCAGATTTTAGGGGAACGCCCGTCAGCTGCCTTGTTATCACCTCTGGATTTCCTGGTCTTTGGCAGAGCCATTGACTTAGGAGCCGACATATAGTCTATGAGCACATGCCTACTCCATAACTCAGCTTCTACCTTGACCACTCGGCCTTCATGTACCTACAAATAAGAATCATTCACATTTTCGCGTCGACATATATTATATGTCGGCTTCATTATGCAGTTATATGTCGGCTTCGATATCTGGGCCTATGTCGGCCCTCTGACTCGGCCAACCTTACTCCTGGTCAACCTTATATTTTTACCTCTTATGACCCTATCAGGGGTCATCCCTCGACATTAATCCCCGAAGCTATCAAGGTCTAGCAGTGTTAAATTATAGGCCTCGCCGGGTTCCTTTAATGAACTAGGAACATCTCTTATGCATCTGACATATTTTATGTCGGCCAAGTTCTTGTAACTCGGCTCTGATCCTTTGCATTACTCTGCCAAATATGACTTTATCCTCTTGTGCCGAATTATATCTCGGCCCTCAAATCTCATTCCATCACTTAGCAGTTTTCCTTGGGCTGTCTGATGTTTTCCGAGTTTTCCCTAGTTTTATATTATTTTATGATATGTGTCAAGTAATCATCACACTTTGCCTAATTTTTTTGAACCAACCCTGACATGTAACACTATTCCTGTAGCGCAGTGTCAGTTTTCACTGGAAGCGGTCATATCCGCGCGGTGCCTCATTTCTCTTTTTGACTGATTCATTGCAACGTGGTGCATGGTTACCATATAAATGGCACAATCTGAGGGGCGGTTCCTTGCATACACGCCCACATAGTGGCCCGGATTTGCAACTAATACCACTACCGGCAGTTTCCACTGTGCCTTTTAAGTATGGGCAGGGGAAAACTCTGATTTCATCCCCATTTTCCCCCACTCCCCTCTTCTATGTGCCACCGCCGCTCTTAGTTTCTTGCCCGAGCGCTGTTGTGCTGCTACATTTCTTTATCTGTCGCCGCCAATCTTCCTCTCAGGTGGTTGCCGGTTCTTTCCACATGATCTTCTCTGTCGCTGCGATGGGGCCACGACACTCTCTGCCTCTTCTAGACGAAGAGGAGGAGAAAATCGAGGAGGGGGAAGTCGGGGAAGAAGAAGAACTGATGCATCCCCAAGAGGTCTTTGATGTTAAGGAAGAGGAACAGGAGGAGGCCTCTGGCGAGCGTAGTTCCTGGGAAGGCTCGGAGGTCTCCAGGGCGGAACTGGAGTGGCTCCGCTCCTCTTGGCAAATCCTGGTGGAGGTTGAATGTCGCATCCCTGTCGGCTATCTCATATCATATCCTTTTCCTAGTTAGTTCGTCATCTTCATGTCTCACTTTGAGCGCGGATTTGCTCTTCCTCTCAACAACTTCACCAAGCACTTCTTCCATTTTTTTCATCTTCAACCGCATCATCTCCCCGCCAATGCCATCTGCTCCCTCTCTTTCTACGTATCTTGTGTGGAGGGTTATCTCGGCCTTTGGCCTACAGTTCATCCCTGGGACAAATACTTCCAGTTTAGGACCCAAGTGATTCCTGAGCCGGGTGTCCCTCCTAGTGAGAAGCGGCCGACTCAATGCGGTGCTGCTAGCATAACTCCTAGAAAGAAAATCAATATTTCCCCGAGTTCAGGGTCTAGAGTCATGCAAAAAATGGCAGAAGACCTTTTTTATGTCAAGAACTCAACTGAGCATGATTTGATTTGGCTGCCTCCATTTAGTGTCGGCGTGCCAGATAAATTTATCTAGTGTTTTGACCCAAAGACCAAATACCCGATCGTTAATGAGGCACACGCTGCTGTGGAGCAATTGGTGAAAGAGAAATTGTTGGGAGAGTGATGACTGCAAGTGCACAGATCAATTGTGGCTAGTTTTGAAGTAAAGATATCGAACCCACAGAGAGATATTGATAAAGGTCATAATGCCCCTCGTCACTATATACCAAAGGATACTTGTAAGTTGCCTTTGATATCAAGTAAAGAGTGTTCGAAAGGTTTTTGATTGTGTGTATAAAAGTAATTAAAACAATTAAAAGAAAGCAAGTAACAAGATTGTATTAAAGCGTGTTGGAATGAAATAGGGCTAAAACATTCTCGGGGATGTAGGATACTCCTCTAGCATGATGTTGTCATTAATAATAATTTAAGATAACATACTTCTTGTGTCATGAAATGTGTGGAGAGCGCTCCATAATAATATGTTCACTACAAGGCTCATAGGAATCCACTTTGTTTAGCCAAGAGTGAGGTCACCTCTAAATAACCACTGCAATGCCTGAGAGAAGTCACCCATACAGACCACCGCAATTAAGGGTTTTCCCATGGATATTGTAATTAGCTTAGGGAGTCCCTCTTTATTCCCCTTTGACCGCGTAGTTCATAGGCCGGCGCCAGTCTTTTACGGGGCCATTTCAGGTACGATCCCAAAGCACGTCCAAAGGGTTTCTCCCTCCCTTTAGTCCCGGGGGGAAATGGTATGTGGTCGACTTTCACATACCATCTAAAGAGAGAGATCAAACACAAATCATAAATCAATCATAGACCGGCAAGTCATATGGACAAAACAATAGATCATATTTATTACAAATTCATAATAGTTCTAGGGTTTCTCCATATCCCCAAGAACAAAGGAACTACTCACTCATGGAAGCAATCAACAACATCATAATAATCAAATGGATGGAGGAAAGTACTGAAATAGATCTAGTGCAAACCACAATTGGATCTGGAATTACAACAAGATCTAATGGATGAAGGATGGGGCTAATGGTAGTGATGTAGATGCAGTGGTTGATGATGAAGGGGATGATTTGTTGTCCTCCAATGATTCGTGGATCAGCACGGATTTCTCCCCAGCCAAGTTCCTCCTTCAAATCCCTTTCAGATGTGGTTTTTCATGGTTTCTGGTGGCTATGAATGTCAGATCCCTTTGTCGTCTTCGCCATGGGAAAGTATTTGACGAGGCGGTCCCGATGGCACCTAGTATGGGCGGACGGTATGGGAAGGCCCTGTTTGTACCGCAAGTCATTATCGGCACTGGTTGCCTCTCCTCGATTGGTATTTTCCCAAGTGAGAAGGTAAATCCATAAAATGACTTTTATCACTTAAAAATATCATATTATAGTATAATATGATAGCTCTAATTTATATGTTCACAATAGACTTAATGATTTGGGAACTTGTTGAAATAAATACAAAAAGGTGCGTGTGAACGCTGTGAAATACAAATATCCCTACTCTATTTATGCAAAAACAAAAGGTAAATATGCTTCAATTTTGGACTCATCGGAGAGGATATCATGAGAACATTCATCAGTCGCCGAGTCAGCCCCCTTCAGCTTCGCTTTCACAACATATGTTATATGAGTGGTCATTTTCACCTGAATTAGACCTCGACCTATAAAATTAACAAGCACCAGATTTGCAAATGAGTTAACTCAATCTTCAAGACAACGATGATATCGGATTGGGAATGGGTCAAAGCCCCTTACGACTGTGCCAATCCTGTTCCATGGGTATGCTTCTGAGTTATATATTCTGACATTTCCTTGTCTCGGTCTTTATTCTGTTTGACTCGGTCATCTCCTTTTTGTAGAAATTCACTCGGCGAGATTCCGACAGTGCCGACCCGCCCCTAGTTTCATGGGAGGATCGCGACACGTCGGATACTGAGGAACTTGACTCGGAGGACTTCATTCCCATTTCTCATGTTGGCGCCGGACCGTCCCTTGGTAAGACTCCTACTCATGATCCTTTGAGGGATTGGCCAGATGATGATGATGATGATGAGTTTCAAATTTTGGAGGTACTTGATCCTACGCCAATATCATTCACCTATCCACCTTGTTCTACATCAGCTGACGTAGCCGACACGTGCATGAGGTAGCACCTCTTGCTGTGGGGGGCTAGGTCAAGCCCAGGAAGCGAGGTGCATCAGGGGCCATCGGGGTTGAACAAGCTCAAACCACCAAGATGCACAAAGTTAGTAGGAGGGTTCCTCGTAAACCAACCATTGCCGAGTAATTTTCCTTGTACCAACATTTTATTTCTATATTTCTTATTTCTCTCTTTCTTTCCTCTAACTTGTTATATATATATATGCCTCATGCATGGCATCCCTGATTGCTCCTTTGAATGCTTATCATATGCCTCATGCATGGCATCCCTGATTGCTCCTCCTCCCTCTTCTCCACCTCCGGTTGACACTTGAATTCCAAGTCCGGTTAGGTATATTCCCCTGCCTCGGGTATTAATGTATCTCAACAGGAGGGAACATCCGGAACTGGTGGAGAGGGTGAGCCGAGAGTTGAGATCCCGGCCGCCGAGAAGGAGAAGAACCTCGGAACTAGCAATATCGGCGCCAAGCCAGTTAATCTTGATACCCCAATAACCTCCATGTCTGTTCTGACTCAATCACGGCAAGAACAGCAACAACAACAACAACAACAACAACAACAACAACAACAACAGCACAAGCAGCAGCAACAATATCAACAACAACAAC